>CM066214.1:821195-2054500 GCA_033675125.1 Athetis lepigone
AGTTGTTTATAAATTATCAGGGCACGCCTATTGCTAGGGGGAGGCGACTTGGGCAAATGCCTCGTGAAGCTTTGCAGATTGGACTGTGTGCTGTTCTTATTAGTCGTAGGGTTTGCACTACAAGTGTAAAATTTCATGGATTTTATCGTCCATATACCTATTATTGCTACCCTGAACGGTCCGCAATGTATCAACTCCTTTCCCCCCTGCCTTCGGGCCCTCGCCTTTGACCAGGGCATGCTACTAGTACCTACCTGACATTGTAGAAGTCTCGATGTGGCACGGCTTTCTGAAGCGCCTGCTCGTGTAGTTCGTTCAGGAGCTGGTGCATCTTAAACTTGGACGTGAGGTACAGCAGACGACGGAAGCAGAACGATTTGCTGCAAGAAAAGCAGTCAGAAATCGCAAATGACCTATTCAGATACATTACGAAGAAAATCATTGCAAATCTTAAGAAACAATTTGTGGAAATAAAATACAAAAGGTAAATAAAATAAAAGAGAAACGATCACAAGTAAGACTAGGATTCCTAGTCCTATTCAATAGTATAGTATATAGTCAATCAGTCTCGCACGGAACGTCAACGAGTGCGCGCGCGTCACAGTCGTATACGCGTGTTCGACGAACTTTGTGTGTACAAGTATAGTAGGTACCTACCTAATATTATTGCGAAATGGAGTGTGCTAAGTGCAATAAAGTGTTATCCAAAAACGGATCGCACTTCCAGTGTCAAGCTTGTTATGGAACATTTCATAGAGGGTGTATAAAGGGACTTCTCGCGGATATTCGAGCAGGCATCAGTAGAACCTACTGTAATAATTGTGAAGTGGACCCCCAAACCGATGATGAAGAACAAGACGAGGTAAAAAAGGATTTCGAGAAAATTCTGAAGGACATCCAGAAAAAGGTCAGTGGAATACCTACCTTAAAAAGTCAACTCGATTCCATAAGTACCAGTATGAGCATGCTTTCGGAGAAATATGATACACTTATCGTGGAACACGAGCAATCTAAGCATAAAATAACAGAGCTCAAAAAGAACGTCACAAACATTAATAATAAGATTGTATACCTAGAGAAATGTAACGCTGCTTTGGAACAGAAGGTTCAAGAATATGATCAAGAATACTTTAAATAGCCACCTAAACAAGTTAGATGTTATTGTTATTACAGAACCCAATATAGACTTTTCTTTATTAGATTTATTTAAAATTAAAGGTTATAATGTGCATAGTTTTACGCGAACCGGGCGAAGGGGAGGAGGGGTACTTGTTTACGTGCGGGAGGGGCTGGATGCGCGGGCGGCCTCCGCGCTCCGCGACGGCGCAACCGGCCGCCACGGAGTGCGTTTCCATTACACTTTATTACTCTGGGGAACCTGTTCATATTGTCGCATTATATAGACCTCCCCGAATAAATAAACAGGAAAAAATCAAGCTGTTCTTTGAGGAACTTAGGATTCTTTTAAATAGTCTACCGCGGAACTCTAAGGCTATATTGTGTGGCGATATGAATATTAACCTACTGCAAAAACACGACAGTAATGTCATACTCATTACCTATGAAGATATTTTGGCTGAGTTCGGTTTCTCAAAGTGTATTGATAAAGTTACACGTAGCGAAATTTTAGTTGATGTATTGGTGGAATCCTGCATCGATCATATTTATGTTAGAGCACCTACTTTAAAAGTAAACTCCGCGGTAATCCAACATAAAATATCCGATCATTTTATGACATCGGTCGCGGTAGAATGGAGACGCACTCCGGTAACCGTGCCTGTGGACGATGGCGGTCGGCGGCGCGGGCGGTGCGACGGCATCTGTGCTCCCGCTTCCACCTCCTCGCGTGTGTATGTTTGTCCCGCTCACTCGCCCAACGTAGCCTCACAACAACGTTACTTGCTTGACAATCGTGCGGTTCGTGAAAAGCTATTATCGGTTAATTTTGAAGAATTAATGATGTATACATGCCCCATACAGTTGTACGATGCATTTAGAGATATATTTCAACAGATCTATCATAGTTGTTATGTATTAAAAAGTCAAACTAATTCAAACAGGGATATCACCCCTTGGATAACTAGTGAATTAAAAAATATGATCTTAGAGAGGGATAGACTGTTTATTATTTGGAGTAATGATCCTAAAAATATGGTAAAACGATTAAATTACACAAAATATAGAAATAGATGTCATAAATTAATATTTAAAGCTAAAAATAATTACGATAAGCAATGCATACTAGACTGTAATAAAAATATTAAAAAGCTATGGATAGAATTAATTACTTATTAGGAAATGAAAAAACAATGTTTGGATAAAGCAATAATAAATAATATGGGAGTTAATGAACCTTTGAAAAATATATGTAATAATTTTGCTTGTACATTTGCCGAAGAAATAGAGAAAACCAAACATATTTGTAGCATTAAGCTGTTAGATAGAAACACCTACCTTGAAAAGACGGACAGAAGTATGAGGTGGCAGCCCGTTGATAGTAACTTTGTTAAACGATTAATAACTCATATGAATAAAAATAAGGCACCGGGTAGTGATCTTGTAAGAATGTCTGATCTTAAAATGTTGGTAGATACAGTTAGCCCAGTTATCTCTAACCTAGTCAATTTGTGTGTGCAAAATGGTATGTTTCCTAGTATGTTTAAAAGAAGCTATTGTGCGACCAATATATAAAAAGGGCGAACATAAGAATTATAGTAATTATAGGCCTATATCAATTTTATCTAGTATTGACAAGATTATTGAGAAATGTATCATCAACCGTTTGAATAATTATCTGCAGAAAAATAATGTAATAACTGAATGTCAACACGGTTTCCAGAAAGGTAAAAGTACAAATACTCTTCTTACAAGATATACTGATGAAATTAATACATACTACTTAAGTGAGAAAAAGTTTGTAGTTGCGGTATTCTTTGATTATAAGAAGGCATTTGATACTCTTGAAACTGATACTTTATTGAACGCCATGGGGGAGTGTGGAGTGGGAGAGCCGCTGAACCAATGGTTCCGCGACTATCTCACATCACGCTCCTACCGAGTTAAGGTAGGTGATGAGTACAGTGACGAGAGGAAGGTGGGGTGCGGAGTGCCTCAGGGGTCCGTATGTGGGCCCTGTGTGCTATTTATTGCACGTAAACAGCTTGTGCGGCGTACTGCGCCACTGCTCGGCATACATGTTCGCGGACGACCTGTGTGCGCTGCGTGCTGGCACCGACCTCGCTGGTACTTGTCGACTCGTACAACAGGACGTAGACTCAGTGGTAAAGTGGTCTCACGATAACGGTATCGTTCTAAATGGTGCTAAAACTAAGTTGTTGATGATACATTCCCCAATATATACATCTGACTAAAACATGCCCTTCCATTTTTACCCATAGCTACGAGTGTATGCATAATAATATATAAACTGTAAATGTAAACCTATAGAACAAGTACAGAGTGTCACATATCTTGGAATGAAAGTAGATGAAAGTTTTTCATGGTCTTCACATATTGATTACATTTGTAGTAAACTCAGAATATTGCTATGTAAATTCTATCACTTTAAGTTTTAAAGTTCCCTCCAGCACCTTAAAATGTTTATATATGTCCTTAGTTGACTCAATACTGAGTTATTCTCTTGATTGTTATGGCTTGACTTTTAAAAGTAATATACAGAAGTTAGAAGCAATTCAGATTAGATTTTTAAAATTATTAGTCAACAAGAAAACGAAAAACAGTTGTAAAGGAGACTATAATAAGTTGTTCAAAATATGTAAAATTCTACCAGTTAGCCTTAAACATAAATACCTATTGTTGGTCAATAACCATGGCAGTCGAGATAGTGACTCACTGGTATCTAACGGGTATACTACAAGGTCGATGACAGCAGGTAAATATGTTGTACCCAGAGTTTGTAATTATTATGGTGACAGAACATTAAGAAAACGCATTCCCTATTTATTGAATACTTTGCCTGTTGACATCAGACAAGAAGATAAGAAATTAAAATTCGCACGTCAGCTAAAGAAATATTTATTGGATACTATGTAATAAAAAGGTACCTATTAAGTATTAGGTTATAGATGTACCTGATATTATGTTATTATTTTTGTATTTGAGACTCAATGATCTCACAGTTAAACTGCGTAAGCAGTTTTGTGGGGCTATGTATGTAGTTTTAAGAAATTTTAAGAAACAATAAAACAATTCATTCATTCATTCAATGCATGATGTTAATGAGAGCTTCTGAAAACTCACAGCGGTCCATCACATATCATGGATTGTATATGGCGCAGGTCGTCCACATACTTCTTGAAGGAGACGTACTGGTAGGCGAGCGGCCGCTTGGACTCCAGGTCCAGCTGGTTGCGGTACACCGTCATCACGCCAGCGTTCCACTGGAAGATGTAGTGGAGGTCTGGTGGGTGCACGCATGCCCAGGGATCCTGTTTCCTGTCTGTTAGTGAGTGAAGGTATGAGGGGCACAAAAGTCAATATTCGGGCTTGTGGGTTAAAAAACGCGATATCGGATTTGTTTGTCTTACATGCTATATGGCAATTCGAAAAGGTCGCAAGAACATTATACCTCTATAATATACCGACCTACCCGGATTGCTATTTAGATTTTTGCCGCGCGGCAAAAATCGGGCGACTTTAGGCAATGTGTAAACCCCGCATTACTGTGTGTGGTTGTGGTCTGTTTGTTAGCCTGTTTGTTATGCTTACGCGGCTAAAAAACACTGAACTCCCTAAGACTACTTTAATTCACGCGTCGCAGGCAGAGTTATAAGTAAAGACAAATTTTCGTGCATTGAATAGTCTCTCTCTTCGTTGAGATAAGCGTGGCTGAAAAATATTTTATTTATTAAAGTATAAACTTATAACGAACCAATTTGTATCTCTTCATCGCTTCCATCGACACCTCGCATCGCATCTGTTGACGCTTTTATATCGGACACTGCGAAACGAAACATACTATGAAGAAAATTATAACTTTGCAAACGAATAAATGACTATTGACTATTAACTTTCCTCTCGGCAGTCGGGTAAAAAAAGGCAAGAATTTTGTACATTTCTCATTTTATAACGCACGTGTTTTTAAGTCTCGCCGTCACCGAAGGTTTTATTAAAGTAACAATTTGAATACAGAGCCGACCCAGTATTTGCCCAGTAAAAATGCGAGAGCTAAAACGCAGGGAACAGTTAAATATCGATGAGCTAAAACGATAGTGGAAGGGGTGCTTACTTCGAGACTCGGAACGAGTGACAACCGCTGGCATACCAGGAGGCATAATCATCTCGTCAGAAGAACACGTCGTCAGCTGCATGTAGCGGTCAGCCAATGAACCTGCAAATAAATTTATTTTTAACGGGCCTGTTGGCCTAGTTGTTACTGATGGTCCTGACTGTTGAAGGAGGTCCTGAGTTCAATTCCCACCCAGGGGAAACTTCGTGTGATGAGTATGGTTGTTTGTTCTGCGTCTGGATGTAGTCGCCTGGTTGCGATTATAACACAGGCTCTCCCTTCGGATGTGGGGTGATTTGTCCCAAGATATTCACTTCATTTTAAAAGGTATTCGCTAAAAATCGAAAACAGAACAGAACTCACTATCAAGATCAACGCTAAGGTTGCTGACATCATAGTTCTTGAAGGTGAGCTTCACGGAGGAGAACTTCTCGCGCGGTTTGGGCGTGTGCAGGTACTTGTCCAGCACCGGGCAGACTGTCTGCCGCGATATGGCCATGTACTCCTGGCGCATATCCAGCGCATTCAGCAGTAGCCGCGCTGAACGCATCAGTTCTTCGATTGGCACCTACCCAAGCAGCAAAATGTGGTCTAGTAATTATCCTGGAACCACCATTTATTAAGACTATAACGGTATAGTAAGCAATTATAACCACGGAAAAGGGCCCAATTTATAGGCGTATTTTACCTTATTAAATATTTATAGTAGACTTGGTGGACACCACTTTGACCAATTACGACCTTATAGATGGACTACGTGGAACTATTTCCTCCCGCGAAGCTAACTATCAGCGCTTAATAGAACCAAACACGACAATAACATACACATTGAATCCCTTACAAGCTCATACAAAGTGTTCTGTATTGGTAAATGTTGGTGCGCACATTTGTAAAGATTAATATTCATCCATTTAATATTATATTTTTTTATATTAACTGGAATATTAATTATGGGTAGAGTGCTAGTTAACAGTAAGTCAAAATGTATATGTGTTTGAATGTACATTGCGCACCTATATTTTCGGTGAAGTATAATAGGTTTTTTAACAAAATTTTGACTCGCCCCTTGAAATTTGCGATTTCATTAACTTGAATTTTTTAATAATGTTGGTTTTAGTAAACATACAAACGCTTAAAGTTTTGGGGGCTACCGCTAGCACTTTCGCTTCTGACGTAAGATATTGCACGTTCTATCGCATGTTCGGACTATTTTGGCGCCACCTGTAACTGCCGCCGTGGCGAGTTTGCCCCCAGATCCGGAGCTGATTCGCAGTGAGTATGGATTAACATAAAGAACTGTTCTTTTATATCTACCCTTGACCTCAATACTTCTGTAAAGTTTGAAGTTCCATTTATAACAAACCCCGGTGACATGTATTCCGTTGGTGGTCGTCATGCGCTGGAAGTGGACCGACGGCGATGGCTTCCCATCAACGTCGTCCGTTCGTGTCGGACTCTCGCCCGCGCGATACTGCGAGCGCTGGCGCGAGGCGTCGCGGCTCATGCCCTGGATGTTTGCTTGAGAGGTACAGGCACTACCTAGGCCCCTACAGACATAGCTCATTTAATGACAGGGGACTATTCTATAATAATACCAGTCTATAACTTTCCTACTGCAGGGCTAAGGCCTCTTCTCACACAGAGAAGGTACGAGCATTAATCACCACGGTGGCTTGGCGATTTCAGACTTATATTCACTACAAGTCCAGGTTTCCTCACGATGTTTTCCTTCACCGATGTCTGTGATGACCAAGAGAAACTTTAGAAAGTACATATGAACTGAAAAAGTCACATTGGTACTTGCCCGGACTCGAACCCACAACCTCTTACATGAATGAGAGGCGGGCGTCTTAACCACTATAGGCCATCACGACAGTATTCTTCTTACTTTTTTTTATTAATTACTTACTGTCCCCCACGATTTGACGACTTCTCTAGTTACTATTTCGCTCCCGCAGGACGTAGCGTGATATTATACAGCCTTTCTCGATAAATGCGGGCTATCCTACACAATTTTTAAACGGACCTGTCCTTCCTAAGGTTATCCCGAACAACCTTTTCAACAAACTCTTCAGCTTTATAATATTAGTATCTAGATTGTACATTTTCTTATCCAATGCTATGATCTTTAAATAAATAAAACTTAGAAAAGAGGGGGAAAGGGGCTATAAGTGTAAATATGTAAGAGTTTACGGTTACCCCGGTTCCTGTGGTTTGCTCCATCTCTTGTATTCCTTGGTAGGCGCCTGGGGTCCCTGTAATTGTTGTCTAATAGCCCTATGATCTAATCTTAGCCTAGAGGCGCTCTTTCTCTTCATTTTTGTTGTATTTTATTTGTTACATTACAAAAGATTTATACCGCTTTCGCGGCACACGTCAGATCTTGCGACGTGAACTGACAGCATTCGAGCTACGTCATTTGAGAATAGAGGCACTGATACCTACTTAGTTAAGAAAGTAGTTGGAAGAAAAAAAGGTTGTTTGGGTGTCCCTATCCCTAGCCTACATCATTTCACAACTTTGTAATAAGGAGAAAATTACATCTAGATGTTTCGACTTATCCCTACTAAAATTATATTAAAAACTACCCTCCTTCTATCCCTTTCCGATTCCATACGTGTGCCTTTATTCCACCCAAACTAGAGTAGAGGACTGCCTACCTACTCCTCACATGTGTTCTGTATTTACAGACTCCTTCACACAGTGTCGGAGACACGAGCCGCCGGCTTTTGCCAAGAGGCACCTGCCGTTGGCTTTTACTGAACGTTTTTACCTACAACGTTTGAATTTTTGCAAAGGTAGCGGGTTTTTTAAGCCTTAGATTTTTGATATTGTGTCCAGGAGCCTTGTGGATAACCGTATCCATATCTTATTCCTCTAGCAGCTGCTGGGTGAAGATCATCAAGAAGATTTAGAAGTTTAGTCCATCACAATCTAAAGTACCTACTAAAATCTGCACAATGTTTGTCGGAGGACATCCATCCGTTTTTCATTGATTTTCCACCCCGGAGCAAGTTGTTGATGGTCAATCTACGAGGCTGTCTCAAGCAGTCGCCATTGGTAAGACATCATCCAGAAACGAATGCCCTTTAGATACCCCGGTAAGATTGAAGCATAACCTTAGAATAATAAGAGCATAACATTGACCCATACTTATGTCCACTGGACTGGATCTTTGATTGTATGTCTCAGGATAACATAATAATTAGATTCACTATATCGTATTTTCAAACTTATTTCGGTTTGTTGTTGCAACCTTATCCTCAGTTGTTGTTATTAACCTCAGTTGTTGTCAAAAACTTAAATGCTTGACGCTAGCTTTAGCGTAAAATTGTTCTAACTCTGCGCCTGTTGATTCTACCAGAGTCGCCGATCACCGATATACACTATTAAATTTTAATACGCTTTTTTTTTGGTGAGTGGGAAATCATCAAATGTCTGCTCCCGCGGTCCTGGTCCTAGCCGGGCCGCGAGCTACCCATCGCTCGCCATCCGCAGAACCGTGCCTACGGTGGCCGGTAGTCGTCTTGCTACTTTCGACGTCTTCGCCTGGGTCTTTGTCCGGGGCGAAAGGCTCGTCGTTGCCTCTCGCGCGCCGCCGCTTCCTTCACTAGCATAACTGCTTCGCAGAAGGAGGCGACGGCATCCCATTCCGTCTCACCCCGAAGCATGGCCTGCTGAACCAGCGCCGGGCGCGAGAGGTCACCGCCGCCGATCGCCTCTACGAGGGCACGTCGATGCTCCGCCCATGCGCGGCACACTTCCACTGTGTGCTCGACCGTGTCCTCCAGGAATTTTAATATTCTTCGTACTTAACTAATGTCATTGAAGATTAATCCCCTAACAAAAGTAGATGTCTCTATAATATTTTTATAATGTGGGTAGACACGGGATGGTCAATAATAATAGTCATGTTGGGGGTTGTGGGTGTTTTATTGATTATAAAGTAAAAAATATTTCTCAAAGTAAAACAGTGCATAGTACTTACAAATAAAACACAGTTAAAACAATGTAAATAGGTAAAAATATCGGTATTTTAAAACTAACACAAACAAAACTTAATTCAAGAATGCAGTAAACTGCAACACTGTTACCTTCCATTGTTGTGGACTTAACTAATTAATTAAAAATACTGCTAAATGCAGTAGAAACTCGATTACCCGGACTAATGTCGTAAATTCGGATTATCGAAGGTGCGAAGAAAACTATTTTTACATTATTATACGATACTTAAATGTTAGCGTATGTTTATCGAATAATACTTTCTCAGAGACGTGGTCACTCACAGTGCGCCTCATAAGCAGGCTCAAGGTCACCCAAAGGGCAATGGAACGAGCAATGCTTGGAGTTTCCCTGCGTGATAGAATCAGTAATGAGGAAATCCGCAGGAGAACCAAAACCACCGATATAGCTCGTCGAATTGCCAAACTTAAGTGGCAGTGGGCGGGGCACATAGCTCGTAGAACTGACGGCCGTTGGGGCGGAAAGGTCCTCGAGTGGCGGCCGCGTACCGGTAAACGCAGCGTGGGCAGGCCTCCCGCAAGATGGACCGATGATCTCATCAAGATCGCCGGGTCCCGCTGGATGCGGGTGGCGCAGGACCGATGCATGTGGAAATCTTTGGGGGAGGCCTTTGTCCAGCAGTGGACGTCTATAGGCTGATAATGATGATGATGAATGATGAATGACTTTCTTAAATCAACACGAATACTTATAGTTTGATTTTTTATAAACCTTCGTAATTTTCGTTTGGTGATAAACTGATCATAATAATCGGGAAGAAGTTAATAATTCGGATTAATCGCGAAATGTCGCGAATCCGGATAACTGAGGAGTAATCTGTGACTGAGGTCCGGATAATGGAGTTTTCACTGTACAATCCATTATATTTTGAATAACTTAAGCATAAGCACTTAAAATAATGTTTACGTAGCTAAAAAGTTTGGGTAAAAATTAAATGTTTTCTTTATAATTATTTTTAGACTTTTCATTAATTAATTATTTTATTTTTCTTCATTAATTTGTATTTGTTTAAACAAATTTGATTTGAAATCTGAGGTAGTGATTAAGACACTTTTTTTAATTCCTATTTATTTTTAGGTAGATTTAGAATATAGACTTTTAGCATAATAATAATGAAATTAACTAATTCAAGACTTGAAAAATCCGGTAACCGTAATTCTTCAGGGGATGATTATTCAACTCTACCTAGATTATCCCTATAAAAACGACGCTATATTTTTTTTATACGTTGCTAATTTAGTTCATTCAAATGACGAGGGAAGAGAAGGGTCAAAGAGATGGATTACGTGAAGAATAATAATACTATGAAGAACTAGAAAGTCAGTGATAACATGACGGTTGATAGGACGAATATTAAATGGGAGAAGGAACCATGAATGGCCGACTATATTAAAATAGCATGGGATAATTACAGGGCGATGACTTTAGAGTTGATTTCAAAAGATTTTTTCTAAATGTTCACTAATATTCTCACTTTTTGAAAGATTCCTAGATTCATAGGTTACTTAGAGTGGCAACCCACGGACGCGGAGACGAGCGTAGCTGTGGTAAAATTACCAGCCATGAAAAAACTCCGCTCCTCTCAACTGTCATAATCCTATCCTATCCTATTGGTCCATTTTCTACCACTTCGCTCTTCTCCGCTTCGGTGAAAAGTTATTATCCTATGCCAGGAGCTCAAGTCTGTTATTGTAATCATGTCTCAATGACTAATCATTGACCGGATATTTGACAACTTTGACAGTTTTTTTATAAGAAATGTGTACCATCACAGGGTTAAAGCCAACTTCACCTGCACGGGGTATACCCTGCTGATCCACTGATGAGGTTCTGACGGACTATGTCTCTTCACAAAGAGGAGGCCTTTGCAGTCTTATTGCATATATTTGTATTATAGATCTTTCTTTGATTGAGATATTCTAAAATAAACATGGTCGTGGCAGAATTGTGGTGTCTTTTCCACAAATGCCATTAAAAAGACTGAAAATATTAAAGTATATTAAGTGTCAAAAGTTTGACGATACACGTCAAAAATCAATCATAGAACCACTATTGCAATAGCAGACTTGAGCGCCACCGCACACCCGCGTACCACAACAACACGTATCAAATTTACTCGCCACAATTGTTGCGCCGCAATTGTTTGCTACTGTATTGAATAACGCAACAAAAGTGTCCTTCACATTTACCGAGCAAATGTATGTCCGATGTGCGGTGCGATATGCGTTAGTCTGCATAATCTGTCTTATACGTACTAAGGATTACAATCACATAAATATATTTGGGGTAACTTCGAGTACATAGGGTGAAAACTTTTAACGGGCAGTTAGGGGAACCTTAACCGTTGCAACTAGGTACACAAAAATGGTCTTACAATTCTATCAATTTTTAAGCTTAAGCACAGATTTTTTGCACATAGCCAGGAAATAATTTTTTTTATGCCAATTGACCCTGTTTTTTATGCTAATCAAAAACTTCTATTGGCCCAATCTAAGTCTGTGTTACTAAGAAATTATAGCAGCAAATATACATTTCCGAAAATATTTTGTGTAATGTAAAAAAAATATACATAATGTCAACCGATTACAACCCCTTACTGCCCCACAGAAATTTCCACCCTGAATATTTAACACATTTTCTATGTCTAAACAAGTGACGGACGTTTGAGACTGACGATGGGGGCTGCGAAGTTGGGGGTCGCCGGGGAGGTTCCTCCGTTGGTGCCGCTGAACGTCATGGGGGCTTCGGGCAAGGTGTAGCGGCACTGGGGATGGCAAAGTTGAACAATAATGATATTAGTTAGTAGGCTCAAAATACACCGGCCGGTTGGAATAAATACTACTCTTAGGCATTCAATACTGTAAATTATGTTGATGGAGATAAAGTTTATAGATATTTATTTATTCACTGTTACTGTGAAATAGTTCACTGAAACTAAAACTGCTTTCCGCTGCGCTGCTCTTTTGGTGTATTTTGAGCCTTAGTGCGAAGTCCAAAGGGGAATGCCCATCGCCCATACAAGAAAATGCCTGAAATAGACAACAATGAAATCTACGCCAAATTGTACTTCAAATCAAAGAAAACCCAAAGACAATTTCAATAATTATCTAAAACTAGGGAGAACCTAGTTTGAAATGTTTTTGCTTAAAGAGGTTATGTCTTAAGCCAAGCCAAGTCGTCGTGTTAAGCAGGTCCTAATTAAGTTATTGTTCGTAATTAGGTACCAAGCACAGATGGCATAACAAAATCCTTAACATATGGCCTAAGTTGTCGTCAAATATCATAAAATGCACACGTAACGTAACACAATCAAAACATCGAATTAAATATGTGATGAAAAAAGACACAAATCACAAGATATTGTCAAACTGCCAAGGCAAAGGACATGTTTCATACTGCCTAGGTTACTTTCTCTGCCGTAGTTTTTAAAAATTATTTGATTCAGGTATATTGATAAACATATTTAATTACTTAGATTATGAGATATAACAAAAGATGTAATTATTACTGTTTAAAAAAAGCTTTTTACGGATCTCTGAGGATTGTTTATAAGACCACAGACTAAAAATGTAAATGAATGCATGTCATTGAAGAACTGTGCTAAGACGGAAATCAAATTAAATACAGAAATAATAATTTTATATATACTCCTAGTTAAACAAACTGGAAAATATATTAACGAGTTATATTTTATTCTAAATAGAATTTACAGCTACTGGTAATTACTGTCCATTCCAGGCATTTTCTTGGCATTCCCCTTTAATGACAGTGGACCTAAATTGCGATTTGCGCATTTTACGTTGCATACATTTCTTAATAGAAGTAGTGTGTGCCATAGGGTAAATTGTGCACCTTACAAGTCACGAAATAATGTTCAATCAACCTTCCACTTACCAGACTTATTGAAAAGAAATGTTTAGAACTTATTCAATTCCATAGGTCATAATTACCAATTCACGAAGATTAAGTATTGATTGTAAAACTAGACCTTGTTATTCAAAAAATAAGTTCTTTTATACTCGCCTAATTTATTCTACTAATGTTTCCTATTTATAAGTAACCATAAGTAAAATAACAAAAATACCTATTAATTATGATTAAAAATTAAAAAGAAGGTAAGTTAATTACATTAAGAAAATCCAAAAAACGTACAAATGGAAGATACAATAATTATTATTATTTAAACAAACACCATTTTTTATGACTCACATAATGTGTACTGAGTAGGCATGGGAGACTATAAAAAACAACATACAAGTAATAAATGGTTATGAAACTGCTAAATATTAAGGCACAAATTATATTGGCATAGAACAGAATGAAAAGAAATTTTATATTATAAATGGAAAACACACAAATCTGATGTGATCGTAAAACGAGGGGAATTCTCGAGATTGCACGAGAAATCCGTATTATTTCACATCAGGTTTACCAGTATAGACATTTTAGAGTTACAAACAGTTGCTAAAACAGTTTTAAATTGCGAGCAATACAATCCATGCGTTATTATCATTATTTTTAATCTCTATTTATATTTTGTTGCTTGTTTTTAATGCATTCAATTTATTGATAAACTGCTCGAGCACTAATTGCCGTTCTGCAGGCCAATTCAGTTGTTACTTATATGTAAGTACATGGAGTTCCTAGTTGTGGTGTAAGTAATTGTTACACACATACACACACGCGTAGGTACCTTAGAAGAAGTCAGGTGTGCCACACAGCTTTAGCTACAGACAAACGGTACAACTAGTTAGAACAAAATCAAACTACCTACTTTTCAAAGAAAATGGAAGTGAACTGGCTACATTTGATCTACACAATTGAGTATTTGAAACCACCAATAGGCCGGGTCCAAGAAAGGAGGACCTCTTTTTTCAAATTCGATTTAAAAAATGAGTTACGTCTTGGAATGTGATATTCAATTGCACTTAAGATGCAATTGGCACAACTCCACCGAAACTGCCTATCGCTTGCACGTCAATTCTACAATTTGACTGCAAGCAGCTGCCACAGTCTGTAGGTGTGTCAACCCCTGTTTTGTCGGCAGTAACTCCATCAAACTGCGCACTTGCAGTTATGCGTATAGTTCAAATTCGCCCGTTTATTTTATGACTGTAAGATTGCTAAACTATCCAAAAGCAACTTTATGTTTTTCCATTAAGTTGTCCCCAGAGGGTAGAGGGTATTCCACTAGTTTAGTTGTATTCAGGTCCTTAACAGGAACTCTCCAATGCATTGAAAAATATATAGCTTCAGTTTCATGATTGATTCTAATTCACCAGGCTCTTAATTTAGTCACTACATCAGCTTGAGGGCCATATAAGATCATCAAGCTTCATACATTGGTGTTTCAAGAATCATTATTATGTATGGGTTCATAGGAAAGTTCAGTGTATCGGGTAGAAGGCACAGCCTTTAAATGAATGCAGGCAACTAAATTATTGCCTGTACAAGCAAGCGTTGTAGAGTGTTTTTTTGCAGTAAGCTTAGCATGTATGTATAGCTGTTATATATTATTTAAGTATTTTACAGTAAGGGCCAAGATAAATAAATGTTTCTGGGCATGTAGTTTAAGCTTTAATATATTCCCGTCTTTATCCAAGGCACTTGCTAAGTCAACGAGGCTGCACTCCGGCGTCCCATGCCTCACGCATCGAACATGTACCTCGCCACAATTGTTGCGCCACAATTATTTGCTACAGCTACAAATGTATTGTATACGCCCGCATCAATTGTGTCCTTAGTGTGCTTGCCGGCTAACGAATATACGGGGGCGACAAATGTGTTGCGATGCAAATGTGGCGCCACAATTACCGAAATACGAAAGTATAACGAATGTGCGGCCTGCTTAAGACTTATTTATCTCGACCTTAGAGTTTGATTGTCTGATGGCCGAATACTACAACGTTACTTAACTTTAAGACGCTTTCAAATCTGCAAAGCTATTCTGTAAGATCTCACGTCAGTGCTCACTTCTGATTCCGCGGTGAAAACTGTATTAATATTCAGTAACCCAATGAAAACTACGCTAGCGTAAGTCAATGAGAACGTTGGTGAAAGGAACCTTTTTTTAGTGAAAAGTTGGCTAATTTGACATTGAATACCAAATACTTTTCACGTTAGTTGTGCTAGGAAAGAATGAGATCGAAATCGTATTCGCATGCGAGTTCTCACGGAATCGCACTGCTGTTGCTGACTTTGTCACTCTCACTTTTTTTTTCTATGTTTTATACTTTGATTTTTTATGATGTCTTTTTGTTTTTAATGTAATTGGCTTCTAGAAGCCATATCAACATCAAAAATTAATAAAATAAATAAATAGTAAAATAATTAAAGAAGGGATAAAGTAGGAACAGCAACAGATTTAAGAGCGTCTTAAAATGAAGAAGTGACGTTTGAGTTTTCGAAAGTCAGTGTACCAGAGTAATGTGTTCATTTTTATTGACGACCTAACAGTATTTAGAAATTGGCGCCGATTCTCTTATTCACAGACTAACGTAAATTTAAGTGCATCTTTCTCTTTCCATTTCATTAAGAAAAGGACAGAAGATAAAATATTGGTTAAGTCCTGTCAAATTTAGACACTCCATAGATAATTTAAACGCGATTAAAAACATGGCGACTAAAAATACGCCAATTTTCTTCAGGCGCTGTCTAATTTGACAGGATTAAACTAAAATGTATCTTCTGTCTTTATCTTTAAGAAATAGAAAGAGAAAGATGCATTTAACTTAAATTTAGTTAAGTTTGTGAACAAGAGAATCAGCACAGTTTTTTCATTAGCAGCTCCTAATAGTAATAGTTTATAATGTTCATATTTATTTACAGCGACTCGTTAAATTGCAGTTTCAATTATTACATCAAATAAGGGTAATTAGAAAACAGGAGGTTCGGTATGAGCTTTTTATTTTTAACAAAGATAACATGTTACATATTACATTGTATCATATCATATGGTCTATTATTCGAAAACATTGGTAAGTAACTTAGTTCAAAGGTCGTTTGGGTTAAGTACGACTTACAGTGATAGCCCCCCCTAGACAAGTGGCATTGTAGAATACATAGCGGAATAGAATAGATTGACAAATGTATGGAGATGTCAAATTATTTAGTGAAAGCATATGTTAACCCCATACATTTGACAATCTATTCTACAATGCCACTTGTCTAGGGGAGCAGGTCAGATACATGCAAATGCTATGAGGATCATAAATTCTGTAGAAAATAAATTTATTATTAATCTGGAATGGAAAATTGTAGAAAATATTATTTACTCTATGAAGTTACTGTGGTAGCAGGTGTTTTATTTATGGAAAAAGAGTAATTCTTTTTAAAATGCACTCAATATTTTTTCGGAACACAAAACATCACAAATGCCTTTTTGAAATGAAAAGGAACGTCACAATCTCATAACATTTAGACCTGTATTAATAGACGTCACTCAATTCTGAGACGCTCTCAAGTTTATTGCTATCCTCAATTTTTCCCTATAGAATGACAATGACAGCAAGAGACTTGAGAGCGTCTCGGAGTTGAGTGACGTCTATTAATACAGACCTTAAAGCACAAAATATGGGTAAGTTTTACTGAAACTGTCCTGAAATAATTTCAAAGAAGGTAGGTAATGATAACGAATTACATAGATCTTCAATTGAAATAACTACCATAGTTCTGAAAGATAAGCTTCAAAAGCTACTTAAATATACCAGTTTAAGTTAACCTCACGTTGTATCTACTTTTATTACAATGGGAGATTAGCTTATACTAGTCGAAATCAAGTCCAGTTTCAGTAAAGTTAAATGCATAAGTAAACAAATGTATGTTAACATAATTAAAATATAGTCACAATAACATAACATTAACGATCACAATGTAGTTAACGATACAACCAGAAAAGCTTGAACCATCAGCTCACATATGCGAAGCTCTAACAATGAATAGGACAGTATTTTAAAAGATAATGAGATTTTTAAAAGCAAGGATATTTTCAATAGATGATTATAAAAGCATTCAATCGTACAATAAGTTGATGAATGAAATTAACAATAGTTTATTTAAGAATTTGATTTAATGTGTCATTTTAATATTACAAACATCGCTTTAGACAAGTATTTTGGTAGATAGAAATTTCATTATAGGGAAATTGATTTGAAATTAGATGAGCCGTGGCTTGTTTGACTGAGTATAATTTGTTATAAAAATTGTAAATTGAAAAGCTTAACAATAAATTCTACTTATTTATTAAGGTAAGATTTGAAAATGATTGTGAACTATGAATGTGCGATGTGACTGAGGGATAAATCTCTCTTCAAAGAATAACGATATTATAAAGACTGAGTTTTGGAACATAAGATTAGTTACACCTATTGTATTCGAGTAAGTTAGTTGAGGAACGATATTACCGCTGTCAACCCGTACCGTTTTAAAAATATAGTTCCAATTCTTTGAAAATGATTTCGTCGTGTGACTATTAGAAATTACTATGGCAGTATCTTTAGATATATAAGGTAACTTCTTCTGTCGTTTCCCTCTCGTTTCCATTATGCTAAACCGTCTGAATATATTGGGGCGTTTCAATTTCTTGATTATGTGACCGACAATCATCATCTAACAACACATATTCTTCAACATCCACATTCACAGTTCACACAGCTATACTAATTCTATTTATTCTATAAATTCAAGAGCAACAAACTTCATTCATTTTATTGTTTATAATAAAATGGCACTTCAATTGTTTCAATCTTTCATTTTCGCCTAATTATCACAAGGGGTAATCTATAGGACCTATGCTTAAAATAGAATATCATTTTTATTTAGAGGCACTATAGCCCTGATTTTTACGTATTTTATATACAAAAACAATTATTGATTAATATACAGTCTAACTTGATTTAGTAAATGTTAAAAATTAGTAAAAGTCTAATGTTAATGTATGTTGTCAACATCCACTGTCGTGTTGGTGAATGTAGGTTTATCTCCGAGCTGACATACCCTCCTGAAATTACAGTTTTTTTTAAATTATTTACGATGGTGGCTTTATTTTCTTGAATATCAGAGTCCAGCGTTATTATCATCGTGACTATATGTTAGCATCTCTTTGGTTTTAAGGTTTTCTATTTCAGCACAACTTTTTAAAAATCGATGTACTCTGATAATGAAGAATTGTCAAGTTAACAACAATCATTTATAAGATGAAGTTAAAGAGATAAGCCTACACAATCATAAAGCGCTTGACAAACATTTAAATGGGAGGAATGGGAACATTCAAATGAATACACACATGCAACAGTTAAACCGAAGACACAAGTTAACACACATGGTGATCATTATAAGGGAACAATATTAATATATAATACGTATAATAATCCAATCTGCATTTTATTTTGTAATAAAAATTTTGTATTACAACCTACTAGCAAGTCGTCTACATATACACAAACTAATTTAGTCATATTTTTTGTGAAACTGTTCTATCTAATAATTATTTAGCTTTTCATCGTGAATAATGTGTGTTTATTGTAAAAGATGTGTGAGTTGTGAGTTGGATAATATTAAATAGTGCTTTGTGGTTTTACTTTTACATAAACGTCGCACATTTGTATTTGATAATACGCCTTCGCCGAATCTAGTTGTGGGTAATTGCGTTATTTGTATTGTAAGCTTTTAAGCAAGTGCAAATACTTGTGCAAAAATAAGTTTTAGTGAAGATTTAAACTTTTGGAAATGAGAATCACAACTTTTAAATATCCAGTTAACGCGACCATTCATAGTATTTTTTGGTCTTTTAAGATTGAACTGGCTACAAAATTTTTAAATGCTCAATTCCATAAAGATCAAAAACAGTGAGCTAGCTATAGTTGTAGTGAAAGGGTAAGAATAAAATGTGCAGTAGATAATATTTGTGTTGAAACCAACTAACAAAAAAGTGAGTCCAAGAAAGAGCTTGGTGCGTGTTGAAATCGTGTTGTCTGGTAAATCAATGTACCTTGAATATGTTGGTAAGTTCGTCTAGCAGAGTCTCGTGTCGGAAGGAGATGCGGATGTCCGGTACGTTGGTGCGAGTGATGTCGTTGCCAGCCACGCCTTCCTTCATGTAGTTGGGGCCAAGCCAGTACTGCTTCATCTATTTGACACAATTGGATTGTTTGATTACCCTATGATGGATGACAACAACTTTTCTACCTTACAAGGTTTTTTTCGAATCCCTACCTTATACTTATGAATTATGGGGGGACCTGTTGTCACTACGACACTTTTGAATTAAAACGTGGATAAAAGAAGAGAAGCCGCGCTTAAAGGTTCTGTAGAGCTATAGAGGTATGCTAGGAAAATGAAAGCCGTAATAGTATACCTCGTGCGGGAATCCGGACATGAGCACAGAGTTCCTCGCGAGCTCACACATGTCACATGAGCTGAGCTTCCACACCTGAGCCGCGATACTGTACTCCTCCATCAGCGGCTCCTGTGGACGAAACATAATAAACATATGAAAAATATGTCCATATTGTTAACATTTAATGGTAAAGAGTTTGACAGTACAGTCACGTGTATAAACAAGTATACAACACGCTAACATTAAAATCAATTTTCTCTTAGAATAACTAAAATAATATTTAATTTTACTTCTTGTATTGACTTGTATAGAAGTATATGATATAATTACTATAAAATTAGTTTTAACTGAAAGTTATGGCCCACTTAAGATAAACTATTCAAATCTTTGCTTAGAGTAAACATGACCACAATAACCACAGTACACGGTCTATGGCTGCCGGTAAATTTAATGTACCGAGAGTCAATAACTACTTCGGCGATAGAACTTTAAAGAAACGTATACCTTACGTACTTAATAGTTTACCGGCAGACATCAGACAGGAAAATGATAAAAGGATGTTTAAAGTTAAGTTAAAAAGATAATTGTATAAAATACTTGAATAGAATAAATAATTAAGTAGTTGTACTGGTACATAATAGAAACCAACTAATAAATTTTGTATATCAATGCGGCGCAACACCCACAGTCAAACCGCTGAACCGGTTTTGTGGGAAATGTGTTAAATTAATATTGTATCTCTTTTATATAATAAATAAATAAAATAATAATAAATAATAATGTTTATGCTCATGACTGTACATCGGTATATTTACAAATTCCTAACAAAAATGTGTCGAACAGTACTGTGTAGCTCTCAGAACACCCGTCTGGTCGAAGTATCCTCTTATTTCAACAGACGAGCACTTACCCCTTCAGTACCCTTAAAAAAGTTCATAATCAAAACCAATCAAGTTAAAAAAATGGTTGCATATTATGTAGGCCTAGCATACAAGAAAACTGGCAGTAGCAAATAACGTTATCAGATTCCCAAAAGTCCGGAAATCTTTAAAAGCTCTTTCAGAGATATTTGGACTTTTTCCCATGTTTCCCAAGTACTCCTTACCTTGGTGAAGTGGAACTGCAGCGGGTCATCAGTACTGAGGGTGATGCAGAGGCCGCGCGCGAGGAACTCCGGCAGAGGGTTGCGGTGGTAGTTCAGGAACAGAGAGTTGTTGCTCAGCGGAGACATGGCGATGGAAATCTGGGCCAGGTAGTACAGGTACTGCAGGACTGGCACCTGCGGAGATGAAGACATGTAATGTAGTTTAAGATTTTTTTGTGGCACATTATTATTTACAACAGCATATTATGACTGTGATAAAAACTGTACTCTTAACATCAGTTTCAATGTTGCTAGCACGATTGGAACCTGTATGAAAATCATGCAAGATCGCGAGACTGGCTTAATTTACGAAGTAGCAAGTTGGGAGCAAGGTTGGTAGGTGGTCAGCCAATATGTGATAAGTCTCCGTTTGAGCGAACTTATTTTGACATGAGCAGTGGTTATTGTAGCGGCATGGACGTAGGCACACCCTCTCCCCCCACCCCGTTACAGAAAACGTAAGATTTAGAAAGTTCATTCACTACCCGAATGTCCTTACTTTGGTATTGTTCGTCAAGACGTTGAGCTCCTTACGTTTTTTTTAGTTGAGCTTAAGGCCCGAGTCACACCGGAATGGCAGCGGCCGGCAGCGACCGCCAGCGTCGCTAGAAACAAGAGGCGCGCGACCGCTCGCGGCGCCGCGAGCGGTAGCTGACGGCCGCTGGCAGCCTCGCGACCTTTTCAAGCTTCTCAAGCGATACTAGTCTTTTAAGTACGTAGTTAAAGTTTAAAATTATTTCACACTGAAGGTGCTCGCCGCGCCGCTGCCGGCCGCTGCCATTCCGGTGTGACTCGGGCCTAACGACTTTTGACAAATGCTTGCACTGTTTGGACAGGTCCATTCAAATCTGTGTGCTTCTCTCATCAAGAGATCACAGTTTACCTTCATGGTCCTCGCATAATTTGACCAAGACAATATTGTATTGACTTTAAAAGAGACGTTGACCTCTGAGTTTGTTTCGGATGTTTCTTCTCAGAGTAGTCCAGCTAGGAAACACCAGCTCCATCGTTCGATTAAAATAAGAAAAAAAAATGACGTGTAAAAGTGTAATTTATTACCTATTTACAAAATAAAGTTCGTTTAATTCCTTCATTACATTATCTGAGAACCGGCCTAAAAAATCTGACTACTGACTCGGAACCTTGAGCCAGAAGCTGAGTTCCAAGACCTAGCCTAAAAATATGACTTGCGCCTCCTGCCCCCTTACCATGACGTTATTAAGATTGTTTTATTCCTGTTCAGGAGTGTGCAAGTGACAGCGTTAGACACGTTGTCTAGCGCAGTCTCTTTCCCACTGAAAGTAATATCAGGCGTCCGTCACTCGCTCAAGGCTACGCGTTTTATGCCTACCGCTTCGCGTATCGTCGACGGTACAACGAACACCGGGCTGTCGCGCGCCCGGCTGAGTGCTCGCGCGTCACGGGTACAGCGCTGACTATCAAAATGCCGAAACCATGTAATTATTGTGTGATTATTGTGCAATTCCCCTGTTTCCCAATTCTCCTGTTTCCCTTTTGATTATTTATTAAAATTATTCACGCGGTTTTGGATATTTTCGACACTAAAATATAATAATCGGGAATTCAAGGAACGAAAAATATGCATCAGTCATTTTATTAAACTAAAAAATATTTGATCAACAAATAAAAAAATAATTGTTTTTCTAAAACATTCGTTTTATTAGCATTGTCTTGTCATCATACGTATAACCCTAGCGCATTTACTGGATGGCACGCACACACGTTAGTCGCGCAGCGGGCAAAAGAATCTCAACTCTCTTTGTGCGTACTTATGGTACATTTCTCCTCGCTGCAAACAGCTGGTATTATTATTATGATTTTGTAGGCTATTATAGCGTAGGTATTTTAGTTTTTGTATTGGAGTGAAGTATCTGTTACGTAGTAACTATTTATTAATCTGTGGTAATATCGAAGTAATACTGCTATAAGGGCTTGTGGTAGGCCCCCAGAGCCGAAAGCTGGGTACGCTCATCACTTATTTACATGTACAGCCTACAACATCGTTACACAACTGCCTAAGTATAAAAGGTGATGAGGCTTACCTTCCTGAGCAGCAGTCCATGCGAGATGTTCTCGGCGAGCAGGAAGCCGCACACGAGGTGCTGCACGGGGCCCGCCTCGCCGCAGTGAGGGCGTAACACGAAGGTGTTCAAGCCTTGTTCCCTGGTGAAACAATGATAATAAATGTTAAAAAACACGGTTACGTTAAAGTACTGTATGGTCTAAGATAGCTTAAAATATATTGTTTATTTCGGTTTTCCAAATCTAGTCAATTACTGATATTATTGATGCTAAGGTACTGAAAGAAAACTTTTTTTCCTAAATATGTACTTGGATAAAATTCAGAAATATAATTACAAGAAAATCATGACCGTCATTATAAATGCATCCACATTTTTTTTTCAATTAAGGTTAAACTGGTGATACTCTAGACTCGAGACTCTACTTAATATAATGAGTACATACAAATGAGAGACATCAATTCCTAAAAAACCATTCTCCTATTAATTCACTCTTCGACAAAAATCATAACAATAAAGCACACTCACTTCCTGAAGTGGTTCAACACAGTCATGTTGGCGTACATGTAGTAGAGATAGTAGGCGTAGGGAGGATTCTCCTCATCGTCGTACTCCTCAGGGCTCTTGGCGTCAGGGTCCAGCATCGGGTTCTCCGGCTTCGACTCGTCGTCCACGCTGTCGAAGCCGACTACGTGCTGCGAGATATTGTGAATTAGAATTTATTTGTAAAAACGTTGTACATCGAATGATGTTAGGTTTTTTTTTAAAGATTCTACCATAACTTGTGTTACAGATTCTGGTTTAAATGGAGTTTATGAAGTTTTCGAACAGCAAAATGACTTGGTGAGTTGCGACTACCTGCAGTTCTTTTATCAAACAAAACCTTTTTATTTTTTTATCTTTTAATAATATTGGGACGAGGTGGTCTTAGGGACAAAATTGTAACGATCTCTTCTCTTTTTTATCCGTGATTAAAATTTAAAAATCCTTCTTAGCAAATCAGAAATTCCAAGGTTAAAGCCAGCTCTGAAGAGGATCTGATAAACAAAGGTCTGGTGATAGCACTCACAGTAAGGAACTTGTGCAGTTCATCATTGGTCTTGGGGTCGCGCGTGACCTCGAACAGCGGCTGGAAGATGTTGCTGATGAACTCCTGGAAGTTGTTCATGATCTTGTTCGACTTGAAGATATCGCTGGAAGGGAAAATAATGTTGAAACCATCGTTGACGACTGACCTCGGTTCTGTGCTGATTAAACGGAGTAGCCTCTTTAGGACAAAATACGTTTTTATAACTTAGAATGATAATAAAACAGTTTAATTTGGTTAATCAACTCCATAATGTGACATATCTTCCGACAGATCAAATATTCTACTCATTTTGAAAGAACGCTCATGGGGTTTCTTGGGTCTTTCTTCACCATAGGAACCTACTGTTTGAAACTAGCAAATATTTTTAATTTTCTGACTGATATTCTGTCCCTCTGACAATTTAAAAGTACCAATTAATTACTGATTTAAATAAAAATATGTTTCCCTTAGAGTTTGATTTTGGCAACCTACCTTATGAATACCACAAACAAAAAACCGAACACACAGACGTCAAAAAGAATCAATCACTCACTATAGTCGAGGAATCTGTATCAGCCAGCGTACATTGTCAGAGTACACATTGTACTGCACGGCCCACTTGCTGAGCTTGGCCCACTCGCTCGGGCTCTTGCCGTAGATCGACAGCCGCAGCTCTGCATTCTGGTACTTGCTCTCCTCCAGGTCTGACGCTACCTCCTAAGAAGGAAGAAATTACTTTTAAATTTATTACTGCAAGATCTGCTTAAATTTTTTCTAAGACACTGATTTTAAAGTGTCTGTAAAAAAATGTCATTGAATAGACTTCTTACGAAAGGTTCGTATAATTGGCTTCGACTTTCTGACCGGAAAAGTCCTTGACAATTTCAAAATGCTTGTTAGTAGACTTAACTTTGAGGAATAAAATGGGTCCTGGTCGGACGATCCTCCAATGAAATGGGAGGATCGTCCGACCAGAACTGTGTTAAGTATGTGTGTAAGTAGGCCACACATAACACAAGTCTGGTCGGACGATTCTCTGGTCCAATGGTTCTTGTCAAGATTTTATGGGTATGTAGGTAGGTTTTGAGTAGAAGTTGAAATATTGAGCGATAGAAGCCACACGTACCTTGATAATCCTGGCAAAGTACTTCCCGTTCATGTAGTTGTCAGTCTTGAGGAACACCTCTCGCAGCCTGCTCTCGCCGATAGGGTTGTACTTCGCGTTGAACTTGTCGAAACGATGGAACGTATTGCGGTCCTGTTACAGAAATAATATAGATGATCTGAGAATTCAAAGATCTCTAAATAATTGCGACTATGTTAAGACTTGCAAACCTGAAATAATATACTACAACCTCACAATATACGTAAATCAGACCACCTTGTTTCAAATTATTTAAGCACATAAGACATAATTATAACAGCCAACAAAACATCTGACAACGCATCTGTGTGGCCCCTGGCGCAAACACCTATTGACGGTGCCCATTAACATTAGGTGGGCGTCTGCTTGTTTGCCATCCAATTGCAAAAAAACAAGAAAAGTTTCTAAAACTCAAGGGACTTAATCTGTTTAAAAGCCATGGTAACAATATCACCAGGATATCAGCAGTCCTGAACAGAGTCCTAAATATCTATGTCAGAACCCTACATCTTCGGCAGTTATCTTGTTTGAGAGGCAGGGCTCGCAATGAATGTGTATACAGACTTATTTGTTTTGCTTATAAATACTAAATGTATTTTTGGTGTTGCACAACCCGCTAGGAGATGATCTCGAAAAAAATATCAGCTGTTTCTAACAAAACTTCAGTTTCCGACCATAATGTATGAAACAGCTGATATTTTTTTCAAGGTTTCAGAGTTGGTTCCATTATAAAAGTTGTTTGTTTTTATGAGTAGAATCATCTCTTATCGGGTTCTGCAAGTCCAAAAATACACCTAGTATTAGTATCATGTAATTCTTGTATGTATACTAGCGTGTTATTCTGTGACAATAAATCATTATTTTTATTATTACTTACCGCGTGTACATCGAGCATGTCGACGGTGAGGTCGTAGGTGCTGAGGTTCATAGACTGGAACACCGACTTCAGCGTCATCGGCGTGCCCTTGTGCAGGGTCACCACCTGCGGGACACGTGGTTTAGTATAGAAGGCCTAGAGGACTAACAAGTTCATTAGAGAAAACAACATTATGCTCACAGCGGTCAAATATTGCAGAAAAAATATTGAAAAAGTGTGCTATTCTAAAGTTCTCCAGACTGTCTTTGCTATCAAGGACTCATGGACATCTTTGCCCTTAGGGTGGATTTTTAGGAGGTATTTTGAGACTTGTTTTTTTTTTCGATTCTCATAGATTTTATTTTTTCAATCCCCATTTTCCCCCTCAGGGGTGACTATGGGAATAAGCCTTCTGCATATCCACTTGATAACAATGTTAGGATCAATATCCAGCAAACACTGACTGCCACAAACCACGTAGTACCACTTGGTATTACAGCTTTTCGAGCTAATTTTACAGGTATTAAGTGTAGCCAGACACTTAATACCTGTCTAAAAAAATTGTCACGACAAAGAAACGCTTCTATCTAAGGAGCAAGGAGTAAAATTATGATGAAATTTTGAAACATGTAACATCACAAACCTCGTCAGCATGTGTCTTGAGCGTCTTCTTGATGAAGCGCAGGAGATGCTTCTGGTTCATGCACGACGCCGCGTGGATGTGAGTATCCACTTTCCTGTGCGATATTGAATGTATTAATAGCTGTTTAATTTTATTTAATTTTGCAGCAATTTTGCACTCATAATTTTTAAAACACATACTAGAATTTAGAAATGTACGCGTCGAATTGAAAACACCCTTGTCATTAATTAAGGCAATTAAACAAATTGCCAACTGGATTTATTTATAATCTCGTTAACATCTCTGGCAGACGATTTCGTACGAATTCTTGTTACAGTCCTGTGCAATCCGGATTTTGTCCAAGACTTCGTCAAATATATTTTTCAATTAGGATATCGCTATTATTAGGTTATAGATGTCATAGTATACTGACCAATGTCATAGAAGTCATTATCAACTGACCTGATGTTATAGAAGTCCCGGTGCGGCACAGCCTTCTGCGAGGCGAGCTCCCGGAGCTCGTTGAGCAGTACGTGCAGCTGGAACTTGGACGACAGGTACGACAGGCGACGGTAGCAGAACGATTTGCTGCAAGAGTGGGAATGATGTAGATCGTTGAATGCAGCTGGATTTAGCAGAGGTGGTTAAGAGTGACTTTAACGTCCAGAGAGAGGAAGTCACCAAAAAGCATTTAAAAATATATTTATCTGGTAAATCTGTAAAATATAACACTTGTACACGTTAATATTTCCTTTTGGTTATTTTAACCAAACGATCGGGAAGGTATTTTCTAGCCAACTACTTAGAGAGAGACTTCTAAAACATAAGTCTCTACAATTGTATTGGTCAAATCTTGCGAGAACCATAAAGGTGCTTTCTTGTTGAATAAAGCACACCAACAAGTTGGAAAACTAGTCAAATCTAAACACTCAACCAATACGATGACAATAAATGTTTCGATAGAAAAAAAAATCTTCAACAATCTTGCAAAGTTTCCAAAAACTCACAGCGGTCCATCCGACATCATATTGCACATGGTGTTCTTGTCCTGCATGAACTGCTGCATGGTGATGTACTCGTAAGGCAGTCTGGTCTCCTGCCCGTCCTCCCCCTTCTTGTACAGGTTGAACACGCCGCGGTACGGCCGGATGATGTAGTCCTTCGGCTCCGGGTTGTGGCACTCCCACGGGTCCTTGCCAGCTCGGAACGGTGGGTGCACGATGTGGTCTAAGGAGGAAGTCATAGTTTTAATTCGAGGGAGACAAAGACAATAAAAGTAGAAGAAAGGAAATATAATAAAATATTTTCTGCTGATCTCGTAGTGGATAAACTATGGTGTTCAAAACTGCATTTTGAGCAAATTTTGACTTTGTGTCAAATCAGTGCAGAGACTTGGTAACTTTTGGCACCCCTCTGCCCAATGTAAATATAAATTACTTAAAAAAACTTATAAATATATAAATTCCTCCAAATAAAAGGTTCAAAATTATTTTTATAAGCTAAACGCGCTAAACGACGACATGACATTTTCAATGAAAAGACGTCAGATGTTGACATGGCGAATCTCGAATTGTTGTCTCGTGCCCACAAGTTCACTTGTGTGACGACTCTTTCTTAACCTTTTGACGACCAACCGACAGCCGGCAGTCGGGCTGCTATTGTCTTTCTATTGTGTCTCAAATCACGTGTGTTCGAAGGATTAAATGTCGAGACCCAACTAGGCTTCCGTGTAGGCGCTTCAGTTTTTTTTTATTTTGAAGCAGTTTACTAATCGGATTGATTTTGACTCCCCCTGAAACTTCCCCCAGAGACCAGTGCCCCGGTTTACCCCCCTCTAATTCTGGGACTGTCTAGAATGATTAGATGATGAATGTCTGTTTAGTATGTTTTTTTCAGCCTAATCACCCCCATCTCCCCGCCATACCCGCAATATGTTTCTGCACGTGCACGCTGGGCACGTAGGCGGGCGCGCTGGCGTCAGTGCTGCGCACGAAGCGCGCCGTGATTGTCGCGTAACTCTGCTGCGACTGCTCCATGTAGCGCTTGCGCAGTTCCAGCGCCTGCACCAGGTACGAGGAGGCTTGCTGGAGATCTTCTAGCGGGACCTGGCAGGAATAGATGGGGAATTAGGATCGGTTTGTATGTATGACTGCTCTGTTGAGCCAAAGAATACCGTGTTACCACTAAAATAACATGTATCATGTACCATCATACATTGTATCGCGTACCACGTTTTTGCAAATAAATCTACGTAATTATCTGTATGGCTTTTGTTGCCACTTTATTTCTTTAGAGGCCAATCCTGTATTCTACTGTTATTAATTGTTTCTACTGCAATAAGTTTTACAATCAGGTATAACTTTAAGGAAATTCATAACAATAACGATGAAGTGTTAACACTTAACCCACTTAACTTCGTACCTGTTTTAGTACTTAGGCCGAAATAAATAAAGGTTACTTAGCACTTCTTGACGCCGCATCAAAATCAGGTTCAGCTTAGCGCGAAATAATAGCAAACAACTATACTATAGTATACAGGTCACACAGAGAACTTCCTATTTTGAAGTCGCTTAAAAACTAGACCTTCTTGGTTCAAAGTACCATGACAAACACCATTTCTCCACTCACCCCAGACGTATCCTCTCCACTGATAGCAACCCGCTGGAAGTGCGGCAACACAAAGTCAGTCTCGTCATCATCGGCCACGCGCATGCGCTCGTCGAACACTGCGCCGGCCCCGCCTGCCTCGCTGCCGCCGAACGAGCGTACTGACTGCCCGCATTCTGCTGCCCTGGGGATGGAAGAAGGACCATCAGGAGTTGAATGAAGACAACTTCTTCTTTTTTGTTGAAAAAAGACGTGACGGCCCAGTGTTTACACCCGCCTCTCATGCATAAGGAGGCTGTTCCGAAACCGGTACCAATATGACTTTTCAGTTCTTATGTACTTTGTCACAGTACTAACCAAACAAAGCCGTCTTAACCAAATTCTAAGGAACACGAGGATACGCGGCCCTTTTAGAAAGTGAAAATCTTAGCAAGTACAAGTCAAGCTCGAGCACTGAGGGCTCAACGATCTTTGGTGAGATATCTTCTCGTGTACAGTTTTCATTACTTGGTGATATTTTATAAAATTCGCACAAAAAATAAAGTAAAGAAGTTGTCATTTGGGGCGCCTATGGGAATGGAGACCCTTGGCCGGGCGGGCCGGCTTATGGTGAAGGTGTTACTCGTTAAAAATTGTTTTTAATACACCTGCTATCTTCCGATAGTACTTCTAATTTCCACCAGAAAATAAGCCATTTCAATTGTAAACACATATTTGCCATACAAGTCAATAACATGTACAGTTAACTCTACCCACAATGATTGATTAACAGACAGACAATAGGCCGCGGCCATTAAACGGGCAATATGGCCGAATGCTCAAATATTGGCGAAGTCATTAGCATTGGGGCGACTCCGCTAATTACATTTGGGTAATATCGGTCGGCGTACATTTCTATTTGTTTCGTTGGACTGTAATTGGGTTGTGGTCAAGCTGTAAGTCTAGTCGCTGTGGCTATAGTATCTGACTTTGTTTCGTTTGTAGTGTGGGCTTTAATGATGAACGTAGGGTTTAAAAAGTTCTATTAGGTTCTATTGGATTGGGTATTAAAAGGAATATCTAAATATTAGCCCGGAGTTTCAAAATGAGTGGTATGTGTACCTTTACCGCGGAAAGTGAGAAAACCACTTGTCTTTTGGAGATCTTTGTCAGTTTAACGAACCGCCAGGGCTAAATAAGTCACATAGATTAGAATCTTTCTTTACTAAATAGGGTAAGTTCGCCTGTTCGCGTCCATGGACCAATTCGCGTCCATTTTACGGATCTCCTTCAAAAAATCCTCGAAATTAAGAAAACTTACACACCAGTCAAACCAATAGTCATTACCGGTAATACCTCAATGTATAAGACACACGCAAATAAGGTCAGAAGGTCAGTGCGACAAACCAATCCTGTTTAAAAAAATATTTAGTCCCGGCTGTTTAACAAGGAAGCGCGAAAGCGGAGTTTTTTAGATAAAAAATAGTGTGCAGCGGTGCGTTCGATGGTAAGTTTTTTATTGTTTCATGTGAATTTTAGGATTAATAGCTGTTTCTAGACTTTTATAATGAAAAAAGGAATAATGTAAATTATGAATTTGCTTAGGTTTTTTACATTTAACGGTTAAAATAAGGTGGACGCGAATTACTACATCGAATTTACAAAACTTCCACTTTGCGTCCGCAATGGACGCAAACTGTACCTACAGTGGATAATAATAAATCCAATTGCGTCCACTAAGTATTTTAGTTAAATACAACTGTCTTCCCGTTTCCGGGGGTTTTCGGAATGAAAACTATCTATTCTATGTCCTTTCTCGGGTCCCAGACTATATCTGTACCAAATTTCATTCAAATCGGTTCAGTGGTTTAGGCGTGAAGGAGAGACAGACAGACAAACGGATTATTAATCAAGACTGATATTTTGCAAAAAGAACAGAACTGATTACTGTTTATTGTAAAACGTGCAATCGTTATTTATTGCAATCATTAGTACTACTTACAGTCAATGTTGTGATGAAATATATTTATTTTCGTAAAGTAATTTTTTAATAAAAATAATGTTAATTTTTAGGGTTCCGTACTTCTGTTCCTAGTAAAGGTAAAAACGGAACTCTTATATGATCACTTTGCTGTCCGTCCGTCCGCCCGTCTGTCAAGACCCTTTTTATCAAGAAGGCGTAGTGATATCAAGCTGAAATTAATATCACATACATAGGTCTGCTTTTTTCTTCTTTTTCTTTAAGGGAACACTCCCTCTTTTCCTAAAAAGGAAGCTAATGGACATGTGCATTCTGCCCACCCTCACCTACGGAGCGCAAACGTGGTCATTAACCAAGCGTCAAAAGTCCGCACTCGGGGTTTGCCAGAGAGCAATGGAACGCAGTATCTTAGGAGTAAAACTCGCAGATCGCATAAGAAACTCTATACTGCGTTCCAAAACTAAAATTGCGGATGTAGGGCACACGGCTTCCAAACTTAATTGGAACTGGGCTGGTCACATCTGTCGCATGCCGGAAGAGCTCTGGGCAAAAGTAACCACATTGTGGATCCCAAGCAGCAATAAACGGCAACGCGGCAGGCCCAGGCGAAGATGGCGGGACGAACTTGATGGATATGACAAGGATTGGCCTGAAACCGCACTAGATAGGGATATGTGGAAGGAGGGAGGGGAGGCCTTTGCCCTGCAGTGGGACACAGACGGCTGACAATAATAATAATAAGTCTGCTAACTTTGAAAGCAGTGAAAAAATCGAATTTCTAAATCAACGCAACAAAAATGTATGGCTGTTTACTTTCCATTTATATTGCACATTTAGACATTTGCAAGGGAATCAAAACCTATAGGGTACTTCCAATAGACCTAGAATCATGAAATTTAGCAAGAAGCATTGTCATGTGGCACAAGTAAAAGAAAAGCTCTAAAAACCGTAAACTTGAATGTATTTTACAAAAAAAAAAATACGGAACCCTCGTTGCGCGAGTCCGACTCGCACCTGACCATTTTTTTTCATAATTTATATTCATAAATAAAGTTTTTTTTGGAATTCAGCTTTTTTTTACCAATTCTTAAAAATATCACCCCTATATTGCTTTTCAAAGTGGTTGGACGCAAAATGGTCCACGGGTGGACGCAATTTGGATTTTTTGGACGCAAACTGGGTAAAACGCCTAATTTAGAAACTTTTCTATTTAAAAAAAAAACACTTAAGGTTTCGAACAAAACTGCAAGTAAATCTTAAAATAGACTAATATAACTAACACATCACATAATTTTTTCATAAAAAACAGTTTTAGAACAATTTTATTATCGCCGTCAAAGTTGCCAACTGCACTAAATGGACGCGAACAGGCGAAATGACCCTATAACACGTAATACAATAATGACCTGTTCCACATTCTTCTGATAAGTTCTTATTAAATAATTGGCAGATAATCTTATATATAAAATTCTCGTGTCACAATGTTAGTTACTAAATTTTATATGCATATTTAGTAGATCTGATTTTTCATACTCCTAGGTGACTGTTCACCCTTATCATTTTTAACGCGGGTGAAACCGCGGGAGGCAGCTAGTCTTTAAATATAAAAGAAAGTCGTGTTAGTTACACATTTTATAACTCAAGAACGGTAGACCCGATTTGTCTAAAAATTGGCGGGGAGGTAGCTTAGGACCAGGAGACGGACATAGAATACTTTTTATCTTCTTTTTTTGTTTTTGTCCTGTTTCTGAGGGACGTGACATGAAACGTGGTTTTAACCAAAAATCTGATATAACGCGGGTGAAACCGCGAGAGGCAGCTAGTTTCATATAAATTCTTCTACTTTGTTCCTTTTTTTTTAATTAATATATCTGGTAACTAGAGCCTAAAGTGACATTGTAAAACAAGCCCTAAATCTAAAGGTTTATTTACACGATAACTTCTGAACCATATCGAATTTGGTTGCGGAATGTTTATAATAGTTACCGTGACCCTGGAACATAAAGGGCAACCGAAGGAACATGAGTGGGTTTTAGTCAGTAAAAGTCTGACACGCCCTCCCGCCGCACACAGGACGGAAGCAGTCAGTCGGAAGTATTTAAAAAACGAGTGCATAGGCATCTATTGGGTAAGCTCGCTCCATCGTAGGCCCCGTCTATGCCCTCGGGCTAGTCTGGGACCAAGAGCAAGCCCATAATAATAATTAAAAAAAAAATTGATGATTTCCCACTCACCAAAAAAAAAAAGAAACCATATCGAATTTTAACAGTTTTTGTGTGATAGCCTTATTTATGACGCATAGCCACGGGAGCGGAGTAGTAACCAAGGCACGAGTGGAACCGCGTGAGATGCTAGTCAGGTAGGTATTAAGAGCTCCTGCTAATCCCGCAATGGAAACTAGTGGGCGAAAAGCCTGTCTAATGACATTCCATTGATAACAGCAGAGCTGCTTACTACTGAATAATTTGATACCGTTTAATTACTAAACGAAATTAATGGAGTTTGAGTCGTCGCACCGCAGTTATGTGCGTAGGTAAAAGTTATTTAAATAATAGGATTTGGAACTTGACACTGACACCGTTACCTCGTGTTGTGATTTCACATTTTGGCTAATCCATACTAATATTATAAATGGGAAAGTGTGTCTGTCTGTATGTTTGTCTTTCTTTCACGGCAAAACGGAGCGACGAATTGACGTGATTTTTTAAGTGGAGATAGTTGAAGGGATGGAGAGTAAGATAGGCTATTTTTTGACTCTTTCTAACGCGAGCGAAGCCGCGGGCAAAAGCTAGTACTTATAATACGTTTCAAATAATAAATGATAATTCCGAACTCACTATCCAATTCTTTATCTAAAAAACCTGCATTCTAATAATATTTTTCCCTGATAAACCTGCATTCCTGAGTGCTAGAGGAACATCACGCTCGGAATCATGGGAGCGGAACAGCAAACAAAGAGGTAACCTAACACCTGTAAAGCCGCGGGGTACTTATAGTTAGTTTTATACCTTAGTATAACAGTGGTTTACAGGTATGCCATAAGTAAATAAAATTACAGGTCACGTCAAGTTTAGTCCGAATTATTTAAATCAAAATATTGCATTTGTAAATGAAACAGATTGTTTTTTCACGGCAATAATTAGATATTATTATTTATTTATTATTTATTTATTAAGGAATAACAAACAACTACAACATAAATATAACACATAGGGTTAAGGGTTAACAAAACTTTTAGTGACAGCGTTGCAGTCCACTGCATTATCCGCAGGTACCATAATTTAAAGAACAGTGGTTACCACTAGATGGGCATAACAATTAACAATTTTGAGATAAAATTAAATTAGTTAGTTACTATAAAGCTATAGCTACCAAGCAAAATCTAATAAAAACAATTTCATTAACTTTTTCACTATTACATAATTATACCAAGCAAAATCAAATAAGAAATAATTTCATTAACTTAAATAAATTATTCACTAAATAAATAACAACATAAGTAATATTAGGTATATTATAAGACCCGAATCAGATCAAAACGCATTTTTATTTTACACGCTTACTACTTTACTATTCTTTAGTACCTAAAGTAAATGTTAATAACTAAGTAGTGTACTTCACACAATAAAAGGACACTTCCGTTCATTTTCAAATCCACCGTAACCAACACCGGATGTTTTATAACAACACACGTATTGTACGCAATGGAATCTGAAACGAACAAACGCAAAACTTCGGATATCCGTTTTCCAACACCGGTGTAAGTATACGTAAAACTCTGCTCTCATTTTATTCAAGACCGTCCTATTTCATAAACAATTTAAAATTCAAATTACCAAGAATTCCGCGTCGACGTCCATTTCTGACAGTCTATTTTGCTTCCAAACATAATAAAGTAGACACCACAGACAAAAAAAAACAACTGTCACATTCACATCTCGCGCCAAAATGGAACAATTTTTGAATAAGCCAGCGGTGGCAATGGAACGGCCGCGTTCTGCCTCCGACACGCGTTGCAATGCAATCAAATTACAAATGCCGCGGCATCCCTCGCGGTAAGGGTTACTGTCGCTCCAAGGTTAATCCAATTACTTCCCACTAATAATATCGAGTCTCAGCGGCGTATCGCATGCTCGTGTAAACGTGGCGACGGCAAAAAGAGGTTTATCGATGGCTTTAGAGAGGAGCTTAGGCTTCGAGAACATTTATAGACTGAAGGTGGCACAAGACTTGCCTCTGATGCCTCTTGAACACAATAGCGGTAGTTAATCCGTGCTTATACGGCCAATGTAACATTTACGACGTATAAACGTTGATCGAAAAGGCGAAGATGATGATGATGATATTAGATAAAATTATGACTCAGTATTGACTGGAGGCCGATCATAGATTATGTGGTAGTTCATTCATTATTACACGTGAGGACCAACTGGCTGGTGTTTAAATTTGCTAGATTAGTTAGATAAAATAAACATCTACATTTGACAAATATGTTTTAAGTTATGAAGGGTTATGTTGTAAAACTTCATGCCTGTAATTATGAGATGTGTAACAAACGCCTCATAAAATGTAACTACGCATACTAACCATCAATTTAAACAACAAACTTAAATATGTAAACGATTGTCAATTTTTTCATGAAATTTTAATGTTTATGGCGCGCAAGTTAATTAATTGCGCAGGAAATATAGTGCACAAAGTGTGTGCAAACATAGCTGCATAGATCGAGCGCCAGAGCAACGACGACTCCAACACATTTATAGTTATGTCTAGACGTCTTATTTCATCTAACTGTTTCCTACATTTTATTAGCTCTGTTAAGACTAGACTAAGTGAAATAGCTCGTAGAAGTTATGAGAAGGCGAGGCGTTTACGACTCGATGTCAATTCAGTCGTGACATAATGCTTATCGATTAACATTACTGCTTATTGTAACTGAGACCATCAGTGGAGAACGAGAAACAAATTGCTTTTTTGGAAGCAATATGTTGAACTTTAAAGGAAGCGGGTACTGTTTCACTGCGGAGCAATGACTACCTATTCCTTTCAACAGTCTTAGAATGTATGCTTAGTCTTGTCAATCCTTAAAGAAGATGTTAATTTTATCTCGTCAACTCATCTTCTTCGTGGTCTATCGCCATCTAGCCTTGGGCTCATAACTTGTTTAGCAAATCATTACGGTAAATGTTATAATGAAACTTGGCAATTTCTTAAAATTCCGGGGATTTCTCAGATTTTAAAATTTTACCTGACTGCCCCATCTCGTGCCCCATGTCTCGTGTTAACATGCGCAAATGCTGAACTTGAGGACCTGCATTCGCAAGTCATTCCAAAGTCGGGTAAAAAGTGTTTGGAGGTTTAAAACAGAGTGTAAACTTCTTCATCCTCCGTTGATGAAAGAGTCCTCCGACCAGACAGGTGTGGTGTCTTGGGAGCTACTGCCTGTCGGTTCTAGTCAGGATTTTTGTATTTATTTGAGCTCATGACACCGTAAACTCTTATATCGCGATGTAGGATCGTCAGTAGTATTTAACATGTTCAGTGATAGATGTCACCACAAGTGCTATGGAATTTTTATTATTTTTATTTTTAAAGTAGCTTTTGCCCACGACTTCGTCCGCGTGGATTAATTGCTCCCGTTCCCGGAGGATTTTCGGGATGAAAACTATCCTTTCTCGGGTCCCAGACTATATCTGTACCAAATTTCATTCAAATCGGTTCAGTGGTTTAGGCGTGAAGAAGAGACAGACAGAGTTACTTTCGCATTTATAATATTAAGTACGGAAGTACGGATTAGTGGTGTGACATCCCCGTAATACCGTTGGCTCTGCCCGTGATTTCTGAGCAGTTGTGACGGTCGTCTTATCCGACTCTGAGAGAAAAAGATGGAGTGCATCCGTATTAGAGTATATTTGCGGCCACAATTTTACTTTCTAATATCTCCTTGGTAAATCTTCCATTAAGATTGGTTGTCGTGACCGGAATTTGATTTGGAGAATAATATGCAAATTTTAAGCACCTACTGATGGACAGAATTGAATTCGAAATGAAGTCAACCGTCGAGAGTTAAAGACATCGATATCCTTCGCTATATCAGTATCAATCAATCATTCAATCGGTCATGTCTTTAAACGTTCGTGGGCTAACGGTAGCAGCTATGTTTTACGGTGGAAACCATAATTATATGAACAAAAAAATCTATGGGTCAATCCAGGTTGAAGGAAAAGAAACAAACGGAACAAACAAAAAACGTTTCTCATCTATCCTTTTCATGTAACTGATGGAGATCATTTTCATGTAACTGCAACAGTTAAAGTTGGTTCCCTTGCTGCCCCTCTAACATTTTACTTTGTGACTTTATATGCATAAAGAAGACCACGATCTCATCAAGATCTCCGAGTTGGTTGCGGATGGCGCAGGACAGACGCATGTGGGAATCTTTAGGGGAGGCCTTTGTTTAGGCTGTGGACGGCTTTCGTCTTTTGGCCGACGACGAAAAACGAAAGCCGAGTTTAAAATGCTATCAGGATAATAATATGGTGATATACTTATTCTTATCCTGATATACTTATTGATATCACCATATTATTATCCTGATAGCATTTGAAACTCCTAAAGTAAACTGATCAAAACGATAACATTAATAAATGCAGCAAGGCTTTTAGCACAATCACCTGGGTCCATAAACACTGCTAAAATGGCAGTCGAAAGTGAAGTTATAAAACTAAGCACTAACACTTAGGCATTCCGTGGCTGCCACTCACGCCTGGGGGCTGGAGCAGTAAATCCAGGTGAATAAATTATACCCCAGAGAAAGCGCTGGAAGCATACTGATTCGCTCTCGTACGATTCAACGGTTTACAGGTCAATGGAGATTTTTAACATTTATAGCTGTGTAACTACGTACCATTTTTAAATCTTCTTTATCTTGTATATTAGATAGGGTATTGTATATTAGGGGTTTATTTTTTATTAGGGGTTAGGGCCTTATTGTTTCAAGAGACTATGCTGCATGATAAGATAATTTAATTTTAAAGTTTGTACGAAGGCAGAAGAAAATAATGGAATGTCATCCCAGGAATAGAACCCAGAACCGTAACTTTAGACAAATAAGTACTAACAAGTCTTTAAAGTAATTTGTATATCAGAGGCAAACAGTCAAATATTCCTAGAAGACAGTAGAAGATAAGATAGAATTAAAGAAGGAATATAAAACGTCTTGTATTATCAATCACCATTTCAATTCATCTGATAAAATAGTGACCCAATTCCAGAAAACAGACGAAGAGAAAAAGTAAATCAGTCAGCAGCAAATTGCAATGCGGAACCGAAGAGGCAGAAAAGGCCAAAGGCATAAAAAATACGTACCATTTGACACACATTTAAAATGTATAATGGTAATGTGTATAACTACACACATCAAAAGTGTCTAGGGATATTTCAATTAAACCTAAATAACAAAAATTCTATTAACTTTTTGTTAAAACATGTACACATTAAAATAAACCTTGTTTAATAGACTATTTAATCTAATAATAAACTTTTAGATAAAGTTAAATTTAAAAAAACTTAGAAGAAGAGGAAAAACTCAATCTTAACTTTATTTTTGAAACATCAAAACTTAAACAAAACAACAATTTTTTTTATAAAAATTCTTGAAAACTTAAAATTAATATTCCGTGGATCCACCTAAGACTCTCCTGACACATCTGCAGCGGTTCTGCATACTCAAAACAAGGGTGTCAATATCCTGTTGTGGAATACTGTCCCATAATTGCCGTTTCTGAAGCCATGAAGACCAGTCAGAGCGTTATATCCAGGCTTTGGTCATGTTATCGTGTCACGGAGGAAGTGGTGGAACGGCACCGAGGACCTCAACGCATTACAACACATGTACAGGACCGATTCATAGTAAATGCTGCACGAAGTCAACTAAATGCAGCGGCGATGCAATTGGTTCAAAGGCTACAGAGAGAGCATGGTTTGCTGGTAAGCGGTCAAACTTTGAGAAGGCGACTGCATGAAGTCAATCTACGTGCTCGTTGGCCATTTTGGGTATCAGCACTAAGGAGAGGTAATCGAGGAAGAAGATTACAATGGGCTATTGCACACGAAAACTGGAACCATTCTCAATGGTCACTTGTGCTTTTCACTGATGAATCTAGGTTTGGATTTCATCCTGATTCGCGAAGAGTACGCGTTTGGAGAAAACCTGGACGTTGGAATCGACTGCAGCACCCACAACAAGTTCATGCATATTAAGGTGGCACGATTATGGTTTGGGCAGGAATTCGTCTCGGCGGTAGAACGGACCTCGTTTGGATACAAGGCAATATGACTGCTCGAAAATACCAAGATGAGGTGCTAGAGCCTGTAATCTTGCCCCACAAACAGCAAATGGGACAAAATTTCCAGCTATTGCACGACTATGCCCGTCCACATACGGCGCGTATCGTTACAAGTTGGTTACAACAGCATGTTATCCAAGCTTTAGACCGGCCTGCACAATCCCCTGACTTAAATCCTATTGAGCATGCCTGGAATATGCTTCAGAGAAGAGCTCGTAGGAATTTCCCTGTTGATATTGTGCATCAAAACCAGCTTTTCTTGCATCCTAGCAGGATTTGGGACAGTACTCCACAACAGGATATTGACACCCTTGTTTTGAGTATGCAGAACCGCTCCAGATGTGTCAGGAGAGTCTTAGGTGGATCCACGAATTATTAATTTTAAGTTTTCAACAATTTTTATAAAAAAAAATTGTTTTGTTGTTTAGGTTTTGAAATTCCAAAAATAAAGTTAAATTGAAATTTTGTTGAGTTTTTCCTCTTCTTCTAAGTTTTTTTTTTTAATATAACTTTATCTAAAAGTTTATTGTCAGATTAGATAGGCAATTAAACAAGGTTTATTTTAAAGTGTAGGTGTCTTAACAAAAAGTTAATAGAATTTTAGTTATTTAGGTTTAATTAAAATATCCCTAGACACTTTTGATGTGTGTATTTAAATATAAAAGAGATTTCGGATTTCACTTTTATCCAATTTACTTTGCCGAAGAAGGTCATAAACCCATTACTAAAGCCCCCGCACGAGGAGCAGTAACGATTTAACAAAGGCGTGTAATCTATTATTTAGATTTCAATGCTTATATCCAATACAAGTACATGGCTAACAAATTCATAAAGTTTTCAAATAGTACCAGGTAACAAGCACGTGTCACGGCCGACCCTGACGGACCTCAAGGCCATGCAAATTGAATTACACAAAACACATGCTTTGTAACTGGATTTGTGACCGCGTGTCTGGAGCCTGGAGTGACAGGGGGTGTCTTTTGTCTCCGAATTCAGGGTTCTATGAATAAGGAGTTATGCAGAGGAGAGGGTAATGTAATATAGTAGCTGTTTCTCGCGGTTTCATTCGCGTTAGGCAGTTTATTGGTGAATGCCCCGGTCTCTTAGGTCAAAAGCGTGATGTTATGTAGCCTATTTGTTATTCTGATGCTAAAATGTTACATCAAAATCCGTTCAGCCGAGGAGTGAAAAACATGTAGCCTATTCGCTATTCTGATGTAAGTACATACATATAAGCTATTTTACAGTAACATTTCATCAAAATCCATTTTCGATTTGTTTGATGTTCGATAAACATCCATCCATTGTTGCATCCATCCCCACAAAGTTTCACATTTAGGTATATAATGTTAGTAAGATTTTTGAGTGTAGATTGTAGATGTTCTAATAAACATAATATTTCTCAAACATGACAACAAATTTTCTGTGTGAATAGAGGCTGACACTGTTTAGAAAAAAGTTATAGGTACTGTCATGCAGAAATTCCAATTTTATAAATATTAATCATACTAGCTTTTGCCCGCGGCTTCGCTCGCGTTAGAAAGAGACAAAAAGTAGCCTATGTTACTCGCCATCCCTTCAACTATCTCCACTTAAAAAATCACGTCAATCCGTCGCTCCGTTTTGCCGTGAAAGAAAGACAAACAGACAGACAGACAGACAGACACACTTTCCCATTTATAATATTAGTATGGATAGCTGTTCATGGCAGCTGCAGACTCAAGGGACAATACTCACAGTAAATTTCTAATGAATATGCACGAACAGGTACGAACTAATCTAAAGGAACCAGTTTTGAAATAACCTTTAAAATTAATTTAAATTCCACTAAATTCAGCCTGAAGTTCAAATCTAACAATATAATGGAAAATGACAAAGCACACAATAGAATAAAAGCAATTTAGTTTTTGGAACTAGTGGACATTGAACCACAGCGCGGCGGATTTAGAAGTTAAATTATATTGTGTGTAGTACGTAGAATTTCTATTGTAATATGTTTTTGTTACAGTCCAAAAATAAACACTTCAATAGTCGATAAACACAAAGAACGTTTCGATAACGAATATAATAAACGGTAGTCATTTATAAAATATTTTTTTTTCTATTTTTTTTTTCTTTCATACTAATTTTATAAATGGGAAAGTGTGTCTGTCTGTCTGTCTGTTTGTCTTTCTTTCACGGCAAAACGGAGCGATGAATTGACGTGATTTTTTGAGTGGAGATAGTTGAAGGGATGGAGAGTAACATAGGCTACTTTTTGTCTCTTTCTAACGCGAGCGAAGCCGCGGGCAAAAGCTAGTATTATATAACCTCAACATAGGTACCTAGTTAGGGAAAGACTAAGCATATGATAATTTTGGGGATACGGTAATTTATTCAGGTCTATTCAGCTTGTGTTCAAAGGAAACAACAAATAGGTACGTCCGTTCGCTTTCCGCGTCTATAGCTTTCGTATAAAACCGTTGTTTCTATGGACAGAATATAAATACATGTGCGTAGTCTCTTAATCTCACGATAGATGATTGTCTATATGGATGATTATGATACACACTAATCAAAATACTACCAGCATTGTCCGCCACATCCCCGGGGAAATCAGTGAAATCCATTATTAGCTGCCGACTCCCACCTATAGGCACAATAGTACCAGCGACACAGCGTCATAGGTCAGTTAGTTATTGAAGTCTTGTGACCTTTCGCGTTTATTTATACATATTTATTTATTTCTGTCAAGCTAATAAAAGGTTTCCTTACATTTTGTTGTTGATTTCTCGTTCAAATATAATGTGTTGGATTACTATTCCGCTCCTGTGACTATCTCGATCGACTGCGACTGTCTGGTTTCGTACCCTCAAACATGAGAGGCAGGCGCATTAACCACTTAACCAACACGACATTACATCAATTTTTTTTTATTTCAGTTTTAACACCTTATCAATCGTCACTCTGTTTAGTTTATTTATAACAGCTTTTTAACTAAAATGTTTATAATATTGGCTGTCAACACTCTCTGCTGTAAGTAGCAGTGCAACAGAGCATTCAGAGAAATAAAGTAAACAGTTACGGGATACTAAGCTGCCTCCTGCTTCGAAGTAAATGCTTCATTTACTCTCTACTGCTAATGGAACGTTTGTGTTGCAAGGGATTTAAATAAAAGTGGTGGTGCTGAAATGGTGAGGGTTTTTAACACTTTTTTTACTTTTTTCAATTTTTGCTCAGTTATGAATAGTATCTAACCTAACCTAACCTAACCAAACCATATTGATGGTTGACACAATGGTTTCTGAGCTTATCTGATGCCGTTGTTGTTTTGCAATAAACTTAAAGACTACCTATCGAAAACTTCTTGCGGTTTTTACCAGTAGACAGAATGATGCATTAGGTTTAGGTGTAATACATGTATATTATGGCTTAGAAAAGCCAAAAATTTTAAAGATTTGTACGCCTATAATGTGGTGTTATACTGCACATACGCATTAAGTCCGTCACACCATTAATCGTTCATTGTACCCATCAAGTCTGTTTTCATTGGCTAAATCTAAATATGTACAATCATGTTCAAATATTTATCACAAGCTAAGCTAAGACACTTACTTGACGTTAAGCTGCCTCTGTATCAGCAGCTTCTTCTCAATCTGCTCGATGGGGAACTGCGGCACCTCGTAGGGCGCCGACAGCTCGTTGGGGAGCTCCCGGGGCGTCTCGGCTCCCACAGCACTCGTGGGGCTCTCACTCCCTGCAACAACATTCATTAATCAATATCTTGGGACAACTGGAACATGGTCATCTGATCTGTCAACATCTGAAGTAAAAACTATAACCACACTTGATAGTGCCGTGCGCTCGGGCGCAGCTTAAGACATTATCTCCCTAGCCTTATTCCCATCTATGATCCAGGGGCTAGCTTTCAGCCTAACCAGTTTTGGCTGGATAAGCCCTCCTCAATTCAGTTACTGGGCGACACGATACCCCTTGGTTGGACTGGTCAGAATTTCTGACTTCTGACTACCTGACACCCGCGGGGTTATTACCTATGAAACAGCAATGAGCAATATTTGCGCAGTGATCGCGCGATCACCGCGCGATCGTCAAAAAAAATCGTATTATGTATGAACCGATTGCTAATCGCTCGCTGATTGTTCTAATGCACTTATTGCTACGATGACGATAAAGTAGCAATCGCTGGAACTAATTAAATATCACCTTTAACAAAAAAAACTTAACTTTGCTCTTAAAAACCATACTAAATACGAAACCACCAAACGAAAAATGCATATTTTAGTTAACTGATTGCTCCACAGAGGCAGCACTATCGCTAGTTTGCTATTTGACGTGACGTATTTTGAAGTGACGTTTGAGCAGCAAAATTTTGCTAAATTATCGCGATCGCTCGGCTATTGCAAGATACGTAATCCCAGTGTAACGACTGAGTTCTTCAAATGACAACCGGAGTGCAGTAGCGCTGGAGAACATTACCAGTCGTTGAGTGAATACTTAAGTAACATATTAGCCAGCAGTGAATGACTTGACAGATGTTAAGTTTGGCGCAAAGACAAAATTGAGAAAAACAATTTACTAGACAACAGAGTTTATTCTCAAATTACTGATAATAAAATATCTATTGTAGTTGAGATTACAAGTTACAAAGATAGACACAATAAACTACTTGATAAAAGCGAAGTAATTTCCATGGACGTTAATTTAATCAATATCTATTGTAAAAACCTTACGAAGTGGCGCGAACTCAATTAAAAAGCACTTTAGCATCGAGATTACTTGGAGAGGAGAAAATAGTAACACAATGGAAACAATACCTACTAAAGTTATAGGGTTAGTCAACTAGCTTTTGCTCATGACTCCGTCCACGTATTACGCGGTTCTAGCAGTGGCGCATGGGTATCAAAACTACTGGGTATGTATACCGACATGTCCATAAAAGAGCTATAATTGTTTTAATACTACCAGGCAGACTCATACAAGCGAGCTTTACGGCTTGTACGAGGACACGCCACTGGGACATCATGGATGCATTCGAACTTTCGAACTTCGAAGTCGCACTTAAAAAGTAACATATTTCCTTCTCTAAGGTTCAGCTCATTCGGACTAAAATTTATTTTGTGGTTAGGCCAACAAAATGTCATGAACAGACCCCTTACCATGACGTTTAAAGTAAAGCCGCAATTATATTATGCTGACGCCGCGTGTCGCAACGCGTGGGTAAGCTATCGGTTACATACATTTAGTACTGGATTGATTACATTAGTCCCGTCCCGCGTGTCGCAGAGCCTGCTGACGCCACGCAGACCGAGCGATTTCGATCGGCGTGGGGTCGGGTAGAACAGTGGACGTGTTTTTAAAAATGTCGGACGAATTAATTGAAGTCGTGAGAAACTAAAACTGAAACTAAATTTAATTTCATCGCTTTTTAGTTCTTGCACCAAAAAATGATATTCACTTCGGCTTCCTCTTGTAGTATTTATTGGATGTACCCAATATCTTCTTTTCTTTCTTTTCTTTTTGAGTAGACTTAACATGAGCAGGTATGCTACATTTTTTCTTCAAAATCCGTATCCGTATAGGCCTTCACTGTACTGACTGAGCCGAATTTTCGTGGGGGCGCGCAGCGACACGACACGCAAATGTAATCACCCGCCGTTGCGTCAGGCAGCGTGGCGACACGCGGCGTCAGCTTAAAGCCTCAATTATAATATTAAGCTGACGCCGCGTGTCACCACGCTGCCTACATTTGCGTGTCGTGTCGCCGCGCGCCCCCACGAAAATTCGTCTCAGTCAGTACAGTGAAGGCCTTTGGAGTAAACGTCTACAATGTTTTCTTCGGACTCGTTCTCGACTCGTACTACTCGTTCTACCATTGTTCTACGTCGCTACTCGGCTGTCTGCGCGTGCCCACGCGTGATTACACTAGACCCGGCTGGGCTGACGCGTCACAACCCCCACCACCGACCCCACGCCGATCGAAATCGCTCGGTCTGCGTGGCGTCAGCAGGCTCTGCGACACGCGGGACGGGACTAATGTAATCAATCCAGTACTAAATGTATGTAACCGATAGCTTACCCACGCTTTGCGACACGCGGCGTCAGCATAATATAATTGCGGCTTAAGGTTGTTTTAGTCCTGTTGCAGCAGTGTGCTAGTGACAGCGTTAGACACGTTGTCTAGCGCCGTCTCTTCCCCACTGAAAATAATATCAAAGTAATACTGCTATAAGGGCTTGTGGTACGCCCCCAGACAGTTAATTTCGACATTATGATAATAAATAGTAAGGATGCGCAGACTTATAAAACTACTAACCGTGCCAAAAACAGCATCCAAAGAATTTTATCAAGTCACTGTACGTATAATACCAGAGTAGGATGAGTAGGCGAACATTCTTTATAAACCCAATAACATAGGCTTTGGTGCTGACTAATGGTTGCTAGGAATACTTGACGGAATATACAATAAAAATATATTAATAGAGATGTACAAAGAAGTATCTCAACTCATGGTTGTTATGAGCTACAACAGCAAATGCTTCAGAAGAAATATGAGACGATACGTCATACGCCTTCATATCATGGTGTTTGAGATCATCATTACAAACACCATGATAGGGAAGTGTTACTAACACAGATTTAAATTTTATTTTTTATACTAAAAAAAATATTATAATTATTTATATTTAGGCCTATGCAGCCTGAAATAAAATTGAATTGAATTACTGGTTGCGTTTTGGAGTAGGTACCTAATACCATTGTAAAGTAATTAACCTCGAGGGCTCCCAAGTGGTCACTATTGTCTAGAGACGTCTGCAATTGCAGAGGCCTCGCAGATGCGTTGCCATTGCAGAAACAATTATGGATTGATGATGTTATGACCAATGTTTTACAAATTCCTTAAACCTTCGAACACATGTGATTCGGGACACAATAGAATGACAATAGCAGCGCGACAGCCGGCTGTCGCTTGGTCGTTAAAAGGTTATCAAAAGTACAACTCTTGAAGAATTTGTGTCGAAACATTTTATATTTAACAAGAGTTTAATCAGCTTCTGAAACAGCTAATTTAATAATCAGTACGAAGATGAGGGAGGAATTTTAAAATATTCTTTCAGCACATGTAACGGTAGCATACACCTTCCGAGAACCTAATCTCGATATTTCCTCTTAAGGAAAACCTGAGACTATCTTGTTATTACATACGGGGCACAAAGTAAATACACCTTGTATAAAAGATGAGGATTTTCTGAAGGGTCCTGTAGCAAGGAGCTTACAAGTAATTACATATTGGAACTTAAAGCGATCATTTATATAGTAGCGAGGTTGGTGCAACGGAGCTGGGCTGTCAACACGGATACAATACATCAAAGGTGGATATTATAGAATACTAGTTTTTGCCCGCGGCTTCGCTCGCGTTAGAAAGAGACAAAAAGTAGGCTATGTTACTCTCCATCCCTTCAACTATCTCCACTTAAAAAATCACGTCAATTCGTCGCTCCGTTTTGCCGTGAAAGAAAGAGAAACAGACAGACAGGCAGACAGACTGACACACTTTCCCATTTATAATATTAGTATGGACCATGCAGGTTGTATGCGGCACAACCATGGTAAACAAACCGTCAATTCGATCTGGCACAATTTTAATACTGGTTGGAAAAGGCCTGAAGTTCGTGTGTATTGCTAAGCTTACATGGACCTAATTGTATCGGTAGTCAGTGCATATTGAATAACTAAATTAGCTAGATAAATAATGTGTAGGTTGACCTGGATCAGTCAAAAAAAATATTAATGCATTTTACTAGAGTGTATCTGTTGGAATCTGTGTAATTTCTAGTATTGTGGAATAATGTTGAAAAGAATTAAAACAGTAAAACAGCATATATGATGGTTGCTATATAATCAAGTAAGTACGAATGTTTTTTTATTGACATTACATTTTAAAAAGTACTTAGTACCAAAAGGTTTAATACTAAGTAGTTTTACAACAGTATCTAATACATCTAAAACATACATAAGTACCTAATACTTTGTTACAATTTTATTAAGTGTATAGTATGCTATGTTTACCGAAGCAAAGATAGGAAGTGGAACATAGGTTATCAGTTATCATTTTTAACATAGTAGAGGTCACCTTTTTAGCTTTAAGTAATTATAGTTTCACTAGTTTAAACTTGTGTATAAAACACTTAAGTATTTTTAGACTCCCAGACAAATTGTTATTATGATTGGACTCAATTTGCATTAAGATATCTCCCGTATTATGTACTAACCGTTGTTTTTACCCCGAAGATTATTAACCAGAAAGATGTACAATCAATTCCAGTTTAAACAGTGTTCTCATTAATTTTAATAAAAAAGGGATAATGATTTAATTCGTGGATTTTATTTTAGGTGTTTTCTTACGTATATTGCGTGTAAATGAAAACAATTAAATTCTTTCCACACTTAAAAACTTATTCCAATACTTTTTAGGGTTCCGTAGCCAAATGGCAAAAACGGAACCCTTATAGATTCGTCATGTCTGTCTGTCTGTCCGCCTGTCTGTCTGTCTGTCCGTCCGTATGTCACAGCCATTTTTTTCCGAAACTATAAGAGCTATACTGTTGAAACTTGCTGAGTGGATGTATTCTGTGAACCGCATTAAGATTCTGATACAAAAATAGAAAATAAATAAAAAAATTTGGGGGTCCCCATACATAGAACTTAAACTCAAAAAATTTTTTTTCATCATACCCATATGTGTGGGGTATTTATGGATAGGTCTTCAAAAATGATATTGAGGTTTCTAATATCATTTTTCTCTGAACTGAATAGTTTGCGCGAGAGACACTTTCAAAGTGGTAAAATGTTGGTCCCCCCCCCTGTAACTTCCAAAATAAGAGTATGATAAATCAAAAAAAAATATATGATGTACATTACCATGTAAACTACCACCGAAAATTGGTTTGAACGAGATCTAGTAAATATTTTTTTTTTAATACGTCATAAACCGTATATCGGACGGGAAACTACGGAACCCTACGTTGAGCGTGGCCCGACACGCTCTTGGCCGGTTTTTTAAGTTGAAAGTTAGTATATAAGTTGACACTTGACACCCTGCTGTCTTTACGAGGCGAGGCAGGGGTCACGAACCGGCACCAATCGATTGGACACGATAACAATAACTATGGATAGTTTGACAAATTGTTTCACTAAAACAAAACAACAGGCTTTTGTTTTACTTTAATTTATTGCCTTGTTTATTTAATGATGACTGAAATAGGGGAGGAATAATTTAACAGTCGTAATTTTTTAAGTTACTTTATCCAATCAGTTTATGTACTGCATTTTAAATTTACTAGTCTGCAGTGTAGGTTCCTAAATCCCGAAAAATATGGTCAATCATTACGTACCTAATTTTAGACGATCAAAACATTCAATAAGCGAATTGTAAAAAAAACTATTAGAGAACAAAATCTGCCTCTTTTCGAACCCAAAGACATGTTAAGATTGATTTATTGACCTTTAGTTAATTACCTAAACCGATGAGGTATATATATAGGTAGATAATTATTACACGAAGTATATCAGCTCCATTGAATTCCCCGATATTGCTCACATCCACACGGTTTCCTCCAAAGATTGCTCTCCATGAGGAAACAGACGCACAAGGAAGTTATTCAGTAAATATTTCGTTTTACATATTGATAAGAAGTTCAATAGAGCGCGTAAAATATTAATGCTTCATTCATTTATTTGAAATGGAAGACTCTTATCTTCTTAGCTGGTTATACTTGAAGAATTTGTTTTTAAAACCCGTACTTCATCATCTCCCTAGCTCTTTCTTAACTACTTTAGGGTGGGCTCCTAGTCCTAATCTAACCAGAGTCAAAATTTACTGTAAACGAGGGACGATAAATGCGTTTAATAAAATTACGTAATAAAACATTACAAAATTAAAATCTCGGCTGCATATAAAATAAATGATAACTCAAAAAAAGTCACCAACTTCCGAAATTGCAGTCTTTGATTTGTAAATTGATTCTAATTATGTCCCTTTAATACTATGATTGTCATTCGAAGAACTTTGTCAGTCGTTACTGGTTAGCCAGAAACTCTGACCAGTCTAACCAAGAGGTATCGTGTCGCCCAGTTACTTACGCTTACGCTTAGGCTGGCAGCCGACCCCAACACGGTTGAGAAAAGGCTAGGGAGATGATGAATATCAAGAACTAACTTAACGCGGATGAAACTTTACGAAACCGCCATTACAACTAATAAAACTCACGGTGACTTAGTGACAGCCGGCTGTCGGGCTGCTATTGTCTTTCTATTGTGTCTCGAATCACATGTGTAATTATGGTTTGCTGAAAGAAAACTCATTTATGGGTTTTTTTTTTTTTTTTTTTGGTGAGTGGGAAATCATCCAATGACTGCTCCCGTCCTGGGTGCGACGGGAGGGCGTGTCAGACTCTTACTGACTAAAACCCACTCATGTTCCTTCGATTGCCCTTTATGTTCCAGGGTCACGGTAACCACTATAAACATTCCGCAACATTTATGGGTTAAGCTCGCCTTTGTACATGACTATTTTACTTGCTACCATTATGTTTTTTATTTTTCTTGTTCGTGTGCAATAAAGAATATGAATATGAATGTGTTCGAAGGTTTAAATATTACAAATACTGAACAATGTAAAACCTTTGAGCATTTTAAATCTGTTTAATTTAAATAGAAGTAAAAATAAGTAAGTGACTAAAGAACCTTTTGCTAACATCTAACATCAACGACGTTATGTCGGACAGCCTGCGTAACACAGTGTTACCAACTTGTAAACTCACTACCCGTGTACTCCCTTAGGGCTTGTAACACAAGATTATTTCCAGACTGGCCGCTTAGCAGAGAAAATGATATCGCTATACAAACAAGTTTCAGGTATCCTCTAGAGCTGAATAAAAGAGATTGCTCAAAATAGCCTACGAATTGACTGGCATGAAACCTTTACAGTAATTATAATTTTTTTTTATAAAGTGCATTACGACTATTACAATATAATGGACAGGTGTTAATTTCGAAAACATTATAAAAAGTAACTCAATTTAGTTTCAATCTCCGGTGTCTGATATTTTTGTTTAATTTAAAGTTAGTAGTAGACTAAGGTATCGTAGCTCATGCAGCCTAGTATTACAATAAGTATGTATAGCGAAATTAAAAAACTCAATATTCTCAGTGCTTGATCTATGAATAAGGTTTTAATACGAATATATTAAAGCGACAGAAAGTGCTGTGTGAAATGAGCAAGCCATTTATTAAAAAAAAAAGATCAACATATTAGTCTATTGTCTTCCGTCAATTGAATTGACAGATGCCAACATTTGACCAGGTTCTGGGTAATCCTGTTGTTTGTGCTCGTTTGAATTTTATTATTATTCCTTTCCGATTTTAAGTAACAACTTGGAATATATAATATATATTCTTGAAATATCGACCCCTAGCCGTGATTGACTGATTTACGGACCTACTAAGAACGACCTGGCATGACGGTGGGTGTCAAGAGGTTAAACGGACTTAACATGAAACGGATTTAACATGGAATCCCAAAATGATTCTATATTTTGTGTAAACTGCGGATCAGCTTCTGACTCCATGTTACTAGAAGGTGAACAAATTCTTTATTGTATACAACAGTGGACTGCTTCTCGATTGGTTAGTAAAACCTCTCTTTTTCTCGAGTCTCGAGAAATGCTGACGATTCGTAAACTTATTTATCAAATCACCCTGCATCACTCCAGCTTAGTGTGGGACCATCAAGAAGTTTATAAATGTTAAAGATGTCGATAGGTAGTGTCGTATCCATGGTGACAATTAAACAAAGTAAAAAATAATCTCATATCTTGTGTTGTTTTAAATAAAAGTATTTTCTGGTTAAAACGATATATATATTATATTAGAGGCTCTTGCAGCACATATAAAATACTAAAGGTAGCGACGGTTAGTGGTGGCTGTTTAGTAATTCTAATCTTTTTTCAGGTTCATACACATGATCTTCTTTGTCGGAGTCCAAGAATATAGGTAGAACACCAAATGTAAGTCACTTTGGTGAAGAATGTGCTCTGCGTTACATTGCCACTATATCGTGCACGCTCTCATCAAGTAATTGCATTGAGGATAGACTGATACCATGTGAATATAATAAACATTGTCTTGGAAAGACTTCTGCCACTGCAATATATTGGTCGAACATATATGTGATACCTGGGATGTGACATGATGTTGTTATTAAATAAACATTTTGTGAAGCAAAACATGTTGTTTTAATCTATGATGTAGGTTTGTAATGGCATAATTATAACCTCAAAATCCGAAAGTATTTTGATGGCTTTTAGAAGTCTCAAGTGTCCGTAGTTTTAATTTAGTTTCAATCGAATATATATATCGTTTAGAACTCAAAATGTTAAAACACCTCCCTGTCGGTTCTTAGGCCAACAATGTACGGATGCGTAGCAATGTCCTTTAGACTGGATGATAATCTATATTAATAATTTCGTCAAGGGGTACGGTAGACTCGATTGAAACATTACCTGAATAACAAAACATAAAAAAATATCGATTTCGAGTCGACAACATATATCCGCAAAATTCGGATTACGGAGATTATTTCGTTTTATTAATTCATTAAATTTTGAGTAATGACACTGACGGACAAACCGCAGTCGCCATTTTGAGTAGACAATATATTATCTCTCAAATACGTCTCGCCAATCAACACGTTGTCGCGTCAAAAAAGTACATTATTCCGACCATACCTATATGTGTACCAGTAACTCATGACAAAAAATTTTTCAAAAAAAGTTGTCATGTCATCTGTCAAGTGACATTACGTTTGTTTGTTTACATTTGTTATTTTCATGTTTCCACAAAGGCCATTCATTAAGAGTTGAAGTTGAGTTATTTTCATGAAAGCTTTAGTAAAAAGTGAAAGAATGACTAAGAAACCACCGCGGTTACAATCCAGAAGCACTGTTTATAATGTGTACTGATAAATCTGTAAAGAAGAAGGTGTAGCTTACATGCAATTTTCGATTTTAGACCGCGTGCTTAGCTTGCGTTGACTAATTAGTATGAGTCGCTAAAGTTGATACTTTGTTTCATAATATCCATTTATATGAGTTTATCATATGTATATATATATTGCGTAACATATAACTTTGGCTTATTACAGGGGCGTGTACTAATAACTATGCGACGAATTATTGCAGAAGGCCGATGAAGAAGGCAGTAGCCTTGGTGTCAGATTCACATGAGCCGCCTAAAGACGTTTGACTTGCCTTATGTGACGATCACTACCATAGTCAATGCGCTTAACGAACTGGGATACCAATCACAAAGCGAATAACCATTTCTTTCATTTTTGTTATGTAAATAAAGTACTTATATTATAGATTGGGTTTATTTTAATTTATTTTATACTAGCTTTTGCCCGCGACTTCATTTCCGTTCCCGGGGGATTTCCGGGACAAAAACTACCCTATGTCCTTTCTTGGGTCCCAGACTATATGATGTACCGAATCTTATTCAATCGTCTCATCGGCTCATAGAAAAATACAAGTAATCAAACATCACTGTTGAATAAACTGCACAAATTATCACCTGTCTTATTCTGATTAATAATAACTAATAAGACATAGGCGATAATTCTGTAATATTCTGTAAAGTTTCATCAAATTTGTTCAGTAGTTAATGCGTGAAAGACTAACAAACAAAAATACATACAAATATTTCCTCTTTATAATATTATTAAAAGAACATAGGCCCGATTTAATTGCCAGAATTTTTAAACTTAAATTGGAGAAACTTTTAGATGACATTACAAGGAAACATATTTTTCGAATACCGAGTGCGTGGTTTTACACCATTGAATTTCAGAAACGTGGGCTTCCATATGCTTATTATTCTAAGAAATGAAGATAAACCAAGGTCATCAGAAGATTATGATAAATTTGTGTGTGCAGAAATACCTGATCCAGATAAAGACCAGGAATTATTCCAGACTGCCTCTAAATGTTCTAAAAACTATCCAAAGACATTTTGCGGAGAAACTAGAGATGGTACCCAAAATGGAGGTTATGCTATAATAAAAAGAAGAGACGACGGAAGAACAATAAAAAAGAAGTATTTCGAGTGTGATATCAGATGGGTGGTGCCTTACAATCCCTATCTATGTAAAAAATTTAATGCTCACATAAATGTGGAAATTTGTTCAAGTGTCAAAAGTGTGAAATATATAAATAAATATATTTATAAAGGTCGTGACCGAGCAAAGATACAAATCACAGTAGCGCCACAGGAGTCCAGTGATCAATCGACATCAAGCAATGAAATGAAACACCATGATGAAATTAAGACTTATATTGATACCAGGTATGTTTCGGCTCCTGAAGCAGTTTGGCGAATATTTGAATTTTCAATGCACAAAATGAGTCACACAATTATACAGTTAGGTGTTCATTTGGAAAACCAACAAACTGTCGTATTTACAGATCTGAATGTTCATGAAGCAGCAGCTAGATCAGCAGAAAGCATTTTTTGAACTAAACAGAACCAAAGAAAGTGCTCGACAATATCTTTACACTGAAATTCCGACACATTTCAGATTTATCCATGGACAGTGGCAACCACGAATATCTCAGTCAGCGGCAGATAAAGTAATTGCAAGAATGTATAATTATTCCTTTTCTGACCGGGAACGATATTATCTCCGGCTATTACTTCTTCACGTCAAAGGGCCGACTTGCTTCAGAGATGTTAGAACTTATGAAAATATTATTTACAACTCATTTCGAGAAGCTGCTCAAGCAAGGGGGCTCCTTTTTGACGATCAAGAATGGGAAAGATGTTTGGATGAAGCAATCGGTTTTAAACTTCCTCGGCAATTACGACAGCTGTTTGCGTTAATTTGCGTATTTTGTAAAGTTACTGATCCTAACGCTCTTTGGGAAAAGTTTGTGTTAAACCCTGATGCTTAAGGGTTTAGGGGGGGGGGGTTCACAAGGTTTGTTATGAAAAAATAACTTCCAATATAGCCACACAACAGGGTATCAACTCCACCCTTCTGATTTATTGAATTAACTTCCAACATACAAATCAGTGATACAAGTAGTTGTGAACAAAACAGTAAAAAATACGGCTTAGGGTCTATACGTCGCCAAAAATCTTAACACCGCGATCTACAAAAAACACAAAAATGCACAACGCCATCTAGTGGCGACTTAGTGAACAATTAATACATGTTATTACGTTACGTGTTTTTACATGGCTAAACATTCCGCCCACCAAGGACATTTTGTGAAACATTATGTCCTTTAATAAAACAAAGAGTTAACTAAAAATACAAATTGTTTTACTTTAACATACGAACATAAAACTTTCAATATACTAATAAAATCTAAACAATTTCACACATGCTTAATCTACGTATCTTAATACTAAAACAACAATTAATGGGTAGGACACACAGCTTAGATGTTGGTCTTTTAAACGTGGAACGATTACTACGAAGTGTGACTACTCGGGTAAGATTGTCGAGCCCTGGATGTTTCTCAATCACCCTGCCAAGAAGCCAACGACACGGAAGCAAGTTATCCTCTTTGATCAGGACCACGTCACCCACATCTGGTTCAGGAGTTTGCTTAGACCATTTGTAACCATGAAGGAGTGTTGTCAGTTCTGGATTAGAACGTTCCAGTCTGCCGCCCACCCTCAGAATATTAACGGAATCCAGGTAAAGATTCAGTGATTTAAATTGTTTTCTTTTAGGTTCTTTCCCTTGCAGGTCCAGAATAACATCTGCGTAGTTTTTTCTTTGACATGCTTTAATACAAGTCTCTAATGATAATCTTATTTCTTCTGCTGTAACATAACCATGTGTCTTTCTTTCAGCCTTCGGTTTTTTCCAATCTAAAGGACGCCTTAGATATGCTACTATTCTCAATAGCCGGGTAAGTGAAGAATATTTCTCCCAAATAAAATTATCTTCTATTGCTACATGTACTTTTATCTCTTCTAAATTCGTTGATTGCTGTTTACCTTTGCCAAACTGAATATTTTCGTATTTCAGGAAGTCGGGACCCTGCGACCATAACGTGAAATTAACAAATTCTGAAGCGTACAAGCCGCGTGATGCGCAATCGGCGGGGTTGTTTTTTGACTGCACATGATTCCATTGCTGCGGTTCACTGATACAAAGCACTTCTGATACACGGTTGGCCACAAAGGTTTTCCACTTGCTCGGATGGCTGTTCAACCACGCCAATACGATCTCCGAATCTGTCCAACAATGTACATGAGATTTATCAATACCCATTACTTCAGAGACCTCACATAAAAGTTTCGCTAACAAGACTGCTCCACACAGCTCTAAACGAGGAATAGAAATAGTTTTTATAGGTGCGACATTAGTTTTGGCAGTGAGTAAAGTGACATGAATTCTGCCATTAGCATCGATTACTCGTGTATACACTACAGCAGCATACGCAGATTTAGAGGCGTCACAAAACCCATGTAAATCGACTTGCTTGTCGCCACACTGCATGTTCAACCATCTAGGTATTCTGAATTTTGACAGATTTTCTAATTCATGTCGGTAAGTAAACCATTCGTTTCTTATTTCGCTTGGAATTTCTTCGTCCCATCCGATCCCCGAAATCCACAATTTTTGGATTACGATTTTTGCTAATATGATTACGGGAGCGACCCATCCCAAAGGGTCGAATAGCCTTGCTATGTCTGCTAATACTTTTCTTTTTGTTACAGGTCCCTGCATAGAAGTCAACTGAACGGAATACTGGAAGACGTCATCGCTTCGGTTCCAGGTAAGTCCCAATGTTTTTAATATCTCATCTTGCTTAATTTGTATTGCTTTTTCTACAGCGTCCTCACTGTCCAGTACTTCATTGCTTTCACTGATGATTCTATTTAGTAATTCACTGCTGTTGCTTGACCACTTCTGTAATTTGAATCCACCTTTTGATAATAGCTCATTCATTTCCCTGTAGATTTGCATGCCTTCTTCTATCGTATCACAGCCAGACAGTAAATCATCCATATAATAATCCCTTAGCACTCTTTCAGCTGCCTTAGGGTACTTAGCTCCCTCATCGTGCGCTACTTGCTGCATGGATCGAACTGCCAAGAAGGGTGCAGAAGAAGTACCAAAAGTAACGGTGAGTAACTTATAATCTTTTATTACAGAGTCCTGACTGTCTCTCCACACTATACGCTGGAAATCTGAATGCTCATCAGATACTCTGACCATTCGGTACATTTTGACAATGTCCGATACAAGACAAACACGAAAAATTCTCCAACGAAGTAGCAGATGACGTAGGTCGGGTTGTAGTGATGGACCAATCATTAAATCGTCGTTGAGCGATACTCCATTCCTTCCTTTGCAGGATGCATCAAAGACGACCCGAACTTTGGTCGTATCTCTATCATTACGAACAACCGCATGATGAGGTAGGTACACCGCATGTTGATTTAGTTCTTCTTCCTTGTTTATCTGCCTCATGTGACCTAATTCTAAGTATTCGTTAATGACTTCAGTATATCGCCTTTTTAACTCTGTATCTTTATTCAATTTAGATTCTAATGCCTGTAATCTATGAATTGCTACTTTTCTAGACTCGCCATATTTGCAGGCTGGATCTTGACTTTTGAATGGTAAATGAACTACGTAGCGACCGTCTTTATCTCTTGTAGTCGTAGACTTATATATTTCCTCGCATCTGGATTCTTCCTCGGTAAGTATACGATTATTATGTTGACTAGGCTCTTTTTCTAACTCCCAGAACTTCTTCAAAATATCATCATCACCAAGACAAGTGTGCATCACGGTAATATTTGAAGTATCTTGGACAGTAGAAGCTACGGTTCCTGACAAAATCCATCCAAAAGAAGTACATTGTGCTGCAGTGCTCCCACCAGGAGCTTTCTTTAATCCAGGTTGTAAAATCTGGCTGTAAATTTCAGCCCCTAATAACATATCCACTTTATCGGGCTTATAATACTTGGGATCCGCTAATTCAATATCAATAACCTGTGTCCAATCCAAACACGCGGTTTCTCTAACCGGTAATAATGACGTCACTGATTTAAGGACATATGCCTTAACTAAAAGTGTAAACGACGGATCGATTCTGGATTGAATTTTAACCTCAACCACTGAATTTAATGTTAATTTACTGTTAACATCAATACCAACAATTAAACCTTTAGCAGGTTTTTTCTGTAGACCCAAAGACTGAACTATGTTTTCAGTTACGAAAGATGCTTGCGAGCCTTGGTCTAGCAAGGCCCTGATAGTATGTCTAACTCCGTTTTTCGATACAGCTCTAACTAACGCCGTGGCTAATAGAACTTGATTGTTAGCTATTCCTTTCGAAAAACAAGCCACTACTTCCTCTTCCTCCTCAACTCCAATTGTATGAGTACATTCTTTGGTCTGCGAAACCCTATCGTCAGACGAATTTCCCTTTTCTACTAAAGACTCTCGTTCACCCTTAGGGTGCAACAAAGAGTGATGTCTACGCTTACATATCCGACAAGAGACTGTACATTTACAAAACTTAGCAGAGTGATTGTGCCCGAAACAGTTAAAACATAACCTGTTGTCCTGTACAAATCTACGCCGAGTATCCACATCCTTGCTTACGAATTGCTTACAATTGCCTAATTTGTGATCCTCATTACAAAACTGACAAACCATTACAGATGCTGTGTGAAATACCCTTGCCTTACTTTGGTTTACAGTATTTCTCATAGGCTTATTGTCTAGAAACTCAAACGCTCTATATCGGCCTGTTAAAAACTCTTTGAACTGTTCAAAGGTAGGCAATTTGTCAGAATCATTGTTGCTAGTAACCTTTAATTCCCAGTCTTTTTTGCTATCAGGATCTAGCTTTAATGTAATTATATGAATTATTAATATGTCTCGAATATCTTTATCTGATAAATTTAAATTAATTAGAGCATTTAAACAATCTGAGGTTGTGTCCATTAATTCTTTTAAACCATTAGCCGATTCACTAGTTATATTACGTTGGCTCAGCAATCTTTTTAAAATACAATGTGATAAATATTTTTTGTTATTATATCTAGCTTCTAATTGAGCCCAGCATTGATCATAATTTGTCTCGGAAATAGGTATGTGACGTAATAGTTGTTCGGCTTCACCGGACAAATAACCTTTTAAATAGTGTAATTTTTGCACTTTATCAATAGAACTATTTTTATGTATTGCCGATTCAAACAAATCTCGAAAGGTCGGCCATTCCGTATATTTACCCGAAAATGTTGGGATAATTATTTTTGGTAACTTTATGGACATACTTTTGTTTTGAGAGACATTAGGGGACAACCCCACTTGTGCCGAAACATCACTAACCTTTAATGCACTCAACTCAGTTTTCAATACACATTTCAAGTCTAAATATAATTCTTCAGTGTTATAATAAATTTCGTTTACAGTGTACGGTGATGACTTTAATTCTCTAGCTTCAAAATCTTTTATAATTTGTGTGTGTGTCAAACTGAATTGCGCCCACAACTCTTCTATATTCTCTAATCTCGTTTCGACATATTGCTTTGTTATTCTTTCTTTTGGTGACTTTTTATAATTAGCATTAGCTCTTGACAATCTGGCAAATAGATCATCTTGTACTTTGACCAAAGCTTTTAAATCAGACATTCTCAATTTTTTTACTTGATATATTACAACAAGATAACTAATTAAAATTATTAAAATGCTGTACAACACTATATTGTCCAAATCTAAAATTTCACAAGTGTCAAATATTTTTGAAGAAAATATTCTAAGTCGATGATAAAATTTTAATGACCACAAAAATTACTAAGTCTCAAACTTTTTTGTTACGAAATTTTCTAAGTCAATGTAAACAAAGCTATTTTTTCTAAGTGTTTGGGAACATTCAATTTTTTAAAAAATCGGGCATAGGTTCCCCGTATGAACACTTTTTGGCTTAAATCTAGCTAAGTCTAAACATACACACATTAAATTATTCTAAGTCACAAATTATACTACAGAAAGTTAAAGTTAAAATGTTCCAAGAAATAAAGATCACTTTTGCTTGGCAGATATTTGAAACACAAATTGTACTCACGATTTTCGGCACTATCACTCACTTCCTTACGACCTTAGTCGTTTGCAGCTTGCTTGCTGCTGTAGATACTCCTTCCTCCGTACTTCCCGCCGCTGGTGTCGAAACTGCTTTCCGCTGCCTTCCGACGTACAGGAACGTATGGGGATGATGTTCCTCCATCCACTTAGGAGGACACACCTGATAGACGCTGTACAGTCCTTTGCCACTTCCAGCTCCGAAGGACCATGTTAAACCCTGATGCTTAAGGGTTTATAGGGGGGGGGGGGGGGTTCACAAGGTTTGTTATGAAAAAATAACTTCCAATAGCCACACAATAGGGTACCAATTCCACCCTTCTGATTTATTGAATAAATTCAACCATATAAATCAGTGATACAAGTAGTTGTGAACAAAACAGTAAAAAATACGGCTTAGGGTCTATACGCCAAAAATCTTAACACCGCGATCTACAAATAACACAAAAATGCACAACGCCATCTAGTGGCATCTTAGTGAACAATTAATCCATATTAATACGTTACGTGCTTTTACATGGCTAAACATTATGTCCTTTATCAAAATAAAGAATGAACTTAAAATAAAATTTAAGAATTTATTTAATTTAATTTAAATTTAATATAATCACATTTTATCGAAGACTTTACAAGATCACGCCCTGAAATATTATCTAAACAGCTGGCTTTACAAGAAATTGATGAAGCATTAAAACTCCACGGAAAGAGTCTGACAGATTTCGGACTTCCAGAGCCCGATATTAGTGAAAATGATGTTTTCTTATCTGATTCCGTTTATGACTGTGAACATGAAAAAGCAAATGGCTATGAAAAATACCACAAATTGAACTCCGAACAAAAATATATGGTCGATACAATACTAAACGCTGTGAATAGTCCCACAGAGAAAAAGCTGTTTTACCTTGACGGCCCAGGAGGAACTGGAAAAACTTATATTTACAACTATTTTACATATTTTAAGCGCGTAGCGTTTTCATAGCGTTTTCTGGTACTGCAGCAACTCTGTTAAATGGTGGTACAACAGCTCACTCGCGATTTAAAATTCCAATTAATTCAGATGTAGATTCTACGTCTCATTTATGTCGTTAGGCTCACCAGCCGCTAAGTTATTGAAGGAAACTCATTTAATCATAAATTTGTTGTATCGATTTAGAGTTTGCTAAATGGGTATTAACGGTAGGCGATGGATCAGATAATGAAGATGACCCGAGCGAAGCCGGGTTTTCATCTAGATGTAGATTCTACGTCTCATATTATGTCGTTAGGCACACCAGCCGCTAAGTTATTGAAGGAAACTCATTTAATCATTTGGGATGAAGCACCCATGACTAAAGGTCATGATATTGTTGTAGTTGATCGACTCCTTCAAGATATAATGAAAAATAAATTACCTTTTGGAGGCAAAACTTTATTATTCGCAGGAGATTTTCGTCAGATTTTACCAGTTGTAGTAATGGGTCACGAAATAATATTATAAATGCTTCAATTAAGCACTTTTCAATGTGGCCAAACTTTACTCAACTCCAATTGGCTCATAATATGAGAGCTCACGATGATTTAGAGTTTGCTAAATGGGTATTAACGGTAGGCGATGGATCAGATACTGAAGATGGTGACGACCATATTGAACTGCCTCTGCGATGCATTGTAGATAAATCAATTGAAGACCATATTTTTGGTGTTTCCCTTAACATAAATGATTATAAAAGTTATTCAATGAAAGCTATACTTACTCCTAAAAACGATGATTGTTTTCAATTGAACGACCAAGTTGTCGAGAAAATCCCCGGTCTACTTAAAATTTACGAGAGTTCTGACGCTGTGGTTGAGGACGATCATAATGTTTATGTTAGTTGATTTAAAATAAAAATTATTTATGTAAAACTATTGCAGTTTTTATTTACTATATTTATTAAACACAATGACCAAAGCTATACGAATCTATGCCTTGCTTGCCTTTAATATTCCTTAAGAACTAATAACTACAGAAATATCTACCTACATTTTGTATCTAGAGGTATAGTATTATGAGTCACATTTCACCCGAGCGAAGCCGGGTTTTCATCTAGTCTATATTAATAATTTCGTCAAGGGGTACGGTAGACTCGATTGAAACATTACCTGAATAACAAAACATAAAAAAATATCGATTTCGAGTCGACAACATATATCCGCAAAATTCGGATTACGGAGATTATTTCGTTTTATTAATTCATTAAATTTTGAGTAATGACACTGACGGACAAGCCGCAGTCGCCATTTTGAGTAGACAATATATTATCTCTCAAATACGTCTCGCCAATCAACACGTTGTCGCGTCAAAAAAGTATAAATTAACAAAAAAAGGTGAATAATGTGACCGTGTAAAAAAAGTGTTGACGGAAACATTGAGTGAGTCATAACAAAAATAAATATTTTTATTCTGTTTCAGTTCAAATGTCATTTAGTTTTGCATAGTGATTTACAATATCATTCATTTATTTATTTTAGAATTTTAGATTACCTACATACATTATGATTGATACCTATATATATAATTTTGTTAACAGCCGAATCTTCTTGCATTTGGTAAACATTGTCACAATTGTGGAAAATGGATGCAGCGAAGGGCTCTTCGTAAAGATGGTGGGTAGTATTTTTATAGGCAGGTTGTGCTTATAAGTGAATATTGTTCTGTTTTATGCTTATAAAGTGAATTGTAAGAATTTCTGCATTCAAATAACAAGTACTTCTGTACTTATTTACTTCCAGTGGCATGCAATTTTTGTAATGTCAAAATATTTGCAAGAAACTGGAAGCAAATGCAAATTTGCAGTCGACGTGTGGAATGCGACAACATTATACTCGGTAAGCGGCTCAATATTTTTTCTCTATAACCCGACAAATAATAAGTGACTACATGCATAGCCTGTGTTGAGGTGTCATGAACACATAAAGAAACACACGATTTAAGCCGTTCTTCTTTATAATGAAATGGAACCCTCCATACACAAGTACAACTTGGACTTGGCTGGTTCTTATTATACAATTAGACATTACACTGTGTATTTGAATCAGTCCATCTATTCTAACAGATAATTTCAATTATTGCAAGTGCTGTGGCCTGGAAACAATTAGGCTGTTAAGAATAACAAAGGCTCGGGCACTTTCAAAACTTTTTCCAAAAAATCAAACTGCTCCTGATGCATCTGACCAATCAATGATACCTTTCTGGTAAGTTAATGGTGCAGTTCACCGAGTACAGTAAAATGAATAATAACACTTATTACCAGATAGAGGTGTGAGGATATACCTACCTACATACATACAAAATAATTATTTATTATTATTTGAATATTTGTATATTTTCTCCTTTAAGGTGGATAATGAAGAGTTGACGCTAACAGAACAGATGATGTTTCTTCGTACCAAGAGAAAAAAACGATGTAGCTCCAAGAATCAATGATGTCAGTCAGCAGTGATTCTGTTTCTTTAAAAGAAGATTAAAAAGAAAACATTTCAAATGGCAGGTAGACCCCCGAACAAACGTAAATATTCAAGCATATTGACTACAGAACATCAGCCCCCCGTACTAACTATGTATATTTAGCACTTTCAAATAACACCATTCAGTATCTGTACATTCAGTTGGTTCTATGATTTATGAATGTGTTTAATGTCAAGCACTTCATTTTTTAGGTGAAAAAATTAAAAATCATTTTAAAAACTGTTGTCATAATGGGAAGGTATACATAGACGCAGATAGAACATTAAAGCCAATTCCAGATATATTATTAGATTTATCCAAAGGCAATACATCCGATGCTAATCATTTTAAGGCAAAAAAAATTATGATATAAAAATTCAAATTATTAATACCACTGAACAAGGTGAAAAATATTTAACGAAAAATGTTATATATAGAGAAATTTTATGATAATCAATCTGTGATGTTTAATTGATATTTCATAATAAGTACCTTTGCCAAATTCTCGGGTGAATACTAATTGCATAATTACAATTTACACAATTGGTTTCACAATATTATTTTTGATTTAGCCGAGTTGAATAAAGAACATTTTACTTTTTTTTCTTAATTAGTAAGTAGTAACTTATCTACCTGCCAAAGTAAAGAAAGGACTACTTACAGAGAATAAACCTTAAAAGTTATTTGTTATTTTAATTTATGTTATGTTGATGTTAGTTGATTTAAAATAAAAATTATTTAAGTATGTAAAAACTATTGCAGTTTTTATTTACTATATTTATTAAACACAATGACCGAAGCTATACGAATCTATGCCTTGCTTGCCTATAATATTCCTTGAGAACTAATAACTACAGAAATATCTACCTACATTTTATATCTAGAGGTGTATTATGAGCCACATTTCACCCGAGCGAAGCCGGGTTTTCATCTAGTAATATAACAAATCCGTACTAATATTATAAATGCGAAAGTAACTCTGTCTGTCCGTCTGTCTCTTCTTCACGTTTAAACCTATGAACCGATTTGAATGAAAGGTACAGATATAGTCTGGCACCCGAGAAAGGACATAGGATAGTTTTCATACCGGAAATCCTCCGGGAACGGGAACTATTCCACGCGGACGAAGTCGCGGGCAAAAGCTTGTATTAAATAAATGAGTTATACAAAGTGGTACATAATAATACATCTAATCTACATACTAAAATGGCAAGAAGTTACCACGATTTTATTGACAACTAGCTTTTGCCCGCGGCTTCGCTCGCGTTAGAAAGAGACAAAAAGTAGCCTATGTTACTCTCCAGCCCTTCAACTATCTCCACTTAAAAAATCACGTCAATCCGTCGCTCCGTTTTGCCGTGAAAGAAAGACAAACAGACAGACAGACAGACACACTTTCTTATTTATAATTTACTAGCTTTTGCCCGCGGCTTCGCTCGCATTAGAAAGAGACAAAAAGTAGCCTATGTTACTCTCCATCCCTTCAACCTTCAACTATCTCCACTTAAAAAATTACGTCAATTCGTCGCTCCGTTTTGCCGTAAAAGAAAGACAAACAGACAGACAGACAGACAGACACACTTTCCCATTTATAATATTAGTATGGATGTATGTTTAAAAACTTAAACTACCATTACAGGTTTAGTAACCTAATAATATTAGTATAAATAAATAAATAAATAAATATCCTCGGACAACTCACACACGGTCATCTGATCCCAAACTAAGCAGAGCTTGTACTATGGTAACCAGACAACTGATAAACATACTTATACATATATTTTTAAATATATACATAATATAGATAAATCACACCCAGACACAGAACAAACACTCGTGCTCATCACACAAAGTTTGTCCTGGGTGGGAATCGAACCCACGACCTGCGGCTTAGCAGTCAGGGTCACTAACCACTAGACCAACATGCCCGTCACAGTATGGATGCACCGCACGCTTTTCAAGCAATAAAAGGGTTTTTTTTCTAGTTTTTTAAGCTATTATAACCAGTACCTGCTCACTCCATGCATTTGTATATCTATATTTGTGAATATTATATATAAAGAAATCAATTAATCCTGACGGTCCTAATCATGATAATGAAATAATTTTAACAAATTATTGCATTGTCATCGGTTCTTGAAACGCATGCAAAGTTTCAAGTTAATCAAACGGTTAGAACAGGCTGAAAATTAAGCTCAAAGATTCCGTTACATACATACATACAGCCCGAACTTATAAAAGCCTGTTAAAAATGGCAGCCATTCAGAGAGCGTTGGGTTTAGACCCCATATTGTTCTAATACGTCATGCAGTTGAGTTCTTAATCCATACTAATATTATAAATGGGAAAGTGTGTCTGTCTGTCTGTATGTTTGTCTTTCTTTCACGGCAAAACGGAGCGACGGATTGACGTGATTTTTTGAGTGGAGATAGTTGAAGGGATGGAGAGTAACATAGGCTACTTTTTGTCTCTTTTTAACGCGAGCGAAGCCGCGGGCAAAAGCTAGTTTTACTATATTTTCATAACCCCTCATAGAAAGTTGCCCTTAGAATGATTGTAATATTAAATACATCAAACACCCCACGCTTTTCACTCGATTTGTTTGTAGTTATAATTTGTTGTTATCTATGAATTTGTTGATTTTATTTGTAAAGATAAATTATTTTCTACTTTTTAGTTCAGTAGGCTATAAAAGCGGGTTTTTTTGGTTTTAAAAACTATTATTTATGTATTATTGTTGACGTTTTCAGCAGCAACGCGACGATCCATATTTATTATTGCGAGTTTGAACATAGTAGTTAAGAGGCGGGGACTACGCACTTTTACTCAGCTCTATTGCTTATGTCCGTAAAACACAACATAAACAAAATTAATGCATAGTTCCTAAACCTGTCACCTATGTATGGTGTTTTAATTACAGCCATTAGTTACATATTTATGAGTTAAAAAGACTTTTTGTTTAGTCAGCTAATTAATATTTTTAGGAAAAAAATAATAGGTATGGTGAACACGCAACGTGAAAAGTTTGCTAGGGTGGCCAGGCGTCTCGCTCCTGTGAGACGTTCCTGAATAAAATTTGGCTGTGGGTCTGTGCCATTAACTCATAGCTTGTATATTTAAGGTCATTTCCAATAATTTATTTATCTGTAGATTAATTGGCTACTAAATATGGAATTTTAAAATTTTGGACGTATTATATAATATATAATACGTCCAAAATTTTATGGAGCATATTATGGAGCTTCTGTTAAATATTTATCTATATTAACCTTGTCACCTGCGGTCTCCCACCTCGAGTGCATGGACCACCTCCCGCGCCTCAGACGCCGGCTGCCTATTTAAGCCGAAGCAGACGCACACTCAAGCCTTTTTTCCTGCGCCGGCGACAACCAAGTTAAGTGACTCCACCTTCATACAACGGGAGTCACGTAGATCAGCACCTTTGTAACCCACTATCTACCCCTGAGTCTTTATAATTCTAAATTCCTGTATTTTTCTTGTTACAATAAACCTTTGTAAACTTTTGTTGTCGAGTGTGAATTATCTCCACTACTCACCACCCCTTTTCACGCCACAACCTAATCCACCGATAGATAGGTTCAAGATACGTTATAGTTGTCTGAAATGCGTAGGGCTTGAAAAACGGTTCAGCGATTGTTGTGTATAATACTTATGTTCTATTAGGTAAACTTGTAGGTTCTGTCTTAAACTTATAGCAAAATCAGCTTTGTAGAAATTCGATAATTTTCTCTAGTAAATATATTGATTATATTATATTGATAGACTTAGTCAGAAGTTTGAATGAACGTTTGAGTAAGTAAGAAGTACGTATGATAATTAATTATCCCCATAATTTCGCCAACAATGAACATAAATTATGAAATTATCGACATAACCAAAAACGTATAAAATAATAACACAGGAATCTGCAGTAGTTTTAGTGCTGGTCGTTAAAATGTCCGGCTACCAGCACGCGATTATAATCATAATAATAATCATAATCATAATTCTTTATTTGCTGGAACATGGGTAGATACAAAGGTGTTACAAACAATAAAAATACTTAATGCCATATTCTACCTCAGACAGGCGTGCAAATTTCTAATACGTACATGCATAATAATGTCAAAATATCATAAATTATTAATTATTAGATGTCCAATATATTATTCATTACAAAATTCTTTTCATTAGCTTACATTATATTTTGGTACTTCTTATTACATTTTGTCATTTAAATAATCATTTACATTATAATAGGCTTTACTAATAAGAAACGACTTTAATTTATTTTTAAAAGATATAAAATTGTCAGCATTCTTTATATTGATAGGTAATTTATTATAAATTCTAGGGCCCATACAAAATGCACGCTTGTCAAACATAATCGTTCTATGGCGTATTGCACGAAGTGTACTTGCCAACCTGGAGCTCTTTAGAGTTTCATATTTATTGATATTATTTCTTATGTCTAATGCTAGTTCATAAATATATAGGGATGCGAATGTCAATATTTTTAAATTTATAAAATGAGGTTTACATGTATCTGTAGGTTTTAGACCGCATATAGCCCGAATACATTTCTTTTGGGCTTTGAAAACGGATTCTCTATCGGTGGCATTCCCCCAGAACCTTACACCATACCTTAGTGTTGAACCAACGTAAGCGTGGTAAGCAGATAGGAGTGCGCTTTGATTTACCACTTTACGAAGCATATATAAGGCATATGAATACCGGCTTAGTTTAGTGCATACTTGATCAATGTGTGTCCTCCATCTCATATCTGAGTCTATGTGTAGTCCAAGGAATTTTGTCGAGCTTATTTGTTCTATGTTTATTTGTTCGTAGTTTATATTGATAATATTAGTTAAAGAATTTTTAATTTTAAAAGTCATTACAGATGTTTTAGTTAAGTTTATTTTAAGTTCATTATTTTTTAACCAGTCAACTATTGATGATAGCGTATGATTTATCTCATGTTCATGAGTTGTGGGGTCTTCTGATACCACAATCGCAGTGCTATCGTCAGCATAGAGAACCATTGAGGATTTGATGGCTTTGGGGAGGTCGTTGATATAGATATTAAAGAGCAGAGGGCCCAAAATACTCCCTTGAGGTACACCCTTGCCGACCTTTATGGGTGCTGACAGGTATTTTTCTTCAACTTTTGTGACAAGTGAAATGCTAGATATTTCAGTTTGTTGTTCTCTGTTACTTAAATATGATTTTATGAGATCTCTAGCCTTTCCCCGTATACCATACATCTCTAATTTATTTAATAATATGGTATGATTGACGCAGTCGAAGGCCTTCGACATATCCATGTATAGTGCTGAGACATGTTTTTTACTATCCATACCATTTAATACCGTTTTAAGGAAAGTGTGAAATGCGTCGTTAATAGATTTATTTTCCCGGAAACCCATTTGTTCTTCTGTCAATATATTATGTTTTTCGATATAGTTGTATAAGTTGTTATAGATAACTTTTTCAAAAACTTTTGATAAGATGGGTATTAGAGATATTGGTCTATAACAATTCATATTTTCTCTGTCCTCTTTTTTAAATATGGGAATAACAACGGTTAATTTTAATTTTGTTGGAAAGACCCCATCTTCTATGCATTTATTAATTATGTAACAAAGCGCTGGTGCTATTATATCAGCCACTGCCTTAATTATTCTAGTACACATACCATCATGACCCACACTATTTGTGTTGTTTAGCGATTTTATTATTTGGACTATTCTGCTAGGGGTACACGGGCTCATAAAGAACGAGTTAGAGTTATTGTATGTGATTCCATAATGGGATTTTCTGTTTATAATGGATGTATTTGGTACCTGAGCTGAGAAAAAATTATTAAATTCATTTGCTATAGTAATTGGATCTGTAATTGATATATTATTTAAATTAATTTTGTCAATTTTTTGAAACTGATGATGGACATTTGTTTTATAATTATTTATAACCTTCCAGGTAGCTTTGGCTTTATTTACTGATGTTTTAATATAGTAATCATTTTGAGATTTTTGCGTTAATTTGATTATTGTTTTTAATCTTTTATTATACGTTTTGTATGAATCTTTAAATTGTTGGTTTGGTGATTTCCTATATTTCCAAAGCAATTGACGTTTACGCTTAGCGCAAACTCTGATACCTTTTGATACCCATTGTGGACGTTTGTGTATAGGGATTTTGACTTTTATTAGAGGAAAACAGAGATCATAAAACAATCTTAACAAATCGTGGAATTGGCTAAAGGCAGCATCCGCTGTTTGTGCATTGTAAACTTCGCTTTACTTTATTAAGCTTGTGCGCAATGCGTAAGACCATTTATTTAGTTTTTATTCTGCCAGGATGCGAGGCAAGCCAATTTTATGATTCCGACGTGACATTAAAGTGATTTGTGTAGTTAACTTTAATTTAATGTTGTATCTCCCGGTTGTTAAAAACCTATTTAATTTTTTTTTATGTTATTTTTTGATGATTTGTGTAATCATAAATCATATTAAATTGTTTCTACTTATACTTTACAGGCAATTTAACAATATTTTCTTTTATGAAAGTTTATGTTTATCTTGTGGTTATAATATACAAGTGTTAGGCCGAACCTCTCCGATATTTTAGTAAAAAACCAATACGAACAGGCAATAAATAAAACTGCGAGCAAATTCCCGGAATCACGTAAATATCAAACCGGGTTCCTAGAAAACCAATCATGACCAGAAGCACTAGTTGTTACGGAGAAAAAACAACGACCTAGCATTCCAATCACAAAATATTAACTTTTATTTTTTCCATAAGTAAGAGTTTCTTTTTCATTAAGGCTTCCGTGGCTGTAATATTAATATTGTCCTCATTCTAGCGCTATTCTAATTAAAATGGTACATATTCGTTCCCATATCCTAAAGCTAGTAAGTTCCCATCTCTACAAAGCTTTCTAGCAGTGAAAACTTGTAATTGGCTCTAATTTTAGTCTAGTGTTACAAATACATTAAATGAATACGATAGCATTTCATAATTATTGTTCAGTCTTTTTTAACACAGATGAGTCGTCGTTTATCGTTTACGATAAAGGCTTTTGTTCACAATGAAGTGTAGAGAACTTTACTCAATCCGAGGATTAAACAACCGCACTGAAAACGAAAAGACATAAGAGGCAGTAATTTATCAAGAAAAAAATATTTACGCTGTCGCTCTGAAGTTGTATTCCTGGTCTCTGGGGAGTCCTGCGATTCCGAAGGCCTCCTCACATGCCACAAATCCTTATCGAAGCTATACATCTTCAAGGCACTTACACTTTGTTCCCACAATTAATTATTTAACACGCATAACTTTTTAACTCATTATCACTGAAAGGTTATCGGTAAGTTGAGAATTTAACAACACTGTGTGAGACGACCGTCTGCGTTGACTTGTTGTTGTTGAATGAACTCAAGTATTCGAAATATGAATGTTATGCTGTTCGAGGACTGGCCGGAAATCTTTATGATAAATTGTGATACTGATTAAAGTCACTTCATTAACGGAAGTGGAGAAATGTAGAGAGTCGATAGAAATGATTCATCTACAGTTAATTTGTTTGTTGTGATATTGCTAATAGTTGCGAAATTGTGCTATATAGCAATTGTTTTGTGTTGAATACATTATTACTTTAAAGTATTATATGGGTATTTTTTACAAATTAATATGTTTTTATTTTCAGTTTTAGTTAGGTGTGCATTGACCATAATTTCAAAAACCACCGAGATCATTCCCAGGCCCACCACTGCGGATTTCTAAACTCGTTATACTTATACCAGACAAAGATAAAACCGTTAAGTTTATAAACATTTAAAAAGAGAACGCAAAAAATCACTACTGCGTCACAGAGATCAAAAGGCGCGTAGCAACAGATTTGTATTCGACCCAAATACGACCCTATGCCCGCAATGGCGACCGGCCGAACAGCTGAGCGGCGGCAACGTCATCGGGCCCTGTTGATCTACTCATGGCTGACCTTCTAAAAATACTGATCAAACAGTTATTTATAAATGCAGTTTCTTATATTTGGAAAGAGTATATATGTTTAAATTACCTTCGATGTTAATTTACAATATTTAATTTCTGAACCTAATTACTATTTTGTAAAATACAGTTCAATCGATTCTATGATTGTATCTTTTTGGAGGTCTTTATTTAGTTTGCAATCAATCTAATAAATAGGTCAACAGTGAGCGCAGAATCTTTGTAATCATATTAAATACACACGTAAGCAGCAAAAAGCTGTTTAACGCCATTATTTGACATTTTTAGCATTCAATTCGATTGGTTTGTACGTGTGTTAGCGCCTGGCGTATAAGTGGAATATTATAGGTATATGTTTGTAATGTCGCATTATGTATACTTTAGCATTGTGTCATTCGTCTGGTTCTTATTTGGAGTTTTCGCCTGTAATGGTTTAGCAAAAATCAGAATCTTCCGTAGCTTTGAATCATTTCATACATCAAATAATCATATACCTATCTGATTTTGAGTAACCATCAATCATTAGTCAACGGGTAAACTATTTCTTATGTTGTTGTTTGCACACAGTTTTCATCAAAATCTCGCTATTTTTCATAAACATTTCTTTAAAAAGATTGATCCTATAACTGTAACAGTGAGATATACCTTTTTCTATGCTTAAGATTCTGCGCATTAAGTTTTCAGATCATAAGACTCTCCGTTTGATTCTTAATTTAGCTTTGGATTTAATATTTACAAATGAGTCATGAAAACCAAATAAACAGATTTCCTTCCTGTTCAAAATGTGCAGTTTCAATATTAATAAATAATAGTACTAGGCGATTATGATCCCACTGCTGGACAGTCTTCTTTTTATACGTAGTAGACACGAGTATTAATCACCATACTCACTCAAACTGTATTGTGTCGATGTATTATTACAAGTTTTCAAGTCTCTACACAAAGTTTCCGTAACTTGTGCCAGTGGTGACCAAGATAACTTTGGTACACATGAATTTAAACATTCACTGTCATACTGATTCCCTTGTTCACAAACTAAACAAAATTTAAGTTTTGTGCATCTTCCTCTCTCCACTTTATTAAGAAAAGGACCGAACATAAAATATAGGTTTAGTCCTGCCAAATTAAGGTTCCCTCTAGACAATTTAGACGAGATTAATAACATGGCCACATAAATTGCGTCAATTTACGTCAGGCGCTGATTAATTTGACAGGATTCTCTTCTCCCTAGCCTTTTCCCAACTATGTAGGGGTCGGCTTCCAGCCTAACCGGATTCAGCTGGATATCAGTGTTTTACGTGGAGTAACTGCCTATCAGGCCTTCACAACCCAGCAACTAGGTGACACGATACCCCTTGGTCAGAATTTCTGGCTTACCCGTAACGACTGTCAAAGTTCTACGAATGACAACCGGGACCAACGGCTTTACGTGCTTTCCGACGCACAGGATGTCAGTGATGTCCAACATAAACTTTAGAAAGTACATATGAATTGAAAAAGTCACAATGGTAGTTGCCCGGATTCGCACCCACGACCTCTTACACGAGAGGCGGGCGCCTTATCCACTGGGCCATCACGACACTTTGACAGGACTAAAATACTATTTATCTCTTGTCTTATTCTTAATGAAATTAAAAGAGAAAGATGCATTGAACTTTAATTTTGTTTACTTTGTGAACAAAATTAGCCAAAGGCTTGAATAATATGACTAAAAACTAAGCTCTAACGCACTAACTGGGCCAGCAGTTTCTAAACAAAAGCCGAGTCAAGACCTATTGGTACCTATTTTTATTGAGACGTCACAATCCTAAGGCGAGGCATCTTAACAACCCACTTATGGCTTATTTATGAGACTAATAGAGCTGTCTAACATCTGCAAGACGAAGGAATTTTTCCATTAACACGTAATTAAGAGAAGAATAATATCGGAATTACTTCAACTTATGCAATCGGAAAACTGTTACAGGCTGTGCTTCGATTTAATTGTATTCATTCGTATTGTGTTACGTGATTTGACAGATATAATGTTATTGAAAGAGTCATCATTTTGGTTTCAGGCTACCGCTACTCACGATTTTCAGGCCTACACGCCAGTAGATCATCGTGATGGTAAATAGTTAATAGACTTTACTAAGCTTTACTTATTAGACTTTCAACTAATCCAACGTAACTGGCTGACCAGTCCTAAACAAACTAATTCTTCATCCTTTTTAAAAATCTGTACATTCAAGTGTTGTAACAACTACTGGTGGTTCTAATTAATTATCATATTAATATAGATTATTATAAATATTTTGGAACTATTTTTTAACTTCGACAACTTGAGGATAGGTAGTGATCATGTGATCAATGCTCGTGCCTTCTCTTTATGAAAAGAAGCTGCTGCCTGCCTTACAGTAGGACAGTTCGAGCTGGTTTTTTTTTTGTATGAAATCTGAAGTTTTCTATAGCATTAAAAAAACAAAATAAATGAAAAAAAAAAAAACGAAACAACACCAAAAGATCAGATGTTATAATTATCATTATTTAAATTTAGTGAATGGGAATAAAACTCTTAACTTAACGGTATCAGAAAAAAAAAGAAATAATGGACACATAATATGATAGCTCACACACAAAGCATTATAGTGTATAAAAAGTATTATAATTTATAATAATGCATAATTCATGAGCGAAATAATGCAGGCACGTATGTAGGTATTAGACGTAACCAACTACGGGTTAATGTTCGTTTTGACCTTTTAGTTTATTATCAAACTTGTAAAGAATCTTTAATTTCCTTTACTATTTCAAGCTGTTGTTACATGTTAATTATAATTGTGCAATGTTTCAATTAATGGACTCATCCATCATTAATTAATTAGTCCAATAAAAAGGTGTTGTAAATTTTCATAAGTTTCAGAATTTATTACAATTTTATTATCATTTTTAATATGGCGATTTTCCTAGAAGTTATTTTATTTCAAATAAAAGCAAATATTAAATGCATAATTTCCACGTGTTTGTCGTTAAAATACTGGCTGTGGAATGTGCAAACGAGTTTATTTATTGTAACTGTTTTAAGTGTTAACTTTCACTGTTCTCGCTCTTGAGTTGAGTAATACTAATTAAAACACGCGAATGCTAAAATAACCCAAAACTGTATTGCAACTTTGTTAAATTCTCCACTTATTAACGCCTGAACTTGCGATAAATACCCATTAAGGCCTATTATCGCAGCAAAAACAGTTATAATACTTATTAGCATATCAATATGTCAGAAACACGTCATATCATCACATTGAACCAGTTTTAAATCTCTATTTTAGTTAACAAGCAAGTCAAACTTTTGAAAATAGTAAAACATGTAAAAAGAACTGACAGCACTAGACACTTAGTGAAACAGCTGTAAATGTTAACTACGTTGCAAATAGTGCAAATAATTTAAGTAGAAACTTGTACTTAGAGTCGCATTACAACGAAAAACACAGTAAACTTAAACTTTCTAAAACAATAGAAATACCAAACATGCCATCTTATCACAGTGTTGTCAAAAAAAGAAATGAGTTCGTAATTTCAATATGGAATGCCACGAGCCACGAACTGCGGTAAGCGATCGCAGCGCCCCAGTGCGTCGTTCGGTGACGGCCGGCGACGCGCGGTGCGGACGCGGACTGACAGACAGGCGGACTCACGGAGTCGCGGACCCCTCGCGCCGCATCACACACGCGAAGTGACCCGCGACGTTGCGTTGTAAACACAAGATAGGATTTGAGGTGATTTTATTGCGCAGCCTTGATTGAGTTTTTAATAATTATTGTTTATTTGCGCAATTTAAATAATATATTGCGACATTAGCGATAAATGGGAGAAAAAAATGGTTGCCTGTAAAGTCGGTTTTACGGGCGAAGATTTTACGTGACAACGTCTTTTACCGATCATAGTTGAGTGGGAGAGAGACGCAAGGCATTCGGCGGGCCTCTCTCTCGTTCGGTGACTCATCGTAACGTTACCGAGCGTTACACTTTTTCATAAGTGACTCCCAGCCGCAACCTAATTTAAGACGTTGTCACGTCAAAAATATTGTTGTGCTAAAAATAAAACTGTGTGATAAAGTCACGTTTTTGACCCCGATGACTTAATAGATAACTATTTATGATATAAATTGTTACGGCGGAAACAACAAAAATAAAAGATAAGCAAAACACTAATTTTAAATAATTCATAAAAACAAAATAAAAATCTAAGAGAAATAAATATCAAACAAAACAATACTAGTTAATTGAAATTAAAAATCACTGTCACCCTACAATTACTGCATACGTTTACACTAAGAATGTGTTTCATAATTTCGAGCATACTCACAAGCCTTCGATAGCTCAGTTGGTAGAGCGGTGGACTGTAGAGGAAAAACGCTGAAATCCATAGGTCGCTGGTTCAAATCCGGCTCGAAGGAATTCTTTTTGTTATTATTTCAATATTTTTAAATCGATAGATTTCTTATACCTAATAATTTTGTTCTATTTATTATAATTTTTAGATTAAATTAAATTATTACAAAAGACTGCATTTTTAAAAGTGACCAATAGAAAGTGATTATAACTCTGATTTAGAGAAAAAAAGCTTTTAATAATAAAATAAAATACCTGATCACCTGACCATCACATCAACATAAATGTAACTTTCTTGAAATTACAATTTTATTAAATTAATAATTTAATAATTCTTTATTTCCTAGAGCCTCTCCAACGACAGAAGTTCACTGTTCAAGATTATGTTATAAAAATTAGGTTGTGATTGGTGCTGGGGGCGTACCACAAGCCCTTATAGCAGTATTACTTTGATATTACTTTCAGTGGGAAAGAGACGGCGCTAGACAACGTGTCTAACGCTGTCACTTGCACACTCCTGCACCAGGACTAAAACAATCTTACTTTAAACGTCATGGTAAGGGGGCTGATTCTCTTGTTCGCAAACTTAACAAAATTTAAGTTAAGTGCATCTTTCTCTTTCCATTTAATTAAGAAAACGGTGGTGGTCGGTTAGTCGTTGAATGGTTAGTGTAAAGGTTTATGTTGGGATGCTAAATAATAGGAAGGAATGTTCAGTAAAAACTGTATTGTTAAAATGCTACAAATGTTAGATGTTGACTAATCGAGCGAGGGAGCACGCGCGACGACCTTTAAGGCGTTCTGATCACGTACTGATTTGTTTAATTAATAATTTACATCGTTTGGCGTAAACGCGCAAAGTGATGATTTGGCTCAAATGCAATTAAATGTTGATGTGCGGGTTCACCGTACAGTTAGTCAAATTAGACAGCGTCTGAAGAAAATTTGCGTACATTATTTAGTCACCATGTTATTAATTCAACTCAACTCCAATCGTTTCTTTCTAATAGACCATTTAAAAGGCACTTTAGAACGTCAAAACAAAGAAAATGAATCTAGTTGCCCATTCCAAAAAGTAGATTCGTATGGAGAAGAATGGGCAAGAAACTCCATACTTACTCTTTTAAAATAATGTTGTTACAATATTATTTGTACATTGTTAAGTGTGAAGAGAAAAATGTATATAATGTCAAAACTATTTCCGTCAAAAAAGTATATAACCATAATAAAAAAAATATAATTAATTAGGAAATGGAAGCTAATCAAGTTTACAAACATTTAATGTAACACATCCATCCATACTATTATAAATGGGAAAGTGTGTCTGTCTGTATGTTTGTCTTTCTTTCACGGCAAAACGGAGCGACGAATTGACGTGATTTTTTAAGTGGAGATAGTTGAAGGGATGGAGAACGGAAAGGGATGGAGAAAGGGTTAGTCTAACATAGGCTACTTTTTGTCTCTTTCTAACGCGAGCGACGCCGCGGGCATTAGCTAGTTTACAAATAAACCACTTTCCTCAAAAAACGAAAAATAATGTGTGAGCCAGCGCATCTAACAATTAGGAAAAGAATTGTGTCTAATTTATAATCGTACAAGTAGTTAATCACTATCAGTTTAAATTAGCCACCAGTTCGGTTTTGTCTACACTGTGATTATCTTATTGAGCAGGAGCAGGACCGCGTCTAAATTATCTATGGAGTGTCTAAATTTGCCAGGACTAAACTAATATTTTATCTTCTGTCCTATTCTTAATGAAATGGAAAGAGAAAGATGCACTTAACTTAAATTTAGTTTAGTTTGTGAAGAGAATCCGCACTATTGGGTTGTTTCATCCAAATAGATGGTGAAAGGTCAAATGTGCAATTCTTGACCCAGCTTAAGAAAAGTTGTAGGTCACAGATAAACAAAGCCATCTGACGTCAACGTCAAAGATGGCGCTTGTCGGCCATTCATGTGTACAAGGCTTAGTTTTAACGCTTCACTGCTTTACAAAGATAGGGCATGGAATAAATAGCCTGATTCTTTTGTATCTATTTACCTAGCATTGGGCTAAGGGCACACTAGGGATTTCAAACGTTGCAGATAATAATCGCAAATCTATGGACGATTACTTCATACGGGAGGTTCTCGACTAGACCGAGTTTAAAACCGAAATAAGTACATGGCTAAAGGTCCATTTGACAATAACGCAGGTCTATTAAAACCGAAATACATGGTTAATGGTCTATGAGACAATACATTCCGAGACTCCTGCTCTAAAGCATTTCAACTTAAATTTAAAAAAAAACCTGAGTAAAAATTCGTTAGTCAAGTTCAATAAAGTTAGTCTATAGCACGTTTCACACATCTTACCACCATCATCGAAGAACGAGTCAGTGATGATCCTCGGAGACCTTGAGCCGTCTTGAACGCCTCGAATTGACATTTCACTGGATATTATTGTCACTTACAACATCACTTCACACTACCCTTTATTTAAAACCTGTAATCCAATATTTCAGAGGAATATTTTATAGTTTAACTTATAATTTTCAAGTAAGTAATTAGATAGTTTAATAAAATAATGAATTACAAAACGTTGTGGACGTCTGTTTCAAGTGTTTTGTGACCATTTATAACAATGAACAATCTCATTGTTATCAAAACTTTGAGATTTATTGAGTAATCCGATAAGGCTGTTGTATTATGTGCTGTGCGCCACAGGTGCATTCATTTGTTTGTTTGTTATAAGGAAAACAATAGAGTTTGACATTGAACAGCTGTTGTTATGCGCAAATGGCCCTATGTCCTACGACCATAAACACGGTTCACTTACGCCTTTTAATTTGAGTGAAACAATCAATTTCATCGTGCAAACGTGAATTGAGTCATTCTAAGTTGGATTTACTTTAAATTTTGAGATTAGCATTTAATTATATCGATTTGATTGAATCGTGTAATATTGCCAATACGATTAAAAAGATAATAATATGTTTAATAATAGGTTTACAAAGATTACACGATGGAAAATTCCCAACAACTTTGCGTAACAAATTAACTAACAAGTGCTCTAAAGTTTTGTTAAAATGCTCGAACTTTTTCGTACTCTTATAGGTAATCTGTTTCATGAACCGTAGATAACTAGATAGATCCATACTAATATTATAAATGCGAAAGTAACTTTGTCTGTCTGTCTGTCTTTCTGTCTGTCTGTCTGTCTGTCTCTTCTTCACGCCTCAACCACTGAACCGATTTGAATGAAATTTGGTACAGATATAGTCTGGGACCCGAGAAAGGACATAGGATAGTTTTCATCCCGGAAATCCCCCGGGAACGGGAACTATTATTCCACGCGGACGAAGACGCGGGCAAAAGCTAGTATATTATAAAACTGATATTTTATTATTGGTAAAAATATTTAGCACATTTATAAACTTTTTTTATATTTATAATGAAGTAAATATTTTTATAATTTAGGATTAGGTATACTCCTTAATTGTTGAACATGCACGTATTGTTCAACCTCTTTCACTAAGCTTAATAGAAATGAGAAAAACCTTTAATCAACGAGGTAGATTAAAAAACCGGCCAAGAGCGTGTCGGGCCACGCTCAATGTAGGGTTCCGTAGTTTCCCGTCCGTCACAATAAGTGTTCACACTTATAAGTTTAAAAAAAGGCTTTTGTTACGTTGACATACTAAGTACGCAGAAATTATTTTGTACAACCTTTTTGTCTTTTTTGTACAAAAACTGTTCTTTCTATCAAGTTCAAAATAATTTTCCTAGAAAGTCCTTATAAAGTTCTACTTTACAGATTTTTTTCATATTTTTTAAACCTACGGGTCAAAAGTTAGAGGGGGGGGACGCTTTGATTTTTCCTTTTGGAGCGATTATTTCCGAAATTATTGACATTATCAAAAAATGATTTTAGTAAACCCCTATTCATTTTTTAATACCTATCTAACAATATATCACACGACAGGGTAGAAATTTTTAAAAAAATCACTTCCCTCTTTACATATAGGGGGGCTACCCTAATAAAACATTTTTTTCCAATTTTTATTTTACCACTTTGTCGGCGTGATTGATATACATATTGGTACCAAATTTCAGCTTTCTAGTGCTAACGGTCACAGAGATTAAGCGAGGACGGACGGACAAACAGACAGACATGGCGAAACTATAAGGGTTCCTAGTTGACTACGGAACCCTAAAAAAGGAATACAGAGTAACATAATATTTCAGTTAGGTATGTTAGTGTTTAGAATTGAAAAACGGAGATCAATCGGCAGAGCGAGCATCAGTTATTAAGTACATTTAGTACTTACTAAGATCTAGGCCAGTGATTGATAAATATTGCTTATCACGAGTGAGTTATTCAAAGCATTTGTTAATAACCAGAAAATTACTCGAATCGAAAACAATGTTCGATAACTTTTTATCTAGGACTAGCTAATCTTCGCAGAAGTGAAACTTCTCGTGAAACTTTTAGTACTGCTCGGTTCCTGTAGATAAGGTGATGTTTAGAGATAAGACCTTTGTAATAAACAAAAAAAAAACAAAAGTATTTTTTTATAAACGTCAAAGAGAGAGAGCGTAGGATTTTATGGATATTCCACGAAATCAACGCACACAATCGCTACACATATGTATACATTAAGATTATGTGTGCACATATACATAGATATTGAATTCAATCATAACACAAACAATAATTTATATTCCTGTTTAGTGATCCCTATGGATAGTTATTTTTTTTCCTTATTTTAGATATAGCTCATTATCAAATTCAGCAATCGACAATCCAAGCAAAGGGCCAAATATTTATAATTAAAAGCTATCGACGGAACAACAAAGTCACGCCGCCGCCGCTGAGTGCAACCAGTGAAATATTCCACGAGCCAATTTATTTTAATTAAAATCAATACGTTTGCCGCCCACGCCTTCGGTGAAAACAGCTTCCTACAAACGAGCAAGCCATGCGACAAACGGCAATCACGGCGTGCAGCCGCCCTTCAGCTTTGATTTCAAAAGGCAAACTATTATTGTTAATTATTTACTCTGATTAAAAGGCTCTTTTAAAAGTGAATAAAAAATAAGTTTAACTTGTTGCACATTTCAAAATGTAGGCGCTTTTAGAGAAGAATGAAAATCATTAAAAGAAAATGATACTTTAGACTCAAAATTGAACCAATCAGTGAGATATTTTTGTGCCTGCTACAGACATACCACAAGCCCTCATAGCAGTATTACTTTGATATTACTTTCAGTGGGAAAAAGACGGCGCTAGACAACGTGTCTAACGCTGTCACTTGCTCACTCTGTAACAGGAGTAAAACAATCTTACTTTAAACGTCATGGTAAGGGGCAGGTCAATCATGTTGATGCGGTCGATTGTGGTTGCACGCAATCTGCATCTTAATGCTGACAATTGACTATTTCCATTGAATGACAGATGAGTATTTAATAAAAATAATGATATACGGACTGAAACGTACGTGAAACTGAAACGGATATGAAACTTGGAGAGTTTGTGTTCTTTGTGAATTTAAGTATTCTCTAAGAAAAGGTTTTTGGAAATTCAACCTCCAAAGATGAAAATAAGTAGCTATAGAATAGAAGTTCGACATAAATGCAGTCATCATAAAACACATCCATACTAATATTATAAATGGGAAAGTGTGTCTGTCTGTCTGTCTGTCTGTCTGTCTGTCTGTTTGTCTTTCTTTCACGGCAAAACGGAGCGACAGATTGACGTGATTTTTTAAATGGAGATAGTTGAAGGGATGGAGAGTAACATAGGCTACTTTTTGTCTCTAAAATTGCGAGAAAGATAGAGTAAAACAACAATTCCATTTTCCCATATAAAAGTTGTCCATGTTCTGTTGGATGTCGTTGTCATAGTAACCGGCAAATCAAGTGTCAAAACAGTTACAACCATAGAGGTTACAACCCGTCAAACCTGACACAAATAAGTAATGTTTAATTGTTTTCAAAATACGAATGGAATCATTTTCATAAATCCAAATCATGCAAATAAAAGCTATTTAATACGGTTTGAAATAACAAAAAGGCGTGTAATATGCTGTAAAAAATAATACTGTAACAGCTTTTCTTATTTCCAACGTACAAAAATAATATTAAGATAAAAAAAATATCTAGATTTAAAATATTTACTAGCCTTCGCCCGCGGCTTCGCCCGCGTGGATGTCGAACTTCTACCTACTATTTTAACCCTTTAGGGCTATTTTTAGGGTTCCGTAGTCAACTAGGAACCCCTATAGTTTCGCCATGTCTGTCTGTCTGTCCGTCCGTCCTCGCTTAATCTCTGTAACCGTTAGCACTAGAAAGCTGAAATTTGGTACCAATACGTATATCAATCACGCCGACAAAGTGCGAAAATAAAAATTGGAAAAAAACGTTTTATTAGGGTAGCCCCCCTATATGTAAAGTGGTTTTTTTTTAATTACAACCCTGACGTGTGATATATTGTTGGATAGGTATTTAAAAATGAATAGGGGTTTACTAAAATCATTTTTTGATAATGTCAATAATTTCGGAAATAATCGCTCCAAAAGGAAAAATCAAAGCGTCCCCCCCCCTCTAACTTTTGACCCGTAGGTTAAAAAAAAATAAAAAAAAATCTGGAAAGTTAAACTTTATAAGGACTTTCTAGGAAAATTATTTTGAACTTGATAGAAAGAACAGTTTTTGTACAAAAAAGACAAAAAGGTTGTACAAAATAATTTTTGCGTACTTAGTATGTCAACGTAACAAATAGCTTTTTTTAAACTTATACGTAGGTACACTTATTGTGACGGACGGGAAACTACGGAACCCTACATTAAGCGTGGTCCGACACGCTCTTGGCCGGTTTTGACGTGACAACGTCTTAAATTAGGTTGCGGCTGGGAGTCACTTATGAAAAAGTGTAACGCTCGGTAACGTTACGATGAGTCACCGAACGAGAGAGAGGCCCGCCGAATGCCTTGCGTCTCTCTCCCACTCAACTATGATCGGTAAAAGACGTTGTCACGTAAAATCTTCGCCCGTAAAACCGACTTTACAGGCAACCATTTTTTTTTATATTCTTCACAAAGAATAAACCCTCCAAGTTTAATGTATTTAGTTAGTTATTGTTATATAATACAAACACGTTGATATCAGGCAGTGAGTTTACTATTATATACATACTAGATGACCCGGTGAACTTCGTATCACTTACCTATTAATGTAAACAAAATTTATTTAAACCATATCACCTTTATTCATAAAAGATTTGTATCGATTCCCCCCCCCCCCCCACACACATTATCACAATCTAGATTCACGTGTATATGAGTGGCCTAATAGTTGTTTAGTAATCTGGCAATACTGTCATTGTCGCTGTCACCTAACTTTTGAAGAAAAGATCGTTGAAAGGAAATGTTATGAAATGGGCTTTTAGTTTTAAAAAAAAGTCCAGGATGGCCATACAAAAACAAAAAAAAATATTAAAAGTACCATTATTTAATCAATACATATAATAAAATCATTATATAATAAAATCAATCCATACTAATATTATAAATGGGAAAGTGTGTCTGTCTGTCTGTCTGTCTGTCTGTCTGTCTGTCTGTATGTTTGTCTTTCTTTCACGGCAAAACGGAGCGACGAATTGACGTGATTTTTTAAGTGGAGATAGTTGAAGGGATGGAGAGTACATAGGCTACTTTTTGTCTCTTTCTAACGCGAGCGAAGCCGCGGGCAAAAGCTAGTACATCAATAAAACCTCCAAGCCTTGTTCTTGTGGAAAATCGCTAAAATGCTTTTGTTGGAGTTTTTGTTTCGCTGGGCTTGCAAGTCAAAACGTTTATTTCCATAAGACCATGGAGGCACTTTGGAACGTCAATTACATAAAATAAGTATAAATATATTTTGATTCTAGTCGCGCATTCCAAAAGGTAGTTTTATATGGAGAAGAACGGGCAAGAAACTCCATACGTACTCTTTTAAAAAAAAAATGTGTTACAATTACAATTATTTAGTACCAGCTTTTGCCCGCGGCTTCGCTTGCGTTAGAAAGAGACAAAAAGTAGCCTATGTTACTCTCCATCCCTTCAACTATCTCCACTTAAAAAATCACGTCAATTCGTCGCTCCGTTTTGCCGTGAAAGAAAGACAAACATACAGACGACAGACAGACAGACAGACACACTTTCTCATTTATAATATTAGTATGGATTAGTATGGATACTTGTCCGCACTTAGCCTCATGATTGGGCCATTGTGCGTATTGTGTTTTTGGTGGAGTCCCAAATTCAAAATCACCGGAAACTTAGTACCTATCTATGCTGAACTGAATTTAAACTCAAAGTCTCAATTAAATACGTAATGTTTGCCTCATTATTGAGAAATGAAGGAGAACTGTAACTGCTCAGTAATTAATATTATTAACGACGCATTCTCCTCATTAGTAGAGATAATCAATCTTGTGTTGTGGTTATGATTTAGTGGTTTGCGGTTGCCAGACTATGTAACGTAAATGTATGGAGCCGCAAATTATTCGTCACAGTGCAAATTTGTAAAAATTTGGTTTTATTGTATTTTAAAAGATGCACCAAAATAATGTAACCAAGTTTTTGTAAAACATGTTTTTTTTTTTAGTGTTCGTGAACTTTCTTGATCGTTATTCATAAAGATTTACCTACTAACTAGCGTCTTTTATACAACTAGCGTCTCCTTTCTGACTAACCGACAGATTCTTTAACACTTCACTGTAAATGGTCTAAGTGAAATAATTAATTATTTGACCAAAAATTAGCTGATCAAGTGCAGGGTTACGATTTTACGAATCATGGTTTCCGTTCCATAATGTAAGATTAAAATGGAACATCAAATGCTGAAAAAAAAAACGTTTTTTCAACACAAAAAAGCTACAAATCGTCTTCACCAAAAGTTGTCATTTTTGGTTACAAAATCAATAGATATACAAATTGGATTAAAATTTGGATACTCCTACAGTCTTTTAGTTCATCCATACCTACTAATCCATTTAAATCCATACTAATATTATAAATGGGAAAGTGTGTCTGTCTGTCTGTCTGTTTGTCTTTCTTTCACGGCAAAACGGAGCGACGGATTGACGTGATTTTTTAAGTGGAGATAGTTGAAGGGATGGAGAGTAACATAGGCTACTTTTTGTCTCTTTCTAATGCGAGCGAAGCCGCGGGCAGAAGCTAGTATTATAAATGGGAAAGTGTGTCTGTCTGTTTGTCTTTCTTTCACGGCAAAACGGAGCGACGGATTGACGTGATTTTTTAATTGGAGATAGTTGAAAGGATGGAGAGTAATATAGGCTACTTTTTGTCTCTTTCTAACGCGAGCGAAGCCGCGGGCAGAAGCTGGTGAGAAATATAATAGCCCTTTGTCAGACGGATGGATAGCGAAGAACGCACCTCAAAAGACTAAACAATGAAGTAACTTTTGATAAAACTGTGAACAACATGTTTACCACTAAAGGCGGAACCACATTACCGTGTCGTGGCGTGTCGTGGCGCGCCAGAAGCATATCGGTTTCATACATTTAGTATGGTTAGAGACACACTTGTATGGCGTGTCGTGGCGCGACACGTTCGGCCGTGTCGCAGACTGCTCGCCACCGATTGCGCCACAGCGGTGGTGGGGGTTTATGACGCGACACGACACACTGGCAAAATGTGTTTCTGTACCGGCGCGTGGCTCGTGGCGCGAACCGAACATATGGCGGGCACTTTTGGATTTATTAATATTTGCAGCAAAATTACTGACGATCTTATTGAACTTGTAAATGGTGTTTGGAAAGGAATTACTGAAATTTTGAAAGTCAATAAATTGTATAATTACTTTATTATTTATTTAAAAAGGGATAAATGAATAATTATACAAAATTAACAATCCTCTGTTTATCTCTTGTTTTTTTCTCTTTTATTGTATTATTTGTGTTTTAGAATATTTTAAAGTTTAATTTTTTTTTTATAATTTTAGTCTTTAATTGTTTACTATTTAACCCGTGTTTTAATTTCAAATGTTTAATTTAATTTTATGTTCATGTGTTGTTTAATTCAATTTAATACTGTTTAATTTTACTTTGATTTTAATTTTATTGTGTACTTTAACTCACACAATTCTAAACTATGTTTTAAATGATGATGTATGCATGATGTGTTCTCCTATAATATAACTGAAGGAGCACAAATCTTCAAACAACTTTGTATAATAATGCATGTAATGTGTATCCTTTGTTGGAGTTCCTTTGTAAAATAGGGTGAACCCAGTATTTTCTTTTATTTTTTTGGTCTGAAGAAATTTCAATGCTAAGAGAAATTGTAGGTGTTCATCAAAAGAAAACATTATGTATGTACGTTTGAACGCTGCAAAGGTTCGTTATGAACTGTTCAGAAATAAACGCCAGAATGCGCCACGACACGACACGTAAGTGTGCACACTCACCGCCACGCCAGTAAGCATCATGGCGCGCCACGACACGGTAATGTGGTTCCGCCTTAACTTTTAATATCCAAAAGCTGATTAATTAACTGTCCCCACGCTGTAATGCGTACACGCAAACAAACAACATTATATTGTTTCACTTGGCGCCATCTTAAATTATCCCGCCAAATTGCCAGGTAGTAACCATTGAGTTATAATGTACTTCGTACTAGAGGAGTCACCTCAACTAAATTTTTTGTAACACGAGTTAGAGTGCATGCACCCTAACTCACTTAGTCTATGTCGAGCGCTTGCAGCAGCTAGACGATTTCGAGTGCAAAGTTATGTTCAAAAAATATGCCTTCGTGTGCATTGAGATACTGTTCAAACAGCTTGAGAAATATAAACAAAATTCAAGGAGTGATTTTATACCAGTAAGTTCAAAATATTATATTTTAAAACATGCCTAATTTTATTATTTGTAATTATTATTGGAAACTGTTATGTATGTGTGCAAGGCGCGCGTACTCCCCGCGCGCCCGCGCAAATGTTAGCGTCTATTATTCGTCTAATAAACCAGTGCGTTGCTAGCCACAGAGCGTTTCACTTGTGTACTTCCCGCGTACCTAACATTGGCGACGAGTATTTTACGAACACCACGTGTTAAAAAGTGTTGGAAAAAATGTCTAGTTCTGTGCAATTTGGAATTCTACATACGTTCGACCATAACACGCAGACATGGAATACGTACAAAGGACGTATATCGCAATATTTCGTGGCAAACGGCATCAACGGGACGACGGATTGCACAGGGGAAAAACGAAAGGCCATCTTGCTCAGCGCACTCACAGAAGGTACCTACAAACTAACAACGGATTTAGTTTTACCTAAAACCGTTGAAGATGTGCCATACCAAGACCTTTTATCTCTACTGGACAACCATTTTACCCCTAAATGTGTCGGCTTCGGTGAGCGTCACAACTTCTACGCGGCGTCACAACGAGCAGAAGAATCCCATTCTCAATGGGCAGCGAGATTGCGAGGGCTGACAGAAAAATGTGCCTTTCTTAACGTGGAGGAGGCACTCCGCGACAAGTTTATTATGGGGATGCAGCCAGGACAAGAGAAGGAGAAGCTGTACACGAAAGATCTGGCCGGCCTTACGTTGGCTAAGGTCGTGGAGATGGCAGAAAACCTCCGTTGTTCGCGCGCTGCCGCCGCGGCCAGCGCAGGAGCGCAGGCACAGGCGTCAGTGGCAGACCAGCAGCTCTTCAAAATAGCGGATAAAGGGAAAAGCGGTAGTAGTGCAGTGAAGGTGAAGTGTAGTGTTTGTGGGTATACGAATCATAGATCGGTTGACTGTAGATTCGCAAACTTTGTTTGTAAAAAGTGTCACGTAAAAGGCCACTTGCGTAAAATGTGCCCAAAAGTGAATTACGTACAGGTGGATGGCGGTGACAAGGGTGAGGATGATGATGACGGTAAGTTTTATTATATCCGTTCATTCAGGGGGGAACCCATGGTAGAAACTGTTTGGATTGGAAACGTATCATTCAAATTCGAAATTGATAGCGGGTCCGCGGTAACCGTGGTTTCGGAGAAATTCTACAAAAGTTATTTTGAAACTGTGCCATTATCAAGTACATGTAAACAACTCATAACGTATAACGGCGGGAAAATTGTGTGCCTAGGTACGTTGCGTCTACCCGTACGCTACGCGGATCAAACAAATATTATGTACTTGTATGTGGTTCGCGATGGCGGCCCGCCCATTCTTGGTAGAGATTTTTTGTCCTTGTTTCGCTTACAGTTAGTACCGGTCAACTATTGTGAAACTACGGGGTTACAACGGCTATACCCGAAGTTATTTTCGAATGAGTTAGGGAAATTTAACAAATACGAAGTAAAACTATTGTTGAAGGAAGGAGCAAAACCGGTATTTTGTAAAGCGCGTCCCGTAGCGTTGGCGTTGCGACCATTGGTCGATAAAGAAATCGATAGATTGGTCGGGTTAGGTATTCTCGAATCCGTAGAATATTCGGATTACGCTTCACCGATAGTTCCAGTTCTGAAGCGAAACGGGACCGTCAGATTATGTGCCGACTATTCAGTTAGTATAAACAAACAGTTACAAATACAACAGTATCCGCTCCCCACGACTACCGAATTATTTTCAAAGATTCATGGAGGTCAGCAGTTTAGTAAACTCGATTTATCTATGGCCTATAACCAATTAGTTTTGGACCAGGAATCAAAAAACCTAACCTGCATTAATACAAATCGCGGCCTATATAGATTTACACGTTTAGTGTTTGGGTTAGCCAGTGCGCCGTCTATCTTCCAGCGTGCTATCGAGGGCTTGTTATCCGGTATAGACGGAGTGTTGTGCATGCTCGACGATATTTTGATAACGGGAAAAGATAGGCAGGAACATTTGCAAAAACTAAATTTAGTTTTAAAGCGCTTAGAAGAAGCAGGATTAACGTTACAAAAAGAAAAATGTAGTTTTTTTCAAGACGAAATCAGTTATCTAGGCTATATTATCACTAAGGATGGTCTTAAAAAATCGCCGGAAAAAATTAAAGCAATGTTAGAAGCACCAGTACCTACAAATGTTAATCAACTTCAGTCGTTTTTGGGCCTAATTAACTATTATCGGAATTTCGTACCTAACGCATCCTCTATTCTCAGCCCCTTGTACGATCTGCTAAAAAAAGGTTGTGAGTGGTCATGGACTGATATTCATGAGTCGGCTTTTAGGTCAATAAAAGAGTTCATGACATCGGAACAAGTTCTCGCACATTTTGACCCAAATGCGACTATTATATTGACGGTAGACGCGTCCCCAAGTGGGTTGGGAGCAGTCCTCTCACAGGTAGGTACAGATGGTGTCGAAAAACCTATTTCATTTGTTTCGCGTACGTTAAACTCTGCTGAAAAGCGATATGCGCAGATCCAAAAGGAAGCAACCGCCATTATTTACGGCGTGCGACGGTTTCATCAATATTTGTATGGCAGATCGGAACCGTTTATTCTTAGAACGGATCACAAACCCCTATTGGCAATATTTGGGCCCCATAAGGGTATACCAGAAATGTCAGCAAATAGGTTACAACGGTACGCCCTGTTTTTGAGTAGTTATAACTATAAAATAGAGTATGTTCGCAGCGCTGACAACAGCGCGGATTATTTTTCCCGCGCCAGCTTGCCGCGCACGGTTCACGAGTGCGCGTGTACCGAACAGTGTAAGTGTTGTGATTGTAAAGTATCATACGACCGAGCGACTTATGTTTGTTTTGTTGTAGACGGAAGTATGCCCGTTACGTTAAATAAATTGCGCGAGGAGACAAGTAGTGACGTAGTTTTAAGGCTAGTTAAAGACTTTATTTTAAATGGTTGGCCACCAAAGGTAAATGATATAAGGGTTAAACCATACTACTTATGTAGATCTCAATTATCCTATGAGAATGGTTGTGTCATGAGAGGCCACAAGGTGGTTATCCCCTCGAGTTTGTACAAAATCATTCTTAAAGAATTACATGCGTCCCATTTAGGCGTTGTTAAAACCAAGGCTGAAGCGCGGTCAAGATTTTGGTTCCCGGGAATCGACCAGGCTATAGAAACAATGATAGGTTCATGCGATGTGTGTATTCAGCTGCGTCCCGCACCACCGCGCGCACCGCCGGCTCGCTGGGAATTTCCACCTTGTCCCTTCAACAGAATACACATAGACTTCCTAGGTCCGATTAAAGGATGCGTTTATTTGGTAGCGGTAGATGCACATACTAAATGGGTAGAAGTTTACAACATGCACACTGCTACTTCATCGACCGCGGTGATTGAGAAACTATGCGATTTTATGTCGAGGTTCGGAGTTCCGAAAACATTAGTAAGTGATAATGGCACGGCTTTTTGTTCGCGGGAATTTGAACTATTTTGCACGACTAACGGGATTTCGCATATGACGTCACCGGTCTATCACCCACCTAGTAACGGCCAGGCCGAAAGTTTTGTCAAGGTTATTAAAAAGGGAATAAAATCTTGTATTATGTCGACGCTCAGTGCGAAAGAAACATCGGTTAAATTACTTAGATATCTTATGGACTACCGTAATTCAGTTCACTCTGCTACTGGGTTGTCCCCTGCGCAAATGGTGTTTGGGCACAAATTAAGGTCGCGATTGGATCTGATGGATCCAAAGACATCGGCACCCTTGTCGCCATCTGACACTAACGCTGAAAAAAATCAACAGTGTACGCAAACTAAGAAACTAGGGAAAAATAAAACCAGATATTTTAAAGAAAATATTGTTGTATTATACAAAAAGTTTGTTAATAAAGTAAGTTATACATGGTGTAAGGGCGTGATACTTAAAAGGATAGGAAAAGTTTTGTATTTAGTAAAAGACATTAATAGTTCAGAAAGTTACAAAAGGCACATTAATCAACTGATGTTATATAAAGGAAATAATGTAGATAACAATAAAGATAATAATGTACAAAAGTCGGAAGTGTACTCACCTGGGTCGGGTAGTCCTCCTGCGCAGCAGCCGTCTCCGTCACACCCGCCGCCGTCGTCGCCACCGTCGTCATCGCTGCTGTCCCCGTCGATCGCTGCTCCAGAAACGCACGCACTCCAGCCGGAACCATCCTTACCAAATCCCTTGCCAGGTAGTCCGGCCAGAGGGAGGAGAGCAGAATGGGACGTACGAAGTACTTCTTCGTCATCAAGAGAGACCGAGCCAGGACAAATGGACCCAGAACTGGCCCATGATGATGAACAACAAGCTTGTACGAACGACGGTGATGTTGAAGCACGTCACGAGTCCGGGACTGAACCCGATACCCAGACCGCAAAACACGATGAGTCAATAATTGTTACTCCAAAGAGATCGTTACGTAATCGCCCCGTTCCATGTTTCAAAAAGTACTTCTAACGTTAAATGTTAAGTAGTAGGTACTAGAATATACCTAGCATGTTATGAGTGTTAATTATATTGTATTCGGGGTTATTAGACTAGAGGGAGGAATTGTTATGTATGTGTGCAAGGCGCGCGTACTCCCCGCGCGCCCGCGCAAATGTTAGCGTCTATTATTCGTCTAATAAACCAGTGCGTTGCTAGCCACAGAGCGTTTCACTTGTGTACTTCCCGCGTACCTAACAGAAACTATGACGAGTCACCTCGACGGCGGCCATGTTGATGTTAATATCAAAGAGTAAAATATTTGTTGCATGCGCAGAATGGACACTATCCTCGGGTAACGTTAATTTACGAACAAGAAAATGTTATTATATGCTTTGCGCTGTAGCAAGGTGCGGGTGGCAGCTGTCTAAATGAAGTTGACATCAGTCAGTACCACATGACTAGGGACGATATGCAATTCACTTTATCGCTATCGACACTACGAAAATTAGTGTGATATTCAGTTTTGTGCTAAAGAGGAAAACTTATTATAAAACTTATTGAATGTTTGTTTGTTTGATTGTAGTGAATAGGCTTTAAAACTACTGGACCGATTTTAATAATTCTTTTACAATTCGAAAGCTACATTGTTCACAAGTAACATACGCTATATTTTATTTTGGATAAAAATAGGGTTCCGTAAGATATTTGGGTTTTTCGGACAGTAGATGTAAAAAATCAACCAGAAAAGTTACTTATTTTACGTACACTGCCTAAACTATAAAAGTTAGAACCGTAAAATGTTCTAATCAATTGAATATCTTATAAATACCTTCGAAAAAGTTCGCAACACACTATCTATGTATGTTGAGTGAGGCCAGGCACAACAACCATTTTTTTATTTGGTTTTTTTTTTTGGACATCATTTAAACGCGTTTATTTTACTCATGCTATTGATCCTTATCGAAATAAATTTTGTTGGGCTAACCAACAGTTCTTTTCAGGGCTAAAAACAGTTCTTTTCGATGCTACAATTTTCTAATTTTAGGTCTCAACTTTCTAAACACAGTGCACGTTCACGAGAATCTTCACATGAACGTTCACAGCGCCTTGCTGAACAAAGTCTGAGAACCTCCGAGGTAAGTACGCGCGCGAGAGTCGAGTCTCGAGCGTCCGCAACGCCTTGCCGAACAAAGTCTGAGAACCTCAGAGGTACGCGCTCAAGATTCGAGGTTGGAGCATTCCCAACGTCTTCATGAACAAAATATAATTGCAGCGGTAAACGACATCCACGCGGGCGGAACTGCGGGCGACCGCTAGTACTAATATAAAATAACAAAATCGGGTTTATGTTTTTTTTTGTGACAATATTTTTGCTCTATGGCGCATCGTAAGCCAAACTGTGATTACATCGCCTGTTCAGGAATCTAGCGCTGAACGTGAGCAGCATCTTTCTGATATGCAATAAAAACAAAACCCTTCTTTTGGCAGTCGGGAAATAAATCATAGCACTCAGTACATCACAAGTTAAAATGTTTACCGCCCAACGAAGTGGGCACGGATCAGCTAGTATTATTATATATAATATCGACATTCCATCGTAGCAGGACATCCCATCACTAATTACGTCGAAGGCGTTACGTTATACGAATAACACATTGCTTAATTTTTAACCCAAATTAATTTTATTTGTGGTTTAGTGCATTCTGGTTGAGTTGAAATTAATTTACTACAGTTATTAATGATTTAGTGTATTAGAAATGTGGTACAGCAGAACTACTAAAGTCATAATTTATAAAACACTGCAACTTTCTTAAGTGAAATGAAATGTTACTGAATGTGTCACCCGCACCTTGCTACAGCGCAAAGCATATAATAATCATGAGAAAAAATGTATTAAGTAATATTAATATTTTTTATTTATTAAATATATATTTTTTTAAGGTTTCGTCGGCCGTGTCCTAGTACTAGAGAATTATGGATTAAATTTATTCAGAAGAATCGCAGCATTCGCAGCAAAGTCAAGTGATTGCCAATAGAATATTCACGAATATTATGTTCCGTTGAAAAATACACCACAAAGTCAAGAAGAGTATTTATATTATTTCATGGGAATTAAAATTTTTACAGTTTAAATTCGTTTTTTTATATAATATCATACAAGATATTGTTAGGCAACTGAAAATACTTATGTGTCTTCTAAATTCACGACTTCCCGACTAATTTTGCCCCTGCTAAGTTCCACACAATCGACACTACACTCCCTCACTACCCTTTCAATATATATTTTTTATTATTTTATATTATTATTAATATTTTCCACATAATTTTATATTATACATTTCTTATTTTAAATATAACTATTTCTATAACGATACCCATAATGCACATTAAAATTAAATTAAAGAATTAAAATTAAAATTAAAGAAGTCAACTTCAAAAATATGTCGCTTCTGCGCGCATTGGTGTTATCTATGGCACCCGCTTGCACTGCGCATGCTCCGAGCCGCTGTCACCAAATTACGCGCCATATTTTGTTTGAAATAGCTCCTCTAGTACGTAGTACATTATAACTCAATGGTAGTAACATTCGTTTCTGACAACAAGTGGGTGCTATTTTAGGCGGGAAAGCTGCCAAACACCCACTGAAAACGTATCGTGATTCGTGAGCTCTGAAAAGTCAAAGACCTATCAAACCCGATATATAGGACGACAATACTGTTTAATTATGAGAGAAAACAGACCATTCTTTGTGATTGAAATACATTCTTGATTTGGATTTTAATTCTAGAAATAAAGTCGAATATTTTGTCAGCAATTTATTAAGTGTTACTGAAATTATCTTTAGAGAGCTAAAGCTCACAGAAATGCGTGTTAAACACTTTGGTAATGATGATCTAATTCTAATGGCGGTAGTAATACGAACGCTTCTATTATGATTTTAGACCTAAGTTCCTAAACAACACGTGCCCTTTTCATTTGGTAGTAATTGCCACCTCATGTGCATTAAAAGAAAAAGTTGTAGAAGAGATTGATGGTTTATGTGAAGTATGAATTAGCTGTGATATAATGAAAATGGAGTCAGTGATGATATGACAGTCGTCAGGACAAAATGGAAGAAAGAAATGGAAGGAGAGCTTGTTCCATCGACGCTAGTATCACGAGTGAAGTGTATGATGAAGTTGTTAGTAACGTCAAGAACAGTTCAAATTCAAAGTCTATGGGCTAGCTCATCATTCATTTACGTTTACAGAACATTCTAGACATGACGAAAAATATTTGGGGCAAAAGTTCTATTTTAAGTACATTTTACTTTATTAATTCTAAATTTGTCCAGTCATTGCCAGCGGCAAATGAAGCGAAACGTCACGTTCCGCGGTCACTCGGGATTTCGTGATGTTATCAACTTTAGCGTAGTATCCCTCTCTCGAAATATTGCCAGTCATGTCATTACTTTTACCAGGTTGAAGAGTTTTGTATTAAAAGGGTGCTAAATGGAAACTACTTCTAAGTTTTAGTTGTCTTTTTCGTTTGATTGTTTTGAAACGTCGTAGATAAACACTTGTTTTGACGGTGTCTATGGCTGCTATAATAACAAACAAAGTTTCGAGGGACACAAAAACTTTTTTTTACGTAACGTATTTTCACGGCACGGAATCCTTCGTTTGTGACACAGAGCCGGTTTCATAATAGTGTCAAACAACTTTTATAAGCGAAAACTATAACCGAACGGTGTCGAGGACAGCGTTGTCATTACCTTTGCTGTTCAATGTCGCTATTTCAGACGTGAAATGAGGACGCCATACGTCCTATCGAAGTACTCATTAATCCTAAGTGACCGAGATATTGCATTTACGTTCAAGACAAGCAGACGAACGCGGATCGACACAACACTTGCAGCATTGACGTCAGACCTCTCCAAAATGGAACACTGTGCACCTGTCACATAATATTTCTGACTGGAAAATTCCGGTACACAAGACACTCGATCAGACTCAGTTTTCCACTATTTATTTTGTTCACTAACACTATGTTATTGTGGCAATGTTTGGCCCAAGACTGAGCTTGGCACGATGTTCGTTTTGACTCTTTTGTTCGTTCAGTTTTCAGTGAGGCGTCACGCGCGAACTATTATGCGTTGTCGCTCAAAGATTACTGTGTAAATTACTCCTCTGCGAGTTGAAGGTGGTTAGATAACGTGTTTTGTATTTTAGGAGTATTACTTTAGAGTTTAGAATGCAGTGTGTGCTAGTTTTATTAGCGATGTAATATTTAATAACACAGTTTATTACCTGTCTACGCGCGAGCAATTTGTCTCTACCTAGGGATCGTTTTCAGTAACGTGGCTTCATTTACGGGCTTATAGTTAAACGCTAGTTTCCTCAAAACTAGTTACCTCTTAGATTATTCATGGAGCGAACATATTACCTCGAACTACACGAGGTGGCGAGACATCGATAGTTTGATACCTAAGCTACCACGTCATTTCATTAGGGTTGATTCTCTCTTGCCTGCGTCATGAAACGTTCTAAGTCTGTTAGAAGACGTAAATGCTATTTATATGTAACTGCACAAGTGCACACGAAATATTTTCGGAACATTCTATAAAAATCTTAATTTCATCAACAACGACGTATCGTACGGCTTTTGCGATAAATGTTTTTTACTTTTCCCTATTTCGGGAAAATATATGTAAAGATGCATACATGAAATGCTGACTATATGTAGAGATATATACATCTAGTCTAGTCTGAATTGCTTTGGCTTATGTTCTTAGAAATACCTAAGAAATTCTATTTAAACAAAACAAAGTATATACTTAAAAGTAGACACATAATTGGACCCAGTAATGGCCCTGAGGGACTCCAAACGACACATGGATTAAACTAGAAGTTATGTGATATTTCTTTTCCAGTTTCAACAGCTCATTATATGAATAAACCCCGGAAACAATGGAAGTGTGTATGGTACCATTTCTAAAAATAATTTCACCGTTTTATTGTATGATAATCTCCCAAAATTAGAAAAGTAATTCTCAGAGACGTTCAATTGATTTATAATTTGCATTCCTATGACTATATGCCTTTCAGTAAACTAGATCAATAGTCTCTTGAGCGTTCATTTGCCTTCATCGGTGATGACAAACTGATTCGACGTTTAGCGAGGTGACACATACTGGAAGAGCTACCGTGCGTGTCATCTTTGTTGGCACATCAAGATTTACTATTTTTACTCTGATGGCTCATCTAGATTCTAGAATATCTAAATACAGAATTGTTTTGACTGATATATTAGGAAGATAACAATGATTGATGCTTTTGTGTTAGAAACTGTGACGTCGACTCGAGGCATCTTTCGGGTTTTTGACTGTAAAAGTCTAAAAATGTCTTCTTCTAGAATGTTTAGTTGTATTCTGAATGCGTCATTGAGACTATTATTTTGTTTTGAAATAGAATTGCGTGTGTCATTGAATTTCTTACGAAAATCTAGATTTATATTTAGGTTTCGTAGATCTAACTATATCCACGTAGTACTGAAAGCTCATTCATTTCCTTTTCCCATTTTTCTATGTTGAATAAAATGCCTCCGATTGAATAAAAAATGTCTTCGTGACAAATTCTCTTATCATGGAAGCACGATGTTACAGACAAAACAAAAATAGCATGCTATCTACAAAATCGCGTGGGCGCGGAACACGGAAACCTCAGCCAAGTTCAACGTCTCTGTTTACCTATAGTTTTAGGATATTCACACAAATATACATTACGTACTATTGTAGATTAGATAGTCACAAACGTTTGAACAAATGTTTTGCAATACAGTTATCAAATGATAGTGGTTTTGTTTTGAATGAGGATGAAGATGGTTGACCAACATCGAAGATTTCAGTAAACTTTGTTTAATGGTTTGATTTGCTTGTATTAGATTGTAGTGGTCAAGTCAACCCCATTGACTCCTAATTATCCTTGTCACATAAACATGGGGTAGCTACCTTTCCACAGTCCCACACCGATGGCATCTTTTGCTTATCTTTCCGCTACTTTATTCCGTTATAAGTTATTTAAATAGTTCTGTCTGATAACGATAAGATAAGCAGCGGTGTAGGAGCTTTATCCCAGTGTTATCAACACAGCTGCCGGTAACATTCCAAGCCGGGTACAAATGAATTTAGAATTTTATAAAGAGCTGACGGGCCTGTTGGTCTAGTGGTTAGTGGCCCTGACTGCTAAGCCGGAGGTCGTGGGTTCGATTCCCACCCAGGACAAACTTTGTGTGATGAGCATGATTGTTTGTTCTGTGTCTGGGTGTAATTTATCTATAATATGTATGTATTTATAAATTATATAAGTATGTTTATCAGTCGTCTGGTTACCATAGTACAAGCTCTGCTTAGTTTGGGATCAGATGACCGTGTGTGAGTTGTCCCAGGATATTTATTTATTTATTTATTTATTAGCTTCCTAGCACATTATTGTAGTTGGAAATATACAACGCAATTTATCTGCCCAGTGCAATGTCTTTCTGACCTTGTAGGTCGAAACTGGGAGAAACGGTGCACGGTGATTGAATGGTTCTCTTTCGAAATTTAAATTGAAAGTTGTGGTTGCATGATTCTGCCTAGTCTAGAATGATCGTGGTCTTGATATATGCTGTATGTATCTTTCCAAACTTCTCTATATGCATTGAACATTGCCAAGACACAGACATCAAAGACAAGTTATAACAAGTCCACAGTTTGCATTGCTCACAATATTAACAAAGGCGTAACAAAGAGATAACATATATTATTGCCAATGGTCAATTTTTATGGATTTAGATAACAAATATTTGCATATTCCAGAACTAATTAGATTATATTAATTAACTCCGTTATCAGGCAGATTTAAAGTTTAATGACTCATGCTTCTGGAATTTCCTGATCGTCCTAATATTGTCCTCTGCAAATTAGATATGGAGTTGCCTATGAGCAATTGTAGTGATTTTATCGATGTTCGGTTTAAACTTCCACCAGCTGCATTTTACTTCTGGATGTTAGACCAACACCTTTTGGGACAGAAAATACTCATTAACGCATTCAGTACAATTTTTATCATTTTTATCAGGTCGTCTAGATAGACGAAGTACTCTAAATACCAATATTAATAGTCATAAAAAATAATGGAAGTAGAGTGGAATTCATACATTTTTGTTATGTTCTTCTGTGTGATAAATAGTGCCCTTTTCATATTTCCAAATTACCATTTATCATTACCATGTTATCTTATCAGCAGATGGTATCAACTAGCTAAAAGCCGATAGACATGTCAATGGACGAGGATATGTCAATTTGACAAAATTGTTCATAGCCTTGTAAAGGATGCCGAATGCCGATTACTTGATAATGCTAGACATAGTGGGGAAACCATTGATAGAGAATTAAAACGACTATTGTTATCTTTATGAGTTCTAGTTGCCAAGGTACACCGTTACAGGTTTGTAGTAAATTCATCGGAAACACTTGTGTAATTTTACCCAAAAAAAATTTTACAGTGAGACACATTTTTTTTATGTTTGCCATCTCTTTTATTTGTGCATAAGTAACCCACTTTTAGCCCAAAAATCCATACTTTCAATGTAGTCTTAAGACTTGAAACCAAGAGTTTTATCGTCTAAGGTCCGTGAAGTCTCCTCAAGCCGGAAGCACCCAACGCCTTTGTAAGCTCACCACACTATTGTTCCGCCACTGAAGAGTTACTTTACAAAAGCCAATATCCGATGCATTATAACGTATTCTTTTCATCTAGCTTCACTTTGTCCAATTACTGGGCTAAGACCTGCAAGTCTCTCCAGCCAATTGTCCAAGTTATTTCGCTGCGTAGTAGTTAGTGTAAGCGTGGTACGGTTTCAATCAACCCTCACCCTCAGGCTTCCATATTTGTGTATAAATAAACGATTGAAAGATTGGTCTTTTTTAGAGCCAAGATCATCCTGTCACCTGGTTCTCCTATAATAGTCATGTCCCTAATGGATTAGCAACTATTGTACGTACAATACTATTTGCTGTAGCTTGCGCGTCCACAAATGGTGTCAAAATGGTCGCACGCTAAAGTTCACATTGCGTCCTATAATAATTATCAATTCTTTATAATCAATAGAGTTTAGAGGACTCCCATTTCTATTAAAATAGAGGCGGCCTAGAATAATATTTAGGTTTTGTAGCGTACGTCTGGTGGGTCCTATTTGCCCTAGCAGACTAATTGCGTCTGGAGGACATCCTTAATTATCGACCCCGTCTAAAACTGAAGCAGGTTTAAACCTGAATACTAAAGCAAAAATGCTAAAACTTTAACGATATTATAGGTACCTAACTCTCGAATTAATAAAAAGGGTTATCCCGCGAATTGACTGGCTCGCGGTCCGAATATAAATTGGATTCCACTTCGTCCTTTACTTCCAGTTCAATATCATACAGTTTTAGCTGTTTTATGAACATTGTTTACCGACACGCAAATGTAGGGGACGTTATACCTACCTACATATGCGGCCAGACATTATGGCTAGGTATGTGGTCCGCAACGCAATTCGAGTCAGCTGAGCGAGTATCGATCGTATAACCCGTGGAAATTACGAAGTCACCCGTTTCTAGGTCACGCAACACCGTCAATGTAACCCCGCATTTGGTCGGCTAACGTCAACAAAACAAGCGACCTGCCGCATTGAAGTGTCCCGAAGCGGAGACCCGGAATATTATGTCTGTCATGCAAATTGAAACAGACGAACGTGTGATATTTCAGCCGGCTGTTGCTACTGATGCTCTCGACATGGGCACATAGGATGTTCATGATGGTTTAAGATTACGGGAAAGATACGTTTATGTTAACAACACAAATAACACGGAAAAATATTGTTTTTAACTGCAATGTTTGTGTTAATAACCAAACAATTGAAAGAATTATTTCGTTAGGGCATTAATCGCAGCAATCTTATTTTAGGGCTAGACACGATCACCTTGACGTGTTCTAAAAACAAATTACAATTAGAAAAAGAACGTTATCAATTCATGATGCATAAAACCGTGCAATTAAACGTCTAACACAACCATAAACATTAGTTGGGCGCAGATAATAAAGCATAGTTTCACTCACCGATGCGCTTGTTGAGCCGCGGCGTCACCCGGCCCTGCTCCTCATCCTCCACGTCTACATCGAACGAGAATGGGAAACTCTTCGTAGACCCCACAAAACCGGTCGCCATAACGACAAAATTCACATGAAAACACGCGTCATGCGTCGACAACCCTCCGGTTCTCCGATATGACTGGCTGCCTGGCTGGAAACAGCGTCGCGCGAAACCAGCGGGAAAACTTCAAGCGCTTTACGAAAATGAAACGAATCGCTGTTTCGCTTAGCGCGCACGTCTAGCGCGATTGGTTGATAATGGTCGATGTTTTCAGCGTATTTTTGTATATTAGTTATTATTTTTGATAAATTCTTGCTGAGTCAACATCAACGGGAAATTAGACACGAATGAATAAACGCGAATATGCTCAATGTTTCACCTCCAAGGCACGTAGAACGACGTCGCTTAGAGACGACGATATTTACAATAATACTAATAGATGCTTGTTTATAAGAGGACATATTTCAAGGTGTAGTCATAAAAAGTAATGTATTTTGTATTTTATTTCGTAACAGGAAGGAAAATCTTTAAGGAAATTCTCGGTACAGATGAATCAATACTTATCTAACTACGCAAGATAATCTAAAAGTCAAGTGTTTGTATCTCGCCGAGTCTATCTAGTAATAAGATCCGTATTAGGATTTGGTTGTCAAGATAAATCTCGATAGATGCTTTTTTTTTTGGTGAGTGGGAAATCATCCAATGACTGCTCCCGTCCTGGGTGCGGCGGGAGGGCGTGTCAGACTCTTACTGACTAAAACCCACTCATGTTCCTTCGATTGCCCTTTATGTTCCAGGGTCACGGTAACTATTATAAACATTCCGCAACCCCGGCAGGCGTTGGCCCTGTTGGGCCCCTTCCTGTGCTGACTCCTTCACTTTGAGGCGCGCGTGGAACACTAACGCGCCGTCGACGCGGTCTGGTCCTAGCCGGGCGGCGAGCTACCCATCGCTCGCCATCCGCAGAACCGCGCCTACGGTGGCCGGTAGTCGTCTTGCGACTCTCGACGTCTTCGCCTGGGTATCTCGATAGATGCTGCCAACTGATTACGCAGGAAGTTAAGGATTAAGCACTAATATGTTGATATTTTACTCTTTGTTTTATACTAGGTGTATTTTTTGGTCCTGCACAACCCGCTAGGAGATGATTCTAATTCTACCCATGAAAACAAACAACTTTTATTATGAAACCAACTCTGAAATCTCAAAAAAAATATCAGCTGTTTCATACATTATGGTCGGGAGGCCATTGAACTTTTGTTACAAACAGCTGATATTTTTTTTGCAATTTCGGAGTTGGTTCTATAATAAAAGTTGTTTGTTTTCATGGAACTTTCCGCGGTGTAGGTATTCTGTGAAAAGCAGCGCTCACAAATTGAGTCTTAAATATTCTTTAAACCTTCCAACACAATGATTCGATACACAATAGAAAGACAAAAGCTGCGCGACAGCCGGCTGTCGCTTGGTCGTTGAAAGGTTAAAGTTGCATTACGTAGTAACAAGCAATCCTTCAAAATCATACTATTCTATGTACAGTATTGCTATTACACCGATGCTAGGTACAGTCAGCAAAGCAGATAAGTATGCAGGGCCGATACAGTTTAGGTTTTCTCAAAAACCCGTGGATATTTTTAATAAAAAATTTAACTATGGTAGAAAATAACTAGTTCTTCAATTAAGTTAATCTCATTAGAATACATTCATAGTATTCACGTAAACCTCAATTGTAGATGACGGCCCTGCATACCTATCTACTTTGCTGACTGTACTTAGGTAGGTACCTTTGAATAATTTATTAGAGCAAAGCGATTCCATTATCGCGGGTACATAATTTAGACGCTTAATTTAAACGCTAGTTTTTATTTTCAAATGCCTACCTACGGACTAGAAAGAACGGCAATTAAATTAAAACTTAAGTATTTTATTATTAAATACTTAATTGTTATTGCACTACATGGTGCAAGATCCTTATATCTACGCCAAAAAGAAAATAGCGATAGCCACTTAGCGAACGAAAAAAGAAGGGTACCATTGATGACGCTTGTTATGAAAGCTTAAATATCGCTTTATCACTTAATTTGAGTAAACTGCACCTGTGCAAGGGGGCCTGTAGGCAACGTCAGACTGAAAAAAAATCCATAGCCAAGCCATATTATTACACCGGGTATTAACGCGAACAGTGATTATAAATACCTTGGAAGGCTTGACGTTTCGACCTGGTTGCACAGGTTGAGTCTGCTTGCTACCCCGACCTGTGCAACCAGGTCGAAACGTCAAGCCTTCCACCAAGGTATTTATAATCACTGGGGGCGTACCACAAGCTCTTATAGCAGTGTTACTTCGATATTACTTTCAGTAGAAAAGAGACGGCGCTAGACAACGTGTCTAGCGCTGTCACTTGCACACTCCTGAACAGGAATAAAATAATCTTACTCTAAACGTCATGGTAAGGGGGCTGTTCGCCTTAATACCCGGTGTAATAATATGTGTTAACATGAAACGCGAAAGTTTAAAAGTTAGTAATCCATAGCCAATCGGCCGCGTAGAAACGCCTATACATTTTCAGCATTTGGGCGCAAAAAAATGGTATCATATTTTTTTGCACAACCATAAAGTTACCAAGCCCAAGTTATACTATTTATCTACTTACAACATCAGCGATCTATCAATCTAAAAGTTCCGCCAGAATTGGTCCAGCCGTTTCAGAGGTTTTCCGGAATAAACAGATGTTTTAGGGTTCCGTACCTCAAAAGGTAAAAACGGAACCCTTATAAAATCACTTTGTAGTCCGTCCGGCCGTCCGTCCGTCCGTCCGACCATACGTATGTCTGCCTGTCAAGATCCTTTTTCTCAGACCCGCGTCGAGATATCAAGCTGAAATTAATATCACATACTCAGGTCTGCTATCTCTCAAAGCAGTGAAAAAAACAAATTTCTAAATCAACGCAATAAAAAGATACGGCTGTTTATGCTCCTCAAACCTTGAATCAAAATCTGTAGGGTACTTTCCTGATCTAGAATCATGAAATTTGGCAAGAAGCAAGGTCATGTAGCACAAGTAAAAAAAAAACTCTGAAAACCATAAATTTGTAGTTATTTCACAAAAAAAAATGTTAATGAATGTAGGTGAACATTTTACGGAACCCTCGTTGCGCAAGTCCGACTAGCACTTGGCCAGTTTGTTTGTATTCTCATTCTCTTTTTATATGTTTTGAGTATAAGCAGACATAAAACAGCTGCAATTTTGAAATAACAAACGCATTCGTATTCGCGAATATTTTAATGTATATTCGCATTCGCATTGGTATTCGCGAATGCGGTGCGGCGGGAGGGCGTGTCAGACTTTTACTGACTAAAACCCGTTCATGTTCCTTCGATTGCCCTTTATGTTCCAGGGTCACGGTAACTATTATAAACATTCCGCAACCCCGAACGCGATAATCTCAGGAACTAGGTGCTGGTCCAAATTGATGTAATCTTTTTGTGTTGTGGGCTATGATAAAACGCGGTATACCTTCGGGGGACAGCTAGTCGTATAATAAACAGCCATGTACAGTCAGCAAAGTAGATAAGTATCCAGGGCCGTCAGATACAGTTTAAGTTTTCTCAAAAACCCACGGATATTTTCTAATAAAAATTTAAACTATAGTAGAAAATGACTAGTTCTTCAATTAAGTTAAATTTCATTTGAATACATTCATTGGTATTCAAGAAAACCTCAATTGTATATGACGGCCCTGGATACTTATCTACTTTGCTGACCGTACTAAAACTTATAATAATTGATTGAAACAGCGAATTTGGAAAATACTTAGGTTGATAAACTGCTGCAATAAGCTGTAATGCGATAAGATTGCAATATTGCTATAATATTTTTACTAGGCGTTTAAACATAATAAAGATGATTTACTGCAGTTCTCGCTGTATTCATTATTTTAAACTAACGCCAAAAGCGATAAAATGATGCAAACGATTCTGAAACGATTCACCCACAGTCGATTGTTCCATGAACGGTTAGGCAACAGAATCTTTTAACCATTAACTTTTCACCCAAAGAACGTTTGACCCATAAACTGTTCGCCAACAGAACGATACGTCAGTGAATGTTTAACCAACAGAATCTTTTGACAGAGAACGTTTCGCCCATGAACTTTTTCCTATACAGCTGCCACCCTCAACTATTGTTACCGGGTGAAACTGATTGCAATCTGGACTTTAGGGCACCCCGACTCGGATAGGTTAGGTTAGAACTGGTTATAGGTTACTTCTTTATAAACTGGTTATCCATACTAATATTATAAATGGGAATGTGTATCTGTCTGTCTGTATGTGTGTGTGTGTGTGTGTCTTTCACTATATGGAATTTCTTGCCCATTCGTTATATGAAACAACATTTTGGATCGGGCGACAATAGTGCCGATTCTCTTGTGCACAAACTAACGTAAATTTAAGTTTAGTGCATTCTATCTTTCCGTTTAATTAAGAAAAGGACAGAAGATCAAATATTAGTTAAGTCCTGTGAAATTTAGACACGCCACGTAATTTAAAAACATGGCGTCTAAATATACGTTAATTTTCATCAGGCGCTGTCTAATTTGACAGGATTAAAGTAAAATGTATCTTCTGTCCTTTTCTTTATGAAATGAAAAGAGAAAGATGCACTTAACCTAAATTTACGTTAGTTTGTGCATAAGAGAATCGGCACCTAGATTCATTTTTGTTTTATGTCGTGGAAATAAACGATTTGAGTTTGTAACAAGTTTTATTGGTATTTATTTGTACTGAAGTAGGTCATTTTCAAAAATGACTTCTGTATCAATGTGATCGCTAGATTTATATATTTCATACCAGCTATAGATAGAGAACTGAAGTAAAAACTAGCGAAGTATGAACAAAACAAAATCTGTTTAGGACTAGGACGAGGAGGGTTGGTTTTATGAAAACTGACTGACTGGACTCTTCACTTTTATTCTATTATTAGGTGTTTCAATGACAACAAAAAACTAAGTCGTCCTTGTATTATGTAGCCGCGGTAACGAAACCATACCCCGATCTAATTCGATCTTCATTCAGCATTCATATCAGCGCCATCTATGGAGCAAATCGGTACTACTTATTCAAGACCTTAGTTAGCGCTATGATTAGCTTTCAGCTCTAACAAAGCATCACCATCTCCCTAGCCTTTTCCCAACTATGTTGGGGTCGGCTGCCAGCCTAATCGGATTCAGCTAGATACCGGTGTTTTGGTGGAGCGACTGCTCTGACCTGACCTCTACAACCCAGTAACTGGGCGACACGATACCTCTTGGTTAGACTGGTCAGTTTCTGGCTATAACCAGTAAAGACTGTGAAAGTTCTACGAATGACAACCGGGACCGACGGCTTTACGTGCTTTCCGAGGTACGGGATGTCAGTGATGTCCAAGATAAACTTTAGAAAGTACATATGAATTGAAAAAGTCACATTGGTACTTGCCCGGATTCGAACCCACAACCTCTTACACGAGAGGCGGGTGCCTTTATGCCTTATCCACTGGGCCATCACGACACCCAAACAAAGCATAATACTCTATATACAAAATTAGTTGGAAATTAAGTATAATATAATTCAACAACTTTCATAGTATTATACTGTACTCTTTGTCAACAACCACCGAAATATTAGTTAAGTCCTGTCAAATTTAGATACTCCATAGATAATTTAGACGCGTTTTAAAAACATGGCGTCTAATATACGTCAATTTTCTTCCGGCGCTGTCTAATTTGACAGGATTAAACTAAATTGTATGTTCTGTCCTTTTCTTTAAGAAATGGAAAGAGAAAGATGCATTTAACTTAAAATTAGTCTAGCTTGTGAGTTGTGACCAAGGGAATCGGCACCATTGTAGCGGTAAAGATATAATGGTAAAGAAAAGCTGAGATTTTCAACAATTTGGAACACCCATATGTAACTGGAGCAGGTCACCAACTATAGAAAATAATACAAAACACATACTGTCTAATCCAACGATTTTATTATACACTTAATAATTATAAATATTCCATGACAAGGCGATCACTAGATTGTTCACTTGGCAGCCGGCTGCTCATTGATGGGGTCCAGTTTGGGCTCGTCGAACTTGAATGAGGGGAATGAGGTCATGTCCACTCCGGGACCACCGCCGTACTGCTTCTCTAGCTTTTCCAGCTCCCTCTTCATTTCAGCCGCAATCGCAGGGCTGGGCTGGCCGCTAGAACATTTAGAAAGATGTATGAGTTGAGAATCCTTACTAATATTATAAATGGGAAAGTGTGTCTGTCTGTCTTTCTTTCACGGCAAAACGGAGCGACGAATTGACGTGATTTTTAAGTGGAGATAGTTGAAGGGATGGAGAGTAACATAGGCTACTTTTTGTCTCTTTCTAACGCGAGCGAAGCCGCGGGCAGAAGCTAGTTTGAAAAGAAAATCTTTCATCATCATAAAGATTTTAGACCAAAATCATAAAATCTCAAGGGTGTGTACTGACTTGCAAAATATAACACATGTTGAAAAAATTTGCTGTCTACACTGCTGTTCTGTTTGTGCATGTGGTGTGTAGGTTTGAGTGTGCAAGCCTCCACACAAAGGGAATTCTGTTACAATGCATATTACATTATGCTAATCTGTACACACATTTAGGATTTATTATTTTCAGCTATTGAGTGTAATGCATTTGATGTTTTGTCTATCAACTGCTGCACAACCAGATGGAAATCATGTTTACCAGATAGGTATGTATTACGGCAATGCTTCCTCTTATGTGGAAGAACTTATTAGATAACACTGCCTTCGTGCAAACTACATTTAATAATAGGTTTAAAAAAATTATATTTTCTCATGTTTGCAGAACAAGATTGCAAGAGCAACTTTATTTACAATGTTGTTTAAATGAATCTTCCAATTTAGAAATGTGTCTTCCAATTTTACCCTCTTCTATGTTAACAGCTATTTTGTTTAGAGTTTTTTGTTGAGATGAACTAATAAGATAAATGATTGGTAAATAGAACCAAGCAGGAACTCCAATTTAGATTTACATCTGAAATAAATTGCACTGTTTATCAAGACCATGGTACATTGGCACAAACACTTATGTTTTGCCAATAAAATGAATGATTATCTACCATTCCTGTTTAATTACATGAGTGTTATGTAAAAGGCTAAATAACTCATCTTCAGTCTATCACTACAGCCCAGTAAGGTCAGGCCTATTTGAACTTACCCGCCTTTCTGCTTGTATTCCCGGACTTTGTCGAGGAACAGCTGCTGGATGGGGTCAGTAGCCTTGCTGGCAGCCGCCAGGTTCCTGGTGAAAACCACAGATGTCTGTGCCACCTTCAAACCCCCCAAAAGCCTGGAACTGAGCATCTGAAAGCAACATAACCTCTTAGCCCAGTTACATAACTTCGGTGATAAAATTTAGCAGACATTATATAGGTCTGAATTTATAGATTCTTAATCAAGGAATTAACTGTGAATTACGCCTAAAATAAGTAAAAAAATTGAATAAAGTACCTTTATATATTTTCTCTTGTCTAGGACCTTTTTGACAATTATGACAGTCCGATTTTTTTTATTGATCACGAAACCATCTAATTTTTTAGGCATTGGAAACAAGTCATTTAGACTTAAGAACGGTTTGTTAAGTAGTTACTTTTATTTAATTTCCAAAATCGTAATAAAAAAAACTAAAGACTGTAATTTTAAGCAATTATTTATGATTGTGATCTTCTTCAACTTCTTTTACAATGTTGTTTTCTCTCTGATTGGTTTGGCGTTGCGTCCGCGTCCTGCCTCTGTGGCCTCTGTGCAACAAGCCATGCTTTCGTTATCATTTTGTTTTTGTATCAAAGTCAATAGTGTCAAAATGTCAACTGTCAAACGTCAGGACGTGTGTATTTGTTATTATGTTGTTTGTCAGGTGAGCGTTGAGCGTAGCTCGATTTTGGTTAGTTTATCGTTTATCTGCAGTATTATTTTCATAATAAAACTGCAATTTTAACAGAAATCTGCTAACTTATGCGATGTCCTTCAAACACGACACCGATCTAAAGTGATACTTGTAGAAATTATGGAAAGAGGAAAAATGCCGTCGGCGGGTCGAGGAGCTAAGAGTAAGGCTCCTCAACACCCTCAGGATATCTTCGCGCTGGGCAGCAAGTCCACCGTGGTGGTCTCCAGAGACCCTGAGAAGAGGAACATACATAAACCTTCCACTAGCGGTATGTCAAACCATTATTGTTGAGGTATTTACTAACCTCTGTTTGAAGGTGTGAAGATAGTTTATCTTTTACTGTGAATGCCTGTAGAGCAAGAATTATTAGACTGTAATTTCTATTATGGACTTAATTAAATATGTTTGCAAGTATTAACTTCCAATAAATGTTCTCTAATGCCATTTCAATAATAATTTATTAGCTTTCGGTTTGACTTTTCCCTTTTCAATTGTGATAAAAGTCCACTGTGCCATAATTGATATCTTGACTAATTATGTTAATGTTTTAGGAGTAGAACGTAAACGAGAAACTTCAGGGTTTGGTAGTCAGCCACCCAGCAAGAGAGCGAGAATTGGCTCACCAGCTGAGGCAGTTGGAGGAACTTCCCTGGAAGTAGACCCTGTGGATCTAGTGCCTAATGTTCTACAGGCTTTGGATACACATAATTCTGATAAGCTGGTAAGTATTTTAATACTATTTGTCATTGTCAAACCAAATCTGCTATGTGCCGTTTTTTGAAAACACATAGCAGTTCTTCTATATGAGAAATAAGGCAGTGACCCATAAATTTATATGCTATATTAATAGTATAAACTATATTTTAATGGCTATACCAGTGGCTGTTAGCTAGCGGCCATGTAAATCGGACCTCAGGAGAGACGGGCAATCATATTTATCAACAATCTCTGATATAAAAATAAGACCCAAGTTTGAACCTAAGTTCAACAAGATACTCCTGCAGAGTCCTGACATTGCTTGTCCTTAAATGTTGTATTTTTAAAAACCTCCGAATATTCTCGTTTCTCTGCAATCATTTCTGAATAGCAATCAGTTTTATTCAAGGCAAATTGTATAACTATTTTACTTACTCAAATAAAAATATTTAAACAAATAAAATTCTTACAATAAGCACCTTTTTATATACCATGATTTCATGTAAGTGACCATACTGTCTTTTATGTAAATTAATGTCTGTATACACAATTTAATGATGAGAATAGGCGAGACGACGAAAAAAAGTAATTAGTCCGTCTGTTAGATTATTAAAAAATTTTAGAAACATATTTTTTTTTCTCGTAAATGAAAAATGACGATGATACAGTGCGTTGAAGTTGCGCATGACGTCACGATCTGATACAATTTTTGCAGGACGGTGACGTCAAAAGCCCCCACTCCGGAACTTTGATGCTCTTTATCTTTATATTTTTTTATTAATTTGATCAAGCAAAAAATACGTGTCCCGTATTTTCAACCGATCTATCAGACGGAGTAAATAGAATGTAATTTTTTTAATGCTGTCGTCATCCCTATTCTCACAACAAGCCCTTTTTTGTTTGTAAACATGTTCTCGAGTTGGCTGTACTGTCTTTTATGAGAACACATTTATAATTTCTGTATACACAAACTGCGTAGTCAAGAGCCTCATTTGTAAACCAACTTATTTTTTTCACAGTTAGGACTCCTCACTGGCTCAATACGTCTGCTAAAGTCCCAGCGATCAAAACCAGACCCAATACTATGCATGAGCTTGCTGTACCTCACGAAGATACGACCGAACATGTTCGCTCATGAGACGGTGACGCAGTGCCTGTGTACGCTGCTGAAGAGGGAGCAAGGAGCTGCATTCAAGAATAAGGGGAACCCGCTGGTGTACATACTGGCTTGTAACATGCTGTATGCCGGCCACAGGGAGAGTAGTAATTGGCCTGATATATTTATTAAGGTATTTCTTTTGGTTTTTATTAGATATAAAATTTAAATTGAATATGTTTAATTAACCATTGCAATGTATTGACAATATATTTGAATGAACAATATATTCGATTAACTTCAAACACATTGTTCCTATCCATATTTTTTTACTTTAAATTCTAAGCCATTTGATTATAAAAGTCTATTATTTGTATTTAAACAATTGAAATGTATGAAATTTGAATTGAAAATTCGATCTTAAATTTTAAATTTATATAATTTGAATTCTTCCTTCAATAAAATTCCATCAGAGTCCCAATCGAAAAAAAAGGCTTCACAGAAAAAAAAAAGACGGGTTGCACTCCGGGAGTGCCGGCAGAAGTGAAAACTTGATTATAGCTGTCTACTATCCATCCGTCCTACGCTTTTTCGATCAGGTCACGTGTCCTGACGCGAGTTTAAGATTTTATACCCATTACAGAAAAAGTGCTCAACGCCGCTAAAGAAGTTTTCACTTCAAAAAATTTTTCAGTGAATGACTCCATTCCCCTACCAGGTCTACATAGAGGATGCCCTGAACGAGCGCTGCTGGGTGGAATGCTCATGGTGCAAGTGCTTTGTGGAGAACGTGGTGACCGCCTTCAGCACCAAGCAGCCGCCCACACATCTCATACCCACTGATAATACGCTGGGTATGACCACTTGTCTAGTATTCTAAAATTAATGTTAATTGCTTTTTTTAATTCATCTTTTACAATAAAATATACAGAATCAATAATATTAAATAGCAACCAAAATCACTATGGTTTAAACTTAGCTTTGTTAACACTATGGTTTAAGTAGTTATGTGACCTCTTTGTTGTTTTATTTTTTGTAAACCTAGTTTTACGAGCATTTCTGCATTATTATGTATGACATTTTTATTTCATCATTTAATGCCAATCAGAGCGTCTCCAGTACAACATAACATAATACTGTCAAAACTTTGTTCAATGGGTGACCTGGTTGACAGGTTTTAAAAAAAAAAACTTATTTAGGCAACAGTCTTCCTACACATTAATTTTAAAATTCTGTCTGTAGATTATTTTTCAGAGGAAGTAAAAACTTAAAAAATAAAAAAAATGTTATGCGTGTTTGCTACCGCATGTCCAGGGCACCAAGCTAGTTGCGTGGGTTCAATTTGACAGAATCTCACCAACATGTTCTGTAAATTGTGGTCTCAACACTACAAAATTTCTTATTTTTCTGTATCTATGTCATATGAAATAGTAGATTGTATTACAAGTGCGCAAAGTAATATTTTTACGACGAGGGATTCTTAAATAGAATCCCGAACGTAGCGAGGGATTGAAAGTACGTCGCCCGAGCCAAAAATATATTTTCGTCTACAGGTACCATGTCTCCGTCAGGGTCTGGTTCACCACTGATGGGCAGCACCGAGGAAGACCCCGACAATATGGAGCTGGAGTACTCAGTTTACGCCAGGTAAGAAGAACTAAAGACTACAGAACTTCCTTTTGACTTTTCTTTTCAGGTTTTCGAATTCAGTCCTTCATGTTGGTTTACCGGCAGGTGGACAGACTAGACTCTAGTCCATAGTTTCTGCAACTGTGGGTAATTTCACATAAGGGGGTAAAACAGCTTTTACCCTCAAGGGGGTCAAAGTCAAATAAAAGTATGAAAAAGAAACTCAATAACAAATACAGTTAGTCGTTGGAATACTACCCTTTATTTTATACTTGTACTTGCGTCCCGGCCTAGCTTTGCATCTTTGAAAATCCCTGCTTTTCTACAGTATACGTGTATTAACATATTAACCTTCCTCCTGAATCTATTAAAGCCATTAAAAAACGCATCAGAAGCTGTTTCATAGTTTTAAAGACCTATTCATACATAGGGACAGACAGCAGCGGAAAGCGACTCTGATTTATACTATGTAGTGGTCCTAGGTATTCAAGTAGTTATGAGGCTGTGGAGACTCTGGTGCTGGAAGCCATCAAGGAGCAGATCCAGAGGAGGTCGGCAGCTCCTGACGCCATCGGCAAGGGGTTCCTCAAGCTGCTGTCGGCTACCTGTGGCTTCCCTGAGGTAATAATACTTTCAGTTTCAATAAAATTTTAATCGAATTTCAATTTGATTTCAATTCAATTTCATTTCTATTCTTATTCCATACTAGCTTTTGCCCGCGACTTCGTCCGCGTGGTATAATAGTTCCCGTTCCCGGGGGATTTCCGGGATGAAAACTATCCTATGTCCTTTCTTGAGTCCCAGACTATATCTGTACCAAATTCCATTAAAATCGGTTCAGTGGTTTAGGCGTGAAAAAGAGACAGACAGACCGAGTTACTTTCGCATTTATAATATTAGTACGGATTTAATTCAATCTCAAGTGAGATACTTTTCTTTCAACAAATCCTCGCGATATGACCGTATCTTTTTCTACCAAACCGGCATGATATCCGCATCATCTCCCTAGATTCGCATGATATCCGCATCTCGTCTCGAGGCGTGGCTCCACTCTGGCAAGCTGTGGCGATGTGCACAAGAGTTGCTCGCCTACGTGTGCTGTAACTGCGACGCGTGCGGCCCGACCGCGGCGCGCGACCACGAGGTGTTGGCGCAGTTGGCACGCATGCGCCTGAAGACCAAGCCGCTGCAGGCTGCCTATCAGGCCTGTCTTAGGTATGTTTTTGAATTTAGTTTCTTGTTGTAGCAGCCAGGAGAAAATTACACATTTTTTAAACTTTCCTTCTCCTTCCCTACAGAGAGATGGTGTCAGACAGCCCGCCACTCCTGCGCAGTGTTGTAACGCACACGATCTACAACGAGCTGTCCAACGTGCGCTCACCCAACAACATGGCCGTGCTGGCGGCGCTCATACAGGCGCAGCCGCAGCAGGTGCCGGCCGCCATGGCGGACACGTATCAGGTGAGTGTCGACAGTGTCAGATACTCGACAGTGTATGACACTACAGCGAGCTGCCCAACAACATGGCCGTGCTGGCGGCGCTCATACAGGCGCAGCCGCAGCAGGTGCCGGCCGCCATGGCGGACACGTATCAGGTGAGTGTCGACAGTGTCAGATACTCGACAGTGTATGACACTACAGCGAGCTGCCCAACAACATGGCCGTGCTGGCGGCGCTCATACAGGCGCAGCCGCAGCAGGTGCCGGCCGCCATGGCGGACACGTATCAGGTGAGTGTCGACAGTGTCAGATACTCGACAGTGTATGACACTACAGCGAGCTGCCCAACAACATGGCCGTGCTGGCGGCGCTCATACAGGCGCAGCCGCAGCAGGTGCCGGCCGCCATGGCGGACACGTATCAGGTGAGTGTCGACAGTGTCAGATACTCGACAGTGTATGACACTACAGCGAGCTGCCCAACAACATGGCCGTGCTGGCGGCGCTCATACAGGCGCAGCCGCAGCAGGTGCCGGCCGCCATGGCGGACACGTATCAGGTGAGTGTCGACAGTGTCAGATACTCGACAGTGTATGACACTACAGCGAGCTGCCCAACAACATGGCCGTGCTGGCGGCGCTCATACAGGCGCAGCCGCAGCAGGTGCCGGCCGCCATGGCGGACACGTATCAGGTGAGTGTCGACAGTGTCAGATACTCGACAGTGTATGACACTACAGCGAGCTGCCCAACAACATGGCCGTGCTGGCGGCGCTCATACAGGCGCAGCCGCAGCAGGTGCCGGCCGCCATGGCGGACACGTATCAGGTGAGTGTCGACAGTGTCAGATACTCGACAGTGTATGACACTACAGCGAGCTGCCCAACAACATGGCCGTGCTGGCGGCGCTCATACAGGCGCAGCCGCAGCAGGTGCCGGCCGCCATGGCGGACACGTATCAGGTGAGTGTCGACAGTGTCAGATACTCGACAGTGTATGACACTACAGCGAGCTGCCCAACAACATGGCCGTGCTGGCGGCGCTCATACAGGCGCAGCCGCAGCAGGTGCCGGCCGCCATGGCGGACACGTATCAGGTGAGTGTCGACAGTGTCAGATACTCGACAGTGTATGACACTACAGCGAGCTGCCCAACAACATGGCCGTGCTGGCGGCGCTCATACAGGCGCAGCCGCAGCAGGTGCCGGCCGCCATGGCGGACACGTATCAGGTGAGTGTCGACAGTGTCAGATACTCGACAGTGTATGACACTACAGCGAGCTGCCCAACAACATGGCCGTGCTGGATTGAGGTTCGGGAGTGTCATGAATGTGGTATGATTTACAATGAACTGTCCAACGTACCGTGATATTCAAATATCCCCGAATACAGTGTCGGGAGGGTCAGATATTTGGAAATAGAATGTTGTGAGTGTAAGATACAAAGGAGACGAAATGCCGTCAGGGCCAGATAGGAGGGGATAGAATGTTGGAAGTGTCAGATACTAGAAGACGAAGTGTCGGGAGTGTCAGATAGTTGAGTATAAAATTTCGTGAGCGTCTTTTTTTTTGTTTTATTCTTAAATGCATCTTTTTACAATGTTGTACAGGAGCTGGTGCTCCGGCCCGAGGACTACCTGCGTCCGCTGCGCGCGCTGACGCGCGAGGTGGTGCGCGCGGCGCGTGCGGACGCGCAGGCGCTGCTGCCGCTGGCGCGCGCGCTCGCGCAGCCGCCGCCGCATGAGCCACCGCAGGAGGTCAGTGCCAGAGGAACTGTATAAAAGATCATTATAACGTATTAATTTGCACTTTCATTTAGATTTTGAAAGTCTAAAAAGTTCGCGTTGGAACGAGCTTAAGTTCCGAGTCTCGTTGAGGACATCCCTACGCGCCTTGACGTACGAGGCAAAGACAAAACCGTAAAAAAATAATAAGAAGAAACCCTTACATTGGTGTTGATTGTCTTGTTTACAAATTATTATTTTATATAAAATTTAAGTTAAATGCATCTTTGTCTTTCCATTTCTTAAAGAAAAAGACAGAAGATACATTTTAGTTTAATCTGTCAAATTAGACAACGCCTGAAGAATATTGACGTATATTTAGACGCCATGTTTTTAAATCGCGTCTAAATTATCTATGGAGTGTCAAAATTTGACAGGACTTAACTAATATTTTATCTTCTGTCCTATTTTTAATTATATGGAAAGAGAAAGATACACTTAACTTACGTTAGTTTGAGAATAAGAGAATCGGCACCATTAACTCCTCCACCCACACCCAGGTCCGCGAGCGCGCCTTCTCCTCGCTAGCCGACCTGTTCTGCTGCTGCTGCCTGGTGACGGCGTCGCACAGTAAGCACCTGCCGGAGTACCGCGCGCAGGTGTGCGTCATCCAGGCGGCCGCGCTGGGCTGGCTGCTCGACACCGCCATGCCCGTCTACCGGCCCAGCAGGCACGACTATCTGCTGGCGCTCAACAAGGTAATAATTAATGTTTAGTTGTATATATCATGGTGTGAATGATGTTATGCTAAATATAAAAGCTAGCATGTTCTGCTAGCAGCTAGAGTAATGCCACCATCTTAAGGTAGACTGGTAGAAAATGCCTTAGGCATTAAGTCCGCCATTGTGCAATGTTTTTCTTTGTGCATAAAGTTTTAATAAATAAATAAATAATGCTGTGGGTACCGTGAAGAGTAAATGGCGAAGAATTTGGTCATATCTAGCGTCTTTAGCTTGAGGGAATTTCTTCATTATGATGTGTTATTGGGTACAAGTCTGCCCTATCAGGGTAAAGACCACATGTACAGATTTTCTGTGATTAAGTCTGTTATGCCATTTATTAAGCTGCTTTTATATTTCATGGATCTGGATTTGTATGTGAGCTGTAGCGGGTGTACTGATAAAGGGCCTTATCATCTAGATGGATGAGAGTTATATTAAGTGTGCGCTGGAAGGTCTGCGGTAAAATCAGTACAGGATAGGTCCTATTGTAGTTCCTTGTGGTACTCCTGAGAGTATTTCGTTTAAAGGAGCAACTTAATTATAAAACTTCATCGCAAAACATCTGTTCGAGTTAAAATCGAACACTTAGCGAAAATGCATAATTGCATCGAATGCAAGTATGCACTTTCGCTCGTTTACCAAAACGCAGACCAGTCGCGTTCAGATCTCGTCAGAGACATTCGTACTCAATACCATTACCATTATTACCATTTTTACCATTTGACCATTTTTATACCTTTTTTACTCGCGTAACTAAGTGTTGTAATGATTAAGAGTAATATAGTTATTTTCTTAGCTATTTGAGACTTTAACTTACCATCCGAACCATACCCTAATACAAATAAACGAAAGGAGTGTTAGGTCACCATAGCGCCGAGCACTACTTTTTACATGGTCCTTCGAGCAATTTTTACCAGTGAATACAAAGTGATACAGTGACCTGCGAACCAGAAGATCGCTGCAGATTGGAGAAAATATTAGATTGCAGAGACGGTTGGTTGGAGCTATAAGGTCAGATCAAACCATTTTCTTATACTAACCATTACCAAATAAATTCTTACCAATTCAATTATGGATTCCGATAGTCTGTTCATTAACCAAACGGAGCTTTATGAAATCCTGATTAAGTTTTTAACCAACATAAAGAAAGATGGATCCGAGAGGAAGACCGTTGATAATTATAAACGCAAGGCTCAAATGTTGGAAGCATACTGGCACGATTATCAAGAAAACCATAAGAAAATGTGCGAGTTTGCGAATTTTGACCACGTTTACTTCAAAAAAGGTTGTTTTGAAACTGCTCAAGAAGTTTATTTGAACATTATGGAGATTATCGATAGAACCATGAGGCAGTTAGGCGCGAAGCAGCTGAAAGATGAAAGCCCCCGTAGAGCCGAATCGGAACAGGTACAACCATTACCAAGCAACCGGGCTATGCAGCAGCCAAGCGCGGAGTATAGTCGACACGAAGCTGAGGCAGCACAGCCACAACCAGGTACGTCGTCTCACAATGAGAGGTTCCCACAGCGAGAGCATGTGCTGTATAAGAACCTAGGATCCAGTATGCTGAACGGGCTAATAAAGAAGCAGAATATCAACTTCAAGGCTTTCATGAGAACCGTGAGTAATATCCAAGTCGACAAGTTCGAAAATCAATGGCAATTTGAGAACGCTTTAAAGTCATTGGATAGCCGATGGGGTGAGATCGACAAGCTTCATTGGGAAATCGAAGGAGAAGATGGAGGTGACGATATCACGTACCAAATTGAATTCTGCAAGCACGAGGAAAAGTACAGTGAGTTGACAAACGAAATCAACAAGAAGATGTGGGCAGTGAAGCATTGCGAAAAGTCAGCTCCGAAAATGGACATCCCCGTGTTCAACGGGACTTACAACCAATGGGTTCCATTTAAAGACTTGTTCAGCGAAGCCGTCGACAAAAACCCGTCAATGTCTAATGCACAAAAGATGCAGTTTTTGAAGAGTAAGGTGACTGGAGAAGCAGAGCGTCTGATTCACCATTTACAGATTAGCTCTGAGAATTACCATGTATGCTGGGAGATTTTGAACCACAGGTATGGTAATAAAAAATTAATCTTTACGTCTCATATCAACATACTGCTCGGGCTCCCCAACATACAATATCAGTCGCTAGCCACTATAAAGAAGCTGCATGACGTAACCAAGGAGACGCTGCACGCTATACAGAATCTGGGAGTAGATATTACGACTTGGGATCCACTTTTAGTGCACTTACTAGCGCAGAAACTTGATGACGGTACCTTCACCGAATATATAGAATCAGTCAAGAATCTGAGAGAGCTACCCGAGCTGCAGGAGTTCCTGGAGTTTTTGGAGACGAAATTTACAGCTCTAGAAGCGTCTCGGCGCAAGCAAGAACCAGCTAACCAAAAAACCACGCCGCATCCATCAAGCAAAAACCATAACCATAACCAGAAGAAAAGTTTTTATCGTAATAACCATATATCAGGCAACAAAGACATTTCCAAGTCTAGCATGAATGCGTTACACGTGTCGCGGTCATTAACCTGTGCATTGTGCAACTCAGAACACGGGTTGTGGCGTTGCCCTGAATTTTTGCAAATGACGCACGACCAAAAGGCAAACAAAATTGAGAAATTAAATTACTGTCAAAACTGTCTATGCAGTCATAACAACAAACCATGTCAATCGAGCAAACGATGTCGCAAATGCTTAGGTGCACACAATACTTTACTTCACGAAGCATTGGAAAAGCAAAGTCCAACTGCATCAGCAGATGAAACATCTAACAAGAGTGTTGCAACCAAAAGAAATACAACTAGGTCGGCTCATGTGTCTTGGGATGATATGTCCGAAGTACTTTTATCCACTGCGATCGTAAAAGTAAAGGCAATCGATGGAACGCAGCACAAGATGAGAGCCTTAATTGACCAGGGTTCTCAACTGTCGTTAATCACCGAAAGTGCAGCGCAAGAGTTGGGAATAAAAAGGGACCATTTCAAAGGTCAAATTTACGGTGTCGGCGAAAAAGAAAACAACGCGAAAGGAATGTTACAAGTAACGCTACAATCAGCAAATAGCGAATTTACTTGCGACACGAACGTTATCATTATGAACAACTTAATCAAGCGACTGCCGAACAACACATTTACCAAACCAACAACATGGAACCATATCCAAGGAATACAATTGGCCGATCCGGAGTTTCATATTAGCAGACCAGTAGACATGCTTCTAGGTGCAGATGTCTATAGCAAGATAATGTTAGGAGGAATCCTAAGAGGAGACAACGACAAACAACCAATCGCTCAACAGACACAACTAGGATGGCTACTCTGTGGATCCATGAAAACTCATTACCAATGCAATGTAATTCTGAATAATACAGAAGACCTTCTGAAATATTGGGAGAACGAAGACATAAACCAGAAGATAGAGATGTCCAACGACGACCATGACTGTCTGCAGTTCTTCAACAAAACCACTAAGAGGCTTGACAACGGGAGGTATGAAGTCCGATTACCGCTTAAGCCAGAACACAAAGAAAAATTAGGTCAAACCAAACCACAGGCGTTAGCTCAATTTCGGAACTTAGAGAAGAAGTTTGAGAAGAACAGCGAGCTAAAATCAGATTACAAAAAATTCATGGACGAATATTTTGCATTAAACCATATGATACCATGCAGCAATAACCAGGTGCCCGAATGTTACTTACCACACCACGCAGTCATTCGGGCAGAGTCTACCACTACCAAGCTGAGAGTAGTTTTCAATGCCTCGGCAAAGTCTTCATCAGGGTACAGTCTAAACGACGTCATGTACAGGGGTCCAAACATACAGAAGGATCTTCAAGAGCTTATCTTGAAATGGAGACAATTTCAATTTGTGTACACTTCTGACATTGAGAAGATGTACAGAATGATCCGAGTACATTGTGAAGATCAAGCGTACCAAAAGGTGCTTTGGCGAGAGTCAAACAATCATCCCATACAAGCATTTTAACTCACCACGCTAACATACGGAACCAAACCAGCCGGTTTCTTAGCGATGATGTGTTTAAAGCAGCTAGCATCTGATGAAAGGCAAAAGTTTCCGGACGCAGCAAAAGAACTGGAAGAGAGCTTCTACATGGATGATTTTTGCGGAGGCCGTCATTCAATGGAAGCAGCAAATAAACTCAAATCAGATCTTATCAAATTATGCCGACTGGGAGGATTTAACCTAAGAAAATGGACTTCAAACAAACCAGAGCTATTAACCGATCTAGAAAGAGAGCAATGTGACCAGTCAACATACGAGTTCAAGCAAAATGACTCTACCAAAACATTGGGCCTCCGTTGGAACCCACAGAAAGATAATTTCACCTTTAACTCGAAAATAGAACCTGAATCACCTACAATTATAACCAAAAGAGCTCTACTTTCCGATGTTTCTAAGCTGTTTGATCCGCTAGGGTGGTTAACCCCCTTGAGCACTACCATGAAACTCCTGTTCCAAAATGTCTGGTTAGCAAACATAAAATGGGATGACGCCCTACCAGAGGAAATAAAATCCGAATGGGCTAAACTAAAACAAGAGCTTCCAGAAATAAATAGCATAGAAGTCAACAGATGGTTAGGAATGGGAAAACACCAAAATATAGAATTATACGGGTTCTGCGACGCCTCCAACAAAGCATACGCGTGTGTAATCTACTGCAAAGTGAAGAATGACGAAAGAACAACCATAACATTAGTTGCGGGGAAGGCCAGGTTGGCACCCATAAGCAAAACTTTATCAATACCGAGGTTAGAGTTAATGGGCGCTCATCTGTTAGCACAACTAATGCAAAAAGTCAGAAGCTGTTTATCAGATTATCCTACGGTTGTCTACTGCTGGACTGATTCGACTGCAGTGCTAGGATGGATACAAGGAGATCCCGCCCGATGGAAACCATTCGTAGCAAATCGGGTAACAACAATCACAAAAACCATACCATCAACATGTTGGCAATATGTAAAGACAACAGATAATCCAGCGGACTGTGCAAGCCGCGGTTTAACTGTCCGACAACTGAAAGACCACAAATTATGGTGGCAAGGACCAACGTGGATGCCATCATACAATAACCAAGAAAACCAGCAAACCATTTATGAGACAAATTTAGAAGTAAAGCCGTCTATTTTAAAACAAACCAATGCGGTAGTTATCGAACAATCACCGCAATCCCTGACCACCGCAATCATTAACCACTTGATCAGCAATTACAGTTCTATTACAAAAATTATACGTGTATTTGCATGGATACTGCGATTGCCGATGTTGAATAAGCAAGACCGCCGACCCTATCTCGAATTACATGAACTTCGTCGCGCTAAACAGCTGATAATCAAAAACGTTCAGCAAATAGAATTTGCAAACGATATAGAGTCATTGAAAAAACACGGAAGAGTGCACCGCAAAAGCAAGATTTTGAGTTTAAACCCAACCATAGATGAACGCGGCATGTTACGTGTGGGTGGTAGACTGGAAAACGCCCACATGAGTCCGGAGATGAAACACCCCATCATCTTACCTCACGATCATCAACTAACCACGTTACTCATCGATCAAGCTCATACACTGACCTTCCACGGGGGAGCGCGTTTAACATTAGCAAATCTACGACAACAGTACTGGATTATCGGCGGATACATGGCCACAAAAAAGTTCATAAGAAAATGTGTCACGTGCAGGAAACAAAATCCTTTGCGACAACACCAACTTATGGGAGACTTACCAGAACCAAGAGTGAATCCAGAGCAAGCTTTTCTTCACTGCGGCGTAGATTACACTGGCTTCGTAGAAGTCAAGGCAAACAAAGGACGGGGAATAAAAACCACAAAAGGGTACATTGCCGTTTTTGTATGTATGGTCACGAAAGCAGTTCATTTAGAACTCGTGTCAGACCTGAGCAGCTCTGCCTTCTTGGCAGCCCTAACCAGAATGGCAGCTAGAAAAGGAACACCACGACATATGTACAGTGACAACGGTACAAACTTTGTGGGAGCAAACAGGATGATACAGGAAGAATTCAACCAACTTCGCAAAGGGTTCAGTGAAAGTTTTATGACCGAAATAGCAGAAATGGGAATAGAATGGCACTTTAACGTGCCCAGCTGGCCTAATGCCGGTGGGCTGTGGGAGCGAGCAGTACGCAGTCTGAAACATCATCTCAAGAGAGTTATCGGTCAACAAAGGCTAACTTTCGAAGAGTACACCACATTGTTAGCTAGACTAGAAGCGTGTCTCAACTCGCGACCTCTTTGCGCGTTATCCGAGGATTCTGACGATGTAAACTTTCTTACCCCAGCTCATTTCTTATCAGGAAGACCAGGAACAACTGTAATAGAAACGGAGCAAGATGCTAGAACTAGATGGCATCTAACCAGCAAATTATTTCAAGATCTTTGGAAACGTTGGAAGACTGAATACTTGGTGCAACTCTCGTCAAGAAACAAATGGATGGAACCACGAAAAAACATCGATATTGGAGATCTAGTGGTAATTCATGATGAAAATCTACCTCCAGGAAAATGGGCTCTTGGACGAGTGGTCGACACACACCCAGGAAATGACGGTCTTATCAGAGCGGTTTCACTAAAAACCAAAAATGGAATTATAAAACGCCCTATAGTGAAACTCTCAGTTTTGCCTGTAAACCAAAACAGCGCAACGACACAGGAACCAGATACAAAACCAACAACCAAATTAACAAAACGGACTAGAAAACCGAGATCAAAAATCGCAACTGTGACAACCGTCTTAATGTATCTTTTTATGTTGATTTTTCCATCTTACGGCTTACACGACGTCAAACCATTTCCAAACAACCAGACACTATACTTTGACCCTATTTCAAAGATACAACTAATCAGGGACAAATGGACATTAGTTATGTATTACGACATGGAACCTTATTGGGCAGGCATAACCACTTATAACAAAATTGCAAACTATCAAGAACGATTGTGCGCAACGATTGAAACACAAAGCCACTGTAATACGATCGTACAGCAAGCCCGACACAACTACCAGGAACTGGAGTACTACAACGAACTTTTGCTAACGCAGCATTTTGATGTCCACGCCAGACAGCGGCGCGCCGCGGGGAAGCCGCCTCGGCGCCCACGAGGCTTAATCAACGGTATCGGGTATCTAGCGAATGACTTGTTCGGTGTGTTGGACCAGCGCTTTGCTGACCAATACGAAAAGGACATTGAAACCATACATCGCAATGAAAAACACCTGTCCAATTTATTGAAAAACCAAACTTCCGTAATCGAAGCTGAGTTCAATCTTATGAAGAGAATGGAAATCACTGTAAATAAACAGCACAAATTAATAAACAAGAAGCTTATGGACTTACAAGAAAATGATAGTACTCTTCAGCGCGAAATACAAAATATTTCATACATCAATGATTTCACACTGTCAGCGATGTCTGGAAACAGCTTGCTAGAAGGATTAAGACGACTTCAAGACACGTTGCTCGATGCATTAACAGACATTTATCACGGTCAATTAAGCATACATTTGCTACCACCAACACAACTTAAGCGCGAGCTTCAGACCATATATGGCCAGATGCCAAGCGAACTCACACTACCAATCACCAATTTAGACACCGATCTTCAGTACCTTTACAAAGTACTGAAGGTCAAAGCTAGAGCAACCCAAAAGTTTGTTATAATTGAAGTTACTTTTCCACTAGTATCCACAGAATATTTTAAATTGTACAAGATAATACCTGTACCGCATCAAACGAACACCATTAAGACCACAATCATACCAGTCTCGGAATACGTAGCTGTCAACCTAAAGAAGGATTCCTTCTTTAGCATGTCCACACATGAGCTCACGGCATGCCTACACCATGGAACATCCTTCATGTGTCAGCTGCTAAAACCAATAACTGATCTTCAAAATGACGAAAGTTTTTGCGAAAAGAACACACAAACCAACAAATTTAAAGTAGAGCGAACCAAGTGCTCAAACGTATGGCTCGAATTACATTTGACTTCTCAGCACTTTTATTTTTGTTGTGACACCTACACAATAAAAATAATATGCGGTGACCATGTTACAGTCCGTCAGCTGAGCCAAGCCGGGGTCATTGGCATAGATCAAGAATGTGTCATCAAAGGAAATGACTTCTCATTATATTCAATACGCCATCAGTCCAACCATATGAATGTTTCACCAACCATTTATATGCCTGAATTTGATCAAATTAATCACTTGGTTAACATCAAGATCCCTGACGAAAGGCAGATTGAAGACGGGAACCTAACCATATCCATGACCAATTTGGGAAAGGCGATAGAAAAACTAAAGAAAAGCGATTCAGACATAGAAGATATATCTCCGCACGATGTCCACCAATACGTAATTTGTTACGTGTTGCTGTCGATTGCTATATGCGTAGCAGCAGCCTGGTTGTGGCGGACCAGGCGATGTCGCCTATGCCGAGGAGCCGCAGCTGGAAACCGCGGTGAAAGATATCACCAGCAGCAGACCACAGTGATCACCGCGCCTCCGAAACCACCACGACACCACAGGGAAAGTTGCTGCCAACAGGAGTTTGCAGTAGCTCCGGCGATACCGAAACCAGCCAGAAGACCCGAATATATTGAAGTGCTCAGTGCCAAGGATCTAAAGGACAAAAGTGAAATCGGTTTTCGTTCACACGATTGTGCCAAACGGTGGCCTAGCGCGAAATATAGCACGATCAAACGAGGCAATACAAGTAATCGAAATATTGACGAAACCTTAGAAGACTCTATAGTGTGACATTATATCGGTGTTAATGCATTTAATTATTTAAGTAGACAAATAAGCTTTTTAACTTTAGTTACTCATCATTTTTATACTTTACCAGTTAAATTTCCTACTATATAAAATTTTATGTATATACTATAGTGTAATCTTTAGCAATCATCCCGCATTTCTTCTCGCTCTCGGGAATATGTTCGAGTTAAAATCGAACACTTAGCGAAAATGCATAATTGCATCGAATGCAAGTATGCACTTTCGCTCGTTTACCAAAACGCAGACCAGTCGCGTTCAGATCTCGTCAGAGACATTCGTACTCAATACCATTACCATTATTACCATTTTTACCATTTGACCATTTTTATACCTTTTTTACTCGCGTAACTAAGTGTTGTAATGATTAAGAGTAATATAGTTATTTTCTTAGCTATTTGAGACTTTAACTTACCATCCGAACCATACCCTAATACAAATAAACGAAAGGAGTGTTAGGTCACCATAGCGCCGAGCACTACTTTTTACAACATCTAATGTGTAATTATAATCGTAGGATGTGTAAAGAAGAAGTGACCTCGCAGCAATTTTTAAACTTTAAAGATAATTCTTTCATGCTACGCTCTGTCAAACGCCTGACTAATATCATGATAAACAGATAAACGTATCAACTGAAAAGTTGCATTGAGATTCCTCAACTTTAGCTTGAGGAATCGAAACCGAGTCGATCGAGTAATTAACCCTTAATACATACGTTTGTAACAGGTGATGTTCGTGGAGCCAGCAGAGTCATACAGCAAGGCAGACAACTGGCCTCCAGAGTCGGAGAGAGCTCTCACGTACCGGCTGTGCTGCGAGGCGCCGCTGCCGCAGAACACGCTGCTGCGCGTCATCTTCATCGGCCTGTCCAAGGTGAGGAGTGTCAGACAGACAGCAAGGCAGACACTGGCCGTCCGAATCAAATGCTCCATTTTGCCAAATTGTGTATCTACCGGTCATCGTAAACTCACTCATCCAACACAGTGAGAGTGCGGTACTCCTGACCAGGCTATACTTTACGTGGTGGATTGTCCCAATTGTCCATTCGGTTACAACCTCGAACGACACAAAAAGAATCATCTTCGTTTCGAAAAAATCTGGAAGTATTTCGCTAAATTCCTATCCAATCCAATTAGTCTCAATCCGTTTTGAGTTTTTGACACGATTCAATCGAGACTAATGGACGGAAATTATGTCTCTACCTCCCAAGTCCCGCGGCGGCTGTATCCATACTACCATTGCACCTCTATACGCACACCTTTATCTGATCACTGAACATATGTATCATCCAGTGAACCTATACCAAAACCAACTGACCAAAATAAATGTTTTTCTTTCTTTCTTTCTATATCCTCGGCAGGACATCCCAGTCTCTCCAGCAGAGGTGTTCGAGCTGGTGGAACAGCTGGTCAGGCGGGCGTGTGCTCTACCGGCTGAAGAGAACCCGCTGCAGGTGGACAAGCTGGAGATAGCGGACTACATCTTCCAGCTGTGCCAGTTCAACCCGCCTGATAATATCACGCTGCCGGCTGGGTAAGTGACCTAATGCCAAGTTTTTGGTGTTTTTTTATTTATCATGAATAATTTACATTGTTACAATAAAGTCGTTGACTTAGCCATCTTGCCAGGATATACTTTTTACTTTATAATATTAGTAGACTTTTCTTCGCTAACTGCGAAGAAAAGTTTTATGCTTTTACAGTCATGGCTTTTTAAAAGGTTGCTGTTGCTGGGGATAATCCCCAAATCAATTTGATAGATGACACTATGAATAATTATCATTCTGAAAATATGGATCGTTAAATGTTACTCTCGATATTTTTTATAGGAACACCGTAAATGACTAAAAATTTATGAATAAAGCAGCGAAAAATGTGATTTTTCATGCTTTGAAGGATGATTGATAGGTTTGAAATATCCAATAAAATTGACATTTAAATATCCGGGTCGAAGGACCCTGTCCTGATGATATCTAGTCAAAATCAGTCTAGCTTTGTATGTAACATTGTTTTAAAAGTCTTGGAATTTTTGCTTAATAGTTTTAAATACCCAATAAAAAAAACACCTAAATATCCGGCTCGAAGGACCATGTTCTGATATCTAGCCAAGATCAGACAGAATTTTGGATAGGATATTGTTTTTCAATTTTTGGTGAATTTCTTTAGCTACAGTCCCCCGGCGCTGGCCATCACGTCGCTGTACTGGCGCGGCTGGGTGCTGCTGACGATGCTGGCGGCGCACAACCCGCAGCAGTTCGCCGAGCGTGCAGCAGCCATGTATCCCACCCTGCGCGCCCTCATCGAGATGTGCATCACCAAGTGAGTGTCACAGTCCTCCATCACAGGCCTTCGACCATGTTGACCTCTTCCTCTTCACACAATCCCCACCAACGTTCGACAGCTGTACTGGCGCGGCTGTATGGTTTCGGTTTCGGCATTTTGATAGTCAGCGCTGTACCCGTGACGCGCGAGCACTCAGCCGGGCGCGCGACAGCCCGGTGTTCGTTGTATCGTCGACGATACGCGAAGCGGTCGGCATAAAACGCGTGGCCTTGAGCGAGTGACGGACGCCTGCCTAAACTGAGCTTTACTTTGAATGACTTAATCTAATGGAGGTGCGCGGCGGAGTTGCGTCGTACAAGTAACGTACTGCGCTTTAAGCCGTATAAACCGGTTTAGATGACGCGTCGCGCTGCTGGTCGACGTCTTACCTACTAGTTTTAATAAGTTTTGACGGCTTGCCTTATAAGTCTTTAAACGTAGAACAACTTGCGCTTACAGACGAGATCAAGTTCTTAGGTTACCTTAAAATAAATGCCGATGGCAAAAAAAAAACAAAACTCTTAACTCTTTTTACCAATATTCCCATATGTAATACTTAATGGAAATGCGTGTATTTTATTGTTCGCTTTACTGTCCTCCTAGCAAGCCGAGCATAGAATGGAACACCAGCTCGGCAGTGGAGGCGGAGCGCGCCGAGGCCGAGCGCGCCAGCATTCTGCAGCTGGAGACACACCTCGCAGCCGCCAGCAACGCCAAGCTGCCCATCAGCGAGCACTCCTCCAGGCTGCTTAGTCAGGTATACTACTTCAAGGGCAGGTCAGCTTAGAAGACGGGGCCCGCCTAGGCCAGTGCCTGCCAAGGTTGCGAAATTTGTTCGAAAGCCTCTTCGCGACCCTGGTATGCAAAGGGCATAAGAGGGAAACACGGGTCAGAAAAGTCTGACACTACCTTCCGCAGACACCTTTAGTTTTTATTTCACTATTCAATTTTAATTTTCTTCTTTTCCATCAGCTCACTACCCTAGAACCTCTAGGCCCAGCCCGGAAGCCGCCGCAAGCCATCATCGAGACGCTGCAGGCGATGAGCTCGCAGATGCGGCTGGGCAAGCTGCTGTGCCGGCAGCCCGCGCTGCTGCTGGACCTGGTGGAGCGACACGGCACGCGCCGCGCCATGCCCTGGCTGCACCAGCTGCTGCGCCACGACCAGCTGGAGCTCAGGTCAGTGTTGGAGACCCTCAGGACATGAGCCCAGACCTGCTGGAGCTCAGGTCAGTGTTGGAGACCCTCAGGACATGAGCCCAGACCTGCTGGAGCTCAGGTCAGTGTTGGAGACCCTCAGGACATGAGCCCAGACCTGCTGGAGCTCAGGTCAGTGTTGGAGACCCTCAGGACATGAGCCCAGACCTGCTGGAGCTCAGGTCAGTGTTGGAGACCCTCATGACATGAGCCCAGACCTGCTGGAGCTCAGGTCAGTGTTGGAGACCCTCAGGACATGAGCCCAGACCTGCTGGAGCTCAGGTCAGTGTTGGAGACCCTCAGGACATGAGCCCAGACCTGCTGGAGCTCAGGTCAGTGTTGGAGACCCTCAGGACATGAGCCCAGACCTGCTGGAGCTCAGGTCAGTGTTGGAGACCCTCAGGACATGAGCCCAGACCTGGTGGAGCTCAGGTCAGTGTTGGAGACCCTCAGGACATGAGCCCAGACCTGCTGGAGCTCAGGTCAGTGTTGGAGACCCTCAGGACATGAGCCCAGACCTGCTGGAGCTCAGGTCAGTGTTGAAGACCCTCAGGCCATGAGCCCAGACCAGCTCGAGCTCAGGTCAGTGTTGAAGACCCTCAGGCCGTGAGCCCAGACCAGCTCGAGCTCAGGTAGGAGACGCTGAATTTAGTAAGATAGTAGTTTCAATCAAAGAAGAACACTAAATAACATATTATTTTAGACCTACCATTTCTTTACTTTAAAAAAATATCAGCTGTTTCATACATTATGGTCGGAAGGGCATTGAACTTTTGTTAGAAACAGCTGATATTTATTTTGCGATTTCAGAGTTGGTTCCTGTTGTAATATTTGGATTTGTTAAATAAAATTACTATAAAGATGTTCACTGTCAAGAGTGTTTATTCGAAGTAACAATTCTTTTACAAATCAAAAATACTAAAAACTTAATCTAAAAGAATACTTGTGTCTAGAGCACAACAGAGGTTACTATCTACAACAGCCGCCCTTAATCGAAGTTGTGCCAGACAAACACAAAAAATAATTAAGTTTCTAAACCTAAGCTTGCAGTACACCGTTTGTGTACAATAGGCTGAAGTGGTTTTGTAAGTACATCAGCAGGCATATCGCTACTCTTAATATATTCTAATTTAATTACATTATCAGACAGTTTCTCCCTAATAAAGTGAAACCTAGTATCAATATGCTTAGTCCTGTTGTGGTGTACTGGATCTCGAACGAGATTAATGGCACTCTGACTGTCAGAAGCTAAATTAACTGTTGTAAGTTTACCTGTTATTTCATTGATAAAACGACGCAAGTAACACGCTTCTTTCGTAGCAGATGATAATGCCATATATTCACTCTCGGCTGAACTTAAGGCTACGGTAGGCTGCTTCTTGGACTCCCAGGATACGGGACCTCCACTTAATTTGAAGACATATCCTGTATATGACCTTCTGTCGATTGGACAGTTTGCCCAGTCTGCATCGCAAAAGCCTTTTTAAAGGTTCTCCACTCTTCCTGTAAACCAACGAGTAGTTTATAGTACCCTTCAAGTACTGCAGAACCCTTTTTGCAGCATTCCAGTGTTCCTTAGTAAAACACGTATTAAACTGACTTAAGTAGCTCGTGGCGTAAGCAATGTCTGGTCGTGAGTTTACCGTTAGGTACATAAGACATCCTATTAAGTTTTGATAGGGGTAAGACTCACCGACTTGACCATCAGCTCTCCTTTCCATATTCTTTTTAACAAGAGGAGTATCCACAGTCTTGCAATCCTTCATGTTAAACTTTTCCAATAAAGAAAGAATATAATTTTGCTGATTTACTTTAATACTCTCAGAATCGTATTCAATTTGTAAACCTAAGTAACATTTTAATATTCCAAGATCTTTTAATGAAAAATATTTCGATAATTCTTTCTTGACAATATCAAATGTCACATCAGACTTATAAATGACAATAATGTCATCGACAAATATTCCCAGTATTACGAGTTCCTTACCAAAACGTTTTTTATACACACAGGGCTCGGAAGGTGTTACTTTGAAACCTATTTTTAATAATGTTTCATTTAACTTTTTGTTTTTTTTAATCCCATATCTGCAGCCAAGGCAAATAAAGTGCGCAGTGAAGAATGACGAATCACTGGTGCGAACGTCTCATCGTAGTCTACTCCTTCGACCTGATGAAAACCTTTTACAACGAGTCTCGCCTTATACTTCTGGATATTTCCATAAGTGTCCCTTTTTATTTTGTAAACCCACTTACATGGAATAACCTTTTTGTTAGGTCTATCCACTAAATCCCATGTATGTAGTTTCTTAAGTGAACTGTACTCATTCTCCATAGCATGATGCCACTTATCCGCATCATCGGTATGAGTAGCTTCGTAATACGTCACAGGTTCACTGGTATCCATGGCTGAAGTATTGTATGAAAAGAAATCTGGTAGCTTCCTATCTCTTCTCGGATATCTGCGCTCCGGAAGACATTCCTCTTCCATATTAGGTGGCTCTTCTACCACACTAGGCTGCACTAAATCAGTGAAAGGGTCTTGCTCTTGCAAAGTCACTGATTCATCTGTACTTTCTACATTTATTGGTAAAGATGCTTCAGCCGCAGGGTTTGTATCACAGCAGTCATAGAATTGACCGTCTTGAATATCTTGAGGCTCAGACTCAGGCTCTCTTCTATCTTCAAATAATAAGATAGAGCCTGACTCAGAATTTCGTTTCTCTTCAATTAAAATTGTAGAGTCCAACTGTGCCACAGACTCGGATTGTCCTTGCTTTAAACTTGTAAAGTTATTGTCAAAAAAGGTAGCATCTCTGGATGTAAATATTTTTCGTGGGTTAGCAGGTTCCCTAAAAACATAGGTACCAGTATTCTCAGTATAACCAACGAAAATTGCTTCCCGTGCCTTGACATCTAATTTCCGTCGGTGACACGAAGGAATATGGACAAGTGCTCTACATCCAAACACTTTCAAATGACTAAGATCACTCTTACGTCCATACCATTTGTCATACGGAATTTGTCCACCTAAGGCTCTGTGAGGAGACCTATTCTTTAGATAAACAGCAACTTGGAAAGCATCTTCCCAGAATACCTTTGGTAACGAGCTTTCAGCTAGCAATGTGCGCGACCTTTCTGTAATGGAACGATGTGTGCGTTCCGCGACTCCAACTTGTTGACTGCTATACGGCGCGGTCGTTTGGTGTAAAATACCTTTAGATAAAAGATAATCAACAAACTCCTTATTAACGAACTCTTTACCGCCGTCCGTCCTAACTGCCTTTATTTTCTTGTCTAATTTGTTTTCAACAAAGTTTTGAAACAGGCAGAATTTATTTTTGACCTCAGTTTTGGAAGAAATAAAATAGGTAAAAACCATTCGCGTAAAATCGTCTACTATTGTCAACATATACCTGTTCCCCTGAAAAGAGGTAGTAGAGACCGGTCCCAGGAGATCCATATGGATCAGTTCAAGGGGGGCAGAGGCCCTATTAAACGCTACTTTCTTAAAAGGTTTTCTAGCTTTTTTACCTTCCACGCAAGCAATGCAACTGTTTTTATCTACAACTGAATACTTTACGCCTACCTTGTGATTCTTCAGTTGGTTCATGCCTATACGACACAAATGTCCTAATCTCTTATGCCAAAGTTTATAACTATCCTGACAGTCAGAGTGTACATCCTGCGTCAAATAATTGTCCGCCACTTTCTTAGGAACATTGACTGTACCGTCTAAAACGTACAATCCACCACAGGGCGAGGCATGAGCAACAGATTCACCTGTAAAACGAAAATTATCAGCTTTATAAAAATTACAACCATTTGTATCAAAAACACATATAAAACCCTTCTCAATAGTTTTTTGTACAGATAATAAATGAGCTTTCAAATCTGGTACAAAAGCAACGTCACTAATCTTATTAACAACGTTCTCGGGTGTGTTTATTAATATTTGTCCAACTCCGCAGCTCTTTATCTGTTCTCCATTTGCGACAGTAACTGTACCTTCGTTCTGAATATTTATACTCTGAAACCAATCTCGTCTAGAAGTCATATGTCGAGTACAACCAGAATCCACATAAAAAACGTCTCTGATTGAGGTGCTAGAAGTATTGAGAGCGGTTAATGAAGTATTGTTAACATTCTTCTTGGTACTTCTCAATGGACAGTCTGGTCTCTTATGTCCAGGCATCTTGCACTCATAGCATATTATTTCTCTTTTCTTCGGCTTTGGCTTCTTCTTCGCAATGAAAACAGAATCTTTTGGTTTAGCCACATCCTTTGACATCTCATTTAGCAGTTTGGTCTTCACCAACTCAGTAGTCACGTCTATGTTGCAGTTTTCTAAAGCCATTATAAGAGGATCGTACTTTGGAGTAAGACCTCCTAATAATATTGCAGCTATAGACTTGTCTTCTACGACTACATCAATGTCTGCGAGATCCTGTGCAGTTGACAAAACTGCATTGATATACAGCTCTATATTTTCGAAGTCCGACAGACTCAGCCTGTATAATTTGCGCTCTAAAGGAAGTCTTCGTCCCATTCCCTTATCCTCAAAAGCATGCTGCAGAGATTTCCATGCTTCGGCAGCAGTTTTCGCACATCTGACATGTGTTATAGCTGCACCGTCTACTGTTAAGCATATCTTTGCCAGAGCTTTAGCGTCTTTTCTTACCTTACAAGAAGCAGGAGTCGTGTCTCCATCGGGGTAACCTGTAATTGTTTCCCACAGATCTTCATGCAAAAGGTAATTGCGCATCTTAAATTTCCAGGTAGGGTATCCATCCTTATTCTTCAAGGAAAAAGATGGAATAGATGAGCTCGACGAAGGGAAACTTTTAACACTCGAACTATCTCCATTTTCGTGTGACATTTTTAAATTTTACTTTTCCGGTCACACAAACAGTTATTTCACAAATCACACTATATTTTAGCTCTTTATTTCTTTTATTTGAGAGCTTCGTGCTGATAACGTGTTGTAATATTTGGATTTGTTAAATAAAATTACTATAAAGATGTTCACTGTCAAGAGTGTTTAATCGAAGTGACAATTCTTTTAAAAATCAAAAATACAAAAACTTAATCTAAAAGAATACTTGTGTCTAGAGCACAACAGAGGTTACTATCTACAACATTTGTAATACCGACTAACTTTAGGACGCAGATTTCGACTGTGTGAAAGGATAAATGAGCATCATCTGGAGGAGTGTTTTGTTAAGTTTATGCCGAAGTTGCGGAATGTTTATAATAGTAACTATGACCCTGGAACATAAAGGGCAATCGAAGGAACATGAGTGGGTTTTAGTCAGTAAGAGTCTGACACGCCCTCCCGCCGCACCCAGGACGGGAGCAGTCATTGGATGATTTACCACTCACCAAAAAAAAAAAGTTTATGCAGAAGTTCTGTAGAGAGCTAAAAGGAAAGGAATAAATAAAAACAAACATCTCTCTCCGCCCTTGATTGGTCATATTCCCCGTCCCTAAAGTGTGAACAAATGAAAACAGCAATTTCAAAATAAAAATATTCTTTAAATTGAATATTTGTGAACAAACAATATTTTTTCGTTTAATGTTTCGTGTTGTAAACTTGTAATACTTTTAATATTGAAACGTGACGTGACGAAGTGAATTATCTCTCCATTTGTCTTTGTTACTTTATTCATTCTAGTAACGCTTATAGGTAGTGGACGTACAAGTGACGCTGCACTGGTTCGAGCTGGGGCGAGGAACTTCGGACTCCGTGGTCACCGCCACCGTAGCGCAGTGCCTTCGAAAGGTACGGGTTTATTTGATAAACAGGGTGAAGTCCTTTGGTGAATCAATCGTACCTCTTATATTTCTAGATCAAATCAAACATATTCAGTTTTTTATTAATTTAGTACCAAATTGATTGCCTTAAACCAATTTTGACCCAAAGAATACTGTTATTAATTTCGTCAATATTTTTAACCGTTTGTCTACCTTCAAAAATAATGAAGTGTCATCTGTAAAATAACACCATTCTGCGTTGATTTCGTAGGAATTTGGCGAAAACATTTACATAAACTTGAAATAGCCATGGACCCAATATTGAACGTTGGGGCACGCCCATAGTTATTTCCAACCACAATAAGTTACGCCGCTATACTGAATATTAGTCTGTTTACCTTTCAGTTACGACTTTGTTAATCCAAGTAACGTTTTCCTAATCTTGCAATGCCTCAGTTTAAACAAAAATATTTCATGGTTAACATAATCGAACGCCTTTGAGAAGTTTGAGTGTTATCAAAAGATATTAATGGCACCTTGTACTTCCTCCCAGGCATTAAAAAATATATTCTATACTCCTCTTAGGTGTTCCAAGAAGCAGATCCTATACTGCTGGAGCCAGTGATGTCTCTGGAGGTGGTGTGCCCTGAGAGTCACTCGGCGCGAGTGCTGGCCGACCTGGCGCGGCGCCGCACGCAGATACAGCATATACACATCCGACATCATAGCAAGGTACGACGATATATAACTGAGTCCTTGCGTAAATAATCGTCATACGCGGTCGTATGACGATTATTTACGCAAAAGATATTATGGACCAAAAATGTGTGAGAGGTGCACTCCCTCTTTACTCACTCCACCCTTAGTCCGATGGCACAGATAAACTGCTACTTAAACTATGAACTGTACTAAGCTGGTTACAATGTAACGTCTTATTTCTCGACAGACTATCTATCCACATCCACAACTGTCATCTCTTGTTTATTTATAATATGAACGGATGACCACTTACAATCTGTCTGATTGCATCACGCGCAAAATTGTATACCGTCTATGGTTGGTTGGAACTGCAGTTTACAATTTCGCAAAATAGGCTATAAATTTTTTTGACATTACATTGAATGTAAAATGTCTAGTCAACCTAGTCAAAAATTATCTTAAAAGAATATCCCCCCTCCTCAGGTAATAGAATGCCTAGCCCCTCTCTCCGAACTGCTGGGCTACTCGTCCACACTTCGCTCGCTCAGCTCAGGGCTCGCCTCCTTCACCATGGAGTTCCACAGCCACCACCAGATGTCGCCACTTGATGAGGAGAAGGCTATCCGAAGCGTCACCGGCTTTTAGACCGACGAGGCCAGCTATCGATTTTTCGAAAGAATTTTTGTCACGTATGTAAAAAGGTGTCAAATGCTTGTATAGATCGCAGCATGTAAGTGTTATATTTTACATTACTGACTGTACTTGCGACCACCTATTCGCCGCGATTTTGTAAGCTGTGATTGGTTGGCTTATCAACAATCAATCATAGCACAAATAATACTAAAAGATATGAAATTTTACTTACAATTGTGTTGGTAAACGTTTTATGATACGTGAGAGCATTTTATCATTACGCCCTAGGGCTGTAATCGCGCCACGTGCGTAAAGTGTAAACACTTGTATCATAATATATTAAATTATTATCCGTTGCTCACTTCGTGTTGGCGATTTAACAATGACCCCCGTGGGGTTTAGAACATTAAATTAAAATAAAATAAAAAATATTTAAATGTCCTAAAATTGCACTATTTCATGAATTCATTCTTTTCTTGATCTAATCAGATATTTTTAAATAGCATTCCACTATCAAAATTTCGGGGATTGGACCAACTCTGACATATAAAAAACGAAGTACCTGTAGTATAAATTGTACAAAAAAGCAGCACATCGCTTTAGGTATGTGCGGAAGCGCGTGATTTACGGGATAGTGTTTTAAGTATCGGTTTGTCTTTGTCTGACGTAAATGAGATGAAATTTCGATAGATGAGGCGTGAGATATCTCGTGATGTCAAGGCCATCTTTTTACGAGTGGCCAATTATATCAAGAACCGAAAAGCAAGTAAAGTTAGCAAGTTTTCATCCTAAAAACCTCGGCTTCGATCTTGGTGATATTTCACAACACTTTTATATTCAAAGCTGTCTTAGCAAAGTTATACTAACTTTGTTTGTCATTGGCGCTAATTCTCTTGTACACAAATTTCACTAAATTTAAGTTAAGTGCATCTTTCTCTTCCCATTTCTTAAAGAAAAGGACAGAAGATACATTTTAGTTTAAACCTGTCAAATTAAACAGCGCCTGAAGTAAATCGACGTACTATAAGTCGCCATGTTTTTAATCGCAAGTAAATTATCTATGCAGTGTCTTAATTTGACAGGACTTAACCAATATTTTATTTTATGTCCTTTTCTTTGCTTGCTTGCAAAGCTTGATGTAAAAACTGTATAAATAATTACAACGTTGTACCAAAGAGTTGATTACATGCAACTGAAGTTAAGAAATACATAAGGCGAAAGAAATAGACGATACTTAGCACACTTTGGCTAAGCTATGTTCCGTCTCTATCGTGCACTTGACGTTTTATAGTTGTGCAGCAGTAACAGGTATAATGCTTGGCTAAACGTGCTAAGGAACGCCTTAACGTTTTGTTATATACTTGTGTTAAGTATACACTATTTTTACAATATAAGTGTGATTTACAGCTGACGAATCCTACATTGGGTAAGCGAATTTTCGTTTGACAGCTTGGATGGAGTAATATTAGAATTTACCAAACTAAAGGTTGTAAATAAAACGTATGTATAATAGTTGATGTATATATTATATTTGTTTTACATAAGCTTCTCGTATTTTATTATTCCCATTACAATGCCTGAAAAAGAAATGAAAACAGTTGTTAAAAAAAACAATGTAGGTAACGCATCTGAACGACTTTATGTCCATAATACGGTATGAGCTGTCAAAACGCAACTCTCCAATCGATTTTGTGATAATTTTACCTTATGACGTCACTAAGAAAACAACTCAGTTGGCCAAATATTTATTGTTTTGAAAGCAAATAAATAAAATAAAAATTTACTCAATATTGAACATTCCAGATATTTAGGGCAACATTAAGAGATGTTTTATAGAAATTGTGTATATTTGTTTGAATACCCAATTGCGGAACATCAACACGCTGAATCGTCGATCAGATGTTTACCATAAAAAATCTGCTTCGTAAAACTGTTAGCGGTTGTGTAAAACAGCTAATTCTACTATCTATCTGCGACAGCACTGGCGTTATACTGTTGGCGAGATAAATAGACATTACTAAGCAATGGCTTTGGCTTGGCACTATACCTGTCTCTGTTACACAACTGCCAACTGTAAAGAGAACGATAGAGACGGTAATATGGCTATGCCAAAGTCAGTACGTCGTATCGTCTATTTATCTTGCCATTAGACACTAAAGCTGAAACTAGAACTCTGAAACTGAGCTAGGAAACTAACTCATCGGGTCGCACTCGCACTTCGATGTGTGTCCGTATATAACGGACACACATCGAAGTCGTCATCGAGTTTAAAAAAGATCTTCATTTGAATGTAGAGGTTCCCTTGTTACGCCGTTATTCTAAAGTTTCGGGATTCCTCCAGCTGCTATCAACACGAGTAGATCCCTCTTCCGATCCGCCCCGACTGTCATGGGATTCATGGGAATCATGACGACCCTGGCCAGGCACTATTTACGTCGTTCAACTGATAATTTTATAGGTAATCGAATTGCAGACCGTTTCGAGTGGTCTTCATCCTCATTAAATTAAAAGCAGGATCGCCCTCGACGCTTGCTCCAGCTTTATAAGATTCTGTGTTTAAAAAGCAAAAGAATCATACATGGAGCAGGTTCTGAAGCTCATTCATGAGCGTCTCGTGCCGGAAGGTCAGCCGGACGTCAGGCACGTTGGTCAGCGTGATGTCGTTCCCGTCCGGGCCCTCGCGCATGTAGCCCTCGCCTAGCCAGGTCTGTTTCATCTGGTGAAAGAGTTTGTGTAAAAGGAACGGTTTGACGAACTACACACGAGATACTCTAGCTATATCTGCGGTTTTGACCGTCCATTTTCGTACAAAATTTTTTCTTCCATTTTACCCTGTTAAAAGGTTGAATCTCCAAAAATCTTTATTTACATTGTAAAAAAAAGAATCATCAAAATCGGTTCATAAACGACGAAGTTATCCGCGATCAAACATAAAAAAAGCATATACGGTCGAATTGAGAAACCTCCTTTTTTGAAGTCGGTTAAAAATGAAGTCTTGTGCCAATTTGACGATTTAAGCTTCAGTTGTTTCGACTGAGCATTGATTACCATTTGTTCTTGAAATTTTGTATAGACTCGAGGATCGTTAGATGAAATCATGACAGGGCAACAAAGACATAGGACTACTTTGTCAAAGGGCTCGAAATCAATCAAACCCCAAATGCTCGCAGTAACCAAAAACCATAAGTTTGTTGAGGACAACTAGTCGTGGAATATACCACGAATTCTGGGACTTACATAAATCTACTACACATGCAAGAAGACGAGGAGGATACAGACATGGAAGGAGTACTGTAGAAAGGTTTCTTACAAATTCATGCAGAGGAACCTACATCGTGTGGAAATCCGGACATGATGACAGAGTTCCTCGCGAGCTCACACATGTCACATGAGCTGAGCTTCCACGCCTGCGCCGCGATGCTGTACTCCTCCATCAACGGCTCCTGAAGGAGAAAAAGAGATTGTGGGATACGCCTTTTCAAGGTTTTCACCTAGCCTTTTCCCAACTATGTTAGGGTCGGCTCCCAGTCAACTCGGACTCAGCTGTATACTAGTGTTGTAAATGGAGCGACTCTCTATGCTGGTTCCGATTGGAAAAAGGCCTGGTAGAGACAGATAGTTAATAAATACCACCAACTCTAGTATAATGGAACTGCAGTGGGTCGTCCGTACTGAGGGTGACCCTCAGGCCTCTGTGGAAGAACTCCGGCAGAGGGTTGCGGTGGTACTTCAGGAACAGCGAGTTGTTGCTGAGGGGAGACATTGCCACGAAGATCTGCGCCAGGTAGTACAGGTACTGGAGGACTGCTGCCTGGAATGGAGGATTTGCTGCTTCAGGCCAATGAAGACTCCCCCAGACTCCCAGGTTGATCGACCAGGCCGCAACTACTTTTTTTTCGAGCAGTGGCAAAAAAAAGGACAGCGGCGCCCCCGTTTGATTACAAATATGGGACAATAAGAACGTCATAATTAAAAAAAATACAACGTTCGCGCATGAACCCCTTAAGAGTCGGTGGCGTCTGTTTCTTTAAATTGACGGTGAACCAATCAGGCTCCCTTATATTAAAAATATAGTACCCAGCGTACTATATTTTAAATTGGACGCCCGCCCCTGATCCGGTTCGATCGTTAGGTACCGCTTTGGCAACAATAAGACCTACCTTTCTTAGCACCAGGCCGTGCGATATGTTCTCTGCTAGCAGGAACCCCACACCGAGATGCAGCGGCGGGCCTGCCTCGCCACAATGTGGCCGTAGCACAAACGTGTTCATGCCTTGTTCTCTGGAAAAGTAATCCGATCTCATCACCTTCCTAGACTTTTTTCTAACTATCATCTCATATTCTCATCATCTCTCTAGTTTTTTACCCAAATATGCTAGGGTAGGTATTTCAACCGTTTGCCTTTCAAACTTCCTCAACCCAGTTACTAGATAACACTACAATATCCCGGTTTTTAAGTATCTAGTCTAATCTTACCGACAAACATTTTTTTTTTGTGGGAAATCATCAAATGACTTCTCCCGTCCTGGGTGCGGCGGGAGGGCGTGTCAGACTTTTACTGACTAAAACCCACTGATGTTACTTCGGCCTTTTATGTTCCGGGGTCACGGTAACTATTATAAACATTCCTCTTAAGCCGCAAACTTACCGACAAGCATGGCAAGTGCAAAGGAAAGGTTCAGGTTAGACAATAAGCTATTTTGACAAGATCATTTGTTCTGTTCAATTTAGAGTGGAGAGAAGACAGGTCGTAAAAAAAGGAGAAGATACTAACTTCCTAATATGATTAAGCACGCACATATTGGCGTACATATAGTATAGATAATAAGCGTAGGAGGGATTGTCCTCGTGGTCCCAGTCCTCCGGCGGCTTCGTGCTCTCCGTCAGCATGACGTCCTCCGGCTTCGACTCGTCGTCCACGCTGTCGAAGCCGATCACGTGCTGGAAGATGTCAGGATCCGTCAGTTCACTAAAGGTTCTGAATAATGAGCCCATTAGTGTCCCACTGCAGGGCAAAGGCCTCTTCTTATATAGTGGGCACAAACATTAATCACTTCGCGCACCCTAAGATGAAGTGGCGCTTTCGAACCTAGAATTATTATAATAAGTCCAGCTTTTCCCACATTGGTGCCGATTCTCTTGTGCACAAACTATCGTAAATTTAAGTTAAGTGCATCTTTCTCTTTCCTTTTAATTAAGAAAAGGACAGAAGATAAAATATTAGTTAAGTCCTGTCAAATTTAGACACTCCATAGATAATTTAGACGCAATTTAAAAACATGGCGTCTAAATATACGTCAATTTTCATCAGGCGCTGTCTAATTTGACAGGATTAAACTAAAATGTATCTTCTGTCCTTTTCTTTAAGAAATGGAAAGAGAAAGATGCACCTAACTTAAATTTACGATAGTTTGTGCACAAGAGAATCGGCACCAATGTTTGCCTTTACCGATTCTGTGATGTCCAAAACAAACTTTAAGAAGTACAACCCTTCACGTGGAAGACACGTTGACCTAGTGGTTATAAATTAAATTTAGTGAAATGATTATCATGTCTACGAAGAAAAACACACGCCGACTTCTGAGCTAAAGTTAGTTAGTTTCATTATGGTTGTCATATTATTAACTTTTTGCGCCAATAGCAAGGGTATTGGCGCAAAAAGCTTTGGACGATGTTTGTAATGTAACAAATGTGATTCTCAAGTGGTGCAAGAGATGTACATATTTTAATAAAAATCACATACATTGAGGAACTTGTTCAGATCGGGGTCTACGCTGGGGTCGATGGAGACGAGGAACAGCGGCTCGAACAGGTTCGACAGGAACTCCTGGAAGTTCTTCAGCAGCTTCTTGTACCGGTAGATATCACTGAGAAGGAAATAAGATTGTTTTTATCATGTTACAGGTCATTTATCTTCCTAAATGAGGTAACTAACTTAAAAATGGGCACTTTCGTACTTTAACCGTTAATATAACCGCCCTGCTCGATGGGGCTTAACCAAATTTATCACGACGGAGCTAAACAGCACTGACCTAGAAAATTGGAGTTCAGGAGAAGTAGAGCGCCAGTGCAAATGCCTTCCCGATACTTGCTCTAAGCGCCCCTAATAATAAAATATGACTCAGGTTGTCCCAAGTTGCTTGCTCCGAAATGACGTCAAAAATCGACGTATGTGTTCCACAGGCCCTATAACCACCTTTAATTACCACAGGTTATAGTCACCACAGGTCAGTCTGTTCAAACAGTGAACAACCACAGCGAGTTTACCTCGGAGTGAAGAATGTAGAACGAAAGGTGCAAGACCGGTTCTTTTCGATTTTTTGTAATTGACATTTTCCTTTTGCCATGATGATCATGATAATGAAGATACTCACTACAGTCTCGGCACCTGAATCAACCAGCGGACGTACGGTGAATGGACGTCGTTCTTCAGAGCCCATTGCGCCAGCTTGTGCCACTCGTTGGGGTGCTTGCAGTAGATCGAGATGCGGGGCTCCGTGTATGTGTACCTGCTCTCCTTGAGGTCTGACATCACCTCCTACGATTTATAAAGGACGTAGGCTTAAGAAAAACCATTTTTCATAAAAAATCATTACAATAGTATCTAAATATAAATTATATTTGGATACTATTGTAATGAATTATATTTCATAAAAATTAAGAAGCTGTTGAAGTTGCCAAATATTTGTTTTTTTTCTGTAGCCATTGAGAAATCTGAGACTAAATATACGTTAGCTAGCACGAAGTTAGGATTAGTTATGTTATTCTCCATTTCTAGCTTGGCATCGTAGTTTGATAACATTGTAGTTGTATAACGGTGACGTATTATTAAGCAACTTGTATTTATCCCAGTCTAAGGTTCCATCGTGATATGTTATATGCTATAGAAAATGCGCGAAATTTGGCCTTGCTGAAGCAACTGTAGCGCTACACTATTACCTTCCGTTTCCTTTGAGATGCACTGAGAACTACAGGGAACTTAAATACAGAGGTTAATAATTCTCACTAATTTGTCTGCTAAAGACCCACATACCTTTATAATGTTAGCGAAATACTTCCCGTTCATGTAGTTGTCAGTCTTGAGGAAAGCCTCACGTAGGCTGCTTTCACCGATGGGGTTGTACTTTGCATTGAACTTGTCGAATCGGAGAAACGTGTTACGATCCTGTTTACAATCATTAGAAAAGTATTCATATTCATAATCTTTATTTGCATTCCATAATGTTTACAGTGATATTACGTAAATAAGTAAGATATCATAGAAGTATTCTCAGTTATGAGGGCAGGACTCACTTATCTCAGTAGGGTAAGAGTTAAACGGCTCGCGCCGCAAAGCTACATCGGGTTACCATTTCTACAATATCCTATAAAGTTAGGATCCTCTACTTTATAGGATACCTTAGATCTCCATCTTTTAACGATCTCCTCCATACAATAAGTATATGGAACCGATCGCTGTGGCGAGGTAGATTCACTTTTGTTTTATATGACTGCTCCCGTCCTGGTGCGGCGGGAGGGCGTGTCAGACTTATACTGACTAAAACCCACTCATGTTCCTTCGGTTGCCCTTTATGTTCTAGGGTCACGGTAACTATTATAAATATTCCGCAACCCCGGCAGGCGTTGGCCCTGTTGGGCCTCTTCCTGTGCTGACTTCTCTTTGAGGCGCGCGTAGAACACTAACGCGCCGTCGACGCGGTCCTGGTCCTAGCCATCGCTCGCCATCCGCAGAACCGCGCCTACAGTGGCCGGTAGTCGTCTTGCGACTCTCGACGTCTTCGCCTGGGTCTTAGTCCGGGGCGAGAGGCTCGTCATTGCCTCTCGCGCGCCGTCGCTTCCTTCACTAGCATAACTGCTTCGCAGAAGGAGGCGACGGCATCCCATTCCGTCTCGCCCCGCAGCATGGCCTGAACCAGCGCCGGGCGCGAGAGGTCACCGCCGCCGATCGCCTCTACGAGGACACGTCGATGGTGCGCCCATGCGCGGCACTCCTCCGCGCCGAGCGCGAGAGTTGTTTTATAATTATGACGTTTCAAAGTGCCTTTTTTGGTCTAATGAAAATAAATGATTTGACTATTGGTAAAGATAATGGTACCATAACAACATACATCCAGATGAACCTGACAAACAGAGGAGAAGGTGGCAACCCTACAAAACTAGAAAAGTTCCTACCGCATGCATATCTAAAATATCCACATTCAAATCGTAGGCGTCCAGCTGCATGTTCTCGAATAACTTCTTCAGAGTGACCGGCTCGCCATTCTCGATGGCCACCACCTCATTCGGATGTGTCTTCAATGTCTTCTTGATGAAGTTCAACAGATGCTTCTGGTTCATGCTCGACGCAGCGTGGATGTGAGTGTCCACTTTCCTATTGATGATGGATCGTGAACATGGTGGCCATCATCCGGCATTTTAATTTATGAGCATTTGTGTAAGCTTTTTACTTGAGAAATGAAAAGTATGATATTTTTAAAGGGGACAGTTTAGTTGTTTAGAAATGACCATAGTATAACACAAGCTCTGCTTAGCTTGGGATCAGATAGCCGTGTGTGAATTGTGCGAAGATATTCATATTCATATTCTTATTCATATTCTTTATTGCACACAATAAACATAAAATAAAAAAAAAATACAAAAAAAAAACTTATGTACAATGGCGAGCTTAACCCAAAAATGAGTGCTGTGCGAAGATATTTATTTATTTATTTATAGTAAGCCTGTAGCTTGGGGAGAGGCGACTTGGGAAAATGCCTACCCATTAGAAACACGAGCCAAGAAGTTGTGGAGCTTTACAAATCGGACTTTGTGCTGTTCTTATTACTGTCGTAGGATTGCACTGCAAGTGTTAAATCTCATGCGCTTTCTCGTCCATCAATTATTGCTCCCCTGAACGGTCCGCAATATATCAACTTCTTACCCCCCTGCCTTCGGGCCCTCGCCTTCGACCAGGGCGTGCTACTAGTACCTGACATTATAGAAGTCTCGATGCGGCACGGCTTTCTGAAGCGCCTGCTCGTGTAGTTCGTTCAGGAGCTGGTGCATCTTAAACTTGGACGTAAGGTACAGCAGACGACGGAAGCAGAACGATTTGCTGCAAAAAAAGCAGTCAGAAATTGCAAATAAATTATTAAGATCATTACGAAGAAAATCATTGCAAATCTAAAGAAACAGTTTGTGGAACTGAAATGCAAAAAGTAAATAAAATAAAAGAGAAATGTCAATAGTCAATAGTCAAATCGTTTATTTTCATTAGGCCAAAAAAAAGGCACTTTGAAACGTCATTTACAAAAGTGATTCTACTTGCCCATTCCAAAATGTAGTTTCGTATGGAGAAGAATGGGCAAGAAACTCCATACTTACTCTTTTAAAAATAATCGTGTTACAAAGTTTTTTTTTACATGGTTAAATGTGAATTAGAATGAATATAATCCAAAAACCATTTCCGTCAAAAATTACATGTATATAATAAAAAAGCAACTACTAATTTATATAAATTAGGAAATGGAAGCTACATAATCAAAATCATAAAATCATATTTATTTTGTAAATAGGTTAATGTCAGCGAGCAGCGAGCATAGTGTTCACAAGTTTACAAATAAACAGCATTCTTCAAACAATGAAAATAATGTGTGAGCCAGCGCAATGTATAATATTAGAAGAGAGAAAAAAAAACAAAAGTGTCAATAATTTCTAATTTGAACGGCAGTTAATCATTATCTGTTTGAATTAGCAACCTGTTTGGTTTTGTCTACACTGTGAATTATCCTATGGAGCTGGACCAGCATGCTTCCAAGCATTTTTATCTTCTATATAATCATTTAATTTATAATATGCTTGTTGACAAAGTGTATTCTTAATATGTGTTTTAAATTTCCTTTCGTTTAGATTTAATATTTCACCAGGAATTTTGTTGTAGCATTTAACACAGTACCCCATAAAAGATGTTTTTACTTTAGACAGTCTAAAATAAGGTTGAGCTATTTTATCTTTATTTCTAGTATTAAAATTGTGTCTATCACCGACTTTACTAAACATTTCTCGATTTTTCCTAACATACATAATATTCTCATAAATAAATTGGCAAGGTACCGTCATAATATTAATCTTTTTAAACAGCTCCCTAAGAGACTCGCGGCAATGTAAATTATAAATGGCTCTGACAGCTCTCTTTTGTAAAATAAAAATAGATTCAATGTCAGCAGCCCTACCCCACAATAGAATGCCATACGACATAATGCTATGAAAATAGCTAAAATAGACCAAACGCGCAGTTTCTACATCTGTCAACTGTCGTATCTTTCTAACAGCATAAGCTGCTGAGCTTAGCCGTCCCGCAAGAGATGTTATGTGAGGCCCCCATTGCAGTTTTTCGTCTATCGTGATTCCTAAGAAGACTGTTTGACTAACAAATTCTAGTTTCTCACCATTCAATACTACGTCACATTCGCTACTTCTAACGTTTGGTAAAGTGAATCTAATGCATTTGGTTTTTTTTTCATTTAATGCCAAATTATTCACCGTGAACCAGTTTTGAACCTGAACAATGGAGTTATTCACATCGTCAAGATTTTGTGATCGACGATGTATCTTAAAAATTAATGATGTATCATCTGCAAATAACACCATTTTCGGTTGATTCTGAAGTATAGGTGTACCAGTAACTCATGACAAAAAAAAAGTAAAACAAATAATGATTTTCATATGGTATACTTGTCATGTCATCTGTCAAGTGACATTACGTTTGTTTGTTTACATTTGTTATTTTCAAGAAATCTTTAGTAAAAAGTGAAAGAATGACTAAGAAACCACCGCAGTCACAATCTAAAAGCTCTGTTTATAACGTGTACCGATAAATCTATGAAGAAGAAGGTGTAGATTACACGCAATTTTCGATTTTATACCGCGTGCTTGCGATGACTGGTTAGTATGACTCGCCAAAGTTGATACTTTGTTTCAAATCCATTTGTATGAGTTTAACATATGTATATATATTACGTAACATATAATTTTGGCTTATTACAGGGGCGTGTACTAGTACTATGTGACGAATTATTGCAAAAGGCAGATGAAGAAGGCAGATGCCTTGGTGTCAGATTCACATGAGCCGCCTAAAGGCGTTTGACTTGCCTTGAATGCCACTACCATAGTCAGTAACCTTGACAAAGAACAGAATCATTTTTTCTTAACGGGCAATCAGCTCGAATTAAACTCGCAATGCCCTAACCAAGCTGGGACACCAATCACAAAGCGAAAAACCATTTCTTTCATCTTTGTTGTGTAAATAAAGTATATTATAGTGACTGGGTTTATCATAAGTTATTTTATACTAGCTTTTGCCGCGCCGCGACTTCATTCCCGTTCCCGGGAGATTTCCGGGATGAAAACTATCCTAAATTCTTTCTCGGGTCCCAGACTATATCTGTACCAAATTTTATTCAAATCGGTTCAGTGGCTTAGGCGTGAAGAAGAGACAGACAGACAGAGTTATTTTCGCATTTATAATATTAGAATGGATTAACCAGATATACATCTCGCTAAAAAGTATATGACTCCCTCTTTTTAAAAAAGTATCTTTATTTTGGTCACTCATGGTTAGGGGCTAAAATTTATACGTAAAGCCTTTGTAGCTTTACCCAGAGTGGGCCTCAAGCATGTAGGTCCCAATCGTCTCAACAGCTCATACAAAAATACAACTAATCAAACACCACTGTTGAATAAACTGCAAAAAATATCGCCATATTTTTGTTAAATTTCATCAAAATGCGTTCAGTAGTTTTTGCGTGAAAGAGTAACAAACAAAAATACATAAAAAAAAATCCTCTTTATAATGTTAGTATTACAATAAGTGTAACAAAATTTTGTAGGAAAATACAAGTATCAAAACCTTTTAATCCATTTTCCCCAGTGTTGCTGTCATCATATTTTATTTACCATTTTTGTCATCAGTTCCTGGTACACCTATAGTTGGGGTAGATCATTAATATAAACCAGAAATAGAAATGGACCCAATATTGAACCTTGAGGTACGCCCATAGTTATTTCAGATCCCAGTGAGTTTACGCCGTTTATTTGAACTTTAACTTGTCTCCCTTTTAAATAAGACCTTATTAGCTCGAGGGATGTTTCCTTAATCCCGTAGTGTTCCAGCTTCAACAAAAGTGTTTCATGGTCAACGCAATCGAACGCTTTCGAGAGGTCGCAAAAAATTCCAATGGCGTCTTGTGCTTCCTCCCACGCGTTAAAAATGTTCTTTATGAGGGTGACACCGGCGTCAGTTGTACAACGCCCTTTGGTGAAACCGTACTGTTGTTCATGGAAGATGGAGTTTTTATTAAAGTGATGTAACATTTGATTGAGCATTAACTTTTCAAACACCTTACTGAGAACTGGCAGAATCGACACAGGCCTATAATTGTTGGTTTCTTTGTTATCGCCGGATTTAAATAATGGTATGACTTTACTGTGCTTCATTAAATCCGGAAAGACTCCTTGGTCTATACTAATATTAAATATAAAAGCTAAATAGGGAGCAATAGTATTGATAATAGACATACAAACTTTAACAGACATTCCCCAAAGATCTTCTGTTGATTTGATTTTAAGATCTTTAAAAGCCCTAATAACAGCCTGGGGGTTTGTATGTTGAAACCTGAACTCCAGAGGGCATGCCGTAACATTCCTTTTAAGTAAGGCAGCAGAGAGCGCAGGCGAGGAATTTAAAGCCTCAGTAGTTTTTACGGGGATATTGGCAAAAAAAGTTTCAAACTCTTGAGCAACTTCTTTATCTGAGTGAACGGATCCACGCGGTGTCTCTAAATTAAAATCATTATTCCGCAGTTTTTTCCTACCTGTTTCATTATTTATTATTTGCCAAGTAGTTTTTATTTTATCATCAGCTGATTTTATTTTATTACTAATATACATAGCTTTAGCTATTTGGCACACACTTTTGAAAAGTTTTGAATATTTCGCAACGTACTGATGAAAACTTGTATTTATTACATGCTGTTTTTGGCCATAAAGTTCAAATAGTTTTTCTCTGCTCTTACGAATGCCAGGAGTAGCCCAGTCACTGAATAAGAACTTTGTGAAAATATTTTTTGTCTTAAGAGGAAAAGTGTTATTAAATTCAGTGTTTAAAATCGAAAAAAAGTCAGCATAAAACTCACTGGAGTCATATATATTATTAAAGTCGTAAACACCTAATTTACTGACTAAAGTGTTATTAAATTTTTCTAAATTTTTAACTGTAATTGGCCTAAACCTTATTTGAATTATTGGTTTAGGTATGTAGGCGATAAAAGTTATTGTTTGACCGCTGTGATCAGATGGAAGTTTATTAATAATTTCTTTATGTAAGTACTCGAAATTACAGAATATATTATCAATACAAGTGGCAGAAGAAGCTGTCACTCGAGTAGGTTCAATGAAAACGTTTGTCAAGTTAAATGAACTAAAAAGACCCAACAATCGAATGCTATTTGAGTTACTTTCTAATAAATTAATATTAAAATCACCACATACGATTATGGATTTACTACTAGTACTTACTCTTTTTAATACATTTTCCATAACAGAATCAAACATAGGCAAATTCTGGTTATTTGGGGGTCTGTATACACAAACAATAACATGCTTATCAAGCTCAACACATGACAACTCAATGGTGTGTTCTACCGATAATCTAACGATATCTTTACGTACTTTTGATTTTATAGATTTTTTTATTAATATTAATGACCCGCCATGTATCATATTTTTCCGGCAGAAATTACTGACTACATCATAATTGTCATAATGAATAGACATAACTTGTTGATCATTTAACCAGTGCTCTGTAAAACAAATAATATCGAACCTGGTTTTTTCTAGAAACATTTCAATTTCCAACAATTTGGAAGAGCAACCCTGAATGTTTTGATTAAATAAAGTTAAAGTATGTTGCTTTTTCTTATAATCTAGGTTGCCAGAGGATACCACTGTATTGTTCACTGATAATAAATTACTAATTAAAGGGGTATGCTCTGTTGTCTTATAAACTAGTTTAAAGAAGATATGACTTCAACTGAAGAATTACAAGAACTCATCACTATGTTGTTAGTGTTACTAGACAACATAGGTTCGTCACTTATCCTACAATTCGTTATATTTTCTATAACATGGTTAATATTATATGCTATCAACATAGCAATTAAATGTCTACATTCCCCAGAAAGAGATAAAGTTCTCTTAGTCAATTTAAAACCACTAACAAACTTATTAGTGTCAAAATACAATAATTTGTCACTATGACAACATGTCAACATATATAAAGTATTATTTAATTTATAAATAATGTTATTTTCAAAATCTGATAAAGTATCAGAATAAGGGAAAGCACACAACATTATTTTCCCTATATTTAATTTTAGTAAGGCGTGAACACCATCCACTATGTCCTTCTTAGTTATACCATTACTATTTCCTAACAGCAAAACCATTGCTGAGTAATGGTCTAGGTTTGAATTCTTAATTCTTAAAACAGTTTGCTTAAAATTAATATTGTGGTAACTATGGTTTGTAAAACTATGGCTAAGGTAATTGAGTAATATTTTTCCAAAGCCTGAGCCTAATTCATCTGTAAATAAGATGGTTTTATTAATCTGTGCATTAACACCGGTCTCTGCTGAAAGAGCCAATGCCGGTGAAGCCATGTCACTTTGGGGCAGCTGAGAAAGTTGAGGTGGAGAGGGTGGGGCTGGAGGTGGTGATGGGGGTGGTGGTGTTGGTGGTGGTGATGGTGATGCTGATGGTGACGCTTCATTTCCACAGTTGCACGAGAGGTTATTAGTCAGAGACTCGTACCTCTCAGCATTATACTTCACCAAGTCCAACAGTTCCCCGGCCTCAAACAAACGTTCACTCAGCTGTTGTTGAGAAAGCTCATATTTTTTATAAATATCTTTCAGCAAGTGCTCCTTATATATTATATCATTCTGCAGTTGCTGTGTATCAATATCATATTTTTCCCTACTGTTATATATGGAATAATGTAGGTACCTTCAATACTTGTGAAATATTCTTTTATTAAAAATATTCACTAAGTCGAGGGTAGGTTATTATTTTACACATTCTTTTGTACTGTGCTATGCTACTCAGCTCAATAAAGTGATTTACCAAAATCTCGTGTTTTAATGGACATAATAGTGGCGACGAGTGTAAATTGTGAACTATGGAGCGTAAATTAGTGAAATTTCATGAGTTCAATGTGAAAACAGACAATTGGGACAGTTACGTAACTCGACTCAATTATTGCTTTGAAGCTAGTGGAATCGTCCTCGATTCGGTCAAAAAAGCTAACTTTTTTACGATTTGTGGTGCTCAGACTTTCGATACTGTTCTTGCATTAATCACTCCAAAAAATTCAAGTGAAGTGACTTATCCAGAAGTTATTGATGTGTTGACCAAACATTATAGTCCAAAACCAAATGAAATATCAATGTCATACAAATTTTACCATCGTGATCAAACAAAGGACGAGACAGCGACAGAATATATCGCTCAGTTAAGAAAAATCAGTACTAACTGTAATTTTCCAAATCTGGAACGCATGTTGCGGGACAGATTGGTGTGTGGCATGAGCGATCGTAAACTGCAGTACGAGCTGTTGAAGAAAGACAATCTCGAGTACAAGGACGTCGTTGACGCCATGGTGTCTGCAGAGTCCGCGGGGAGGGACGCGCGCATGATGCAGCAGGCCGAACGCGCGGCCACGCTGGCACACGCCGATACCGCCACCGCGCTGCCCCCGCCTGAGCCGATGGATGTTAACGCGTTAAAAACAAAAACAAACATTCGTCTTTGCTACAGATGTGGTGATCGTCACGGTGGTGAATGCCGTTTTATCAATGCAGTTTGTCATTTTTGCAAGAAAAAGGGTCACATCGAGAAAATCTGCACAGCTAAAAAGAAAAGTACCTCAGGAAAAGTAAACCACGCTGAAGAGGTGCAGTCAGACGCGCAGCTGAACGGAATTTACAAAGTGGAGGGCGCGAACACGCGCGTTCCTGCCTACAAGTTACGCGTATTGCTGAACGACGTGCCTGTGGACATGGAAGTGGACTCGGGCGCCGCTTTCTCACTGGTCAACGAGAGCACGTGGGCGCGCCTACAACCGCGCACCGCCGCCGCGCCGCGTCCCATGCACGTGCGGCTGCGCACTTGGAACAACTCACAGGTTTCGGTCATTGGACAAGCAACGGTCTCGGTCAGGTATAAGGATATTATAACTGAATTAAACGTAATAGTGGCTAGAGGTTCAGGGCCAAACTTATTAGGACGTGATTGGTTTGAGCCCCTCGAAATTTCTATAAAATTGAATAAAATTTTAGATATTGATCTGTCAGTAACGAATGCATTGTTAACCAAGTATGGGGAGGTTTTCAAGGACGAACTCGGTACTTACCGGGGAGACCCAGTCGCGATTCATTTGAAACCGAATGCAACACCTAAATTTTTGAGAGCTAGACCGGTCCCGTTCGCTATTAAAGCTAGGGTTGAACAAGAGATAGATCGATTGGTAGGTGAAAATGTTTTGCAACCCGTTTCATATTCAGAATGGGCTACTCCGGTAGTCCCAATAATAAAAAAGAACGGCGCGGTCCGTCTGTGCGGCGATTACCGTAGTACGGTGAATCAGGCTACGGAAACCGATACTTACCCGATGCCTACAGCTAGTGAAATTTTCGCAATTATATCTGGAGGAAAATTTTATACGACATTAGACCTTGATCGCGCATACACACAAGTGGTTGTTACAGAAGACACGTCTCGTCTTTTAACATTAAACACATGCAAAGGTCTTTACACTGTACATAGGTTAGCATTCGGGGTGAAAGCGTGCCCTGGCATTTTTCAACGGCTGATGACAGCGTTGCTGGCAGGCGTGCCTGGGGTCGCCGTGCTGATTGATGACGTCATCGTCAGTGGCCGCACCATGGCAGAGATGACTCAACGTCTTGATGCAGTATTAGGACGTATTGAGAAGGCAGGTTTACGTCTCAATAAGGACAAATGTAAGTTCGCGAAGGAGCGAGTAGAATTTTTAGGTTTCGTTATCGATGCTGACGGAATTCACCCGGCACCGAGTAAAGTTGAGTCCATACTCAATACTCCAGAACCTAAAAATGTGCAACAATTACAAGCATTTCTTGGTTTACATAACTTTTATGAGAGGTTCGTACCCCATAAGGCGACAATATTAGAGCCTCTACATAGATTGCTCGACAAATCGCAGACGTGGGTGTGGTCTGACCGAGAGCAGGCCAGTTTTAATACTGCTAAGCGTTTACTATCTTCTGATCTCACACTTGTACACTATGACTTGAACAAGCCGTTGGTCCTCACCTGCGACAGTTCAGAGTACGGAGCGGGAGCTGTTTTGTCCCACATCATGGAGGACGGACATGAGCGTCCTATTGCCATGGGCTCTAGGACATTGCATTCGCACGAGCGTCGTTACTCGCAACTTGATAAAGAAGCGACTGCTATTATGTTTGGAATAAATAAATTCCAAAATTACTTGATGGGTAGGTCTTTTACGATAGTTACGGACCATAAACCATTGTTAGGAATTTTTGATCCCAAAAGGCCCATACCTCATGTTTTATCACCACGTTTGACACGAATAGCTTTAATATTAACTTCCTATAGTTACGACATTATACATAAACCAGGAACACAGATAGGGCATGCTGATGGGCTGAGTCGCTGGCCGCAGCCTGTTCCTGAACAAGCTGAACCACAGCTCTGTGACATACTGCTGATGGCAGAGGCCCCTGACGACTTTCCGATAGATGTAGACAAAATAGCACACGCTACAAAACAGGACAACGTTCTTAATCGAGTAAGTCACCACATTCTCTGCGGTTGGCCAGCCAAAATATCAGATGATCAGCTACGTCCATATTGGCTGCATCGGGCTGAGTTGTCGTTGCATGAGGACTGTGTCCTCCTAGGCTGCCGCGTAGTAGTGCCTCCGCCGCTTCGTGAAGCAGTGCTGCACGCTCTTCATAAAACGCACAGTGGCATTGTTCAAACTAAATCACTCGCCAGAAGTTACGTTTGGTGGCCACAGTTAAATGACGACATTGAGACTTTGGTACAGACCTGCAATAAATGTTCTGAAAACCGGCATATGCCACCAAAAACTACTTATGAGTGGGTGATGCCAGTGAAGCCTTGGTCTAGGTTAAATGTGGATTTTGCTGGACCTTTCCAAAACAAAACTTTTTTGATTATAGTTGACGCATATTCGAAATGGCCAGAAGTGTTCATTGTCAACAATATGACTTCAGCCACCGTCATTAAGCACTTGAGAATGATTTTTTCAATCCATGGACTGTGTGAGACATTAGTATCGGATAACGGTACTCCTTTTGTTTCTTCTGAGATGAAGACATTCTTAGAAGCTAACAAGATTAAACACATTACTTCTGCACCCTTTCATCCATCCACCAACGGTTTGGCAGAACGTATGGTACAGACAGTTAAAGATAAACTTCGTAAAATGGACGGTATGTCCTGGGATGTTAAAATTCCAAACATGCTCTTAGGACTAAGGGCCATCCCATGTGCGGCTACTAACAAAAGTCCAGCAGAGCTTTTGTTTAACAGACGGATTCGCACATTGCTAGACACTATTAACCCACATGATCAGAAACGAAAAAGGAGGGAAGATCAAATCGTAAGAAATAGTCAAAAGAAGAACAGACAGACAGACGTAGGGCAGAAGGTTATGTACAGGAATTTCAGCAGTGGACCTCGTTGGTTACCAGGTACTGTAGTTAACAAAGACGGTCCAGCCAGTTATCGAGTTGAAACTGGAGATGGAACGGTAGTCAGTAGACATATAGACCAGTTAGTCAAGCAACAGAATGTACTAAATTCCGAAAGACAGATTGCTAATGAGGATTTAGGCCAAACTGAGAAAAGGGACACGGTAGAACAAAGTAATGGGCAAGGACAATATCAGGAAATGGATCAGGACCAATCGGATATACAGGAAAGTGAGCAAATTATAGAAATACCCAGTTCAGACAAATGGGCTGAAATGTTAGGTATTCCTTTGGAGTCAGACCCTAGTTTTTCAGGCGGTAAAATTAGGAATAAGCTTGCTATCCATGGAAAAACTCCCTATACTAGGCCAGCTCCAAATAATAACTTTATGTTGTAGTTAATAAAAATACATGTTTAAGAACTTTATACCTTTACATATTGTCAAATGCATACTTATAAAAATTAGGATTAATTGATACCTTTAAGTTTAGTCATATTTGGTGAAGGGTTAAAATAAGTAAGTTTCAACTTGGTATGTTATAAAGTTTATTTATGTTTTCATATTATTATGTTTTACATACCTGGGGGGAAGGTATGTTATATATGGAATAATGTAGGTACCTTCAATACTTGTGAAATATTCTTTTATTAAAAATATTCACTAAGTCGAGGGTAGGTTATTATTTTACACATTCTTTTGTACTGTGCTATGCTACTCAGCTCAATAAAGTGATTTACCAAAATCTCGTGTTTTAATGGACATAATACCTACCTTTATCTAATTCTAAAATACAAGTATTTAAATTTCTCGAGAGGATAACCCGTTCCTTTCTAAGGGAAATATTTAATTTTAAAATATTATGTTTTTTTATGGCTCTCTGTGACCGTTTAATTAATTTCTTAATTTTGATGTATTTTTTCAATTTATTGTGGCTCATGACCACAGGACACAATGGCATGGTATCATCACCAGTCAAGTCAATTGTTATGGCTGGCTCACACACTACTTCTGACCTACTACCTATCAATTCCTTATATAAAGTATTAGTGTTAGTAATCTGGTTTTTCACTTTAATAGACTCTGAATGAGCTAGGGCCTTATGGGCATCAGACAATTCTTGTTCGAGCTCTGAAATTCGATTTAATGCGCGTTCATGGGTGTCACTACACTCTAGAAATGTTGACATTTTATGAAGTAATTGTGTGTGTTGATCTGCTAAGTCCATGTGCTGAATATGTAGCTCGGCTAGCTCATTCTTGAGGAATGTGTTCTTGTCCACGATGTTTTTCACCTCCACCTCGCTGTCATCACGTTCCTGAAGCAGCTGTTTGCATAATGCTTTAGAGGCCTCAAGTTCCTTCAGAGTCACTCTAAGTTTTGCTTCCATCTCCCTTATTGTTGCACTGCGGGTCATCATTTTCTTCAAATAAAGAACCTGGAATGTGCAATAGTGCAGCTGTACAATAATGCAAAGAAGATGTTTAATTTAAATTAGTAGGAGGTAGAAGGAGAAAAAAATAAAAAGTAAAAGGAAAGTGTTAAAAAGAAAAACCAATAAAACTCAGTGAGGTAGAATGGAATATGGATAGTTATTGTCACAGGTATTTATAATCAGATAAGAAGGTCACGAATTAGTGGAGATATTAAGGGAAAATACAAATTTAAACTTTAATTTTAAGTAGGTACCTGCTAAGAATGTATAAGTTTACAAGTTTAAGTATTATTGAAAACAAGTACATAAATTAAGAAAGGGAAAATCAGTAAAAGCTATTTGTATGAGTAAGCTTTGCAGTGTATTTTGTCTGGGCGAATGTTTTAGTCTTCGATGTTGCTTCCACTAATTGTCAAGCAAAAGGAGACATAAACCGGGCCAATGTGTGATGGACGTAGCTCAGCAGCCTGAGCAGTATTTCGTGATGTTATGTAGTGTGTAAGAACAACATAAATAAAACAAAATACTCCCCGGGATCTCAGAAGTTTCAAATCCTTTACCGTTGGGCGGATGACTTGACAGCCGGTTTTTGTTTTAGTTATTGTGCGTTTTTCTCGCGACAAAAACACTGCACAAATACTGCACGTATTACTTATGACTTATTTCTACGGATATTACATAAAATTAACGCGAACTAATAACTATAAATTATTTTATTGATTATTAAAACTAAGACATAGATTTTTCATTCAATGATCAAGACAATTAGGACTAGGATTACTAGTCCTATTATTATTGTTAACTTGCATTGTTAAAAATAATAACAGTGCATGTTAAATGAGAGCTTCTTAAAACTCACAGCGGTCCATCACATATCATGGATTGTATGTGGCGCAGGTCGTCCACATACTTCTTGAAGGAGACGTACTGGTAGGCGAGCGGCCGCTTGGACTCCAGGTCCAGCTGATTGCGGTACACCGTCATCACGCCAGCGTTCCACTGGAAGATGTAGTGGAGGTCTGGTGGGTGCACGCATGCCCAGGGATCCTGTTTCCTGTCTGTTGGTGAATGAAGAGAGTACACGGGTCGATTTTTGCTGGCTTGTAGCTTCACAAACCGCGCTGGCGGATATTGTTACTTAAGACCAAGAATATTGCACTTATAGCTGTTTAATGTTCTTGCTTGCAACCCAAATTGCCATTTAGATGGTCTATTTTCGCCGCTCGGCGAAAATGATTAAAAACCCCACATTACTGTATGTGTGGTTGTGTCTGTTATACTTTCGCGGCTAAACCACTGACTGAACTAAGGCCACTTTAATTCACGAGCATTCGGGGGCAAAGAGTGAGGCCTCTTACAGATAAGCAGCACTTTGCTGTCGACAGAATCAATTTCAGCTGTCGACAGAGGCAACTGCAGCTGCCGCTGTTAGTCAGCCGACTTCGATCGAATTTGGCTCTGTCAACAGCTAAAGTTGGCTCTGTGACAACAAAGTGTTGTTTGACGCCTTGTTGTTATAGATAAATATTTCGTACGCTGGATAGTCTTTCAATTTATTGAGATGAGGGTGGCTGAAAAATACTTTACTTATTAAAGACAACATCAACTTATAACAAACCTATCTGTATCTCTTCATCGCTTCCATCGACACCTCGCATCGCATCTGTTGACGCTTTTATATCGGACACTGCGAAACGAAAATAACTTTAAATAAAAAAGGCAAGAATTCTCAACGTTTCTCCTTCTAAAACGCACAATGTAAGTGTTTTTTAGTTTCTACATCATCGGAGGTTAAATTACAGAGCCGACCTAATATTTGCCCAGTAAAAATAGGCTAACGATAGTGGAAGGGGTGATTACTTCGAGACTCGGAGCGAGTGACAACCGCGGGCATGCCAGGAGGCATCATCATCTCGTCAGAAGAACAGGTCGTAAGCTGCATGTAGCGGTCAGCAAATGAACCTGCAAATATTCTGATTTTATCGGGCCTGTTGGGTTAGTTGTTAGTGATCCTCACTGCTAAGCAGGAGATCTTGAGTTCAATTCCCACCCAGGGGAAACTTCGTGTGATGAGTATGATTGTTTGTTCTACGTCTGAGTGTAGTCGTCTGGTTGAGATTATAACACAGGCTCTCCCTTCGGATGTGGGGTGATTTGTCCCAAGATATTCACTTCATTTTAAAAGGTATTCGCTAAAAATCGAAAAACAACAGAACTCACTATCTAGATCAACGCTAAGGTTGCTGACATCATAGTTCTTGAAGGTGAGCTTCACAGAGGAGAACTTCTCGCGAGGTTTGGGCGTGTGCAGGTACTTGTCCAGCACCGGGCAGACTGTCTGCCGCGATATGGCCATGTACTCCTGGCGCATATCCAGCGCATTCAGCAGCAGCCGCGCTGAACGCATCAGCTCTTCGATTGGCACCTAGAGACCAACTTTTATAATGAATCTGGTTCTATTGTTTAGTAGCTGTCTCGCCCCTCCCTTTTTTATAAAGCAAAGGGATTAATAGGGATGACGACAGCATTAAAAAAATGGCATTCTGTTTAGTCCGTCTGATAGATCGGCCGAAAATACGGGACACGTATTTTTTGCTTGATCAAATTAATAAAAAAAATACAAAGTTAAAGAGCAACAAAGTTCCGGAGTGGGGGCTTTTGACGTCACCGTCCTGCAAAAATTGTATCGAATCGTGACGTCATGCGCAATTTCAACGTACTGTATCGTCGTCATTCTTCGTTTAAGACTTTTTCGTTTTAGTTTTTGACGGGCCTGTTGGTGTAGTGGTTAGTGGCCCTGACTGCTAAGCCTGAGGTCGTGGGTTCGATTCCCACCCAGGACAAACTTTGTGTGATGAGCATGATTGTTTGTTCTGTGTCTGGGTGTAATTTATCTATATTATGTATGTATTTATAAATTATATAAGTATGTTTATCAGTTGTCTGGTTACCATAGTACAAGCTCTGCTTAGTTTGGGATCAGATGACCGTGTGTGAGTTGTCCTAGGATATTTTATTTATTTAAGAGAAAAAAGAAAAAATACGTATCCAAAATTTTTTGATAATCTATCGGACGGACTAATTACTTTTTTGGTCGTCTCGCCTATTCTATTTGAATTCAATTCCAAAAATCACATCTTATTGCACCTCTATGTCTTAAAACAATACTGTGTAAATATTCATGTTGCTGGCTTAGGTAGTTTTGGCTGTTTGTTGATTACCACCAATAAGCTTGTAAATAAAGACCATACCAGCTGTTTGAGTAGCATATTGCAAAAAACACGAAAATTAAAAGTTTTGGGGGCTACCGCTAGTACTTTCGCTTCTGACGTAGATATTGCACGTTCTATCGCAAGTTCAGACTATTTTGGCGCCACCTGAAACTGCCGCCGCCCGTGTCGAGTTTGCCCCCAGATCCGGAGCTGATTCGCAGTAAGTATGGATTAACATAAAGAACTGTTCTTTTATATCTACCCTTGGCCTCAATACTTCTGTAAAGTTTGAAGTTCCATTTGTAACAAACCCCGGTGACATGTATTCCGTTGGTGGTCGTCATGCGCTGGAAGTGGACTGACGGCGATGGCTTCCCATCAACGTCGTCCGTTCGTGTCGGACTCTCGCCTGCGCGATACTGCGAGCGTTGGCGCGAGGCGTCGCGGCTCATGCCCTGGATGTTCGCTTGAGAGGTACAGGCACTCCCTAGGCCCCTACAAACATAGCTCATTTAATGACAGGGGAATATTCTATAATAATACCAGTCTATAACTGTCCTACTGCAGGGCGAATGCCTCTTCTCACACAGAGAATGTACGAGCATTAATCACCACGCTTGCTCAAGGCGGGTTGGCGATTTCGGACTACATATTCAATACAAGTCCAGGTTTCCTCACGATGTTTTTCTTCACCGAATATGTCCGTGATGTCCAAGATAATCTTTAGAAAACCATGAACTGAAAAAGTCACATTGGTACTTGTCCGGATTCGAACCCACAACCTCTTGCACGAGAGGCGGGCGCCTTATCCACTAGGCCATCACGACAGTATTCTACTTACTTACTTTTACAATATTAGTATATATTGTTCATTTTGTTATTCAATGCTGATCTTCAAATAAATAAAACTTAAAAAAAAGGGGGGGAAAGGAGCCATAAGTACGAATTTACGGTTTACGGTTACCCCGGTTCCTGTGGTTTGCTCCATCTCTTGTATTCCTTGGTAGGCGCCTGGCGTCCCTGTAATTGTTGTCTAATAGCCCTATGATCTAATCTTAGCCTAGAGGCGCTCTTTCTCTTCATTTTTGTTGTATTTTATTATTTGTTACATTACAAAAGATTTATATACCGCTTTCGCGGCACACGTCAGATCTTGCGACGTGAACTGACAACATTCGAGCTACGTCATTTGAGAATAGAGGCACTGATACCTTCTTAGTTAAGAAAGTAGTTGGAAGAAAAAAAGGTTGTTTGGGTGTCCCTATCCCTAGCCTACATCATTTCACAACTTTTTAATAAGGAGAAAATTACATAGATGTTTCGACTTATCCCTATGTACTAAAATTATATTAAAAACTACCCTCCTTCTCCTTTCCGATTCCATACGTGTGCCTTTATTACACCCAAACTAGAGTAGAGGATTCTCCTCACATGTGATCTTTACAGACTCCTTCACACAGTGTCGGCGACACGAGCCGCCGGCTTTTGCCAAGAGGCACGTGCCGTTGGCTTTTGCTGAACGTTTTTACCTATAACGTTTGAATTTTTGCAAAGGTAGCGGGTTTTTTAAGCTTAAGTTTTTAAGATATTGTGCCCAGGAGCCTTAGGATAACCGTATCCATATCTTATTCCTCTAGCAGCTGCTGGGTGAAGATCATCAAGAAGATTTAGATGTCCATCACAGTCTAAAGTACTAAAATCTGCACAATGATTGTAGGAGGACATCCATTTTTCATTTGATTTTCCACCCCGGACCAAGTTGTTGATGGTCTACGAGGCTGTCTGAAGTAGTCGCCATTGGTAAGACATCATCCAGAAACGAATGCCCTATAAATACCCCGGTAAGATTGAAGCATAACATTGACCCATACCCATACTTATGGAGGGCGTGTCAGACTTTTACTGACTAAAACCCACTCATGTTCCTTCCTTCGGTTTGTTGTTGCAACCTTATCCTCAGTTGTTGTCAAAAACTTACATGCTTGACGCTAGCTTTAGCGTAAAATTGTTCTAACTCTGCGCCTGTTGAATCTACCAGAATCGCCGATCACCGATATACCTACACTATTAAATATCCTTCGTACCTACTTAACTAATGTCATTGAGGATTAATTGAAGTAGATGTCTCTATAATATTTTTATAATGTGGGTAGACACGGGATGGTCAATAATACTAGTCATGTTGGGGGTTGTGGGTGTTTTATTGATTATAAAGTAAAAAATATCTCTCAAAGTAAAACAGTGCATAGTATTTATAAATAAAACACAGTTAAAACAATGTAAATAGGTAAAAATATCGGCATTTTAAAACTAACACAAACAAAACTTAATTCAAGAATGCAGTAAACTGCAACACTGTTACCTTCCATTGTTGTGGACTTAACTAATTAATTAAAAATACTGCTTAATGCAGTAGAAACTCGATTACCCGGACTAATGTCGTAAATTCGGATTATCGAAGGTCTGTGCGAAAAAACTGTTTTTAAATACATTATTAAACGATACTTAATGTTAGCGTATGTTTATCGAATAATACTTTCTTAAATCAACATGAATACTTATAGTTTGATTTTTTATAAACCTTCGTAATTTTCGTTTGGTGATAAACTGATCATAATAATCGTGAAGAAGTTAATCCGGGTTAATCGCGAAATGTCGCGAATCCGGATAACTGAGGAATAATTTGTGACTGAGGTCCGGATAATGGAGTTTACACTGTACAATCCATTATATTTGAATAACTTAAGCATAAGCACTTAAAATAATGTTTACGTAGCTAAAAAGTTTGGGGCAAAATTAAATGTTTTCATTATAATTATTTTTAGACTTTTCATTAATTAATTATTTTATTATTCTTCATTAATTTGTATTTGTTTAAAATTTGATTTGAAATCTGAGGTAGTGATTAAGACACTTTTTTTAAATTCCTATTTATTTTTAGGTAGATTCTTTTAGCATAATAATAATGAAATTAACTAAGTAATTCAAGACTTGAAAAATCCGGTAACCGTAATTCTTCAGGGGATGATTATTCAACTCTACCTATATAATCCCTATAAAAACGACGCTATATTTTTTTAAACGTTGCTATTTAGTTCATCGAAATAACGGGGAAAGAGAAGGGTCAAATAGATGGATTACGTGAAGAATAATAATACTATGAAGAAGTAGAAAGTCAGTGATAACATGACGGTTGATAGGACGAATATTAAATGGGAGAAGGAACCATGAATGGCCGACTATATTAAAATTGCATGGGATAATTACAGGGCGATGACTTTACGAGTTGATTTCAAAAGATTTTGTCAAAATATTCACTAATATTCTCACTTTTTGAAAGATTCCTAGATTCATAGGGTGACAACCCACGGACGCGGAGACGAGCGTAGCTCTGTGGTAAAATTACCAGCCATGAAAAAACTCCGCTCCTCTCAACTGTCATAATCCTATCCTATCCTATTGGTCCATTTTCTCCCACTTCACTCTTCTCCGCTTCGGTGAAAAGTTACGTTATCCTATGCCAGGAGCTCAAGTCTGTTATTGTAACCATGTCTCAGGCTCGTATTAATAAACGTCACTCAATTCTGAGACGCTCTTAAGTTTATTGCTGTCCTTATTTTTTCTCTTTAGAATGACAAGGACAGCAAGAGACTTGAGAGCGTCTCGGAGTTGAGTGACGTCTATTAATACGGGCCTCAATGACTAATCATTGACCGGATATTTGACAACTTTGACAGTTTTTGTAGGTATAAGAAATGTGTCAAAAGTTTTGGGGTGTACCATCACAGGGTCAAAGCCAACTTCACCTGCACGTGGTATACCCTGCTCATTCACTGATGAGGTTCTGACGGGTTATTCCGATCTGTCACCCCGTTTTGTCCCCATTGGTCGGTAAAATACTGAAAATACCTACTGAGATATTAAATACTGAGGTATTTAAATCAATCAAAAGTACTAGGCGCGCAGTCTGGGGGACAAATCGAACTTTTTTTTCCTATCTGTCACCCGTGGGGACAACACGGTGTGACAGATCGGAATAATCTGTTCTGACGGACTATGTCTCTTCACAAAGAGGAGGCCTTTGCAGTCTTATTGCTTATATTTGTATTATAGATCTTTCTTCGATTGAGATATTCTAAAATAAACATGGTCGTGGCAGAATTGTGGTGTCTTTTCCACAAATGCCATTAATAAAGACTTAAAATATTAAAGTATACTAAGGCCCGTATTAATAGACGTCACTCAACTCTGAGACGCTCTCAAGTTTATTGCTGTCCTTATTTTTTCCCTTTAGAATGACAAGGACAGCAAGAGACTTGAGAGCGTCTCGGAGTTGAGTGACGTCTACTAATACGGGCCTAAGTGTCAAAAGTTTGACGATACACGTCAAAAATCGATCATAGAACCACTATTGCAATAGCAGACTTGAGCGCCACCGCACACCCGCGTAACATGCAACACGCATCAAATTTACTCGCCACAATTGTTGCGCCGCAATTGTTTGCTACAAATGTATTGAATAACGCAACAAAAGTGTCCTGCACATTTACCGAGCAAATGTATGCCCGATGTGCGGTGCGATATGCGTTAGTCTGCATAATCTGTCTTATACGTACTAAGGATTACAATCACATAAATATATTTGGGGTAACTTCGAGTATATAGGGTGAAAACTTTTAACGGGCAGTTAGGGGAGCCTTAACCGTTGCAACTAGGTACACAAAAATGGTCTTACAATTCTATCAATTTTTAAGCTGCTCAGATTTTCTGCATATAGCAAGGAAATATTTTTTTTATGCCAATTGATCCTGTTTTTAATGCTAATCAAAAAGTTCTATTGGCCCGATCTAAGTCTGAGTTACTAAGAAATTGCAAATAGACATTTTCGAAAATATTTTGTGTAATGTAAAAAAAATATACATAATGTCAACCGATTACAACCCCTTACTGCCCCACTGAAAGTTTCCACCCTGAATATTTAACACATTTTCTAAGTCTAAACAAGAGACGGACGTTTGAGGCTGACGATGGGGGCTGCGAAGTTGGGGGTCGCCGGGGAGGTTCCTCCGTTGGTACCGCTGAACGTCATGGGAGCTTCGGGCAAGGTGTAGCGGCACTGGGGATGGCAAAGTTGAACAATAATGGTATTAGTTAGTAGGCTCAAAATACACCAGTGGCCGGTTGGAATAAATACTACTCGTAGGCATTCAGTACTGTAAATTACGTTGATGGAGATAAAGTTTATAGATATTTATTTATTTAGTTCTCTGAAACTAAAAGTGTTCTCCTTTGCGGTGCTCTTTTGGTGTATTTTGAGCCTTAGTGCTAAGTCCAAATTTAATGACAGTGGACCTAAATTGCGATTTGCGCATTTTACGTTGCATACACTTCTTAATAAAAGTAGTGTGTATCTTACAAGTCACGAAATAATTTTCATTCAACCTTCCACTTATATATCAGACTTATTGAAAAGAAATGTTTAGAACTTATTTAGTTCCATAGGTCATAATTTCCAATTCACGAAGATATGTAAGTAAGTATTGATTGTAAAACTGGACCTTGTTATTAAAAAAATAAGTTCTTTTATACTCGCCTAATTTATTCTACTAATGCTTCCTATTTATAAGTAACCGTAAGTAAAATAACAAAAATACCTACTAATTATAATTAAAAATGAAAAGGAAGGTAAGTTAATTACATTAGAAAATCCAAAAAACGTACAAATGGAAGATTACAGATGATACAATAATTATTATTATTTAAACAAATAAAATGTTTTTATGAATCTCATAATGTGTACTGAGTAGGCATGGGAGACTATAAAAACAACATACAAGTAATAAATGGTTATGAAACTGCTAAATATTATGGCACAAATTACATTGGCATAGAAAAGAATGAAAAGAAATTTTATATTAATTGGAAAACACACAAATCTGATGCGATCGTAAAACGAGGGGAATTCTCGAGAATGCGCGAGAAATCCGTTTTATTTCACATCAGGTTTACCAGTATAGACATTTTAGAGCTACAAACAGTTGCTAAAACAGTTTTAAATTGCGAGCAATACAAATAATACAATCCATGCGTTATTATTATATTTTTTTAATCTCTATTTATATTTTGTTGCTTGTTTGCTTGTTTTAATTCAATCAATTTATTCAAAAACTGCTCGAGCACTAATTGCCGTTCTGCAGGTCAATTCAGTTTTTATGTAAGTACATGGAGTTCCTAGTTGTGGTGTAAGTAATTGTTACACACATACACACACGTGTAGGTACCTTAGAAGAAGTCAGGTGTGCCACACAGCTTTAGCTACAGACAAATGGTACAACTAGTTAGAACAAAATCAAACTTCCTACTTTTGCAAAGAAAATGGAAGTAAACTGGCTACATTTGATCTACACAATTGAGTATTCGAAACCACCAATAGGCCTGGTCCAAAAAAGAAGGACCTTCTTTTTTTATTAAATTCGGTTAAAAAAAATGAGTTACGTCTTGGAATGTGATATTCAATTGCACTTAAGATGCAATTGGCACAACTCCGATTTGTCGGCAGTAACTCCATCATACTGCGCACTTGCAGTTATGCGTATAGTTCAAATTAGCCCGTTTATTTAAGACTGTAAGATTGCAGGCAAAAATGCCGGATCTCCTTGAAATGCATGAACGCCATCTTATTTGAATTTCTAACTATCCAAAAGCAACTTTATCTTTTTCCATTAGGTTGTGGAACAACAGGAACTCTCTCCAGTGCATTGAAAAATATTTCAGTTTCATGATTCATTCTAATTCACCAGGCTGTTAATTTAGTCACTACATCAGTCTGAGGGCCATATAAGATCATCAAGCTTCATAAATTGGTGTTTCAAGAATCATTATTATGTATGGGTTCATAGAAAAGTTCAGTGTATCGGGTAGCAGACTCAGCCTTTAAATGAATGCAGACAACTAAATTATTGTCTGTTGTACAGGCAATAATTTAGTTGCCTGCATAGTTGCCTGCAAGCGCTGTAGAGTGTTTTTTTTTGCAGTAAGCTTAGCATGTATGTATAGCGGTTATATATTATTTAAGTATTTTACAGTAAGGGCCAAGACAAATAAATGTTTCTGGGCATGTAGTTTAAGCTTTAATATATTCCCGTCCTTATCCAAGGCACTTGCTAAGTCAACGAGGCTGCACACCGGCGTCCCATGCCTCACGCATCGAACATGTACCTCGCCACAATTGTTGCGCCACAATTATTTGCTACAAATGTATTGTATACGCCCGCAACAAATATGCCCTTAGTGTGCGTGCGCGCTAACGAATATACGGGGGCGACAAATGTGTTGCGATGCAAATGTGGCGCCACAATTACCGAAATACGAAAGTATAACGAATGTGCAGCCTGCTACTTATTTATCTCGACCTTAGAGTTTGATTGTCTGATGGACGAATACTCCAACGTTACTTAACTTTAAGACGCTTTCAAATCTGCAAAGCTACTCTGTAAGATCTCACTTCAGTGCTCACTTCTGATTCCGCGGTGAAAACTGTGTTAGGTATTCAGTAATCTAATGAAAACTACGCTAGCGCCACTCAATGAGAACGTAGGTGCAAGGAACCTTTTTTTAGTGAAAAGTTGGCTAATTTGACATTGAATACCAAATACTTTTCACGTTAGTTGTGTTAGGAAAGAATGAGATCGAAATCGTATTCGCACTAGTTCTTACGGAATCGCACTGCTGTTGCTGACTTCGTCACTCTCACTTTTATTATTTCTGTTTAAATATTGTATTCTGCTTTGTCTTCTTTTTTCTGTTTATGTTTTGTTTTATTATTTGTATTTGAATATTTATGATGTCTTTTTGTTTTTAATGTAATTGGCTTCTAGAAGCCATATCAACATGAAAAAATAAATAAAATAAATAGTAAATAATTACTACTCGTGCGAGCTAACATGGCACCTGGCTCGAAAACAAACCTCTCCCCGCGACCCCGCGCGGCGCCCCGCTCTCGTCTTACCAGTAGCGTTAGCATCACTATTACATTACCTACAAGTTTAACTAAAATGGCGGATGTGCAGAAACAGATTTTCAGGCGTGCACGTAATTTTTTTTTACAACTTTTTTTCTAAGTAGGTAGTTTGTTTTGTCATGTTTAAAACGTTGTAGTATGTTATGAGAAACAACTAAGCATAAAATAAATTTTATTATTTAAAAAACTTAAATAAAAATTCAGAAAGAATGGAGCCCAGGCTAGCACAATGTACACCAATTAAGAATATAGCCATAAAATGTATTTTTCTTTTTTCCGCGGTTCTATACTTTAAATTAATTTCTTAGTAAGTAATTTAATTATATGTCTCCTACTTTCTTTTATAATTTCTTTATTTTTTAAATTGGTGTTAGCGTATACCTGTCATCTGTCATAGTGTTAGCCCAAAATCGAACATCTCTTTTTTTGCACTTAGTACTTTAAATGTCAATCATTCAACCCAGGTGCCATATTAGCTCGCACGGATAGTAAAGAAGGGATAAAGTAGGGACAGCAACAGATTTAAGAGCGCCTTGAAATTAAATGACGTTTGAGTTTTCGAAAGTCAGTGTACCAGAGTAATGTGTTCATTTTTTGACGACCTAACAGTATTTAGAAATTGGCGCCGATTCTCTTATTCACAGACTAACGTAAATTTAAGTTAAAAGTGCATCTTTCTCTTTCCATTTCATTAAGAAAAGGACAGAAGATAAAATACTGGTTCAGTCCTGTCAAATTTAGACACTCCATAGATAATTTGATCGCGATTAAAAACATGGCGACTAAAAATACGCCAATTTTCTTCAGGCGCTGTCTAATTTGACAGGATTAAACTAAAATGTATCTTCTGTCTTTATCTTTAAGAAATAGAAAGAGAAAGATGCATTTAACTTAACTTTAGTTAAGTTTGTGAACAAGAATCAGCACTGTTTTCTCATTAGCAGCTCCTAATAGTAATATTGTTCATAGTGTTCATATTTATTAATAGCGACTCGTTAAATTGCAGTTTCAATTATTACATCAAATAAGGGTAATTAGAAAACAGGAGGTTCGGTATGAGCTTTTTATTTTCAACAAATATAACATGTTACATATTACATTGTATCGTATGGTCTATTATTCGAAAACATTGTTAAGTAAGTAGCTTAGTTCAAAGGTCGTTTAGGTTAAGCACGACTGGAAGTTATCAGGTAGATTTATACATGCAAATGCTATGAGGATCATGAATTCTGTAGGACATAAATTTATTATTCTGGAATGGAAAATTGTAGAAAATATTATTTATTCTATGAAGTTACTGTGAAGTAACAGGTGTTTTTTTTTTACGGAAAAAAGTAATTCTTGTTAAAAATGTACACTCTATTTTTTTTCGGAACACAAAACATCACAAATGCTTTTTTGAAATGAAAAGGAACGTCACAATCCCATAACATTTAAAGCACAAAATATGGGTAAGTTTTACTGAAACTGTCCTGAAATCGTTAAAAAAAGGTAACGATTAAGCGAATGACATTGATAACTTCAATTGAAATAGGTAACTACCATTTATTGGCATGGGTGCCAAACCAGTATAAGTTAACCTTATACTAGTCAACTTGTTCAGCTCAAGGCCGGTTTCAGTAAAGTTAAATGCATAAGTAAACAAATGTATGTTAACATAATTAAAATATAGTCACAATAACATAACATTAACGATCACAATGTAGTTAACGATACAACCAGAAAAGCTTGAACCATCAGCTCACATATGCGAAGCTCTAACAACGAATTAATGACAGTATTTTAAAAGATACTGAGATTTTTAAAAGCAAGGGTATTTTCAAAAGATGATTATGAAAGCATTCAATAGTACAATAAGTTGATTAATGAAATTAACAATAGTTTATTTAAGAATTTGATTTAATGTGTCATTTTAATATTACAAACATCGCTTTAGACTAGTATTTTGGTAGATAGAAATTTCATTAAGGGGAAATTGATTTGAAATTAGATGAGCCGTGGCTTGTTTGACTGAATATAATTTGTTATAAAAATTGTATAATTGAAAAGCTTCACAATAAATTCTACTTATTTATTAAGGTAAGATTTGAAAATGATTGTGAACTATGAATGTGCGATGTGACTGAGGGATAAATCTCTCTAGAATAACGATATTATAAAGACTGAGTTTTGGAACATAAGATTAGTTACACCTATTGTATTCGAGTAAGTTAGTTGAGGAACGATATTTGAAAAACCGCTGTCAACCTGTACCGTTTTAAAAATATAGTTCTAATAGGCGAGACGACAAAAAAAAAATTAATTAGTCCGTCAGATAGATTATCAAAAAATTTTGGACACGTATTTTTTCTTTTTTCTCGTAAGCGAAGAATGATGACGATACAGTCCGTTGAAGTTGCGCATGACGTCACGATCTGATACAATTTTTACAGGACGGTGACGTCACAAGCACCCACTCCGGAACTTTGTTGCTCTTTATCTTTGTATTTTTTTATTTATTTTATCAAGTAAAAATACGTGTCCCGTATTTTCGGCCGATCTATCAGACGGATTAAACAGAATGCCATTTTTTAAAAGCTGTCGTCATCCCTATTCCTTGAAAATGATTTGGTCGTGTGACTATTAGGAAATACTATGGCAGTATCTTTAGATGTATTAGGTAACTTCTTCTGTCGTTTCCCTCTCGTTTCCATTATGCTAAACTATCTGAATATATTGGGGCGTTTCAATTTCTTGATTATGTGACCGACAATCATCATCTAACAACACATATTCTTCAACATCCACATTCACAGTTCACACAGCTATACTAACTCTATTTATTCTATAAATTCAAGAGCAACAAACTTCATTCATTTTATTGTTTATAATAAAATGGCACTTCAATTGTTTCAATCTTTCATTTTCGCCTAATTATCACAAGGGGATCTATAGGACCTATGCTTAAAATAGAATATCATTTTTATTTAGAGGCACTATAGCCCTGATTTTTACGTATTTTATATACAAAAACAATTATTGATTAATATACAGTCTAACTTGATTTAGTAAATGTTAAAAATTAGTAAAAGTCTAATGTTAATGTATGTCGTCAACATCCACTGTCGTATTGGTGAATGTAGGTTTATCTCCGAGCTGACATACCCTCCTGAAATTACAGTTTTTTTTTAATTATTTACGATGGTGGCTTTATTTTCTTGAATATCAGAGTCCAGCGCTATTATCATCGTGACTATATGTTAGCATCTCTTTGGTTTTAAGGTTTTCTATTTCAGCACGACTTTTTAAAAATCGATGTACTCTGATAATGAAGAATTGTCAAGTTAACAACAATCATTTATAAGATGAAGTTAAAGAGATAAGCCTACACAATCATATAGCGCTTGACAAACATTTAAATGGGAGGAATGGGAACATTTAAATGAATACACACATGCAACAGTTAAACCGAAGACACAAGTTAACACACATGGTGGGTGATCATTATAAAGGAACAATATTAATATATAATACGTATAATAATCCAATCTGCATTTTATTTTGTAATAAAAATTTTGTATTACAACCTACTAGCAAGTCGTCTACATATAAACAAACTAATTTAGTCACATTTTTTGTGAAACTGTTCTAACTAATAATTATTTAGCTGTTTATCGTGAACAGTGTGTGTTTATTGTAAAAGATGTGTGAGTTGTGAGTTGGATAATATTAAATAGTGCTTTGTGGTTTTACTTTTACATAAATGTCGCACATTTGTATTTGATAATACGCCTTCGCCGAATCTAGTTGTGGGTAATTGCGTTATTTGTATTGTAAGCTTTTAAGCAAGTGCAAATACTTGTGCAAAAATAAGTTTTAGTGAAGATTTAAACTTTTGGAAATGAGAATCACCACTTTTAAATATCCAGTTAACGCGACCATTCATAGTATTTTTTGGTCTTTTAAGATTCAACTGGCTACTAAATTTTAAAATGCTCAATTCCATAAAGATCAAAAACAGTGAGCTAGCTATAGTTGTAGTGAAAGGGTAAGAATAAAATGTGCAGTAGATAATATTTGTGTAGAAACCAACTAACCAAAAAGTGAGTCCAAGAAAGAGCTTGGTGCGTGTTGAAATCGTGATGTGTGGTAAATCAATGTACCTTGAATATGTTGGTAAGTTCGTCGAGCAGAGTCTCGTGTCGGAAGGAGATGCGGATGTCCGGTACGTTGGTGCGAGTGATGTCGTTGCCAGCCACGCCTTCCTTCATGTAGTTGGGGCCAAGCCAGTACTGCTTCATCTATTTGACACAATTGGATTGTTTGATTACCCTATGATGGATGACAACAAAAACTTTTCTACCTTGCAAAGTTTTTTCTAATCCCTACCATATACTTATGAATTATGGGGGGACCTGTTCTGCCCTGGTAATCGAGAGGGCAGTAAGTCAAAAAAATCGGTTTCGAGAAAACGGCGCGCAAACATTTTCTTACAATTTTTGCGTTTGTGATAAAGAGCTATAGAGGTATGCTAGGAAAATGAAAGCCGTAATAGTATACCTCGTGCGGGAATCCGGACATGAGCACAGAGTTCCTCGCGAGCTCACACATGTCACATGAGCTGAGCTTCCACACCTGAGCCGCGATACTGTACTCCTCCATCAGCGGCTCCTGTGGACGAAATATAATAAACATATGAAAAATATGTCAATATTGTTAACATATAATGGTAAAGAGTTTGACAGTACAGTCACGTGTATAAACAAGTATACAACACGCTAACATTAAAATCAATTTTCTCTTAGAATAACTAAAATAATATTTAATTTTACTTGTATAGAAGTATATGATATAGTTACTATAAAATTAGTTTTCACTGAAAGTTATGGCCCACTTAAGATAAATGATTCAAATATTTGCTTAGTGTATACATGTTTATGCTCATGCATGAATGACTGTGCATCGGTATATTTACAAATTCCTAACAAAAATGTGTCGAACGGTACTGTGTAGCTCTCAGAACACCCGTCTGGTCGGAGTATCCTCTTATTTCAATAGACGAGCACTTACCCCTTCAGTACCCTTAAAAAAGTTCATAATCAAAACCAATCAAGTTAAAAAAATGGTTGCATATTATGTAGGCCTAGCATACAAAAATACTGGCAGTAGCGAATAACGTTATCAGATTCCCAAAAGTCCGGAAATCTTTAAAAGCTCTTTTAGAGATATTTGGACTTTTTCCCATGTTTCCCAAGTACTCCTTACCTTGGTGAAGTGGAACTGCAGCGGGTCATCAGTACTGAGGGTGATGCAGAGGCCGCGCGCGAGGAACTCGGGCAGAGGGTTGCGGTGGTAGTTCAGGAACAGCGAGTTGTTGCTCAGCGGAGACATGGCGATGGAGATCTGGGCCAGGTAGTACAGGTACTGCAGGACTGGCACCTGGAAATAAAGAAATGTAATGTAGTTAAAGATTTTTTGTAGCACATTATTATTTACAACAGCATATCATGGCTGTGATAAAAACTATACTCATAACCTCAGTTTCAATGTTGCTAGCACGATTGGAACCTGTATGAAAACCATGCAAGATCGCGAGACTGGCATAATTTACGAAGTAGCAAGTTGGTAGGTTGGTAGGTGATCAGCCAATATCAGCCAATATGTGATAAGTCTCCGTTTGAGCGAACTTATTTTGACATGAGCAGTGGTTATCATTGTAGCGGCATGGACGTAGGCACACCCTCTCCCCCACCCCCGCTATAGTACGTAAGATTTAGAAAGTTCATTCAATACCCGAATGTCCTTACTTTGGTATTGTTCGTCAAGACATTGAGCTCCTTACGTTTTTCTTAGTTGCGCTTAACGACTTTAGACAAATGCTTGCAATGTTTGGACAGGTCCATTCAAATCTGTGTGCTTCTCTCATCAAGAGATCACTTCAGTTTACCTTCATGGTCCTCGCATAATTTGACCAAGACAATATTGTATGGACTTTAAAAGAGACTTTGACCTCTGAGTTTGTTTCGGATGTTTCTTCTCAGAGTAGTCCAGCTAGGAAACACCGGCCCCATCGTTCGATTAAAAAAAGAAAAAAAATGACGTGTAAAAGTGTAATTTATTACCTATTTACAAAATAAAGTTCGTTTAATTCGTTCATTACATTATCTGAGAACCGGCTTAAAAAATCTGACTACTGACTAGAACCCTTGAGCCAGAAGCTGAGTTCCAAGATCTAGCCTTACCATGACGTTTAAAGTAAGATTGTTTTATTCCTGTTCAGGAGTGTGCAAGTGACAGCGTTAGAAACGTTGTCTAGCGCCGTCTCTTTCCCACTGAAAGTAATATCGAAGTAATACTGCTATAAGGGCTTGTGGTAGGCCCCCAGAGCCGAAAGCTGGGTACGCTCATCGCTCATTTACATGTACAGCCTACGACATCGTTACACAAGTACCCACGTCAAAATGGTGATGCTGATGAGGCTTACCTTCCTGAGCAGCAGTCCGTGCGAGATGTTCTCGGCGAGCAGGAAGCCGCACACGAGGTGCTGCACGGGGCCCGCCTCGCCGCAGTGAGGACGGAGCACGAAGGTGTTCAACCCTTGTTCCCTGGTTAATTAATGTTAATGAGTTAAAACACGACTACGTTAAAGTGTATGGGCTTTCTAGACAGCAAGATTTGGAAAACTAAATGGCTTACCAAAATAGCAATATATTGTTCATTTCGGTTTTCCAAATCTAGTCTATTACTGATATAAAAAAAATATATTGTTTAAAACAATATATTAAAAAATAAAAAATATATTATTAAATATAAAAAAAAAATATTGTATAAAACAAAATATATTTTTTATATGGTGCTAAGGAACTGAAAGGAAACTTTTCTCCTAAATATGTACTTGGATAAAATTTTGATATCATCATCTCCCTAGCCTTTTCCCAACCGTGTTGGGGTCGGCTGCCAGTCGAACCGGATTCAGCTGGATACTGGTGTTTTACGTGGAGCGACTGCCTATCTGACCTCCACAACCCAGTAACTGGGCGACACGATACCCCATGGTTAGACTGGCCAGAGTTTCTGACTAACCAGTAACGACTGTCAAAGTTCTACGAATGACAACCGGGACCAACGGCTTTACGTGCTTTCCGAGGCACGGGATGTCAGTGATGTCTAAGATAAACTTTAGAAAGTACATATGAATTGAAAAAGTCACATTGGTACTTGCCCGGATTCGAACCCACAACCTCTTACACGAGAGGCGGGCGCCTTATCCACTGGGCCATCACGACACATAAATTTTGATATATAAATACAAAAAAAAATATATGACCGTCACTATAAATGCATCCATCTTTGTTCTAAGTTAAGATTATACGAACTGGTTATACGAAACTCAACTTAAGCCAAATATAATGAGTACATAGATGATAGACATCAATTCCTTAAAAACCATTCTCCTATTAATTCACTCTTCGAAGAAAATCATAACAATAAAGCCCACTCACTTCCTGAAGTGATTCAGCACGGTCATGTTGGCGTACATGTAGTAGAGATAGTAGGCGTAGGGAGGATTCTCCTCATCATCGTACTCCTCAGGGCTCTTGGCGTCAGGGTCCAGCATCGGGTTTTCCGGCTTCGACTCGTCGTCCACGCTGTCGAAGCCGACTACGTGCTGCGAGAGATTATGATTTAAATTTTAGTTAATGCAGCCTTTGTTAGAAGCTTTGAAGACTAGTGAACACTATTAAAATGGTATTTGTTCTCATAAAAACCATAAATAGATCATGCGTTTTCAAACTGAAAACTCGAACAACAATTATTGTTTATTTCCATTCGACCATTAAAAAGTCAATTTGGAAGTGTTGAAGTTGAACGCCATTTAAAAGTAAAATAATAAAATCAAGTCGTCGAACAACAGAAACACGACTCTCGAAGAGTCGACAATTAGCGACAAAATTAAATAAAACGATTGTAAACATTCTTATTACTATAATCACAGTTATATTATTAGGCTGTTCTAAAAAAAACTTTTGACATTTTAATTTTACTCCAAAATTAGTTCTGGACAAGTGCAAGCTATAACGATTTCTTCTGTACCCACGATTAAGAATGTAGAAGTTTTTACTGAAGACAAGTCACCAATACTAAAGGTCAAAGCCTGCTTGACTGCTAGCAAAGGTTAGAAGCAGGTGTTACTCACAGTAAGAAACTTGTGCAGTTCATCATTGGTCTTGGGGTCGCGCGTGACCTCGAACAACGGCTGGAAGATGTTGCTGATGAACTCCTGGAAGTTGTTCATGATCTTGTTCGACTTGAAGATATCGCTGGAAGGGAAAATAATGTGATATATCTTCCGACAGATTAAATATTCTACTCATTTTCAAAGAACGCTCCTGGGGTTTCTTGGGTCTTTCTTCTCCATAGGAAGGAACCTACTGTTTGAAACTAGCAAATATCTTCAATGTTCCTACTGATATTCTGTCACCCTGACAATTTAAAAGTACCTATTAATTACTGATTTAAATAAAAATATCTTTGCCTTAGAGTTTGATTTTGGCAACCTACCTTATGAATACAACAAACAAAAAACCGAACACACAGACGTCAAAAAGGTACAAGCACTCACTATAGTCGAGGAATCTGTATCAACCAGCGCACATTGTCAGAGTACACATTGTACTGCACGGCCCACTTGCTGAGCTTGGCCCACTCGCTCGGGCTCTTGCCGTAGATCGACAGCCGAAGCTCCGCGTTCTGGTACTTACTCTCCTCCAGGTCTGACGCTACCTCCTAAGAAGGAAGAAATTACTTTTAAATTTATTATTGCAAGATCAACTTGCATTATACAGCGCTCCAAAACAGGGACAGCAGATGTGGCACAAGAGGATGCTCAACTAAAATGGGACTCGGCAGGACATGTTTGCTGCATGCTGGACAAACTGTGGGCTCAATTAGCACAGAGCTGGAGCCTTAAGACGGGGATACGGGGTCGTGGCAAACCACGAAGGAGACGGCGGGATAAACTGGATGGATCTTCAATTTGCCTAATTGGAAGGAAGCGACATCGCCTTCCATCGTACGTGTAGTTTTGATACTTCCTAGAAGTAGCAAAACCACACGTACGATGGAAAGAATGGAGGGAGGCTTTTGCCCAGGAGTGGGACAAAACAGACTACAAAAAAAAAAAGATCTGCTTCAATTTTCTCAAGTTCTTGACAATTTCAAAGTGTCTTTAAAAATATTTCATTGAATAGACTTCCTACGAATGGTTTCGCAGAATTGGCTTCAACTTTTTGACTAACTGGCTGAGTTCTTGACAATTTTAAAAGCCTGCTGTGGCTTTTTTAACTTGTACTTTTACAAGTTTTTTGTTTTTGTCAATTGTACTTTTTTATGAAAGACTACAATAAATTTATGTTCCTTATAGGTACATCTTTTTATGCTCAGGGTCACCAGTTTTGAGGCATGAGGAACAGAGTGTAGAGTTCCTCATCCTCTATTGAAATGGGAGGATCCTCCGACCAGACGAGTGTTATGTGTGGACTACTGTCCGATGGTTCTTGTCAAGATTTTATGAATATGTACCTGATGTCGCCCCAAACTATGATTGCGCGATGTAGGTTTTGAGTAGAAGTTGAAATATTTAGGCGATAGAAGCCATACGTACCTTGATGATCCTGGCAAAGTACTTCCCGTTCATGTAGTTGTCTGTCTTGAGGAACACCTCTCGCAGCCTGCTCTCGCCGATCGGGTTGTACTTCGCGTTGAACTTGTCGAAACGATGGAACGTATTGCGGTCCTGTTACATAAATAATATAGATGATCTGAGAATTCAAAGATCTCTAAATAATTGCGACTATGTTAAGACTTGAAAACCTGAAATAATATAACAATCTGACTACAGAAATCAAACAACATTTAAGCACATAAGACATAATTATATCAGCCAACAAAAGATCTGACAACGCATCTGTGTGGCCCCTGGTATTGCAAACACCTATTGGCGGTGCCCAATCTGTTTTTAGAGCCATGGTTACAATATCACCAGAATTGAAGTAGTCCTGGATGGGACCCTAATTATTCTATATCGGAACCATACATCTTTGACAGTTATATTTACTTACCGCGTGTACATCGAGCATGTCCACAGTAAGGTCGTAGGTGCTGAGGTTCATAGACTGGAACACCGACTTCAACGTCATCGGCGTGCCCTTGTGCAGGGTCACCACCTGCAAGACACACGGCTTGTTGTAGAAGAAATATATGGGTAACCAGATCTTCAAATAAATTCTATAGTACTAGCAAAGTGGACAGATGTACCTAGACGAAGATAGTAGTATCTTAGTTTTTTTTAGCAATCGACTTCGACGACTGAGGATAACCCTGTTGTTCAAGAATGTATAGTTTTGTCAATGAAAAAGGTCCCCGGAATATGTTATAAAAGTTGACTCAAGAGTCATTTGCATTAACATCTTCCCAGTAATGATGATGGTCAGCTTCTAGACTTTTACATATCGATTACCTATCAGATCTCCACAACCCAGATAATGCATAAGGCATTAAGTCCGCCGTTGTGCATTGTTATTTTAGATGTGCATAAAGTTTTTAAATTAAAATAAAAAATAAATATAAAGTCTCAGTTAGTCTCTACAATAGTCTCCATATTGAATAACTCTTATTATGACTCTTGTCTGACTTACTACTCTACCCATAACTTCTGTCTAAAAAATACCACGTCAAAGGAACACTTCTATCTTAGGATCGAGAAGTAAAATAATGATGGAATTTGAAACAAGATGTAAGAACACAAACCTCGTCAGCATGTGTCTTGAGCGTCTTCTTGATGAAGCGCAGGAGATGTTTCTGGTTCATGCACGACGCCGCGTGGATGTGGGTATCCACTTTCCTGTTACCGTTACGATATTAAATGTATTAATAGCTGTTTAATTTTATTTAATTTTGATACAGGTAATCACCGGAGAAAACACAAAGGCCTTCACATGCAGCAATTATGCACTCATAATTTTTAAAACACATACTAGAATTTAGAAATATACGCGTCGAATTGAAAACATCCTTCTCAATAATTAAGGCAGTTAAACAAATTGCCAACTGCATTATTTTATAATCTCGTTAACATCTCTGGCAGACGATTTTGTCCAAGACACTCCAAGACTTCGTCAAATATATTTTTTTTTAAATCAGGATATCGCTATTATTAGGAGAAGTAATAGTATACTAACTGATGTCATAGAAGTCATTATCAACTGACCTGATGTTATAAAAATCCCGGTGCGGCACGGCCTTCTGCGAGGCGAGCTCCCGGAGCTCGTTGAGCAGTACGTGCAGCTGGAACTTGGACGACAGGTACGACAGGCGACGGTAGCAGAACGATTTGCTGCAACAATTAGAATGATGTGTAGCAGTGGTGGTTAAAAGTGACGGCATAACGTCCAGAGAGACTAAGGGCTGATTTTTCAATCATCAGTTAACTTCTATCTGAGGAATAAATATGTCGGTTTTACATATTTTCTACACAAAAGCTGTCAAAACGTCAAACTTACTCTTCAGATAAAAGTTATCTGGCGATTGAAAAATTGGCCCTAAGCCACCAAAAAGCATTTAAAAATGACACTTATTTTGTAAAATTGTACAATTTTACATGTTAAGATTTGCTTTTGTTTAATTTAAACAAATCATAGGACCTATTCTCTAGCCTCTGAGAAGAAACATTCAAAACCAAACATGCAGTTGAAGCCCCTTTTAAAATTCATATAGATATTGGTCACATGCGAGATTTATGAAGGTTTGGGGTGCCCACTTGATAAGGGAAGCACACAGATAAGCATATTAGCCATCGAAGAAAAAAACTAGTTTCATGTTTATAATGACAATTTAACACTCAATCATTAATATGGCAATAAAATAAATTGACAGAGAAAAAAATCCGGGGTTGCAGAATAGTTCTAATAGTTACCGCGGCCCCGGAACATAAAGGACTACCGAAGGAACAAGGGTGTGTTTTAGTCAGTAAAAGTCTGACACTCCCTCCCATCCCGCCAGGGTGGGAGAAGACATTTAATGATTTCCCATCCATAAAAAAAAATTGGAAGTTTCCAAAATCTACTCACAGTGGTCCATCCGACATCATATTGCACATGGTGTTCTTGTCCTGCATGAACTGCTGCATGGTGATGTACTCGTAGGGCAGCCTGGTCTCCTGCCCGTCCTCCCCCTTCTTGTACAGGTTGAACACGCCGCGGTACGGCCTGATGATGTAGTCCTTTGGCTCCGGGTTGTGGCACTCCCACGGGTCCTTGCCAGCTCGGAATGGTGGGTGGACTATGTGGTCTAAGGAGGAAGTAATAGTTTTAATAAAAAATCATTTTTATTTCGGACATAAAAATCCATAAAGTGTTAGTAGCATATAAAAAAAAAGAAAACAAAAACTTATTGCCTAGTGTTAGTAATAATATTATGGTGTGCACAAATTTTTGAATTATTGGAGAGCCGAAGCTCTCAGCTACAGTTTTCAGGATGCTGTTTTGACTGTCCCTCACTCTTCTCAGCAACGACGCGGTCTTTTTGCGTATGACTGCATAAAAACCGTCGGTATGGGCTTGCGCAAACATTTTCGACGCACTACAGTAACGAGGTAGTCTCAACAACATCCTGAAAGCATTATTATATTGGACACGCAGGACGTCCAGCGATCTTTGTTTTGATTGTTTTGTTTTGATTCGAGGTAGACAATAAAAGTAGAAGAAAGAAAATATATAATAAAATATTTTCTGCTGATCTCGTAGTGGATAAACAATGGTGTTCAAAAAAAGCTTTTTTAAAAAAAAGATAACCGACTTCAAAAACTAAAAGCTCAAAAATAACTATTTCGGAAGTCGGTGGCAACACAAATCGACCGGCAGAAGAGAAGCCACCGACTTTACCACGAGCTTTTTATTTTTTACTTTTTAGTTAGAGTCTTAGTGTCTGACTACGTTTTAGGGTAGCTCTCAAAATAAACTTATAATCTTATAAAAATCTACAATCCAAGAAAGCAAAACGCGATCTATGCGGGCAACGTCACGGGATATCTATTAGTGTTATATACTAAAACCTTCCCCAGAATGTAACAAACACTTTGCTGAAAACCGCATCAAAATCGGTTCAGCCAAACGCGAGATAATCGCGGACAAACATACATACATACATACATACAGGTCGAACAGAGAACCTACTTTTTTTTTGAAGTCGGTTAAAAATGCATTTTGAGCAAATTTTGACTTTGTGTCAAATCAGTGCAGAGACTTGGTAACTTTTGGCACCCCTCTGCCCAATGAAATATAGTTTACTTAAAAAAAATTTGAAATATATAAATTCCTCCAAATAATGGGTTCAAAATTATTTTTATAAGCTATAACGCGCTAAACGACGACATTTTCAATGAAAAGACATCAGATGTTGACATGGCGAATCTCGAATTGGTGTCTCGTGCCCACAAGTTCACTTGTGTGACGACTCTTTCTTAACCTTTTGACGACCAACCGACAGCCGGCTGTCGGGCTGCTATTGTCTTTCTATTGTGTCTCAAATCACGTGTGTTCGAAGGATTAAATGTCGAGACCCAACTAGGCTTCCGCGTAGGCGCTTCAGTTTTTTTTATTTTGAAGCAGGTGACTAATCGAATTGATTTTGACTCCCCCTGAAACTTCCGCCAGAGACCAGTGCCCCGGTTTACCCCTCTCTAATTCTGGGACTGTCTAGAATGATTAGATGATGAATGTCTGTTTAGTAATGTTGTTTTCAGCCTAATCACCCCCATCTCCCCACCATACCCGCAATATGTTTCTGCACGTGCACGCTGGGCACGTAGGCGGGCGCGCTGGCGTCAGTGCTGCGCACGAAGCGCGCCGTGATTGTCGCGTAACTCTGCTGCGACTGCTCCATGTAGCGCTTGCGCAGTTCCAGCGCCTGCACCAGGTATGAGGAGGCTTGCTGGAGATCTTCTAGCGGGACCTGGGAGGAATTGATGGGGAATTAGGATCGGTTTGTATGACTGCCCTGGTCTAACATGTTGAGGGAAGATTACCACGTAACACGTATAATAACATGTATCATGTACCATCATACCATGTATCGTGTACCACGTTTTTGTAAATTAATCTTTAAATCGTTTTTATCTGTATTACTTTTGTTGCCACTATATTTCTTAGACCAATCCTGTATTCTACTGTTATTAATTGTATCTACTGCAATGAGTTACAATCAGTATAACTTTAAGGAAATTCAAAACAATGACGATGAAGTGTTAACACTTAACCCACTTAACTTCGTACCTGTTTTAGTACTTAGGCCGAAATAAATAAAGGTTACTTAGCACTTCTTGACGCCGCATCAAAATCAGGTTCAGCTTAGCGCGAAATAATAGCAAACAACTATACTATAGTATACAGGTCACACAGAGAACTTCCTATTTTGAAGTCGCTTAAAAACTAGACCTTCTTGGTTCAAAGTACCATGACAAACACCATTTCTCCACTCACCCCAGACGTATCCTCTCCACTGATAGCAACCCGCTGGAAGTGCGGCAACACGAAGTCAGTCTCATCATCATCGGCCACGCGCATGCGCTCGTCGAACACTGCGCCCGCCCCGCCTGCCTCGCTGCCGCCGAACGAGCGCACCGACTGCCCGCATTCTGCTGCCCTGAGAATGGAAAAAGGACCATCAGCAAGAGTTGATTAATCAAATCATTGCATTTATTTCACTAAGACTATTTGAATGTTGTGATGGCCCAATGTATAAGGCGCCTCTCGTATAGAGGTTGTTGAGGGTTCAAATCCGGGCAAGTACCAATGTGACTTTTTCAATTCATATGCACTTTCTAAAGTTCATCTTGGACATCACTGACATCCCGTGCCTCGGAAAGCACATTAAGCCGTTGGTCCCGGTTGTCATTCGTAGAACTTTGACAGTCGTTACCGGTAGGCCAGAAACTCTGACCAGTCTAACCAAGAGATATCGTATCGCCCAGTTAGGGCCAGGCCACACGGTGCGGCGCGGCTCCGGCGCGGCGGCCGAGCGGTGCCGCAACGGCATTACATATAAAAATGAATGGTATGCCACACGGTACGTACGGCACCGCTCCGGCGCCGCACCGCAGGCGCACCGGACAACGGCTCGAGGCAGACGAGGCGGGGAGGGGTGCAAGCAGTGCGGTGCCGCAGCGGCGCCGCTCAGTTGTTTATACGGCATAGGCAAAAGTGCTCGCTCGTTATAATAATTACATGTATATCATACGGTGCCGCAGCGGCGCCGTAAGAACATTGCGACGCCGCACTGCTCGTGTGGCCGCCATGCGGTGCGGAGTAATGTGGTGCGGTGCGTTGCCGCACCGTGTGGCCTGGCACTTACTGGGTTGCGGAGGTCTGCTAGGCAGTCGCTTCGCGTAAAACACTGGTATCAAGCTAAATCCGAAGTCGACCCCACCTTAGTTGGGAAAAAGGCTAGGGAGATGATAATGATCCATTGATTTTGTATGGCAATTCACCTTATGACGTCTCTAAGTTAGCAACACAATTTACTAAATGTTTATTGCTTCCAAAGCAACTAAAAATCCTATTTTATAGTATACTTCTGAGGACGGAAAGAAGGACCACGAGCAAGAGTTGATAAATTAAATCATATTACTGCATTTATTTCACTTAGACCATTTAATCAAGGAGTCAGTCGGAGTAAGAAAAGTTTAGCTTGTTGCTTGTTCCAAAATGCAGGTTGATCTCTATGGAGAAGAAACTCCATCCTATTCAATTATTTAGGACATCACTAATACCCCGTGCCATTAATTTTCGTTATCTTACTAATCGATTCTAAGACGTTGTTAATGGTTTAATTGATGGAATTTTATTTATTCTGGCTGACTTTGATTGAAACTTTTGGCTATTAGGTTTTTTTTTTTCTTGGTGATTGGGAAATCATCAAATGACGTCTCCCGTCCTGGGCGGGATGGGAGGGCGTGTCAGACTTTTACTGACTAAAACCCACTCATGTTCCTTCGGTCGCCCTTTATGTTCCGGGGTCAGTGGGGTCACGGTAACTATTATAAACATTCTGCAACCCCGGCTATTAGGTAACTTTTTGACACATCGTATTTGAAACACACACTTAATTTGCCGGCTGCCGCGCCGCTATTGTTTTTCTATTGTGTTTCGATTCACGTGTGTTCGCAGGTTTTAAATACATTAATACGGGCACCCACAACAGCACTTCTAATTTCCACCAGAAAATAAGCCATTTCAATTGTACACCCATATTTGCCATACAAGTCAATAACATGTACAGTTAATTCTACCCACAATGATTGATTAACAGACAGACAATAAGCCGCGGCCATTAAACGGCCAATATGGCCGAATGCTCAAATATTGGCGAAGTCATTAGCATTGGGGCGACTCCGCTAATTACATTTGGGTAATATCGGTCGGCGTACATTTCTATTTGTTTCGTTGGACTGTAATTGGGTTGTGGTCAAGCTGTAAGTCTAGTCGCTATAGTATCTGACTTTGTTTCGTTTGTAGTGTCAAGTGTGGTCTTTAGTGCGGAACGTGCGAGGGTAGCAAAAGTTCTATTAGGTTCTGTTCTATTGGGTTGGGTATTAAAAGGAATTTTTCAATATTAACCCGGAGTTTCAAAATTAGTGGTATGTCACCCCTTTACCGCGGAAAGCGAGAAAACCACTTGTCTTTTGTAGATCATTGTCAGTTTAGCGAACCGCCAGGGCTAAATAAGTCACATAGATTAGAATCTTTCTTTACTAAATATAACACGTAATACAATGACCTGTTTCACATTCTTCTGATAAGTTCTTATTAAATTATTGGCAGATAATCTTATATATATAAAATTCTCGTGTCAGAATGTTAGTTACCTCCGAAACGGGTTTACCGATTTTTACCAAATTTTATATGCATATTCAGTAGGTCTGATTTTTCATACCTCTAGGTGACTGTTCACCCTTATCATTTTTAACGCGGGTGAAACCGCGGGAGGCAGGTATTTTCATATAAATCCTTCTACTTTGTTACTTTTTTTAATATATCTGGTAACTAGAGTCTAAAGTGACTGTGTGAAATAAGCCCTTAATCTAAAGGTTTATTTACACGATAACTTATGAACCATATCGAATTTGGTTGCGGAATGTTTATAATAGTTACCGTGACCCTGGAACATAAAGGGCAATCGAAGGAACATGAGTGGGTTTTAGTCAGTAAAAGTCTGACACGCCCTCCCGCCGCACCCAGGACGGGAGCAGTCATTTGATGATTTCCCACTCACCAAAAAAAAAAAACAGAATTTTAACAGTTTTTGTGTGATAGCCTTATTAATAACGTATAAACTATATGCCACGGGAGCGGAATAGTAACAGAGGCACGCACGGAGTGGAACCGCGTGAGATGCGAGCCAGGTATTAAGAGCTCCTGCCAATCCCGCAATGGAAACTAGTGGGCGAAAAGCCTGTCTAATGACATTCCATTGATAACAGCAGAGCTGCTTACTAGTATAATTTTATACCGTTTAATTACTACACGAAATTAATGAAATTTGAGACGTCGCGCCGCAGTTATGCGTAGGTAAAAGTTATTTAAATAATAGGATTTGGAACTTGACACCGTTACCTCGTGTTGTGATTTCACATTTTGGCTAATTCATACTAATATTATAAATGGGAAAGTGTGTCTGTCTGTCTGTATGTTTGTCTTTCTTTCACGGCAAAACGGAGGGACGAATTGACGTGATTTTTTAAGCGGAGATAGTTGAAGGGATGGAGAGTAACATAGGCTACTTTTTGTCTCTTTTTAACGAGAGCGAAGCCGCGGGCAAAAGCTAGTTTCTAATAAAATGTCTGTAGGTCATAACGTCAGAAATACAAAATAACGATATAACGATAAAAATATCTATCATAATTACTTATAATGAGTATCAAATAATAAAATAATGTTAATCTGGAACTCACTATCCAATTCTTTCCCTAAAAAACCTGCATTCTAATAATATTTTTCCCTGATAAACCTGCATTCCTGAGTGCTAGAGGAACATCACGCTCGGAACCATGGGAGCGGAACAGCAAACAAAGAGGTAGGTAATCTAACACCTGTAAAGCCGCGGGGTACTTAATTATTGACGGGCATGTTGGTCTAGTGGTCAGAGACCCTGACTTCTAAGCCAGAGGTCGTGGGTTCGATTCCCACCCAGGACAACCTTTGTGTGATGAGCATAATTGTTTGTTTTGTGTCTGGGTGTTATTTATCTATAATATGCAATGATGTTATATACTTATAACATCATTGATAATATGTATGTATTTAAAAATTATATAAGTATGTATATCAGTTGTCTGATTACCATAACACAAGCTCTGCTTAGCTTGGGATCAGATGGCCGTGTGTAAGATGTCCTAGGGTATTTATTTATTTATTTTTATTTATTAATTACTAGCTTTTGCCCGCGGCTTTGCTCGCGTTAAAAAGAGACAAAAAGTAGCCTATGTTACTCTCCATCCCTTCAACTATCTCCACTTAAAAAATCACGTCAATTCGTCGCTCCGTTTTGCCGTGAAAGAAAGACAAACAGACAGACAGACAGACACACTTTCCCATTTATAATATTAGTATGGATGGATATATTATTTAAGTTCATAAACATATTATATTTTCTTAAAATTGCGCTCTCATTTTCTATACTTCACACAACTGCGCGCCTAGTACTTTTGATTGATTTAAGTACTAAGTATCTCAGTATTTTAAATTTTCTCACATTATCACTTCACATTACTGCGCTCCTAGTACTATTGTTCTCTTAAGTTTTCAATCTTTAATTGAATTTAGAATTAACTATAGGGGAAAATGATTCATCTTTTATAATTATGTTCTCGTCGATTTTTCATTATTTTTAAGATGTATTCTGCTATTCGGGGCGGGGACAAATCCAACGAACCAAAAACCATGAAAATTGGTCTAGCCGATCTCGAGTTATAAGTGTTGTAACAAACCCGACTTTGTTTTATATATATAGATGTATAGTTAGATTTATACATTATCTAGTATGAAATGTGGTTTATAGGTATGTCACATAAGTTTATAGAAATGACAGGCCAGCCAATTTAAGTCCGAATTATTTAAAACAAGTTATTGCATTTGCAAATGAAACTGAAATAGGTATTTTTTAACACGAAAATAATTAGATACTTTTTCATAAAAGAAGTAAATACGCATCGTTAACATATTAATAAGCCCGCGTTACATCAAAACATATTTTTATTCTACTTTAGTATTCTTTAGTAAAGTTAATGTTAAAAACCAAGTAGTGTATCCCACACAATAAAGGGAGACTTCAGTTTATTTTCAAATTTACCGCGACCAACACCGGATGTTTTATAACAACACACGTGTTGTACTCAATGGAATCTGAAACGAACAAACGCAAAACTTCGGATATCCGTTTTCCAACACCGGTGTAAGTATACGTAAGTATACGTAAAACTCTGCTCTCATTTTATTCAAGACCGTCCTATTTCATAAACAATTTAAAATTCAAATTACCAAGAATTCCGCGTCGACGTCCATTTCTGACAGTCTATTTTGCTTCCAAACATAATAAAGTAGACACCACAGACAAAAAAAACAACTGTCACATTCACATCTCGCGCCAAAATGGAACAATTTTTGAATAAGCCAGCGGTGGCAATGGAACGGCCGCGTTCTGCCACCGACACGCGTTGCAATGCAATCAAATTACAAATGCCGCGGCATCCCTCGCGGTAAGGGTTACTGTCGCTCCAAGGTTAATCCAATTACTTCCTACTAATAATATCGAGTCTCAGCGGCGTATCGCATGCTCGTGTAAACGTGGCGACGGCAAAAAGAGGTTTATCGATGGCTTTAGAGAGGAGCTTAGGCTTCGAGAACATTTATAGACTGAAGGTGGCACAAGACTTGCCTCTGATGCCTCTTGAACACAATAGCGGTAGTTAATCCGTGCTTATACGGCCAATGTAACATTTATGACGTATAAACGTTGATCGAAAAGGCGAAGATGATGATGGTGATATTAGATAAAATTATGACGCAGTATTGACTGGAGGCCGATCATAGATTATGTGGTAGTTCATTCATTATTACACGTGAGGACCAACTGGCTGGTGTTTAAATGAGCTAGACTAGTTAGATAAAATAAACCTCTACATTTGACTCATATGTTTGTAGTTATGAAGGATTATGTTGTAAAACTTCATGCCTGTAATTATGAGATGTGTAACAAACGCCTTATAAAATGTGACTACGCATACTGACCATCAATTTAAACAACAAACTTAAATATGTAAACGATTGTCAATTTTTTCATGGAATTTTAATGTTTATGGCGCGCAAGTTAATTAATTGCGCAGGAAATAATATAGTGCACAAAGTGTGTGCAAACAGCTGCATAGATCGAGCGCAAGAGCAACGGCGACTCCAAAACATTTCTGTCTAGACGGCTTATTTCATCTAACTGTTGCCTACATTTTATTAGCTCTGTTAAGGCTAGAATAAGTGAAATAGCTCGTAGAAGTTATGAGAAGGCGAGGCGTTTACGACTCGATGTTAATTGAGTCGTGACATGATGCTTATTGATTAACATAACTGCTTATTGTAACTGAGATCATAAGTAGAGAACGAGAAAGAAATTGCTTTTTTGGAAGCAGTTACAATATGTTGATTAATTAGTAAGCGCGTACTGTCCCACTGTTGAGCAATGACTCCCTATTCCTTTCTTGTCTTTTGTCTTCGAATTATATGCTTAGTCTCGACAATGTTATTAAAGAATGCAACTCATCTCTCTTCGTGGTCTGTACCTACCCATCTTGCCATTTCAGGGCGTCAATCTTGGGCGCATAACTTGTTCAGCAAATCATCACCGTAATCGTTATATAATCACCTTTTTAAAAAATACCTTGTCGCCTGAATTTATCAGATATCAAAATTTTACCTGACTGCCCCATCTCGTGCCCTATGTGTCGTGTTAACATGCGCAACTGCTGAACTTGAGGACCTGCATTCGCAAGTCATTCCAAAGTCGGGCATAAGTGTTTGGAGGTGTAAAATAGAGTGTAAACTTCTTTATCCTCCATTGATGAAAGAGGGTCCTCCGACTAGCTACTGCCCGTCGTTCTAGTCAGGATTTTTGTATTTATTTGAGCTCATGTACATTCACCGTAAACTCTTATATCGCGATGTAGGATCGTTGGTAGTATTTCACATGTTCAGTGATAGATGTCACCACAAGTGCTATTGAATTTTTATTTTTAAAGTAGCTTTTGCCCACGACTTCGCCCGCGTGGGTAATTGCTCCCGTTCCCGGAGGATTTCCGGGATGAAAACTGTCCTATGTCCTTTCTCGGGTCCCAGACTATATCTGTACCAAATTTCATTCAAATCGGTTCAGTGGTTTAGGCGTGAAGAAGAGACAGACAGCGTTACTTTCGCATTTATAATATTAAGTACGGAAGTACGGATTAGTGGTGTGACATCCCCGTAATACCGTTGGCTCTGCCCGTGATTTCTGAGCAGTTGTGACGGTCGTCTTATCCGACTCTGAGAGTGAAAAAAGATGGAGTGCATCCGTATTAGAGTATATTTGCGGCCACACTTTTACTTTCTAATATCTCCTTTGTAAATCTTCCATTAAGATTTGCTGTCGTGACCAGACTTTGATTTGGAGAATAATATGCAAATTATAAGCACCTACTGATGTACAGAATCCGAAATGAAGTCAACCGCCGAGAACTCTGACATCCTTCATGAAAGTCACTGACATCCTTCGCTATATCAGTATCAATCAATCCATCATGTCCTTAAACGTTCGTGGGCAAACGGTAGCAGCTATGTTTTACGGTGGAAACCATAATTATATGAACAAAAAAATCTATGGGTCAATCCAGGTTGAAGTAATAAAAAGAAACAAACGAAACACGATTCTCATCTATTCTATCCTGAGATCATTTTCATGTAACTGCAACAGTTAAAATTGGTTCCCTTGCTGCCCCTCTAACATTTTACTTTGTGACTTTATATGCAAAAAGAAGACCGCACGATCTCATCAAGTTCGCCGAGTTGGTTGCGAATGGCGCAGGACAGACGCATGTGGGAATCTTTAGGGGAGGCCTTTGTCCAGCTGTGGACGGCTTTCGTCTTTCGGCTGATTGTGATATACATAATATATCACCATATAAGGCACCTGATAGCATTTTAAACTCCTAAAGTAAACTGATCAAAACGATTACATTAATAAATGCAGCAAGGCTTTTAGCACAATCACCTGGGTCCACTAACACTGCTAAAATAGCAGTCGAAAGTGAAGTTATAAAACTAAGCGCTAGCACTTAGGCATTCCGTGGCTGCCACTCACGCCTGGGGGCTGGAGCAGTAAATCCAGGTGAATAAATTATACCCCAGAGAAAGCGCTGGAAGCATACTGATTCGCTCTCGTACGATTCGATTTACAGGTCAATGGAGATTTTTAACATTTATAGCTGTGTAACTACGTACCATTTTTAAATCAACCTTCTTTATCTTGTATATTAGATAGGGTATTGTATATTAGGGGATTATTTTATATTAGGGGTTAGGGCCTTATTGTTCCAAGAGACTATGCTGCATTAAAAGATAATTTAATTTTAAAATTTGTACGAAGGCAGAAGATAATAATGAAATGTCATCCCAGGAATAGAACCCAGAACCGTAACTTTAGACAAATAAGTACTAACAAGTCTTTAAAGTAATTTGTATATCAGAGGCAAACAGTCAAATATTATTAGACAGTAGAAGATAAGATATAATTAAAGAAGGAACATAAAACGTCTTGTATTATCAATCACCATTTCAATTCATCTGATAAAATAGTGACCCAATTCCAGAAAACAGACGAAGAGAAAAAGTAAATCAGTCAGCAAATTGCAATGCGAAACCGAAGAGGCAGATAAGGCTAAAGGCATAAGAAATACGTACCATTTGACACACATAAAATAATTATGTATAATGGTAATGTGTATAATCCATACTGATATTATAAATGGGAAAGTGTGTTTGTCTGTATGTTTAACTTTCTTTCACGGCAAAACGGAGCGACGAATTGACGTGATTTTTTAAGTGGAGATAGTTGAAGGGATGGAAAGTAACATAGGCTCCTTTTTGTCTCTTTCTAACGCGAGCAGAGCCGCGGGCAAAAGCTAGTAACTATATAAGTAAAGAGTTTGTTAATTTGTTTGAATGTGCTAATCAGTAATCTCGGAATCTGCTAGTTTTATTTGAAAATAATCATTTTGAGTTTTAATTACATATTTCTTTTTGATTGTAGTTCTGTAGGGCTTCATTTCCGCTCTCAGTCCCTTTAGGCTGACCCATAGTGCGTGAGCCGCGTTGGCTACCTCCGTAGACTTCTACAGGCTTCCAGAGTGATTGTGGAGACCAGAGTTTCTGTCTGGATTTCGGATTTCACTTTTCTCCAATTTACTTTGCCGAAGAAGGTCAAAAACCCATTACTAAAACCCCCGCTCTAGGAGCAGTAACGATTTAACAAAGGCGTGTAACCTATTATTTAGATTTCAATGCTTATATCCAATACAAGTACATGGCTAACAAATTCATAAAGTTTTCAAATAGTACCAGGTAACAAGCACGTATCACGGCCGACCCTGACGGACCTCAAGGCCATGCAAATTGAATTACACGAATACATGCTTTGTAACTGGATTTGTGACTGCGTGTCTGGAAACCAGGAGCGACAGGGGTGTCTTTTGTCCCCGAATTCAGGGTTCTATGAATAGGGAGATATGCAGAGGAGAGGGTAATGTAATATAGTAGCTGTTTCTCGCGGTTTCATTCGCGTTATGCAGTTTTTTGGTAACTGCCCCGGTCTCTTGGGTTATAATAGCGTTATGTAATGTAGCCTATTCGTGATTCTGATGTAATTACATATAAGCTATTTTACAGTAACATTTCATCAAAATCCATTTTCGATTTGTTTGATGTTCGATAAACATCCATCCATCATTGCATCCATCCTCACAAAGTTTCACATGTTAGTAAGATTTTTGAGTGTAGATTGTAGATGTTCTATTAAACATAATATTTCTCAAACATGACAACAAATTTTCTGTGTGAATAGAGGCTGACACTGTTTATAAAAAAGCGGGACGAACTAGACTCCTTCGATAAAGACTGGTCCCAAATAGCTTTATGCAGAGAGAGGTGGAAGGAGGGTAGGGAGGCCTTTGCCCTGCAGTGGGAAAGTTTAGGCTTATAATAATAATAATAATAAACCCGCAGGGCAGCTTGTGGCGAGCTGTCGGGCAGTAGCGACCCCGTGGACCTGACCTCCTGGGAGACCCTTTGTTCTTCATCTCTGGCTTGCCTTAACTGGCCGGCCAGAGTGAGCACTGACGAGGAATAAGGCTCCCACCTCACTCTTGCCTTCATTGGCTGGCTTGAGTGGAGATTCGCAAGAGCATACGTGCTCGGGGGAAGGAAGTATTCCAGTAAGATGCTGGTAGGGATCTTGACCGTACTTCCGGGATTGTCCTGATAGCCGTGGAATACCTCTCCACTCCTCTAGCACCTCGATATATGTTGCCCCCTTGTCGCTACGTCACTATGTGCTAGCGACCGTTTTCGGGGGCCCATTTACTGAGTGTGCAAGTCACCCCCTGCCATTCTATCTGTGTATACAAACATTGATCAGGCAGGGGCCATAGTCATTCTATAGTATCTGGTACCTTATTCATTAAAGAATCCAAGCCCATAGTTCAAATTTTTTTGTTAGTTGCCATATTTTACAATAGTCCAACACCCACCGGGGGTTGTCCTTAGGTGCACTTACATAGTGCATATAGGGATAATCGCCGGGTGGTGTCCCTTTTCACATAAAGTTTAGCTCAAGGGGCCTCTGCGAGTTGGCTTCGGCCCCTCGTATGCCTTCCAAAAGCCCGGGATCCTTGGGTCCCGAGATATGTAACGCATATAAAATAAATAATAATAATAATAGGTACTGTCATGCAGAAATTCCAATTTTATAAATATTAATCATATAGCTGTTCGTGGCAGCTGCAGACTCAAGGGACAATACTCACAGTAAATTTCTAATGAATATGCACGAACTAATCTAAAGGAACCAGTTTTGAAATCACCTCTAAAATTAATTTAAATTCCACTAAATTCAGCCTGAAGTTCAAATCTAACAATATAATGGAAAATGACAAAGTACACAATAGAATAAAAGCAATTTAGTTTTTGGAACTAGTGGACATTGAACCACAGCGCGGCGGATTTAGAAGTTAAATTATATTGTGTACGTGTAGTAGGTACCTAGAATTTCTATTATAACATGTTTTTGTTACAGTCCAAAAATAAACACTTCAGTAGTCGATAAACACAAAGAACGTTTCGATAACGAATATAATAAACGGTAGTCATTTATAAATAAAATACTAGCTTTTGCCCTCGGCTTCGCTAGCGTTAGAAAGACACAAAAAGTAGCCTATATTACTCTCTATCCCTTCAACTATCTCCACTTAAAAAATTACGTCAATTCGTCGCTCCGTTTTGCCGTGAAAGAAAGACAAACATACAGACAGATAGACACACTTTCCTATTTATAATATTAACTAGCTTTTGCCCGCGACTTCGTCCGCGTGGAATAATAGTTCCCGATCCCGGGGGATTTCCGGGATGAAAACTATCCTGTGTCCTTTCTCGGGTCCCAGACTATGTCTGTACCAAATTTCATTCAAAATTGGTTTAGTAGTTTAGGCGTAAAGAAGAGACAGACAGACAGACAGACTGGCAGAGTTACTTTCGCATTTATAATATTAGTACGGATTAACTGTGGAACTATCTTGAGCGTACACAAAAAGATTGTTGGGGTTGTATAAGCGTGAAAGAGCTACATTGACCATGGTAAAAGCATCCAAAACATATCCAATGGCGTTTTTATTTTTGATGGATAGGAAATCATCAAATGCCATCTTCTCCCGCCCCTGAAGAGGGAAGGAGGGTCAGACTTTTACTGACTAAAATCCAATAATGTCCCTTCGGTTACCCTTATATATTCCGGGGCCGCGGTAACTATTAGAAGCATCGACACGCCGTCGACACGGGTCTGGTCCTAGTTTCGCCCCAGCGTTGCACTTCCACGCGCCACTGTGCGTGGTACCCACATCGGTATGCCGGCCAGCAAGAATCAGGCAGGCAGGAGATCTTGCGGTATCCATGCACCATCCGAATGACCATAACCCTCTAGAACGCCCTCAGTAGCCGGGCCGGAGTCAAGGCCGGGTTGGGCGCCTACACCGGAGCCCCGTAGAGGGCCATGGACCGCACGATCCCCGCGTACCCGCGTTATGTTAGACTTTTGGTTACTGATCGGCTTTTGGTTACTATAGGACAATATTATTGTGTTATTCTGATTTAATCATCATCATCTCCCTAGCCTTTTCCCAACTATGTTGGGGTCGGCTTACAGCCGAACCGGATTCAGCTGGATACCAGTGTTTTACGTGAAGCGTCTGCCGATCAGACCTCCACAACCCAGTAACTGGGCGACGATACCCTTTGGTTCGACTGGTCAGACTTTCTGGCTTCTGAATACCCGTAACGTCAAAGTTCTACGAATGACAACCGGGGCTTAACATGCTTTCCGAGACACGGGATGTCAGTGATGTCCAAGGTAAACTATAGAAAGTACATATGAATTAAAAAAGTCACATTGATACTTGCCCGGATTCGAACCCGAAACCTCATACACGCGCCTTTACGACGACCCAGATGTGTTATTCTGATGTATAAGCTACGAATGTCCTGCAAAGCCATCGGCCAATATTTTTATTGTACACCAAAAGGACAAAAACAGTAAAGGACAATACAAACAAATATGCAAGAGTACAATAGGCGGCCTTTTTTCGCTAATAAGCAGTTTCTATTACATTCTATCATTTATATTGCTTGCTGCGGAATAATATTAAAACTGTGAATATCTCCGAAGATATTTTTTTAAATTATAAATGACTTCCGCACAATGAAAATTACGCTAGGGGGCATTTTGCGTTTTAGTAATTTTATATTATCTCTGAAACTATATGACCAATTGACATACTGTAAATGGCAAATCTTATCTGTATGATGTCCTCGTGATACTGAAATAATTTATTGTCATAAGAATTGATATTTTGTTGCTCAAATAATCAACCAAACGTAAGTATGCCGAAAAATCATTTTTTTAATACAATAATAGAAGTATAAAAGATAAAATATAAAAGATAGAGATATGGTATCGCGGACTTTTTTGTAGAAATAATTAAGACAAACCAAGTTGCCATACATTGTTTTTAATTTTAAGCAACTGTTTAGGCAGCGCACGCAAATAATTCTGTTCTATGAGGTAATTTTTTCCGACTTGCTAGACAAAAGTTGCGGTAGCTCGGTTAAAATACATGTTATAAAAATAATTTATAGCCTATAGCACTCAGGAATAATGTAGCTTTCTGCCAGTACAAATTTTTTTGGAATTGGTTCATTAGTTCCAGAGATTACCCAAAACATACAAACTTACAAACATACAAACTTACAAACTTACAAACTTACAAATTTTACCTCTTTATAATATTAGTATAGATAATACAAGCCTATAACTGTCCCACTGCTGGGCAAAGGCCTCTTCTCATACAGAGAAGGCACGAGCATTGATCACCACGCTTGCTCAAGGCGGGTTGGCGATTTCGGACTCATATTAACTACAAGTCCAGGTTTCCTCACGATGTTTTCCTTCACCGATGTCAGTGATGTCTAAGATAAACTTTAGAAAGTACATATGAATTGAAAAAGTCACAATGGTACTTGCCCGGATTCGAACCCGCAACCTCTTGCATAAGAGGCGGGCGCCTTAACCACTAGGCCATCACGACATCATTTATAATATTAGTATGGATATATTTTTTTTTCTATATTTTATAACCTCAACATAGGTACCTAGTTAGGGAAAGACTAAGGATATGATAATTTTAGGAATACGGTAATTTATTCAGGTCTATTCAGCTTGTGTTCAAAGAAAACAACAAATACCTACGTCCGTTCGCTTTCTGCGTCTATAGCTTTCGTATAAAACCGTTGTTGTCTGTGGCCAGAAACTGAATAAATATGCGTAGTCTCTTAATCTCACGATAGATAGTTGTCTATATGGATTATTTTGATACACACTAATCAAAATACTACCAGCATTGTCCGCCACATCCCCGGGGAAATCAGTGAAATCCATTATTAGCTGCCGACTCCCACCTATAGGTACAGTCAGCTCCAAAAGTTGCTAAACACATTTAGATTTTCAAAATCACTGTACACTTTATAATCTATAAATGACAAAATGGTGTTGAATTAATTTTGAACTTTAATGATGTTCATTCATTACTGGCACCTATCTTGTTGAGCGATTTATAGATTATATAGTGTACAGTGATTTTAAAAATCTAAATGTGTTCAGCGACTTTTGGAGCTGACTGTACACTAGCTACCAGCGACTCTGCGTCATAGGTCAGTTAGTTATTGAAGTCTTGTGACCTTTCGCGTTTATTTATACATATTTATTTATTTCTGTCAAGATAATAAAAGGTTTTCCTTACATTGTTGTTGATTTCTCGTTCAAATATGTATCTAATAGTTGTACCCGCGGTTTTACGTTATGTGTTGGATTACTACCGGCCCCATCGTTCGCTTAAAATAAATAAAAAAACAAAATATTGACGTGTAAAAGTGTTATATATATAACCTATTTACAAAATAAATATGATTTTATGATTTTTTTTTATGACTATTCCGCTCCTCAGGTAAACTCGGTACATATGACTGTCTGGTTTCGAACCCTCAAACATGAGAGGCAGGCGCATTAACCACTTAACCAACACGACGTTACATCAAAATATATTTTTTAATTTCAATGTTAACTCCTTAGCAATCGTCACTCTGTTTAGTTTATTTATAACAGCTTTTTAACTAAAATGTTTATAATATTGGCTGTCAACACTCTCTGCTGTAAGTAGCTGTGCAACAGAGCATTCAGAGAAATAAAGTAAACAGTTACGGGATACTAAGCTGCCTCCTGCTTCGAAGTAAATGCTTCTATATTTACTCTCTGCTGCTAATGGAACGTTTGTGTTGCAAGGGATTTAAATAAAAGTGATGGTGCTGAAATGGTGAGGGTTTTTAATGTTTTTTTTTACTTTGTTTCAGTTGTTGCTCAGTTATGAATATTGTTTGGTTTTTTCTTAACATTCCTATGACCAAACCATATTGATGGTTGACACAGTGGTTTCTGAGCTTATCTGATGCCGTTGTTGTTTTGCAATAAACTTAAAGATACCTATCGAAAATGTCTTGCGGTTTTTACCAATAGACAGAATGATGCATTAGGTTTAGGTGTAATATATGTATATTATAGCTTAGAAAAGCCAAAAATTTTAAAGATTTGTACGCCTATAATGTGGTGTTATACTGCACATACGCATTAAGTCCGCCTAACACCATTAATCGTTCATTGTACCCATCAAGTCTGTTTTCATTGGCTAAATCTAAACATGTACAATCATGTCCAAATATTTATCACAAGCTAAGCTAAGACACTTACTTGACGTTAAGCTGCCTCTGTATCAGTAGCTTCTTCTCGATCTGCTCGATGGGGAACTGCGGCACCTCGTAGGGCGCCGACAGCTCGTTGGGGAGCTCCCGGGGCGTCTCGGCTCCCACAGCACTCGTGGGGCTCTCACTCCCTGCAACAACATTCATAAATCAATATCTTGGGACAGCTGGAACACGGTCATCTGATCTGTCATCATCTGAAGTAGAAGTTATAACCACACTTTATAATGCCATGCTCGGGTGCAGCTTAAGTCATCATCTCCCTAGCCTTATTCCCATCAATGATCCAGGGGCCAGCTTTCAGCCTAACCAGTTTTGATTTACGTGAAGCGATTGCCTGTAAGCCCTCCACAATTCAGTTACTAGGCGACACGATACCCCTTGGTTGGACTGGTCAGAATTCCTGGCTTCTGACTACCTGACACCCGTAACGACTGAGTTCTTCGAATGACAACCGGAGTGCAGTAGCGCTGGAGGGCATTACCAGTCGTTGAGTGAATACTTAAGTAACATCTTGGCTAGCAGTGAATGACTTGACAGATGTTAAGATTGGCGCAAAGACAAAATTCAGAAAAACAATTCACAATTTACTAGACAACAGAGTTTATTCTCAAATTACTGATAATAAATATTTATTGTAGTTGAGATTACAAGTTACAAAGATAGACACAATAAACTACTTGATAAGGGCGAAGTAATCTCCATGGACGTTAATTTAATCAATATCTATTGTAAAAACCTCACGAAGTGGCGCGAACTCAATTAAAAAGCACTTTAGCATCGAGATTACTTGGAGAGGAGAAAATAGTAATACAATGGAGTTCTCAATACTAAAGTTATAGGGTTAGCCAACTAGCTTTTGCTCATGACTTCATCCGAGTATTACGCGGTGCTAGCAGTGGCGCATGGGTATCCAAACTACTGGGTATATATATGTATACTGACATGTCCATAACAGAGCTATAATTATTTTAATACTACTAGGCAGATTCATGTCCTATACAAGCGAGCTTTACGGCTTGTACGAAGGACACGCCACTGGGACATCACGGATGCATTCGAACTTCGAAGTCGCACTTAAAAAGTAACATATTTCCTTCTCTAAGGTTCAGCTCATTCGGACTAAAATTTATTTTGTGGTTAGGCCAACAAAATGTAATGAACAGCCCCCTTACCATGACGTTTAAAGTAAGGTTATTTTAGTCCTGTTGCAGGAGTGTGCTAGTGACAGCGTTAGACACGTCGTCGTCTAGCGCCGTCTCTTCCCCACTGAAAGTAATATCAAAGTAATACTGCTATAAGGGCTTGTGGTACGCCTCCAGACAGTTAATTACGACATTATGATATTCGTAAGGATGACGCAGACTTATAAAACTACTAACCGTGCCAAAAACAGCATCCAAAGAATTTTATCAAGTCACTGTACGTATAATACCAGAGTAGGATGAGTAGGCGAAGATTCTTTATGAACCCAATAACATAGGCTTTGGTGCTGACTAATGGTTGCTAGGAATACTTGACGGAATATACAATAAAAATATACAGGGTGTCCCACGGCAATGCCACATGGAGGGAAAGTACCTTAAATATTGTAGATAGAGCATTTTACTGAAAGAAGACATTATTTGAATTTTGAAAACATTTTAAACTGCATTCATAGATATTTAAATAATTACACAGTTGAACCGGGAATCGAACCTGTTACTCGAGAAAATTAATCAGCCTGTAGTTTTATCCTACAGGTCGAAAGGCTTCATCACAAGGATTATTTTTTGCTAAATAACATTGTGTCAAAAATAAAAGAAAGACCATGAATTTTAACATTTTTAATACAAAATTAGTCAATTTTTCAAATGCTCAAAACTAGTCCCTTCTCTTGAATACAAAGTGATAACTTTTGATTATTTCGTTCGCTGACGATTTTTTGGTCTTGTTGTGGTGGATATAAATGATGCGTACTACTCAAGTGGGTAGATTAATTAGTAATAAGTAGTTATGATTGTCAATTGTATGTCCTTACGGCAATGTAAGCTTTTAACTTTTCAGAACAAAATTTTACATCAAATGTTAAAATTCACGGTCTTCCTTTTATTTGTGACACTATGTTACTTAGCAAAAAATAATCCTTATGAAGAAACCTTTCGATTGGTATGATAAAACCACAGGGTGATTATTTTTTCTCAAGGAACAAGTTCGATTCCCGGCCCAACCATTTAATTATTTAAAAATCTATGAATGCAATTTAAATTGTTTTTAAAATTTAGATAATGTCTTCTTTCAGTAAAATGTTCTATCTACAAGATTTAAGGTACTTTCCCTCCATGTGGCATAGCCGTGGGACACCCTGTATAATAGAGATGTACAAAGATCCTAAGTATCTCAACTCATCGTTGTTATGAGCTACAGAAAATGCTTCAGAAGAAATATGAGACGATACGTCATACGCCTTCATATCATGGTGTTTGAGATCATCATTACAAACACCATGCTATGGAAGTGTTACTACACAGATTTAAATTTTTTTTTTTTACTAATAAATTGATTATAATTGTTTATATTTAACTATACATACATATATGGGCCTATGCAGCCTGAAATAAAATAAAATTGAATTACTGGTTGCGTTTTGGAGTAGGTACCTAATATCATTGTATAGTAGCCTCACGGGCTCCCAAGTGGTCACTATTGCCTAGAGACGTCTGCAATTGCAGAGGCCTTGCAGATGCGTTACCATTGCAGAAACAATTACGAATTAATATGATTACCAATGTTTTACAAATTTCTTAAACCTTTAAACACACGTGATTCGGGACACAATAGAACGGCAAAAGCAGCGCAATAGCCGGCTGTCGCCTGGTCGTTGAAAGGTTATTACCAAAAGTACAGCTCTTGAAGAATTTGCGTCGAAACATTTTATATTTAACAAGAGTTTAATCAGCTTCTGAAACAGCTCATTTAAAAATCAGTACGAAGATGAGGGTGGAATTTTAAAAATAGCGGTAATATACACGTAACGGTAACATACACCTTCCGAGAACCTAATCTCGATATTTTCTCTTAGGAAAACCTGAGACTATCTTGTTATTATATACGGGGCACAAAGTAAATACACTTTGTATAAAAGATGAGGATTTTCTGAAGGTTCCTGTAGCAAGGAGCTTACAAGTAATTACATAATGGAACTTAAAGCGATCATATAAATAGTAGCGAGGTTGGTGCACCGAAGCTGGGCTGTCAACACGGATACAATATATCAAAGGTAGATATTATAGAATACTAGCTTTTGCCCGCGGCTTCGCTCGCGTTAGAAAGAGACAAAAAGTTGCTTATGTTACTCTCCATCCCTTCAACTATCTCCACTTAAAAAATCACGTCAATTCGTCGCTCCGTTTTGCTGTGAAAGAAAGACAAACATACAGACAGACAGACAGACAGACACACTTTCCCATTTATAATATTAGTATGGATGGACTATGCAGGTTGTATGCGGTACAACCATGGTAAACATACCGTCAATTCGATCTGGCATAATTTTAATACCGGTTGGAAAAGGCCTGAAGTTCGTGTGTATTGCTAAGCTTACATGGACCTAATTGTATCGGTAGTCAGTCCATATTGAATAACTAAAATAGCTAGATAAATAATGTATAGGTTGACCTGGATCAGTCAAAGAAATATTAATGCATTTCACTAGAGTTTATCTAATACTGCTAAAACATACATACATAATACTTCGTTACAATTTTATTAAGTGTAAGTAGATGTACTATGTTTACCGAAGTAAAGATAGGAAGTGGGACATAGGTTATCAGTTATCATTTTTATCATTGTAGAAGTCACCTTTTTAGCTTTAAGTAATTATAGTTTCACTAGTTTATACTTATGTATAAAACACTTAAGTATTTTTAGACTCTCAGACAGACAAAGTGTTATTACGATGGGACTCTTTGCATTAAGATATCTCCCGTATTATGTACTAACCATTGTTTTTACCCCGAAGATTAACAATCAATTCCAGTTTATAGAACAGTGGTCTCATTAATTTTAATAATAAAAAACTTTTTCAAAAAAATAATAACTGCCTTAAAAAACTAAAAACCCAAAAATAACAAATATTTCGGAAGTCGGTGGCAACACAAGTTGACTGGCAGAACACAAGCCACCGACTTCCGAAATATTAGTTTATTGTCTTGTTTTTTGATTGAATTGACGGAGATATCGCGTAACAAACATACAAAAAAAAACATACAGACGAATTGAGAACCTTCTTCTTTTTGAAGTCGGTTTAAAAATAGATAATGATTTAAATTCGTGGAGTTTATTTTATGTGTTTTCTTACACATTTATATTAAGTGTAAATAAAAACAATTACTAATATCTTTTCACACTTATAAAACTTCATCCAATACACTTTTATGTTAATAGTCAGTCAGTAAGTTGACACTTGACACCCTGCTGTCTTTACGAGGTGAGGCAGGGGTCACGAACCGGCACCAATCGATTGGACACGATAACAATATAGATGTTTGACAAATTGTTTCACTAAAACAAAACAACAGGCTTTTGTTGCGTTGTTACTTTAAGTTATTGCCTTGTTTAGTTAATGATGACTGAAATAGGGGAGGAATAATTTAACAGTCGTATATTTAAGTTACTTTATCCAATCAGTTTATGTACTGCATTTTAAATTTACTAGTCTGCAGTGTAGTGTAGGTTTCTAAATCCCGAAAAATAAGGTCAATCATTACTTAATTGTAGGCTGTATGATCAAAACATTCAATATGCAAATTGTAAAATAAAACTATTATATTCTAAACGTTATTTTTTAGTGAATAAAATCTGCCTGTTTTAGAACCCAAAGACATGTTAAGTAAGATTGATTTATTGACCTTAAGCTAATTACCTAAACCGTTGGGGTATTTAGAGGTAGATATTTATTACACGAAGAATATCAGCTCCATTGAATTCCCCGATATTGCTCACATCCACACGGTTTCCTCCAAAGATTGCTCTCTCATGAGGAAACAGACGCACAAGGAAGTTATTCAGTAAATATTTCGTTTTACATATTGATAAGAAGTTCAATAGAGCGCGTAAAATATTAATGCTTCATTCATTTGAAATGGTAGACCTTATCTGCTTAGCTGGTTTATACTTGAAGAATTTGTTTTTAAAACCCGTATATCATCTTCTCCCTAGCTCTTTCTTAACTACTTTAGGGTGGGCTCCTAATCTAACTAGAGTCAAAATATACTGTAAACGAGGGACAATAATTGCGTTTAATAAAAATACGTAATAAAAAATAAAACATTACAAAATTAAAATCTCGGCTGCATATAAAATAAATGTGAACTTAAAAAAGTCACCAACTTCCGAAATTGCAGTCTTTGATTTGTAAATTGATTCTAATTATGTCCCTTTAAAACCAATATTGTCATTCGAAGAACTTTGACAGTCGTTACTGGTTAGTCAGAAACTCTGACCAGTCTAACCAAGAGGTATCGTGTCGCCCAGTTATAGGGTTGTGGAGGTCAGATAGGCAGTCGCTCCACGTGAATCCGGTTAGGCTTAGGCTGGCAGCCGACCCCAACACGGTTGGGAAAAGGCTAGGGAGATGATGAATACCAAGAACTAACTTAACGCGGATGAAACTTTACGAAACCGCCATTACAACTAATAAAACTTTCGGTGACTTAGCGACAGCCGGCTGTCGGGCTGCTATTGTCTTTCTATTGTGTCTCGAATCACATGTGTTCGAAGGTTTAAATATTACAAATACTGAACAATGTAAAACCTTTGAGCATATTAAATCTGTTTAATTTAAATAGAAGTAAAAATAAGTAAGTGACTAAAGAACCTTTTGCTAACATCAACGACGTTATGTCGGACAGCGTAACACAGTGTTACCCACTTGTAAACTCACTACCCCGTGTACTCCCTTAGGGCTTGTAACACAAGTTTATTTCCAGACTGGCCGCTTAGCAGAGAAAATGATATCGCTATACAAACCAGTTTCAGGTATCCTCTAGAGCTGAATAACTTTAAGACTGGATGCTGGATGATAATAATATTAAAAAAATTAAAGAGATGAGATATACAAAATTACAATACAAAGTGGCATAATAAATTAATAATACACCTAATCAGAGATTACTAAAAAGGCAAGAAATTACGATTTTATTGAAAACTAGCTGTCCCCCGCGGTTTCACCAGCGTTATATCAGATTTTTGGTTACTAAAAAAAGAAGATAAAAAGTATTCTATGTCCGTCGTCCTAAGCTACCTCCCCACCAATTTTCAAACAAAACGGTTCTGCCGTTCTTGAGTTGTAAAATGTGTAACAAACACGACTTTCTTTTATATTTAGAGATTGAGAACTCAACTGCATGGCTAGTTGTCAACAGAGCAACTATAAGAAAATCTACAATATATTATTATGTCTGAGTTGGACTGTACAAACTTTAGGGGTGATAGTTTGCTCTATTTTGCGACGTATTAGAACATATGCCGCCTTATTACAAAACAAGGTTTTTCTCTAAACCAGGTTTAAACCATTGAGCCAGGTTTTGTAATTTGGATCTAATTCTGATACAGTCAAGATTCGAAATACAAAACCTAGCTCAATGGTTTAAACCTGGTTTAGAGAAAAACCTTGTTTTGTAATAAGGCGGATGGGGTCTAAACTTAACGCTTTCCAATTGGCTGCCATTTTTGTATTATTGTTGACGTTTTCAGCAGCAACGTGACGATCCATATTAGATATGGTTATATACTCTTTTGACGGAAATGGTTTTGAAATTATATACATTCTTCTCTTCACACTTAACTGTACAAAAATATTATATAACAACATTATTTTAAAAGAGTATTTCCCATTAATTCTTCTCCATACGAATCAACTTTTTGGAATGTGCAAATAGATTCATTTTCTTTGTTTCTGACGTTCTAAAGTGCCTTTTAAATGGTCGGTCTATTAGAAATAAATGATTTGAGTTTGAGTTTATTGTGAGTTTGATCATAGTAGTTAAGAGGCGGGGACTACGCACAATTTTACTTACTCAGCTCTATTGCTTATGTCTGTAAAAAACAACATTTAAACAAAATGAATGCATAGTTCTTAAATCTGTTACCTATGTATGGTGTTTTAATTACAGCCACTAGTCACATATTTATGAGGTAAAAAGACTTTTTGTTTAGTCAGCTAATTAATATTTTTAGAAAAAAATAGGTATGGTGAACACGCAACATGAAAAGTTTGCTAGGGTGACCAGGCGTCTCGCTCCTGTGAGACATTCCTGAATAAAATTTGGCTGTGGGTCTGTGCCATTAACTCATAGCTTGTATATTTAAGGTCATTTCTAATAATTTATTTATCTGTAGATTAATTGGCTACTAAATGTGGAATTTTAAAATTTTGGATATGGAGCTTCTGTTAAATAATTTATCTATATTAACCTAATCCACCGATAAATAGGTTCAGGATACGTTATAGTTGTCTGAAATGCGAAGGGCTTGAAAAACGGTTCTGCGATTATTGTGTATAATAATTATGTTCTATTAGAGGTAAACTGTAGGTTCTGTCTTGAACTTATAGCAAAATCAGCTTTGTAGAAATTCGATAATTTTCTCTAGTAAATATATTGATTATATTATATTGATAGACTTAAGTCAGAAGTTTGAATGAACGTTTAATGAGTAAGTAAGAAGTACGACGTATGAAAATTAATTATCCCCATAATTTCGCCAACAATGAACATAAATTATAAAATTATCGACATAACCAAACCCGTATAAAATAATAACACAATAAGGAGTAGGAATCTGCAGTAGTTTTAGTGCTGGTCGTTAAAATGTCCGGCTACCAGCACGCGATTAAGCTTGTGCGCAATGCGTAAGACCATTTATTTAGTTTTTATTCTGCCAGGATGCGAGGCAAGCCAATTTTCTGATTCCGACGTGATATTAAAGTGATTTGTGTAGTTAACTTTAATTTAATGTTGTATCTCTCGGTTGTTAAAAACCTATTTCATTTATTTTTTTATGTTATTTTTTGATGATTTGTGTAATCATAAATCATATTAAATTGTTTCTACTAATACTTTACAGGCAATTTAACAATATTTTCTTTTTATGAAAGTTTATATTTATCTTGTGGTTGTAATATACAAGTGTTAGGCCGAACCTCTCCGATATTTTAGTAAAAAACCAATACGAACAGGCAATAAATAAAACTGCGAGCAAATTCCCGGAATCACGTAAATATCAAACCGGGTTCCTCGAAAACCAATCATGACCAGAAGCACTAGTTGTTACGGAGAAAAAACAACGACTAGCATTCCAATCACAAAATATTAACTTTTATTTTTTCCATAACTAAAAGTTTCTTTTTCATTAAGGCTTCCGTGGCTGACTGGCTGTAATATTAATATTGTCCTCATTCTAGCGCTATTCTAATTAAAATGGTACATATTCGTTCCCATATCCTAAAGCTAGTAAGTTCCCATCTCTACTAAGCTTTCTAGCAGTGAAAACTTGTAATTGGCTCTAATTTTAGTCTAGTTTTACAAATACATTAAATGAATACGATAGCATTTAAAAATTATTGTTCAGTCTTTTTTAACACAGATGAGTCGTCGTTTATCGTTTACGATAAAGGCTTTTGTTCACAATGAAGTGTAGTGAACTTTACTCGACGAAAACGACAAGACATAAGAGGCAGTAATTTATCAAGAAAAAAATATTTACGCTGTCGCTCTGAAGTTGTATTCCTGGTCTCCGGGGAGTCCTGCGATTCCGAAGGCCTCCTCACATGCCACAAATCCTTATCGAAGCTATACATCTTCAAGGCACTTACACTTTGTTCCCACAATTAATTATTTAACACGCATAACTTTTTAACTCATTATCACTGAAAGGTTATCGGTAAGTTGAGAATTTAACAACACTGTGTGAGACGACCGTCTGCGTTGACTTGTTGTTGTTGAATGAACTCAAGTATTCGAAATATGAATGTTAAGCTGTTCGAGGACTGGCCGGAAATCTTTATGATAAATTGTGATACTGATTAGTCACTTCATTAACGGAAGTGGAGAAATGTAGAGAGTCGATAGAAATGATTCATCTACAGTTAATATTGTTTGTTGTGATATTGCTAATAGTTGCGAAATTGTGCTATATAGCAATTGTTTTGTGTTGAATACATTATTACTTTAAAGTATTATATGGGTATTTTTTACAAATTAATATGTTTTTATTTTCAGTTTTAGTTTGGTGTGCATTGACCATAATTTCAAAAACCATCGAGATCATTCCCAGTCCTACCACTGCGAATTTCAAATCTCGTTATACTTATATCAGACAAAGATAAAACCGTTAAGTTTATAAACATTTAAAAAGAGAACGCAAAAAATCACTACTGCGTCACAGAGATCAAAAGGCGCGTAGCAACAGATTTGTATTCGACCCAAATACGACCCTATGCCCGCAATGGCGACCGGCCGAACAGCTGAGCGGCGGCAACGTCATGGGGCCCTGTTGATCTACTCATGGCTGACCTTCTAAAAATACTGATCAAACAGTTATTTATAAATGCAGTTTCTTATATTTGGAAAGAGTATAATATGTTTTAATCAACAGGATCATCTTAGATGTTAATTTACAATTTAATTTCTGAACCTAATTAGGTACTATTTTGTAAAATACTGTTCAATAGATTTTATGATTGTATCTTCTTGGAGTATCTTTATTTAGTTTGCAATCAATCTAATAAATAGGTCAACAGTGAGCGCAGAATCTTTGTAATCATATCAAATACACACGTAAGCAGCAAAAAGCTGTTTAACGCCATTATTTGACATTTTTAGCATTCAATTCGATTGGTTTGTACGTGTGTTAGCGCCTGGCGTATAAGTGGAATGTTTGTAATGTCGCATTATGTATACTTTAGCCACAGCTTTAGCATTGCGTCATTCGTCTGGTTCTTATTTGGAGTTTTCGCCTGTAATGGTATAGCGAAAATCAGAATCTTCCGTAGCTTTGAATCATTTCATACATCAATTAATCATATATCTGACTTTGAGAAACAATCTATCAATCATTAGTCAACGGGTAATCTATTTCTTATGGTGTTGTTTGCACACAGTTTTCATCAAAATCTCGCTATTTTTCATAAACATTTCTTTAAAAAGATTGATCCTATACTACTGTAACAGTGAGATATACCTATTTCTATGCTTATGATTCTGCGCAATAAGTTTTCAGATCATAAGACTCTCCGTTTGATTCTTAATTTAGCTTTGGATTCAATATTTACAAATGAGTCATGAAAATAAATAAACAGATTTCCTTCCTGTTCAAAATGTGCAGTTTCAATAATAATAAATAATAGTACCAGGCGATTATGATCCCACTGCTGGACAGTTTTCTTTTTATACGTAGTAGACAAAGTATTAATCACCATACTCACTCAAACTGTATTGTGTCGATGTATTATTACAAGTTTTCAAGTCTCTATACGAACTAACTTGTGCCAGTGGTGACCAAGATAACTTTGGTACACCTGAATTTAAACATTCACTGTCATACTGGTTCCCTTGTTCACAAACTAAACAAAGTTTAAGTCCTGTGCATCTTCCTCTCTCCATTTTATTAAGAAAAGGACAGAACATAAAATATTAGTTTAGTCCTGCCAAATTAAGGTTCCCTCTAGACAATTTAGACGAGATTAAAAACATGGTCACATAAATTGCGTCAATTTACGTCAGGCGCTGATTAATTTGACAGGACTCTCTTCTCCCTAGCCTTTTCCCAACTATGTTGGGCGGGCTTCCAGCCTAACCGGATTCAGCTATATATCAGTGCTTTACATGGAGCAACTGTCTATCAGGCCTTCACAACCCAGCAACTAGGCGACACGATACCCCTTGGTTAGACTGGTCAGAACTTCTGGCTTACCCGTAACGACTGTCAAAGTTCTACGAATGACATCCGGGACCAACGGCTTTACGTGCTTTCCGACGCACGGGATGTCAGTGATGTCCAACATAAACTTTAGAATGTACATATGAATTGAAAAAGTCACAATGGTAGTTGCCCGGATTCGAACCCACAACCTCTTACACGGAAGGCGGGCGCCTTATCCACTGGGCCATCATGACACTTTGACAGGACTAAAATACTATTTATCTTTTGTCTTTTTCTTAATGAAATTAAAAGAGAAAGATGCACTGAACTTTAATTTTGTTTACTTTGTAAACAAGGGAATTAGTCAAAGACTTGAATAATGTGACTAAAAACTAAGCTCTAACGCACAAACTGGGCCAGCAGTTTCTAAACAAAAGCCGAGTCAAGACCTATTTGGTACCTATTTTTATTGAGACGTCACAATCCTAAGGCGAGGCATCTTAACAACCCACTTATAGCTTATTTATGAGACTAATAGAGCTGTCTAACATCTGCAAGACCGGGCAAGACAAAGGAATTTTTCCATTAACACGTAATTAAGAGAAGAATAATATCGGAATTACTTCAACTTATGCAATCGGAAAACAATTCCATTAAATCTGTTACAGGCTGTGCTTCGATTCAATTGTATTCATTCGTATTGTGTTACGTGATTTGACAGATAAAATGTTATTGAAAGAGTCATCATTTTGGTTTCAGGCTACCGTTGCTCACGATTTTCAGGCCTACACGCCCGTAGATCATCGTGATGGTAAATAGTAAATAGACTTTACTAAGCTTTACTTATTAGACTTTCATCTAATCCAACTGGTAACTGGCTGACCAGTCCTAAACAAACTAATTCTTCATCCTTTTTAAAAATCTGTACATTCAAGTATTGTAACAACTACTGGTGGTTCTAATAAATTATCATATTAATATAGATTATTATAAATATTTTGGAACTATTTTTTAACTTCGACAACTTGAGGATAGGTGGTGATCATGTGATCAATGCTCGTGCCTTCTCTTTATGAAAAGAAGCTGCTGCCTGCCTTACAGTAGGACAGTTCGAGCTGGTATTTTTTTTTTGTATGATATCTGAAGTTTTCTATAGCATTAAAATAACAAAATAAATTAAAAAAAAACGAAACAACACCAAAAGATCAGATGTTATAATCATTTTTTAAATTCAGTGAATGGGAATAAAACTCTTAACTTAACGGGATCAGAAAAAAAACAAATGAAATAATGGACACATAATATTATGATAGCTTACAAAGCATTATCCATACTAATCCATACAAATATTATAAATGCGAAAGTAACTCTGTCTGTCTGTCTTTCTGTCTGTCTGTCTGTCTGTCTGTCTGTCTGTCTCTTCTTCACGCTTAAACCACTAAACCGATTTGAATGAAATTTGGTACAGATATAGTCTGGGACCCGAGAAAGGACATAGGATAGTTTTCATCCCGAAAATCCCCCGGGAACGGGAACTATTCCACGCAGACGAAGTCGCGGGCAAAAGCTTGTACTGTATAAAAAGTATTATAATTTATAATAATGCATAATTCATGAGCGAAATAATGCAGGCACGTATGTAGGTATTAGACGTAACCAACTACGGGTTAATGTTCGTTTTGACCTTTTAGTTTATTATCAAACTTGTAAAGAGTCTTTAATTAATTTCCTTTACTATTTCAAGCTGTTGTAACATGTTAATTATAATTGTGCAATGTTTCAATTAATGGACTCATCCATCATTAATTAATAAGTCCAATAAAAAGGTGTTGTACATTTTCATAAGTTTCAGAATTTATTACAATTTTATTATCATTTTTAATATGGCGATTTTCCTAGAAGTTATTTTATTTCAAATAAAAGCAAATATTAAATTCATAATTTCAACGTGTTTGTCGTTAAAATACTGGCTTATGGAATGTGCAAACGAGTTTATTATAACTGTTTTAAGTGTTAACTTTCACTGCTCTCGCTCTTGAGTTGAGTAATACTAATTGAAACAGGCGAATGCTAAAATAACCCAAAACTGTATTGCAACTTTGTTAAATTCTCCATTTATTAACGCCTGAACTTGCGATAAATACCCAAGGCCTATTATCGCAGCAAAAACAGTTAAAATACATAATAGCATATCAATATGTCAGAAACACGTCATATCATCACATTGAACTAGTTTTAAATCTCTATTTTAGTTAACAAGCAAGTCAAACTTTTGAAAATAGTATAACATGTAAAAAGAACTGACAGCACTAGACACTTAGTGAAACAGCTGTAAATGTAAACTACGTTGCAAATAGTGCAAATAATTAAAGTAGAAACTTGTACTTAGAGTCGCATTACAACGAAAAACTCACAGTAAACTTAAACTTTCTAAAACAATAGAAATACCAAACATGCCATCTTATCACAGTGTTGTCAAAAAATGAAATGAGTTCGATATTTCAATATGGAATGCCACGAGCCACGAACTGCGGTAAGCGATCGCAGCGCCCCAGTGCGTCGTTCGGTGACGGCCGGCGACGCGCGGTGCGGACGCGGACTGACAGACAGGCGGACTCACGGAGTCGCGGACCCCTCGCGCCGCATCACACACGCGAAGTGACCCGACGTTGCGTTGTAAACACAAGATAGGATTTGAGGTGATTTTATTGCGCAGCCTTGATTGAGTTTTTAATAATTATTGTTTATTTGCGCAATTTCAATAATATATTGCGACATTAGCGATAAATGGGAGAAAAATATTGTTGTGCTAAAAATAAAACTGTGTGATAAAGTCACGTTTTTGACCCCGATGACTTACTAGATAACTATTTAAGATATAAATTGTTACGGCGGAAACAACAAAAAAAAAGATAAGCAAAACACTAATTTTTAAATAATTCATAAAAATAAAATAAAAATCCAAGAGAAATAAATATCATACAAAACAATACTAATTGAAATTAAAAATCACTGTCACCCTACAATTACTGCATATGTTTACACTAAGAATGTGTTTCAAAATTTCGCGTTTTTTCACAAGCCTTCGATAGCTCAGTTGGTAGAGCGGTGGACTGTAGAGGAAAAACGCTGATATCCATAGGTCGCTGGTTCAAATCCGGCTCGAAGGAATTCTTTTTGTTATTTTATTTCAATATTTTTAAATCGATAGATTTCTTATAATAATTTTGTTATTTTAATGTTAAATATTTCTATTTATTATTTTTTAGATTAAATTAAATTATTACAAAAGACGGCATTTTTAAAAGTGACCAATAGAAAGTGATTACAATTCTGATTTAGAGAAAAAAAGCTTTTAAGAATAAAATAAAATACCTGATCACCTGCCCATTACATCAACATAAATGTAACTTTCTTGGAATTACAATTTTATTAAATTAATAATTTAATTATTTCCTAGAGACTCAGTAAAAAAAAATCAGTAAAAAATCATCAAGTAAGTTAATCACTATCAGTTTAAATTAGCCACCAGTTTGGTTTTGTCTACACTGTGAATTATCTTATGGAGCAGGAGCAGGACCGCGTCTAAATTATCTATGGAGTGTCTAAATTTGACAGGACTAAACTAATATTTTATCTTCTGTCCTATTCTTAATGAAATGGAAAGAGAAAGATGCACTTAACTTAAATTTAGTTTAGTTTGTGAATAAGAGAATCTGCACCATTGGGTTGTTTCATCCAAATTGATGGTGAAAGGTCAAATGTGCCATTCTTTACCCAGCTTAAGAAAAGTTGTAGGTCACAGATAAACAAAGCCATCTGACGTCAACGTCAAAGATGGCGCTTGTCGGCCATTCATGTGTGTGTTGGCTTAGTTTTAACGCTTCACTGCTTTACAAAGATAGGGCATGGAATAAATAGCCTGATTTTTTGTATCTATTTACCTAGCATTAGGCTAAGGGCACACTAGGGATTTTAAGCGTTACAGATAATAATCGCAAATCTATGGACGATTACTGCATACGGGAGGTTCTCGACAGTTGACGAAAAAAAAATCGGAGGCAAGAGGTATAATATGATGGCCTTAGTTCTAACTTTCAGAAAGGTATTTTTCTAATGAATAACGAATCGAATGTATCGTTGAAGTTGGGTTCACGTTTATACATATAAGTATAGGTCGCTGGTCATTTTAAAACCGAAGTACATGGCTAAAGGTCCATTTGACAATAACGCAGGTCTATTAAAAACCGAAAAACATGGTTAATGGTGTAAGAGACAATACATTTCGGGACCCCTGCTCTAAAGCATTCCACACTTAAATTTAAAAAAAAAACCTGAGTAAGAATTCGTTAGTCAAGTTCACATCAAGTTCAATAAAGTTAGTCTATAGCACGTTTCACACATCTTACCACCATCATCGAAGAACGAGTCAGTGATGATCCTCGGAGACCTTGAGCCGTCTTGAACGCCTCGAATTGACATTTCACTTGATATTATTGTCACTTACAACATCACTTCACACTACCCTTTATTAAAAACCTGTAACCCAATATTTCAGAGGAATATTTTATAGTTTAACTTATAATTTTAAAGTAATTAGATAGTTTAATAAAATACTAAATTACTAAGCGTTGTGGACGTCTGTTTCAAGTGTTTTGTGACCATATATAACAATGAACAATCTCATTGTTATCAAAACTTTGAGATTTATTGAGTAATCCGATAAGGCTGTTGTAAATATGTGCTGTGCGCCACAGGTGCATTCATTTGTTTGTTTGTTATAAGGAAAACAATGGAGTTCGACATTGAACAGCTGTTGTTATGCGCAAATGGCCCTACGTCCTACGACCATAAACACGGTTCAATAACGCCTTTTAATTTTACTTTCAATTTTGAGCTTAGGTTTTTTAATCTGAGTTAGCAATTAATTAAATCGATTTGGTTAAATCGCGTAATATTGCCAATACGATAAACCGAACGGTTTACAATTGACGGAGATATCGCGTAACGAACATATATAAAAAAAACCTACAGACAAATTGAGAACCTCCTCCTTTTTTGAAGTCGGTTCAAAACAGAGATCAATCGGCAGGGCAATCACTAAATACTCTCTTACAAAGATAAATTTTATTCAAGCCAGTGTTTGATAAATATTGCTTATCTTAGTTATAGCTTATTTTAGTTATAGCTCATTATCAAATTCAGCAATCGTCCCTCCAAGCAAAGTGCCAAATATCCATACTAATATTAAAAATGGGAAAGTGTGTCTGTCTGTCTGTCTGTCTGTCTGTCTGTTTGTCTTTCTTTCACGGCAAAACGGAGCGACGAATTGACGTGATTTTTAAGTGGAGATATTTGAAGGGATGGAGAGTAAGATAGGCTACTTTTTGTCTCTTTCTAACGCGAGCGGAGCCGCGGGCAGAAGCTAGTTTATAATAAAATTAAAAGCTATCGACGAAACAACAAAGTCACGCCGCTGAGTGCAACCAGTGAAATATTACACAAGCCAATTTATTTTAATTAAAATCAATACGTTTGCCGCCCACGCCTTCGGTGAAAACAGCTTCCTACAAACGAGCAAGCCATGCGACAAACGGCAATCACGGCGTGCAGCCGCCCTTCAGATTTGATTTCAAAAGGCAAACTATTATTGTTAATTATTTACTCTGATTAAAAGGCTCTTTTGAAAGTGAATAAAAAATGAGTTCAACTTGTTGCACATTTCAAAATGTAGACGCTTTTAGAGAAGAATAAAAATCTTTAAAAGAACATGATACTATGATGTACTCAAAATTGAACCAATCAGTGGGATATTTTTGTGTCTGCTACAGACATAGGCTAAGGCTTTTAATTGAGCAGATTAAGATCTACCTTTAGAGCCAGGGGGCCTACCACAAGTCCTTATAGCAGTAAATACTTTGATATTACTTCCAGTGGGAAAGAGACGGCGCTAGACAACGTGTCAAACGCTGTCACTTGCTCACTCTGGAACAGGAATAAAACAATCTTACAGTCTTACTTTAAACGTCCATGGTAAGGGGGCAGGTCAATCATGTTGAAGCGGTCCATTATGGTTGCACGCATTCTGCATCTTAATTAATGCTGACAATTGACGTATTTCTATTGAATGACAGATGAGTAGTTAAATCAGTCTATTTAATCCATACTAATCCATACTAATATTATAAATGGGAAAGTGTGTCTGTCTGTATGTTTGTCTTTCTTTCACGGCAAAACGGAGCGACGAATTGACGTGATTTTTTAAGTGGAGATAGTTGAAGGGATGGAGAGTAACATAGGCTACTTTTTGTCTTTTTTTTTTTTAACGCGAGCGAAGCCGCGGGCAAAAGCTAGTCATCAATAAAACCTCCAAGCCTTGTTCTTGTGGAAAATCGCTGAAATGCTCTTGGTGGAGTTTTTGTTTCGCTGGGCTTGTCCGCACTTAGCCTCATGATTGGGCCATGGTTGCGGAATGTTTATACTTAATAGTTACCGTGACCCTGGAACATAAAGGGCAATCGAAGGAACATGGGTGGGGTTTAGTCAGTAAGAGTCTGACACGCCCTCCCGCCGCACCCAGGACGGGAGCAGTCATTGGATGATTTCCCACTCACCAAAAAAAATATGATTGGGCCATTGTGCGTATTGTGCTTTTGGTGGAGTCCCAAATTCAAAATCACCGGAAACTTAGTACCTAATTTAAGTATCTATGCTGAACTGAATTTAAACTCAAAGTCTCAATTAATACGTAATGTTTGCCTCATTATTGAGAAATGAAGGAGAACTGTAACTGCTCAGTAATTAATATTGAAAGAAAGAAAGAAAGAAAGAAAAACAGTTTATTCGTGCTAAGTTAAGCTAAAGTTTTACAGCATGAACTTAAAATGTAGGTATAAAACTTATTGCACGAAAGGGCTAGCGCTCAGCATAATGCCGGGCCCGTACACAGGTACGAGTCCACGGCGCTGGTTTTCAGCGCTAGCCGAGGGCGTGTTTACTGTCTCAGAACAATGGAGAACTTAGTTGCTCAATTGTTCTGAGGCACGATAAACACCAAAAAAGGCGTTGTACCGGTGCGGAGCACACAACAAAAAAAAAAAAAAATACGAAAATAAAGTTACAACAAACAAGTTTACAAATTTTTAAATATCAGGCAACATTTTTACGAAAAATCGACTAAAGACAAAAAAAAGAAACTAAAAGGCAACTGAACACACTAGTGTATCATAATCGATCATTATTTAATCTATGACATTAAGGTACACACACGTACAGTACAATAATTATGTCGAAAAAGGCGGGAAGAATTCGGCGCGAACGGTCAAATTTTTTCGGTGCAAATTATAAAAAATAATTTATTGTGTAAAAAGTGATCAGGGTTGTAAATTTTATGTATATTTCTATTCACTAATTTATTCTTATTATATCTTCGTGTTTGGTAAGTCTTGTACATATTTATATATAGAGTGTAAATAAAATGAGGCCGCCGGACCCCGGCGGCGGCGGCGGCGGCGATGGTGACCTTATGGATGAGGACTCTGGGCAGGGCCAGATCTCTGGTCAAGGACAGAGCCCTCCTCCAGTCGGTTATAATATAACAGTTTATACAACGAACGAATCAGGTATGGATTCAGATGCTTCGTCTGTAAGAAATTCATCAAAGTCTCTTAAAAGAGTAAAAGCTCAAAAAAAACAATGCAAACACTGCCACAAACGTAAACGAAAGTACTGTAAGGCTAAAAACATTGAAGCTGACAGTCAACACATTTGCGATTGTAGTTCTGATGGCGAGACTATTCTAGAAAATAAAAAGTCGGATACGACTGCATCGGTAGTGACTCCTAACCTTCCATCAGTTCCTGTCTTTTCATTCGCTGCCGCATCCACAGCCGCACCTACATCTAACATTCCTACTCCTAACAATTCTATGTCAGTAGAGTCCCAGTCGCGTCCTCTCATTGGCCGCACAGCATACCAACAAACAGACAATAGTCCGTACTTAATTCACATTGTAAAACAGTCAGATAATAAAGATTATACACTGCACCCTATAACATTTGGGAAAATGATTCAAAAATATAATTTTAAAAATATTATAAATGGTAGCATTAAAAGAATAGGACGCAACAGAATGAGCCTCTCTTTCTCAACACATATTGATGCCAATGAATTTTTAAAGCACCCTTGTTTGGAACAACATAAATTTAAAGCATTCATTCCCTCCTACAATGTCACTAGAATAGGTATTGTTAAGGGTATACCATCAGATTGGTCAATTGATGAAGTATTAGAAAACATTAAATTACCTATAGGTTGTGGACCAATCCTTAAAGCTAGACGTTTAAATTATAAAGTAATTATTGATAATACACCCACATGGAAACCCTCACAGTCAGTAGTAATAACATTTGATGGGCAAACCCTACCAAAGAGAATATACATCTGTTACAATGCAATACCAGTAGAATTATATACCTTTCCTACCATACAATGCTATGGCTGTTGTCGATATGGCCATACTAAGACCCAATGTCGTTCAAAAGCTCGATGTTATAAATGTGGCCAAGAGCATGATGGGTCAACTTGCAAGATTGAAGAAGAAAATGCAACTTGCTGTAATTGCTCTGGTTTACATTTTGCCACTAGTAAATCTTGCCCAGAACAATCTAGACAAAGGGCAATAAAACAAACAATGGCAGACAGCTGTATATCCTATTTTGAGGCTAGTAAATTACATCCACCTGTTCATAGGTCTTATGTGGATGTTCTTAATGGTAGAGCAGTCACTAAATATGAGCACAATGAACTTCCTAACAAACATACAATACATAGTCCTACCACTTCCTATAGAAAAACAGTAACATTAAAGCCCCGGTCTTCTCATAAACCCTCTAATACCCACCATTATGATTATGCTGCCCACCAAGCCTTAGTTCGGGACTATGACATGCCCGCGCCGGCTAATGGCTCTGCTTTGAAGTCACCCAACAACAACGAAAGCGATTCTTTAAATGTTATTCAAATTATAACTAATCTTATTAACTCTCTCTGTCAATCCAATCTTATTACACCGGACCACGCTGCCACTATAATTAAATCAATAAATAATACAATTAATAATGGACCAACATCCATCAAACAGACTGCTGCAGTGGAACTGTCGTAGTGTTCGCAGTAAAAAAAATGAGCTCACTTATTTATTAAATAAATATAACCCTTCATTTCTTGCTTTATGCGAAACCTGGCTTCAGCCGGGATCTACATTTAAAGTGAGTGGGTACTCTTGTCTCCGCATTGACCGACAAGATAGGTATGCTGGAAATGCCCTACTCATTCACAATTCTATCTCTTATACACATTTCCCTCTTCCTTCTCACAGTGACACTTTTTCTATGATAGCTGTTGTAATAAATAATTTATGTATAATATCTATCTATATACCTGACCCTTCTGCTCCTATATTTCAAGAACTCTCTAATATTTTGTTACAAATTCCTAAGCCCTTCCTTGTTGTTGGGGACTTCAATGCACAGCACACTGCATGGGGTAGTTCAAAATTAAATTCATATGGTACAAACCTACTAAATATAATAGAAGATCAAAATCTGTGTATACTCAACACTGGGATAGCCACTCGCCGTACAAATCCCACTGAAGGGAAGAGTGTAATAGATTTGGCAATATCAACCCCAAACTTAGCTTCCACACTATCCTGGCACAGATTGTCTTCAACACATGGCAGTGATCACTTTCCAATCATCATTACCTTTCCCACTACTAATCAACAACCATCACCTATCACATTTCACAGCACTAGGTTGTATAAATATTCAGAAACTAGCAATTGGAACCTGTTTACAGAAAATGTGGATAAAAAGTTAAATGATCTTCCACCTATAAATAATGCAAATGAAGAAATATGTTCCAATTCCTTAGTGAAACTAATAAAAGACTCAGCCCACTCGGTTTTTCCGGTTAGAAAGTTTTCACATCATAGACCATCACCCCCCTGGTGGGATGCTGAATGTACTCAAGCAGCTAAATGCAGAAAAGAGGCAGAGTTTAAATATAACCATGATATCAACGATAAAAACTTTGAAAATTTAATGGAAGTGATGAGAAGCACAAAACAATTATTCAAACAAAAACGATTCATAAGTTGGCGAAACTTTTGTTCCAGTATTTCCCCAAACACGCCGCCCAGTGTAGTATGGAATAACCTCAAAAGGTTTAGATGTGGCATGTCAGACACCAGTTTCACCACTATTCCTCCATCACGCTGTTCGGAATTCCTAGATCGCCTGGCTCCACCTTCCGTTCCTGAAAAGGAGCTCATGATTATGCATAGTCTTCCAATGGAATTATCAAATTCCGGTCTCAATGCTTCTTTTTCATTTGAAGAATTGAAAGGTGTACTGTCAAACATTCGAGATACAGCCCCTGGGGAAGATAATATTCCATACATTTTCTTTTCAAAACTTAGCGACAATAGCCTAAAATATTATTTACAATTGATCAATAATGTCATGTTGACAGGTAACGTCCCCGAGTCGTGGAAATCCCAAATAGTATTGCCACTTTTGAAACCCAATAAAGACCCCTCAGATGTGGCGTCATACCGCCCCATCGCACTATCTTCTGTTGTCACTAAAATAGCGGAGCGGTTAGTTAAAAACAGACTAGAGTGGTTCATTGAACATAATAAACTTCTGTCCAGTTCTCAATATGGATTTCGAAAGTGTAAGGGCACAGTAGATAATATTGCTATTCTCATGACAGATATACGGACGGCGATGTCACAAAATAAATCAACAATAGCCTCTTTTTTGGATATTAAGTCCGCCTACGATAATGTGGTATTACCTATCTTAAGAAAGAAGTTAATCACCTTGCAGGTGCCAGTTTTAATTATTAATTTTATAATGAACATTTTATCAGGAAGATTAATTAAAGTAGGATCGTCTTCTCGAATTCTGTGGAAAGGTTTACCACAAGGCTCAGTATTAAGTCCTTTGCTGTATAATATTTATACCAGTGATTTAGAATCCTCTCTCGAAGGAACGGCTGACATTTTACAATATGCTGACGACATAGTCCTTTATACTTGCAACAAAGATATAAATGTAGCCTGTGATAGATTGACTAATGCATTGTCTCACCTTAAGGTCTGGATGGATTCTAATGGTTTAGAACTTTCGGTACCCAAATGTACAGTAGTTCTATTTACCAGAATGAGATTACCTCCCCCAATAACTGTGAAATATAATGATGTGCTCTTACCTGTAGATTCACAGGTTAAATTTTTAGGTGTCATTTTAGATCAGAAACTGACTGGAAAACCTCATGCCAAATATATCACTGCGAAATGTGAACGCTCCATCAATTTATTGAGATGTCTTTCGGGCGTTTGGTGGGGTGCACATCCCTATTCGTTGAGACTGATCTATAATGCTCTAATTAGAAGTGTCCTGGATTATGGATCCTTCTTATTAGAGCCTTGTAGTCAAGCAGCTCTAGCGAGTATGGATGTCATTCAGACAAAGGCCTTGAGAGTTGTAACAGGAGCTATGAGATCAAGTCCTACAAATGCTTTGCGTGTAGAGTGTGCAGACCCACCCCTCCACCTGAGACGGCAATATTTGTGTGACAGATTCTTTTACCGCACCTTATCGCTTTCAACTCATCCATTAATAACTAAACTTAATGAACTGTTACAGTATATTCCCCTAAATTACTGGTCTCATAAATCACTACCCTGCCTAATCAAAAGTATGCAAAATTATTTGACTATGGAATCACCTGCCTACCGATCCCCTACAGTTCCGTTGTTTAATGCACCTTTTGAGGCCTTAACACTGACTCCAGATATTCTTGACAGCGTGGATATCGATAAAAATACTTTGAACGCCCAAGTCGAATTCAAAATTTCTGTGAATTCTAAATGGTCAAATTCTCATTTCATCTTTTGCGATGCCTCAAAACTTTCTGCGGAAGGGTGTGTTGGTGTAGGAATATATCATCAGCAATATAACATAGTTCAAAAAATCAAATTACCACCTGAATCGACAGTATTTACAGGAGAATGCTTAGGTATTCTTAAATCGGTTGAGTATGTCTTACTGATGAAACTTCGTAGTACAATCATTTTCACAGACTCCAAAAGTTCATTAGCCGCTTTACAAAGGTATCCATTTAATTCTCGCAATCATTTCCCAACAGTGTGCGATATAAGAACTAAATTGCTGGAGTGCACAAAGAGAGGTTATTCTGTTGTAGTAACTTGGATTCCTGGACACGCAGGAATCAAAGGCAATGAAAAGGCTGATGAGTTAGCAAAAGATGCCATAAATTGTGGAGATGTTAATCTATATGTTAATTTTTCCCATGATCTAGGATGTTTACCTATGATATCTCTTCAAAAATCCTGGGATAGAGTTTGGTTTGAGAGTGCTAAAACAAAGGGGAAACATTATTTCGCTATTCAACCCCATACACGTCGAAAACCGTGGTTTTGTAGAATCAAGCTTGGCAAGGTAGCTACATCGGTTTTGATCAGAGCTCGGCTGGGACACGTATGTAGCCCGGCTTTCCTGGCCAAGATTGGTGTTATAGATAATGCTGTTTGTGCTTGCGGTTGCGATGATTCTGACATCAATCATTTATTTTTGGGATGCTATCTGAACGACATTAGCAAATTTTACGACGACTTGACTGCCTTACAAATAGAATTACCGACTAATGTTTCTTGCTTATTAGCATCTGAAGATCCATCCCTTTATAGAATATTATCTGATTTTATTATAGAAAATAATATTAAAATTTAATATTTTATTATATATAAGTAAATAATTATTTTCAATATTTTCATATGTTATCGGTACCTATCCTAATAATTATTTGACTTACTTTCCTGATCCTTCCCTTTCCAAATTCCGCGCTCCATGTAAATACTTGTAAATAATAATTCTCTTCCCTAATTTTTATTGAAATTGTAAAGAAAATTAAAACAAAAAGTGGATTACAAAGAAATGAATCAACAAAGAAACATATTGAAAAAACTTGCACACTGGCAATTGCGCATCGTCAAGGAGCCAAAAAGAAGAAAAAAAAAAAAAAAAAAAAAAAAAAATAATTATGTCACCTATGTCATCACTGTTTATATATATTAGTCTATGATCACTAGAATTACATAAGCCGGTAAGCGTAAGCTTTTACTTACAGCAAATGGTGTAATAAGGTTTTATTATGAATCATTGTGGTATGTTGTGCTCGGTAATTGCTTTTGAACAATGTTGTGTTTGTGAGTGAAATTAGGTGAACCCATCTCAAGACAAATCCACGGCGCGGGAGTTGGAATACGACCCGCAACGCTATCTATATATATATCGCGCAGACGCCAAGGAACAATGCGGTGAGTGAATTTAACCCATACATATCTATGTGAAAAACTAATGAAATACGGCATTATGCATATAAAATAAAACATGTATAATGTAAAAAAGAAAGAAACAAAGATAGATAGTAATTGAGGTGATTGAAATAATGTAATAAAAATGTAATATTGTAATATTGTCTCACAGGCGTACAGAACATAGAATACAGGGGACGAGAACGCCGCTAACAGACTACAGCAGGCTGGGGGCAGAGACGAGTTGCGGCGCAACCGGATGATCACACCAAGGACTGTAGGCCATGACCCGAGAGGTAAATAAAAGATTATTGTGATGATAGTTGGGCATCAAGTAGTAACTTCTTGAGTTGGTATTTGAAAGATTGTATTGTTCGCAGGCCTCTAATTGGTGGTGGAAGATCATTCCAGCAGTGTGTGGCCGCAAACCTGAAACTGCCCCTGAAAGCTGCGGTTCTGTGTCGTGGAGTTCGGAGTGGGGGTACTATGGAGCGAAGACCATACTTGTATTGATTTTGTCGCCATGTGAGTCTTTCAAACAAATAGCGCGGTTTTTGGGTTGTTATTGTGCCAAACAGCAAACTCGCTAGATGAAGCTTACGCCTGGCAGCCATCTTAAGTATTTTGAGTTTATTTATGTATGGGGTCACATGGTGTCTACGGGGAACATGAACACAAAAGCGAACACAGGCATTCTGAACTCTCTGAATTAACCTATCTGTTCTAGCAAGCAGGCAAGGTCCATACACTGTGTCACAGTAATTAAACTTGGAAAGGACCAAACTATCAACTAATTGCTTTCTAAGTGGTATGCTAAGGTAATTGCGAATGCCATATAAGATCTTAAGCCTGTAGAAGCAATTTCTGAGCACGCTCTTTATGTGGGCTTCAAAACGCAACTCAGGATCCAGGATTAGACCCAGGTTGCATGCCTGGAGTACGCGCTCAATTTTCTCGCCTTTAATAATGATCTCTGGATTGGCAGACAAAATTGCAGCGACTTGTTTTTTTGTTCCCAACACCATGAACTTGGACTTCAGAGGGTTCAGAACTAAAGAGTTCTCTTCTGACCAGGTTACTACCCTATGCAGATCCTCATTCACCCTCTGCACCGCTAGTGCTGTGTCGACTCCTTTGAAGGAGGTATATAACTGGATATCATCGGCATACATATGGTATTTACAGTTTACAAAGGATCCGACAACATCAGCACTGTAGAGGATGTATAGCAGAGGACCCAAAATCGATCCCTGCGGGACTCCCCCGGACACGCGGAGGGGAGGGGAAGACACCGTCGACCCGTCCTCCCTATGGATTTCCACATATTGGGACCTATTTCTTAGGTAGCTACCAAACCAATCCACAGCATCACGGTCAAAGCCATAGAACACTAGCTTGGACAACAGAAGATTGGTATTGATAGCGTCAAATGCCCGTGAGAAATCCAGCAGGACCAGAATTGACCCCTCACCCCGATCACGTGCCTCTAGGATATTGCCCACTACATCAATCAATGCCGTAGCAGTACCTCTGTTCTTACGGAAACCGGACTGAAGCTCAGGGAGAATGTTGTTTGTCTCCAAGTAGTTGATTACCTGTAGATACACTACACGCTCCAGTATCTTGGACAAACAAGGGAGAATACTGATAGGCCTGAGATCTTTTAGACTGACTGGATCATTGGTTTTAGGGATCGGGCGAACAATAGCACAATGCCAGAGGTCAGGAAATGTGCATGTTTCAATGGATCTGTTGATGATATCAGTGATGGCTTGCAGAGTATTCGGCAATGTGAGTGTCAACATGTCCAGACTGATGCCATCAACACCCTGTGCATTGGATTCTAGACCCATAATTATTTTCAGGATAGTTTCCTGGTTTGTAGTGGTGAGTGAGAACTCTTCTGGACCGTGCCTGTGACTGTGGAAGTGGTTTATCAGTGAGAGGTTATCGTTATGGTTCCCCGGAACGTCTAAAAAGGCTGCATTAATGATGCCTGGGTTGTCAAAAAGACTTGGCAGTAGCCTGTTCTTATGGTCAGGAAGGACATCCGACTTCAGGTTACGCCACAATAGTTTGGGATCCTTGCTTTGCTCATTAATGTTTTTTGAAAAATATGCTGTTTTTTCCCTCACTAATGCAGCGGCTGCCTCATGTTTTAGGTCCAGGTAGTACCGCTTATGGTGCGGCACCTTCGTTGTGCGCCATCGGTCCCGGGCCCCATCTCGCAACCTGTGCATCAAACGTATGTTGTCGGTGATCCAAGGTGTAGGCCGTCTGTAAAAGGTCTTCTTCTTAATGGGGGCGTGGAGGTCAAAGAGTTGGACTATGTATGTGTTAAACATATGAACCATGGTATCAACATCACTATTATCTCTAATAGTGGACCATGGTATCATATTCAGGTCGTTATGGAAATGATCCGACAATATGTCTGAAAGGGGGCGATACACAACTAACCTAGGCTTAACCCGGGGCTTCCTAAAGACAGTTTCGCAGGTGACAAAAGAGTGATGGCCGAGCTCGCTGATATGGTTCACTCTAACATTGCGTGTTGCGGCATCAGTGCAGATGATATCGATGAGCGTACCACTGTCACCCACGAAATGCGTCGCAGTGCTTACTACTTGTACTAGACTCAAGTAGTTCACAAAGTCAGTAAGCTGTTTTGACTTGGAACTATGTACGTCTAACAGATTTACATTTAGATCACCGAGTAGCACAAGATTGTCATAGGGGGCTAAGGCGCTGATACTGGCAGTGATGGCGTCAAGGAACAGCTCAAGGTCCTGCCAAGGCGGGCGGTATGCGGTTCCAATGAGAATCTTTTTTTTGTTAATGATCAGACCCAGCCAGAGCTGCTCAACGTTTGCGTGCTCAGGATGAACTCTAACCCGCGCGTTTATACCATTTCTAATATAGAAACCAACGCCACCACCACGGCCACCTCTTATAGTCAAAGGACGCGGTATATGTCTGAGCTTGTACCCCGGTACACTAGGAGCGCGGTCCTCTTCCCCCTTACGTAGCCAAGTCTCATTTATTGCCATAATGTCCACCGAGTGATTACCCATGGCGATCACGAATTCATCCTGGTTTGTTCCTAGGGATCCTGCATTAAATAGACCAAACGAGATGTGTTTGCTAGGAGCCATCAAAGCAAGCTGGTGAAGGATTTGGGGTTGTGTTGAGACAGTACCAGTGCGAATGAGTTGAGAGTACGAAAGTAATTATGATGAAATCGGACTTGGGTGTGTGGGCTCTATCTATAATAACAATAACAAATAAACTATTTACATGTAGAAAAATAAAAATAAAATAAAAATAAACATGATTAAAATTAGACTGTTTCCTTTCTAGGGCCGAAGATTCGGAGTAGGTCTTCCTCAGCGCGTATCCTCTGCGCCCTGTCTCCTGGCATCTTCCTGACGAGGATGCGGCCCTGCTTGGTCCAGACGTACTTCCAGTCATGAAGACTGGCAGCGTCCCTCGCCCTGCGAAACAACTGACGGTTGACTTTCGTCAGCCGTTCGTTGAGGTAGTACTTCTGCGCAGGAGCTGGCATGTCGAGGTCGGCAGTGGTCGTTCCACGTCGTAGTCGCGCGCCTGCCAGAAGCTGGTCACGCAGGTCCCGACGAGCAAGGCGCACGACAATCGGCCGGGGACGAGATTCTGTTGGTCCCGCTGAGCTTGTCACGTTGAGCTGCCTTCCACCAACGCGTTCCGCACTAATGATGTCCCGGTCCTCAAGGTTGACCCCCAGCTTGTGGCCAATGACCTTAATTATGTGTGCTGGATTTTCCGATCTTGTCTCCGGAAGGTTCGTCACCTCAATATCGTTGGCGAGAAGATCCTGGTCCCTATCGTTGATGTCTCGCCGTAGTCCCTCAACAATCTCACTCACACTGGCTGCGCTCGTAGAGCCCGAAGTAGCGCGTTGTTCGAGTGCGTCCACTCTGGCCTCCAGGCCATCAATGCGCGTGCTGCAGGTGTTTAGGGTGGTCTTAAGTTCCGCCATTTCCACCTCCATCTCCTTTCTGAACACCTGTATCTCGGCGCGCACCGCCCTCAGCTCCCCGATGATCACCTGCAGATCGGTACAGGCTGCTGGCGACAAATCCCGAGCGGCGCCGCTGGCATCCAACGTCTCAGGCGACGGGAGGATGGCTCTGTTAGGTGTGCTAGAGCCCGCTGTGCTAATTGAGCCAGACTCTTCTCCAGGTGGACTCTGCGTGGGGCCCCTCACAGGCGTGTCGGCCCTGTTGTCTCGAGCAACATGCTTCTTACATTCGGGACAACGCCAGGTAGGTGGTATATTAGCCTTAGGAGGAATGCCCACACACACCCGATGGTAAAGAGCCTGGCACTTGCCACACCTAGCGCCCTCTTGCGTAGTCAAGAAGCGACCGCAACCTCCGCACTTGGTGCCCGGCATGATTTACGGCTGCTAGTGTTCCTGCCTGACAGCTAGTATTGGTGAAGATCGCTAGATGGCAGTGGTAACGATTACCGCAACCGGTCGATAAACGTTCGGTGTTAGCAGGATAGATGTCACTGTACTGAGTTTAGCGCTGCCAAAAATATGCAAATTTAAGCGGGTAACCATATAATTTGGACAATTTGGCTTATAATGTATATAAGATTTTTCGATTTTAAGACCCAAAAACGCACTATTAACCACTCACTTTAATGTATGTTTCACAGATTGTAAATAAGAACACTAATAAATGATTATAAAGGCGCACTGACTGTTATTTCTATTTAAATTCCCAAAAAAATTGGACAGCGACCCACACCGGTACAGACGTCAAACGTCACTGTTATATAAACGATGCATTCTCCTCATTAGCAGAGATAATCAATCTTGTGTTGTGGTTATGATTTAGTGGTTTGCGGTTGCCAGACTATGTAACGTAAATGTATGGAGCCGCAAATTATTCGTAGCAGTGCAAATTTGTAAAAATTTGGTTTTATTGTAATTTTAAAAGATGCAGGAAAATAATGTAACCAAGTTTTTGTAAAACATGTTTTTTTTAGAGTGTCCGTGAACTTTCTTGATTGTTATTCATAGAGATTTACCTACTAACTAGCGTCTTTTAACCAACTAGCGTCTCCTTTCTGACTAACCGACCGATTCTTTAACACTTCATAGGTGTCTGTAAATGGTCTAAGTGAAATAAATTATTTGACTAAAAATTTGCTGATCAAGTGCAGGGTTACGAATCAAGGTTTCCGTTCCATAATGTAAGATTAAAATGGAACATCAAACGCTGAAAAAAGAACGTTTTTTGAACACAAACAAAAAAGCTACAAATCGTCTGCACCAAAAGTTGTCATATTTAGTTACAAAATCAATAATATACAAATTGGATTAAAATTTGGATACTCTACCTACGGTCTTATAGTTCATCCATACTAATATTATAAATGGGAAAGTGTGTCTGTCTGTCTGTCTAAAACGGAGCGACGGATTGACGTGATTTTTTAAGTGGAGATAGTTGAAGGGATGGAGAGTAACATAGGCTACTTTTTGTCTCTTTCTAACGCGAGTGAAGCCGCGGGCAGAAGCTAGTGAGAAATATAATAGCCCTTTGTCAGACGGATGGATAGCGAAGAACGCACCTCAAAAGACAATGGTGCCGATTCTCTTGTGCACAAACTATCGTAAATTTAAGTTAAGTGCATCTTTCTCTTTCCATTTCTTAAAGAAAAGGACAGAAGATACATTTTAGTTTAATCCTGTCAAATTAGACAGCGCCTGATGACAATTGACGTATATTTAGACGCCATGTTTTTAAATTGCTTCTAAATTATCTATGGAGTGTCTAAATTTGACAGGACTTAACTAATATTTGATCTTCTGTCCTTTTCTTAATTAAACGGAAAGAGAAAGATGCATTTAACTTAAATTTACGATAGTTTGTGCACAACAGAATCGGCACCATTATGTTTACCACTAACTTTTAATATCCAATTAAGCTGATTCATTAACTGTCCCCACGCTGTAATGCGTACACGCAAACAAACAACATATTGTTTCACTTGGCGCCATCTTAAATTATCCCGCCAAATTGCCAGGTAGTAACATGCAGTTCAGTTTCTGACAACAAGTGGGTGCTATTTTAGGCGGGAAAGCTGCCAAACACCCACTGAAAACGTATCGTGAGCTCTGAAAAGTCAAAGACCTATCAAACCCGAAATATAGGACGACAGTACTGTTTTATTATGAGAGAAAACAGACCATTCTTTGTGATTGAAATACGTTCTTGATTTGGATTTTTAATTCTAGAAATAAAGTCGAATATTTTGACAGCAATTTATTAAGTGTTACTGAAATTATCTTTAGAGAGCTAAAGCTCTCTGAAATGCGTGTTAGACACTTGGCCGAAGTAATACGAACGCTTCTATTGCGATTTTAAACCTATATGTTCGTAAACAACATGTTTACCACACGTGTCCTTATCATTTGGTAGTAGTTGCAACCTCATGTGCATTAAAAGAAAGAAAAACTAGAAGAGATTAATGGTTTATGTGAAGTATGAATTGATTTAAAGGAAAATGGAGACAGTGATGATATGACAGTCGACAGGACGAAATGGAAGAAGAGAATGGAAGGAGAGCTTGTTCCAACAATGCTTAGTATCATCATATCATGTATGATGAAGTTGTTAGTAACCTCAAGTCAAGAACAGTTTCATTTACGTTTGAATACTTCCAAAACTTTCTTGACATGACAAGAAATATTTTGGACAAAAATTCTATTTTAAGTACATTTTACTTTATTAATTCTAAAATTGTCCAGTCATTGCCAGCGGCAAGTGAAGCGAAACGTCACGTTCCGCGGACACTCGGGATTTCGTGATATTATCATTTAATTTTCCGTAGTATCTCTCTCGAAATTTTGCCAGTCATTACTTTTACCAGGTTGCAGAGTTTTGTATTAAAGGGTGCTAAATGTGAAAGTACTGCTCAGTTTTCGTTGTCCGTCAGTTTCTCACAGGGTTTTGAAACTTCGCGTAGTAGATAAACACTTGTTTTGACGGTGTCTATGGCTGCTATAAATGCTATAATACACAAAACAGATACAAAAACTTTTTTTTAAGTAACGTGTTTTCACGGCACGGAATCCTTCGTTTGTGACATAGAGCCGGTATCATAGTGTCAAACAACTTTTATAAGCGAAAACTATAACCGAACGGTGTCGAGGACAGCGTTGTCATTACCTTTGCTGTTCAATGTCGCTATTTCAGACGCGAAATGAGGACGCCATACGTCCTATCGAAGTACTCATCAATCCTAAGTGACCGAGATATTGCATTTACGTTCGAGACAACCAAACGAACGCGGATCGACACAACACTTGCAGCATTGACGTCAGACCTCTCCAAAATGGAACACTGTGCACCTGTCACATAATATTTCTGACTGGAAAATTCCGGTACACAAGACACTCGATCAGACTCAGTTTTCCACTATTTATTTTGTTCACTAACACTATGTTATTGTGGCAATGTTTGGCCCAAGACTGAGCTTGGCACGATGTTCGTTTTGACTCTTTTGTTCGTTCAGTTTTCAGTGAGGCGTCACGCGCGAACTATTATGCGTTGTCGCTCAAAGATTACTGTGTAAATTACTCCTCTGCGAGTTGAAGGTGGTTAGATAACGTGTTTTGTATTTTAGGAGTATTACTTTAGAGTTTAGAATGCAGTGTTTGCTAGTTTTATTAGCGATGTAATATTTAATAACACAGTTTATTACCTGTCTACGCGCGAGCAATTTGTCTCTACCTAGGGATCGTTTTCAGTAACGTGGCTTCATTTACGGGCTTATAGTTAAACGCTAGTTTCCTCAAAACTAGTTACCTCTTAGATTATTCATGGAGCGAACATATTACCTCGAACTACACGAGGTGGCGAGACATCGATAGTTTGATACCTAAGCTACCACGTCATTTCATTAGGGTTGATTCTCTCTTGCCTGCGTCATGAAACGTTCTAAGTCTGTTAGAAGACGTAAATGCTATTTATATGTAACTGCACAAGTGCACACGAAATATTTTCGGAACATTCTATAAAAATCTTAATTTCATCAACAACGACGTATCGTACGGCTTTTGCGATAAATGTTTTTTACTTTTCCCTATTTCGGGAAAATATATGTAAAGATGCATACATGAAATGCTGTCTATATGTAGAGATATATACATCTAGTCTAGTCTGAATTGCTTTGGCTTATGTTCTTAGAAATACCTAAGAAATTCTATTTAAACAAAACAAAGTATATACTTAAAAGTAGACACATAATTGGACCCAGTAATGGCCCTGAGGGACTCCAAACGACACATGGATTAAACTAGAAGTTATGTGATATTTCTTTTCCAGTTTCAACAGCTCATTATATGAATAAACCCCGGAAACAATGGAAGTGTGTATGGTACCATTTCTAAAAATAATTTCACCGTTTTATTGTATGATAATCTCCCAAAATTAGAAAAGTAATTCTCAGAGACGTTCAATTGATTTATAATTTGCATTCCTATGACTATATGCCTTTCAGTAAACTAGATCAATAGTCTCTTGAGCGTTCATTTGCCTTCATCGGTGATGACAAACTGATTCGACGTTTAGCGAGGTGACACATACTGGAAGAGCTACCGTGCGTGTCATCTTTGTTGGCACATCAAGATTTACTATTTTTACTCTGATGGCTCATCTAGATTCTAGAATATCTAAATACAGAATTGTTTTGACTGATATATTAGGAAGATAACAATGATTGATGCTTTTGTGTTAGAAACTGTGACGTCGACTCGAGGCATCTTTCGGGTTTTTGACTGTAAAAGTCTAAAAATGTCTTCTTCTAGAATGTTTAGTTGTATTCTGAATGCGTCATTGAGACTATTATTTTGTTTTGAAATAGAATTGCGTGTGTCATTGAATTTCTTACGAAAATCTAGATTTATATTTAGGTTTCGTAGATCTAACTATATCCACGTAGTACTGAAAGCTCATTCATTTCCTTTTCCCATTTTTCTATGTTGAATAAAATGCCTCCGATTGAATAAAATAATGTCTTCGTGACAAATTCTCTTATCATGGAAGCACGATGTTACAGACAAAACAAAAATAGCATGCTATCTACAAAATCGCGTGGGCGCGGAACACGGAAACCTCAGCCAAGTTCAACGTCTCTGTTTACCTATAGTTTTAGGATATTCACACAAATATACATTACGTACTATTGTAGATTAGATAGTCACAAACGTTTGAACAAATGTTTTGCAATACAGTTATCAAATGATAGTGGTTTTGTTTTGAATGCGGATGAAGATGGTTGACCAACATCGAAGATTTCAGTAAACTTTGTTTAATGGTAGTAGCTGCCTTTCCACAGTCCCACACCGATGGCATCTTTTGCTTATCTTTCCGCTACTTTATTCCGTTATAAGTTATTTAAATAGTTCTGTCTGATAACGATAAGATAAGCAGCGGTGTAGGTGCTTTATCCCATTGTTATCAACACAGCTGCCGGTAACATTCCAAGCTGGGTACAAATGAATTTAGAATTTTATCAAGAGCTTCCTACTACATATTGGTGCCGATTCTCTTGTACACAAACTTCGCTTAATTTAAGTTAAGTGCATCTTTCTCTTTCCATTTCTTAAAGAAAAGGACAGAAGATACATTTTAGTTTAATCCTGTCAAATTAGACAGCGCTTGATAAAAATTGACGTATATTTAGACGCCATGTTTTTAAAATCGGTCTAAATTATCTATGTAGTGTCTAAATTTGAATATTTGATCTTCTGTCCTTTTCTTAATTAAACGGAAAGAGAAAGATGCGTTTAACTTAAATTTAGTGAAGTTTGTGTACAAGATAATCGGCACTATTGTAGTTGGAAATATACAACGCAATTTATCTGCCCTGTGCAATGTCTGTCTGACCTTTTAGGTCGAAACTGGGAGAAACGGTGCATGGTGGTTGAATGGTTCGCTTCCGAAATTTAGATTGAAAGTTGCATGATTCTGCCTAATCTAGAATGATCGTAGTCTTGATATACTGCTGTATGTATCTTTCCAAACTTCTCTACATGCATTGAACATTGCCAAGACACAGACATCAAAGACAAGTTATAACATGTCCACAGTTTGCATTGCTCACAATATTAACAAAGGCGTAACAAAGAGATTTTAACATATTTTATTGGCAATGGTCAATTTTTATGGATTTAGATAACAAATATTTGCATATTCCAGAATTGATTAGATTAAGTATATTAATTAACTCCGCTATCAGGCAGATTTAAAGTTCAATGACTCATGCTTCGTCGATCGTCCTAAAATTGCCCTCTGTAGACGAATGGATAGTAATTTAACTAGGTAGATATGGAGCTGCCTATGAGCAATTGTAGTGATTTCATCGATGTTCGGTTTAAACTTCCACCAGCAGCATTCTATTCTGGATGTTAGATCAACACCATATGAGACAGAAAATAGTCATTAACGCATTCAGTACAATTTTTATCATATTTTATCTGGTCGTCTAGATAGACGACGCACTCTAAATACCAATATTAATAGTCATAAAAAATAATGGAAGTAGAGTGGAATTCATACATTTTTGTTATGTTCTTCTGTGTGATAAATAGTGCCCTTTTCATATTCCCAAATTACCATTTATCATTACCATGTTATCTTATCAGCAGATGGTATCAACTAGCTAAAAGCTGATATTCATGTCAATGGATGGGGACATGTCAATTTGTCAAAATTGTTTATAGCCTTGTAAAGGATGCCGAATGCCGATTACTTGATAATGCTAGACATAGTGGGGAAACCATTGATAGAGAATTAAAACGACTATTGTTATCTTTATGAGTTCTAGTTGCCAAGGTACACCATTACAGGTTTGTAGAAAATTCATCGGAAAGACTTGTGTAACTTTACCCGAAAAAAATTTCACAGTGAGACACATTTTTTTTTATGTTTGCCATCTCTTTTATGCATAAGTAATCCACTTTTAGCCCAAAAATCCATATTTTCAATGTAGTCTTAAGTCTTGAAACCAAAATGAGTTTTATCGTCAAGCCGGAAGCACCCAAAGCCTTTTGTACGCTCACCACACTATTGTTCCGCCACTGAAGAGTTAGGTACTTTGCAAAATCCAATATCCGATGCATTATAACGTATTCTTTTCATCTAGCTTCACTTTGTCCAATTACTGGGCTAAGTCCTGACCTGCAAGTCTCTCCAGCCAATCGTCCAAGTTATTTCGCTGCGTAGTAGTTAGTGTAAGCGTTGTACTGGTTTCAATCAACCCTCAGGCTTCGATATTTGTGTATAAATAAACGATTGAAAGATTGGTCTTTTATAGAGCCAAGATCATCCTGTCACCTGGTTCTCCTATAATGGTCATGTCCCTAATGGATTAGCAACTATTGTACAATACTATTTGCTGTAGCTTGTGTGCCCGCAAATGGTGTCAAACAAAATGGTCGCACGCTAAAGTTTACATTACGTCCTATAATAATTATCAATTCTTTATAATAATCAATAGAGTTTAGAGGACTCCCATTTCTATTAAAATAGAGGTGGCCTAGAATAACACTTAGGTTTTGTAGCGTACGTGTGCTGTGGTGGGTCCTATTTGCCCTAGCACTAATTGCGTCTGGAGGACATCCTTAATTATCGACCCCGTCTAAAACTGAAGCAGGTTTACACCTGGATACTAAAGCAAAAATCCTAAAACTTTAACGACATTATAATAATAACTCTCGAATTAATGAAAAAGCATTATCCTGCGAATTGACTGGCTCGCAGTCCGAATATAAATTGGATTCCTCTTCGTCCTCCACTTCCAGTTCAATATCATACAGTTTTAGCTGTTTTATGAACATTGTTTACCGATACGCAAATGTAGGGGACGTTATACCTACCTACATATGCGGCCAGACATTATGGCTAGGTATGTGGTCCGCAACGCAATTCGAGTCAGCTGAGCGAGTATCGATCGTATAACCCGTGGAAATTACGAAGTCACCCGTTTCTAGGTCACGCAACACCGTCAATGTAACCCCGCATTTGGTCGGTTAACGTCAACAAAACAAGCGACCTGCCGCATTGAAGTATCCCGAAGCGGAGACCCGGAATATTATGTCTGTCATGCAAATTGTAAAAGACGAACGTGTGATATTTCAGCCGGCTGTTGCTACTGATGCTCTCGACATGGGCAAATAGGATGTTCATAATGGTTTAAGATTACGGGAAAGATACGTTTAGGTTAACAACACAAATAACACGGAAAATTATTGTTTTTAACTGCAATGTTTGTGTTAATAACCAAACAATTGAAGGAATTATTGTGTTAGGGCATTAATCGCAGCAATCTTATTTTAGGGCGGGACACGATCACCTTGACGTGTTCTAAAAACAAATTACAATTAGAAAAAGAACGTTATCAATTCATGATGCATAAAACCGTGCAATTATACGTCTAACACAACCATAAACATTAGTTGGGCGCAGATAATGAAGCACATAGTTTTACTCACCGATGCGCTTGTTGAGCCGCGGCGTCACCCGGCCCTGCTCCTCATCCTCCACGTCTACATCGAACGAGAATGGAAAACTCTTCGTAGACCCCACAAAACCGGTCGCCATAACGACAAAATTCACATGAAAACACGCGTCATGCGTCGACAACCCTCCGGTTCTCCGATATGACTGGCTGGAAACAGCGTCGCGCGAAACCAGCGGGAAAACTTCAAGCGCTTTACGAAAATGAAACCAATCGCTGTTTCGCTTAGTGCGCACATCTAGCGCGATTGGTTGATAATGGTCGATGTTTTCAGCGTATTTTTGTATATTAATGTTTTTGATAAATGCTTGCTGAGTCAACATCAAAAGGAAATTAGACACGAATGAATGCACGCGAATATGCTCAGTGTTTCACCTCCAAAGCACATAAAACGTCATCGCTTAGAGACGACGATATTTACAATAATAATAATGGATGCTTGTTTATAAGAGGACATATTTCAAGGTGTAGTCATAAAAAGTAATGTATTTTGTATTTTATTTCGTAACAGGAAGGAAAACCTTTAAGGAAATTCTCGGTACAGTTACAAATGAATCAATACTTATCTAACTACGCAAGATAATCTAAAAGTCAAGTGTTTATATCTCGCCGAGTCTATCCATACTAATATTATAAATGGGAAAGTGTGTCTGTCTGTCTGTCTGTCTGTTTGTCTTTCTTTCACGGCAAAACGGAGCGATGAATTGACGTGATTTTTTGAGTGGAGATAGTTGAAGGGATGGAGAGTAACATAGGCTACTTTTTGTCTCTTTCTAACGCGAGCGAAGCCGCGGGCAAAAGCTAGTATACTAATAAGATCCGTATTAGGATTTGGTTGTCAAGATAAATCTCGATAGATGCTGCCACCTGATTACGCACGAAGTTAAGGATTAAGCACAAATCCATACTAATATTATAAATGGGAAAGTGTGTCTGTCTGTCTGTCTGTTTGTCTTTCTTTCACGGCAAAACGGAGCGACTAATTGACGTGATTTTTTAAGTGGAGATAGTTAAAGGGATGGAGAGTAACATAGGCTACTTTTTGTCTCTTTCTAACGCGAGCGAAGCCGCGGGCAGAAGCTAGTATGTTGATATTTTACTCTTTGTTTTATACTAGGTGTATTTTTTGGTCCTGCACAACCTGCTAGGGATGATTCTATCCATGAAAACAAACAATTTTTATTATGGAACCCACTCTGAAATCTCAAAAAAAATATCAGCTGTTTCCTGTTTCATACATTATGGTCGGGAGGCCATTGAACTTTTGTTAGAAACAGCTGATATTTTTTTTGCAATTTCGGAGTTGGTTCTATAATAAAAGTTGTTTGTTTTCATGGAACTTTCCGCGGTGTATTCTGTGAAGAGCAGCGCTCACAAATTGATTATTAAATATTCTTTAAACCTTCAAACACATGATTCGATACACAATAGAAAGACAAAGGCTGCGCGACAGCCGGCTGTCGCTTGGTCGTCGAAAGGTTAAGTTGCATTATGTAGTAAGAAGCAACCCTCAAAATCTTCTATATATATAAAACAAAGTCGGGTTTGTTACAACACTTATAACTCGAGATCGGCTAGACCAATTTTCATGGTTTTTGGTTCGTTGGATTTGTCCCCGCCCCGAATAGCAGAATACATCTTAAAAATACTGAAAAATCGACGAGAACATAAATTATAACAGATGAATCATTTTCCCCTATAGTTAATTCTAAATTCAATTAAAGATTGAAAACTTAAGAGAACAATAGTACTAGGAGCGCAGTAATGTGAAGTGATAATGTGAGAAAATTTAAAATACTGAGATACTTAGTACTTAAATCAATCAAAAGTACTAGGCGCGCAGTTGTCTGAAGTGGTTAATAGAAAATGTGAGCGCAATTTTGAGAAAATATATGTTTATGAACTTAAATAATATACTAATATTATCAATGGGAAAGTGTGTCTGTCTGTCTGTCTGTTTGTCTTTCTTTCACGGCAAAACGGAGCGACGAATTGACGTGACTTTTTAAGTGGAGATAGTTGAAGGGATGGAGAGTAACATAGGCTACTTTTTGTCTCTTTATAACGCGAGATACATAAATCTATGTACAGTATTGCTATTACACAGATGCTAGGTACAGTCAGCAAAACAGATAAGTATGCAGGGCCGTCAGATACAGTTTAGGTTTTCTCAAAAACCTGTGGGCATTTTTAATAAAAAATATAACTATGGTAGAAAATAATTAGAAAATAATATTACGTTAATTTCATTTGAATACATTCATAGTATTCAAGTAAAACTTAATTGTAGATGACGGCCCTGCATACCTATCTACTTTGCTGACTGTACTTAGGTAGGTAAGTACCTATGCATAATTTATTAGAGCAAAGCGATTCCATTATCGCGGGTACATAATTTAGACGCATTATAGTATATTTATAGGGATACAAAAATATATCTTTAAGAAATGCCGAATTAATCCTATTTCTTGTAGGCACGGTTCTGCGGATGGCAAGCGATGGGTAGCTCGCCGCCCGGCTAGGACGGACCGCGTCGACGCACGGCGCGTTAGTGTTCCACGCGCGCCGGGCGCGCCTCAAAGAGAAGTAACTAGTCAGCACAGGAAGGGGCCCAACAGGGCCAACGCCTGCCGGGGTTGCGGAATGTTTATAATAGTTACCGTGACCCTGAAACATAAAGGGCAATCGAAGGAACATGAGTGGGTTTTAGTCAGTAAAAGTCTGACACGCACCCAGGACGGGAGCAGTCATTTGATGATTCCCACTCACCAAAAAAAAAACCTATTTCTTGTAAAGTCTTTTAAGACCTCAGCCCCTTTTGGCTCGGTCTAATTCAGTCATTTTATTTTCAAATGCTTACTACCTACGGACTAGAAAGAACGGCAATTAAATTAAAACTTAAATATACTGTTATACATATATTTTTAACCAACTTCAAAAAAGGAGGTGTCTCAATTCGACCGTATATGCTTTTTTAGGGTTCCGTAGTCAACTAGGAACCCTTATAGTTTCGCCATGTCTGTCTGTCTGTCCGTCCGTCCTTGCTTAATCTCTGTGACCGTTAGTACTAGAAAGCTGAAATTTGGTACTAATATGTATATCAATCACGCCGACAAAGTGGTAAAATAAAAATTGGAAAAAAACGTTTTATTAGGGTAGCCCCCCTATATGTAAATAGGGAAGTGGTTTTTTTTTTAATTTTAACCCTGACGTGTGATATATTGTTGGATAGGTATTAAAAAATGAATAGGGGTTTACTAGAATCATTTTTTGATAATCTCAATAATTTCGGAAATAATCGCTCCAAAACGAAAAATCAAAGCGTCCCCCCCCCTCTAACTTTTGACCCGTAGGTTTAAAAAATATGAAAAAAATCTGGAAAGTAGAACTTTATAAGTACTTTCTAGGAAAATATATTTTGAACTTGATAGAAAGAACAGTTTTTTTACAAAAAATTTTTAACTTATAAGTGGGAACACTTATTGTGACGGACGGGAAACTACGGAACCCTACATTGAGCGTGGCCCGACATGCTCTTGGCCGGTTTTTTTTATGTTTCGCGGATAACTTAGTCGTTTATGAACCGATTTTGATGATTCTTTTTTTGTTGAAAAGAAGACATTTCCAAGGTGGTCCTTTCATAAGGAAATCAGGTTTTATGATAGCAGACAAGAGAAATCGAGGGGAACTTTCAAAAATCGTAGGGGCGACTAGTGCGTTTGTAAGTTTTTCATTAAGTCTATATTAATAATTTCGTCAAGGGGTACGGTAGACTCGATTGAAACATTACCTGAATAACAAAACATAAAAAAATATCGATTTCGAGTCGACAACATATATCCGCAAAATTCGGATTACGGAGATTATTTCGTTTTATTAATTCATTAAATTTTGAGTAATGACACTGACGGACAAACCGCAGTCGACATTTTGAGTAGACAATATATTATCTCTCAAATACGTCTCACCAATCAACACGTTGTCGCGTCAAAAAAGTACATTATTCCGACCCTACCTATATGTGTACCAGTAACTCATGACAAAAAAAAGTAAAACAAATAATGATTTTTGGTATTGTTGTCATGTCATCTGTCAAGTGACATTACGTTTGTTTGTTTACATTTGTTATTTTCATGAAATCTTTAGTAAAAAGTGAAAGAATAAAAAACCACCGCGGTTACAATCCAGAAGCACTGTTTATAATGTGTACTGATAAATCTGTAAAGAAGAAGGTGTAGCTTACATGCAATTTTCGATTTTAGACCGCGTGCTTAGCTTGCGTTGACTGGTTAGTATGAGTCGCTAAAGTTGATACTTTGTTTCATAATATCCATTTATATGAGTTTATCATATGTATATATATATTGCGTAACATATAACTTTGGCTTATTACAGGGGCGTGTACTAATACTATGCGACGAATTATTGCAGAAGGCCGATGAAGAAGGCAGTAGCCTTGATGTCAGATTCACATGAGCCGCCTAAAGACGTTTGACTTGCCTTATGTGACGATCACTACCATAGTCAATGCGCTAAAGCATAACAAAGCGAATAACCATTTCTTTCATTTTTGTTGTGTAAATAAAGTACTTATATTATAGATTGGGTTTATCTTAATTTATTTTATACTAGCTTTTGCCCGCGACTTCATTTCCGTTCCCGGGGGATTTCCGGGACGAAAACTACCCTATGTCCTTTCTTGGGTCCCAGACTATATGATGTACCGAATCTTATTCAATCGTCTCATCGGCTCACAGAAAAATTCAACTAATCAAACATCACTGTTGAATAAACTGCACAAATTATCACCTATGTCTTATTCTGATTAATAATAACTAATAAGACATAGGCGATAATTTTGTAATATTCTGTAAAATTTGATCAAAATCCGTTCAGTAGTTAATGCGTGAAAGACTAACAAACAAAAATACATACAAATATTTCCTCTTTATAATATTATTAAAAGAACATAGGCCCGATTTAATTGCCAGAATTTTTAAACTATAACATATTTTTGGAATATCAAGTGCGTGGTTTTACACCATTGAATTTCAGAAACGTGGGCTTCCACATGCTCATATGCTTATTATTCTAAGCAATGAAGATAAACCAAGGTCATCAGAAGATTATGATAAATTTGTGTGTGCAGAAATACCTGATCCAGATAAAGACCAGGAATTATTCCAGACTGTGTCAAAAATATGATCCATGGGCTATGTGGATATATGAATTCACCCTGCATAAAAAATGATGGAACTGCCTCTAAATGTTCTAAAAACTATCCAAGGACATTTTGCGAAGAAACTAGAGATGGTACCCAAAATGGAGGTTATGCTATAATAAGAAGAAGAGACGACGGAAGAACAAAAAAAAAGAAGGATTTCGAGTGTGATAACAGATGGGTGGTGCCTTACAATCAATATCTATGTAAAAAATTTGATGCTCACATAAATGTGGAAATTTGTTCAAGTGTCAAAAGTGTGAAATATATAAATAAATATTATTTATAAAGGTCATGACCGAGCAAAGATACAAATCACAGTAGCGCCACAGGAGTCCAGTGATCAATCGAAATCAAGCAATGAAATGAAACACCATGATGAAATTAAGACTTATATTGATACCAGGTATGTTTCGGTTCCTGAAGCAGTTTGGCGAATATTTGAATTTTCAATGCACAAAATGAGTCACACAATTATACAGTTAGGTGTTCATTTGGAATACCAACAAACTGTCGTATTTACAGATCTGAATGTTCATGAAGCAGCAGCTAGATCAGCAGAAAAATCAACATTATTAGCATTTTTTGAACTAAACAGAACCAAAGAAAGTGCTCGACAATATCTTTACACTGAAATTCCGACTCATTTCAGATTTATCCATGGACAGTGGCAACCACGAATATCTCAGTCCGTGGCAGATAAAGTAATTGCAAGAATGTATAATTATTCCTTTTCTGACCGGGAACGATATTATCTCCGGCTATTACTTTTTCACGTCAAAGGGCCGACTTGCTTCAGAGATGTTAGAACTTATGAAAATATTATTTACAACTCATTTCGAGAAGCTGCTCAAGCAAGGGGGCTCCTTTTTGACGATCAAGAATGGGAAAGATGTTTGGATGAAGCAATCGGTTTTAAACTTCCTCGGCAATTACGACAGCTGTTTGCGTTAATTTGCGTATTTTGTGAAGTAACTGATCCTAACGCTTTTTGGAAAAAGTTTGCATCACATTTTATCGAAGACTTTACAAGATCACGCCCTGAAATATTATCCAAACAGCTGGCTTTACAAGAAATTGATGAAGCATTAAAACTCCACGGAAAGAGTCTGACAGATTTCGGTCTTCCAGAGCCCGATATTAGTGAAAATTATGCTTTCTTATCTGATTCCGTTTATGATTGTGAACATGAAAAAGCAAATGGCTATGAAAAATACCACAAATTGAACTCCGAACAAAAATATGTGGTCGATACAATACTAAACGCTGTGAATAATCCCACAGAGAAAAAGCTGTTTTACCTTGACGGCCCAGGAGGAACTGGAAAAACTTTTATATTTACCACTATTTTACATATTTTAAGATCTGGAAACAAAATATGCCTGCCCCTGCGTTTTCTGGTATTGCAGCAACTCTGTTAGATGGTGGTACAACAGCACACTCGCGATTTAAAATTCCAATTAATTCAGATGTAGATTCTACGTCTCATATGTCGTTAGGCTCACCAGCCGCTAAGTTATTGAAGGAAACTCATTTAATCATTTGGGATGAAGCACCCATGACTAAAGGTCATGATATTGTTGTAGTTGATCGACTCCTTCAAGATATAATGAAAAATAAATTACCTTTTGGAGGCAAAACCAATATTATTCGCAGGAGATTTTCGTCAGATTTTACCAGTTGTAGTAATGGGTCACGAAATGATATTATAAATGCTTCAATTAAGCACTTTTCAATGTGGCCAAACTTTACTCAACTGAGATGAGAGATGAGAACTCACGATGATTTAGAGTTTGCTAAATGGGTATTAACGGTAGGCGATGGATCAGCTAATGAAGATGGTGACGACCATATTGAACTGCCTCTGCGATGCATTGTAGATAAATCAATTGAAGACCATATTTTTGGTGTTTCCCTTAACATAAAATCATAATGTTTATGTTAGTTGATTTAAAATAAAAATTATTTATGTAAAACTGTTGCAGTTTTTATTTACTATATTTATTAAACACAATGACCAAAGCTATACGAATCTATGCCTTGCTTGCCTTTAATATTCCTTAAGAACTAATAACTACAGAAATATCTCCCTACATTTTGTATCTAGAGGTGTAGTATTATGAGTCACATTTCACCCGAGCGAAGCCGGGTTTTCATCTAGTATTTTAATAAAGCACTACAATTTAATAAAGATCTGGAGTAGATCTGATGATGGAGCCGAGAGACATTCGAAAGAACTCCTCAACAATAATAATTCACAGCAGCTACCTTGTGTTTGGGCGTGATTAATTTGTATTGATAAGAACTTTACAACTAGATGGGTTGTGACTATATTAGGGGTCTGATGATGAAGACGAAGGATAGTTCAGGGAACTCTTCAACGGTTTACAGTAGCTACCTTGTGTTTGGACTTAATTTATTTAAATTGATGAGAACTTCGCACCCATATAAGTTGTAATGAAGGTCTGCAGTAGATCTGATGATGGAAACCATATACAGTCGAGGGAATTCCTCAACGATTTACAGCATTGAAGTGTAACATAGGACAACAACTATCTACCTACTCGTCATGCTGATGCGTCAATCAATGAAAATCAAGAGACTGAATTAAGTAGTTTTATTTTGAAAATAAATTACTTTGAATTACACTGTCAACATTGGGACTCGACACTAAAAAGTAAAAAACTTTTCCCAAAAAAATAATAACCGCCTTCAAAAACTAAAAACACAAAAATAACTAATTAAAATTTCCGAAGTCGGTGGCTTCTCTTCTGCCAATTAATTTGTGTTGCCACAGACTTACGAAATATTAGTTATTTTAGTGTTTTTAGTTTTTGAAGGCGGTTATTATTTTTTTGGAAAAAGTTTTTATTTAAATAAGTATATAAACTTTATTTTATTAAATACTTAATTGTTATTGCACTACATGGTGCAAGATCCTTTTAACTACGCCAAAAAGAAAATAACGATAGCCACTTAGCGAACGAAAAAAGAAGGGTACCATTCCAGGTGACGCTTGTTAAAGCTTAGTGTCGCTTTATCACCTAATTTGAGTAAACTACACCTGTGCCAGGGGGCCTGTAGGCTACGTCAGACTGAAAAAAAATCCATAGCCATATTATTACACCGGGTATTAACGCGAACAGTGATTATAAATACCTTGAAAGGCTTGACGTTTCGACCTGGTTGCACAGGTTGAGTCTGCTTGCGACCACGACCTGTGCAACCAGGTCGTGGTCGCAAGGTATTTATAATCACTGTTCGCCTTAATACCCGGTGTAATAATACGTGTTAACACGTATTATTACACCGGGTATTAAGGCGAACAGTGATTGTAACGCGAAAGTTTAAAAGTTACTTAGTTATCCATAGCCAATCGGCCGCGTAGAAACGCCTATACATTTTCAGCATTAATAAAAAGCAGATCCGGATTTGGGCGCAAAAAATGGTATTATATTTTTTGCACAACCATAAAGTTACCAAGCCCAAGTTATACTATTTATCTACTTACAACATCAGCGATCTATCAATCTGAAAGTTCCGTCAGTTGGTCCGGCCGTTTCAGAGGTTTTCCGGAATAAACAGACGTTTTTAGGGTTCCGTACCTCAAAAGGTAAAAACGGAACCCTATAACATCACCCTATAACCCTATAAAATCACTTTGTTGTCCGTCCGTCCGTCCGACCGTCGCGTCCGTATGTCTGCCTGTCAAGACCCTCAGACACGCGTCGAGATATCAAGCTGAAATTAATATCACATACTCAAGTCTGCTTTCTCTCAAAGCAGTGAAAAAAACAAATTTCTAAATCAACGCAATAAAAAGATACGGCTGTTTATGCTCCTCAAACCTGGAATCAAAACCTGAAGGGTACTTTCCATGATCTAGAATCATAAAATTTGGCAAGAAGCAAGGTCATGTAGCACAAGTAAAAAAAAAACTCTGAAAACCATAAATTTGTAGTTTTTTCACAAAAAATAATGTTGATGAATGTAGGTGAACATTTTACGGACGGAACCCTCGTTGCGCGAGTCCGACTCGCACTTGACCAGTTTTTTTTAATTCCCATTCTCTTTTTATATGTTTTGAGTATAAGCAGACATAAAACAGCTGCAATTTTGAAATAACAAACGCATTCGTATTCGCGAATATTTTTAATGTATATTCGCATTCGCATTGGTATTCGCGAATGTAAGAAATCGCGCATTCGCGAATACTTTATTTATTTTATTTATTAAAAAAGGTACACCAACAGCTTCTGTATATAACTTAATAAATATAGTTGTTTATGAGTTAAAGGCTTATACAGTTGCCAATAACAGGTGAACCAACATTCACGAACATAGTGGTTAGACACAGGTTAAGAAAACAAGACATAAACTAAAATTAAACAGACATGAAAATTGACTTAAACTTAAACTATTTAAACTAAAAAATAAATTACTATATTAATTACAAAAAATAACTTTAAAATACAGGTACAAGGTTGCAAGAGGACAAACAGATATTAATTTTTTGGAGATTTTTGGTTGACAATATGGGATTTAAAGGTTTTCATAGTGTTATGGTATATGTCAACATCTGGGTTTGATTTTATGAAGCAGTTTATCTCTTTGCTGAGCCTATTGAGAGGTGAATATTCTCCTATATTTGTGTAAGAAGGTTTAGTGTGGAATAAATGGGTAATGGGATATCTGGGTATTCTATAGGGGACTTTTATTCCAATTTGATCAATTAATTTGATACAATCTAATTTATTGTTAACTAATTTGTAAAAAAACATAAGATCTTGTACCAGCCGCCGGTCGCGAAGTGTTGTCATTTCGTAGTGTTGAATACGTTGCTCGTATGGACACCGGGGTGATACACCACCGAAGGTATATGCTAGGTGTTTTGTGAAGGCCCTTTGGATGCTTTCTATTCTTTGCGAGTGTACTGCGTAGTGCGGGTTCCACACTACGCTGGCAAATTCAAGGTGACTGCGGACTAAAGCGTTATATAACACAATCTTCGTTCTTACCAGCTTAAATCCTTTAGTGCTTCTCTTAAGAAATCCTAATAGCCGTGCCGATTTCGTGACAATGTTATCAATATGGCTTATGAAGTTGAGTTTACTGTCCATAGTAATACCAAGATCGCGAACTTCATTCACAGTTTCTAATAACACTCCGTTTATATTATATGAGATAGTATTGGATTGCTTTTTCCTTGTAAATCTTATATGGCTACATTTATGTATATTAAGTTTCATGCTATTAAGGTTGCACCAGTGCTCTATTCTATCTAAATCCTCCTGAATTAGGGTAGCATCTACATTTGAAGTTATAACTTTATAAATTTTAAGATCGTCGGCGAACATTAGATATTTACAATGATGGATTTGGGCGCTAATATCGTTGATGAACAATAAGAACAAAACCGGCGCAAGATGAGAACCCTGAGGAACTCCTGAGTCAGCATAATATGGATAGGATTCGTAACCGTTTACAACAAGAGTTTGCGATCTATGAAGCAAATAAGACTTAAACCAGTTCAGAAGTGAGCCATGTATGCCATTATACTCTAATTTGGACAGTAATAGAGAATGGTCAACCTTGTCAAACGCATTGCTGAAGTCCGTGTACACGGCATCAACTTCTAGTCTTCTGTCAAGAGCTAGAGTCACATCCGACACAAACTCGACGAGGTTTGTTTCTACGCTGCGTCCAGCCTTAAAGCCATGCTGATTTGGTGAAATAATTCTGTCAATGTGGCGAGTAATTTCTGGACAAACAAGAGACTCAAATATCTTGGAAAAACATGACAATATTGAAATTGGGCGGTAGTTTTGAACATTAGCAGGATTACCTTTTTTAAAAACCGGGACAATTCTTGCGTTTTTCCATACTTCAGGGAATAATCCTTCAGCAAGAGAAGAATTAAAAATCATCTGCAGAGGTAGGGCAAGTTCTTGGTAGCAGCGTTTTAAAAACAAGGGTGGTATACAATCAGGACCAGCACCCTTCGAAGCATCTATGAGTTTCAGCTTGTTGAGAACTTGTTTTTCTGTTAATTTAATAGTGCTTAAGATCGAGTCAATACCAGATAAACCATTAGCAGTGTTATAAGAAGTGGCTGGATTTTGATTAAAAGCGGAAACAAATTGATCGGCAAAGAGGTTAGCAATTTTTGGACCACTGTTAGCCACCTTATCGTTCATAAACATGTCTGCAGGTATGCAAGCTTCTCCGCGACGTTTATCTTTAATGTATCGCCAGAAAGCTTTAGGGTTTTTGGGAATGTCGTTTTCAATTTTACATTTATATGTATTATAACAATGATTTATTAAAGTATGACAACGACTACGAAGTAACTCAAAAGTAAGTTTATCACGGGGATTATCGTATTTACGGTATTTTTGCCTAAATTTCTCTTTTTCACTTAAGGTTCTAATAAGTGAGTCTGAATACCAAGAGGGATACTTAGATTTTTTACTTACATATTTGGGTACATAATTGTCAATAGCGATCTGTAGTACACTGTAGAAGGTGTTAACCCTTTCATTAACATCTATACATTCATGAAAGGTATCATGCCAATTTGTATTTTTAAGATAGGTTTTTATTTGGGTGTAATCTGCTTTAAAAAAGTTGTAGCCTGAGCGATATTTTGTTTTTAACTGTTTTAAGTTTGAAAGCGGAATAGAAATAAGGATATTCGGGTGGTAGGAATCTAATTTGCTAAGCAGATCGTTGGGCTTCGTAACTGTTATATCCGATATGTTACTTAATACTAGATCTAAAATTCGGCAGTCAGCGTTTAGAATAGAATTAAATTGATGGAGTGTATTGATTGCCAGAAAGTCTACAAATGTGTAGCCCAGCGAATTGTAGTAATTTGACGGCGATAGATGCAGATCGTCGTTCATGTTCCAATCAATAAAACCCAGGTTAAAGTCTCCAAGAATCACAACATCGTCGACATTATTTAGTATGTTGTTAACATTATTCAAAAAGCATTGTAGATTGTCTAGTTTGACAGGCGGTGGCATATAGATAACACAGATAGCTATTTTTTTGATATTATTGTTGACATTTAGCTCAATAGACAACCATAAATCTTCAAAATCACTTTCCAAGTTTTTCATTCTTACAGATTTAATTTGATTACAGATAATACCAATGTATACTAATATTATAATTGAAGTATTTGTTAATTTGGTTGGTCGGTTGAACGCGATAATCACAGGAACTAGGTGCTGGTCCAAATTGATGTAATCTTTTTGTGTTGTGGGCTATGTTAGACGCGGTATACCTTCGGGGGACAGCTAGTCGTATAATAAACAGCCATGTACTAAAACTTATAATTAATGATTGAAACAGCGATATTGGAAAATACTCAGGGTGATAAACTGCTGCAATAAGCTGTAATGCGATAAGATTGCAACATTGCTATAATATTTTTACTAGGCGTTTAAACATAATAAAGATGCTTTACTGCAGTTCTCGCTGTATATGTCGCAGTCATCTGGTTAAATCAGCTATTTGATTGTATGACTAGTGCGTTCATTGAATGACGACATTTAATTGAATGACTAAACGACAACTCGTCAAGTTGTTTAATGTAACGTTCAACTACTTGACTGAACGTCATTTAGCATTGTCGTTAAATGGGATATAGTCGACTTTGTAATGTTTGTTTAGGGTGCAACTTAAAAACTTAACTTCCTTTACATAACAAAAATGAGGACATGACATGACACACTTTATTATGATTTTAATTTAAAAAAAACTTTAAAATTAGCCGGCGGTGGCGTATTAATAGGTAAAGCCATGCTGTCACACTATTTTATCAAGAATAAGTCACTTTAAAGTTACTTTAATCAAAATAATATCAAGACATCTGCTATCTGCGCGAGCTATTTTACGCCATATTTGTTTTGGTGACTACTAATACCGCAGTGGAAAAAAAAATAACTAAATTACAATCACCTGACTGATATTACGCCCGCTCTGTTCAAAGGGCTATTATGCTACAATCAGCTATCTAGTTGGACGTTGAGTGACGCTTGTTCAATCAGCTTTCGGCCTAGTCATTCAATTAAATGTTGCTATTTAATGAACGCGCTAGTCATACAATCAAATAGCTGATTTAACCAGATGACTGCGACATATACATTATTTTAAACTAAATCCAAAAGCGATAAAATGATGCAAAGTATAAGAAATTTCTTGCCTATTCTCTATACGAAACAACATTTCAGATTGGGCGACTAGATTAATTTTTGTTTTGTAAATGTCGTGGAAATAAACGATTTGAGTTTGTAACTAGTTTTATTGGTAGTTATTTGTACTGAAGTAGGTCATTTTCAAAAATGACTTCTGTGTCAATATGTGATCGCTAGATTTATATATTTCATATACCAGCTATAGATAGAGAACTGAAGTAAAAACTAGCGAAGTATGAACAAAACAAAATCTGTTTAGGGCGAGGAGGGTTGGTTTTATAAAAACTGACTGACTGGACTCTTCACTTTTATTTTATCATTAGGTGTTTCAATGACAACAAAAAACTAAGTCGTCCTTGTATTATCCGCGTTAACGAAACCATAGGTACCCCGAACTAATTCGATCTTCATTTAGCATTCATATCAGCGCCATCTATGGAGGAAATCGGTACTACTTATTCAAGACCTTAGTGTTAACCTTTCAACGACCAGGCGACTGCCGGCAGTCGGGCTGCTGTTGTTTTTCTATTGTCTCAAATCACTTGTGTTCGAAGGTTTAATTTAAACTAGGAATATATGAGTCATTCAATAAAAATCTTATATAATTTAAATAAATGTTTTACATGGATATTGTAGCGGTAAAGATATAATGGTAAACAAAAACTGTGATTTTCAAGTTTTCAACAAATTGGAACCCCCATATGTAACTGGAGCTGGTACCAACTATAGAAAATAATACAAAACACATACTGTCTAATCCAACGATTTTATTATACACTTAATAATTATAAATATTCCATGACAAGGCGATCAGTAGGTTGTTCACTTGGCAGCTGGCTGCTCATTGATGGGGTCCAGTTTGGGTTCATCGAACTTGAACGAGGGGAATGAGGTCATGTCCACTCCGGGACCACCGCCGTACTGCTTCTCAAGCTTTTCCAGCTCCCTCTTCATTTCAGCCGCAATCGCAGGGCTGGGCTGGCCGCTGAAACATTTAGAAAGATGTTTTGAGTTGAGAAATTTAATAGAAAATTCAGAAAATTGTTCAATGTCATAAAGATTTTAAAACAAAATCAAAAATCTCAAGGGTGTGTACTGACTAACAAAATATAACACATGTTGAAAAAATTTGCTGTCTACACTACTGTTCTGTTTGTGCATGTGGTGTGTAGGTTTGAGCGTGCAAGCCTCAACACAAAGGGAATTTTGTTACAATGCATATTACATTATGCTAGCCTGTACACACATTTAGGGATCATTATTTTCAGCTAATGAGTGTTATGCATTTGATGTTTTGTCTATCAACTGCTGCACAACCAGATAAGAATGATTTTTACGAGATGGGTATGCATTACGGCAATGCTTCTACTTAAGTGGATGAACCATATTATTAGATAACACTGCCTTCAAGCAAACTGTGCATACATTTAATCAACTTCAACTTCAACTTTATATTGTTTATGGCAATCCATCGAGATTTCGATGATTACTGCCAATGTCCAGGTTGGAAATAACACTTTTCAGTTCAAAGGACAATACATTTAATAATAGGTTTAAAAAGTTATTATTTTCTCATGTTTGTAGAGCAATAGCAACTTTATTTACAATGTTGTTGTAAATGAATATTTATTTTATCTGTTAATGAGTCCATTGCTGTATTGAGCTGTCTTCAAATTTTACCCTCTTCTGTGTTAACAGCTATTTAGTTTAAAGTTTTTTGTTGAGATGAACTAATTAGATAAATAATTAGTAAATAAGACCAAGCAGGAACTTCAATTTAGATTAAAATCAGAAATAAACTGCACTGTTTATCAAGACCATGGTACATTGGCACAAACACTTACGTTTTGCCCATAAAATGAATGATTATCTACCATTCCTGTTTAATTACATGAGTGTTATGTAAAAGGCTAAATAACTCATCTTCAGTCTATCACTACAGCCCAGTAAGGTCAGGCCTATTTGAACTTACCCGCCTTTCTGCTTGTATTCCCGGACTTTGTCGAGGAACAGCTGCTGGATGGGGTCAGTAGCCTTGCTGGCAGCCGCCAGGTTCCTGGTGAAAACCACAGATGTCTGTGCCACCTTCAAACCCCCCAAAAGCCTGGAACTGAGCATCTGAAAGCAACATAACCTCTTAACCCAGTTACATAACTTCGGTGATAAAATTTAGCAGACATTATTTAGGTCTGAATTTATATAGTCTTGATCAAGGAATTGACTGTGAATTACGCCTAAAATAAGTAAAAAATAGAGTAAAGTACCTTTCTATATTTTCGCTTGTCTAGGACCTTTTTGACAATTATGACAGTCCGATTTTTTTTATTGATCACGAAACTTGACGAAACCATCTAATTTTTTAGGCATTGGAAACAAGTCATTTAGACTTAGAAGGGTTTGTTAAGTTACTTTTATTATTTTCCATAAAAACGTAATAAAAAAAACTAAAGACTGTAATTTTAAGCAATTTATGTGTGTGAATGTGATCTTCAGTTTGCAGCAGTGCAAGCCATGCTTTCGTTATGTATCATTATCATTTGTATAAAAGTCAATAATGTCAACTGTCAAACGTCAGATTTGTTATTATGTTGTCAGTGTGAGCGTTGAGCGTAGCTCGATTTTGGTTAGTTTATCGTTCATATGCAGTATTATTTTCGGAATAAAATTGTTATTTTAACAGAAATCTGCTCACTTGTGCGATGTACTTCAAACACGACACAGATCTAAAGTGATACTTGTAGAAATAATGGAAAGAGGAAAAATGCCGTCGGCGGGTAGGGGAGCTAAGAGTAAGGCTCCTCAACACCCTCAGGATATCTTCGCGCTGGGCAGCAAGTCCACCGTGGTGGTCTCCAGGGACCCTGAGAAGAGGAACATACATAAACCTTCCACTAGCGGTATGTTAAACCTTCACTGTTAGTGTATTTACTAACCTTTTTTAGAATAGTTTATCTTTTGCTATGAATGATTTTAATGCGAGAATTATTAGATTATAACTTGTATTCTATATTCTTGTATGTTTGCAAGTATTAATTAACTTCCCTTTCCTTTTCCCCTTTTAAATAACAGTTCATAGTGTTACATTTATGAGACACAATTTACAACTTGACTTATAGTATTTAATGTTTTAGGAGTAGAACGTAAACGGGAAACATCAGGGTTTGGCAGTCAGCCACCCAGCAAGAGAGCGAGGATTGGCTCACCGGCTGAGGCAGTTGGAGGAACTTCCCTGGAAGTAGACCCTGTGGATCTAGTGCCTAATGTTCTACAGGCTTTGGATACACATAATTCTGATAAGCTGGTAAGTATTTTAATACTATTTGTCATTGTCAAACCAAATCTGCTATGTGCCGTTTTTTGAAAACACATAGCAGTTCATCTATATGAAAAATAAGGCAGTGACCCATAAATATGCTATATTAATAGTATAAACTATATTTTAATGGCTATACCAGTGGCTGCTAGCTAGGGGCCATCTAGGAGCTCAGGAGAGTCAGGCAATCATATTTATCAACAATCTCTGATTTAAAAATAAGACCCAAGTTTGAACCTAAGTTCAACAAGATACTCCTGCAGAGTCCTAACATTGCTGGTCCCTAAATGTTGTATTTTTAAAGATCAAAGTCCGAATACCATCAACAGGTTTTTACTACATACTACACTATTGTTTCTCTGCAATCATTTCTAAATAGAAATCAGTTTTATTCAAGGCAAACTGCATAACTATTTTACTTACTCAAATAAAAATATTTAAACAAAGAAAATTCTTACAATAAGCACCTTTTTATATACCATGATTTCATGTAAGTGACCATACTGTCTTTTATGTAAATTAATGTCTGTATACACAATTTAATGATGAGAATAGGCGAGACGACGAAAAAAAGTAATTAGTCCGTCTGTTAGATTATTAAAAAATTTTAGAAACATATCTTTTTTTTCTCGTAAATGAAAAATGACGACGATACAGTGCGTTGAAGTTGCGCATGACGTCACGATCTGATACAATTTTTGCAGGACGGTGACGTCAAAAGCCCCCACTCCGGAACTTTGATGCTCTTTATCTTTATATTTTTTTATTAATTTGATCAAGCAAAAAATACGTGTCCCGTATTTTCAACCGATCTATCAGACGGAGTAAATAGAATGTAATTTTTTTAATGCTGTCGTCATCCCTATTCTCACAACAAGCCCTTTTTTGTTTGTAAACATGTTCTCGTGTTGGCTGTACTGTCTTTTATGAGAACACATTTATAATTTCTGTATACACAAACTGCGTAGTTAAGAGCCTTATTTGTTACTTATTTTTTTCACAGTTAGGACTCCTCACTGGCTCAATCCGTCTCCTAAAGTCCCAGCGTTCAAAACCAGACCCGATATTATGCATGAGCTTGCTGTACCTCACAAAGATACGACCGAACATGTTCGCTCATGAGACGGTGACGCAGTGCCTGTGTACGCTGCTGAAGAGGGAGCAAGGAGCTGCATTCAAGAATAAGGGGAACCCGCTGGTTTATATACTGGCTTGTAATATGCTGTATGCAGGCCACAGGGAGAGTAGTAACTGGCCTGATATATTTATTAAGGTTATTTTTTGGTTTTTATTACATATAATAATTAAAATTGGATACTTCTAATTAACCATTGCAATGTATTGATAATATATTTAAATGAACAATATAACTATTTGATTAACTTCAAACATATTGTTCCTATCAATATTTTTTTAATTTCAATTCTAAGGCATTTGATTATAAAAGTCTATTTTTTGTATTTAAACAATTGAAATTTATAAAATTTGTATTGTATATTCGAATTTTTAAATTTTCAATTTATATAGGTAATTTGAATTCTTCCTTCAATAAAATTCCATCAGAGTCCCAATCGAAAAAAAAGGCTTCACAGAAAAAAAAAATTTCAGTGAATGACTGACTGACCCCATTCTCCTACCAGGTCTACATAGAAGATGCCTTGAATGAGCGCTGCTGGGTGGAGTGCTCGTGGTGCAAGTGCTTCGTGGAGAACGTGGTGACTGCCTTCAGCACCAAGCAGCCGCCCACACATCTCATACCCACTGATAATACACTGGGTATGACTACTTGTCTAGTATTTTAAAATTAATGTGAATTGCTTTTTTTAATTCATCTTTTACAAAAAATTGTACATAACTATTAATATTAACTAGCAACCAAAAATCACTATGGTTTAAATATGTTGCTGTCTTAAGTAGTTGTAAGGTCTTTTTATAGTCTGCGTGAAGTCCAGGAAAATCAGAGACGAGGGATCAATTTGACGAAATCTCACTAAAATGTTCTGTATATTGTGATCTTGACACTACAAAATTTCTTATTTTTCTGGATCTATGTCATATAAAAAATAAATATTTTTGCGTACAGGTACCATGTCTCCGTCAGGGTCTGGTTCACCACTGATGGGCAGCACCGAGGAAGACCCCGACAATATGGAGCTGGAGTACTCGGTTTACGCCAGGTAAGAAGAACTAAAGACTACAGAACATCTTAAAAAATGTAATTGTTTTTGACTTTTCTTCTCAGGTTTTCGAATTTAGTCCTTCAGGTTGGTCGAGCGGCAGGTATACAAGCTAGATCCTAGTCCATTGGTTCCGAAAATTTGGTTAATTTCCTCTGTGGGGGTTAAAAAACAGCATTTTCAAAGGGTAATAAGTCAAATAAAATTATGAAAAAGAAACTCATTAACATAAATAAAGTCATTCGTTGTTGAGTATCAAGCTCCAGATTAGCTGCTGGTGGTCTTGAATAAAACTGCTTGTTCGATTTAAGTATAGACGACAGTATTCTATGTAGGTATGTGATAGGTAAGTACAAGAATATTGAGATATCCGATACTATGTGCGTACGCGCGAGGTGTCGGCGAGTGAGTGCCCGGAGAGGGGGTGGCCGCGGCTGCGATGTGTGTGGCCCGATGTGACGTCAGGGACATTCGTTCAAATACTACCTTTTATTTTATACTAAAACTAGCTTCGCATCTTTAAAAATCCCGGCTATTCTTATATATTATGTATTAACATATTAACCTTCCTTCTGAAACAACCATTAAATAAAAAACTCATCAAAATCCGTTGCGTAGTTTTACACATCTGATTATAGCGGAAAGCGACTTTGTTTTATACTATGTAGTGGTCCTAGGTATTCAAGTAGTTATGAGGCTGTGGAGACTCTGGTGCTGGAAGCCATCAAGGAGCAGATCCAGAGGAGGTCGGCAGCGCCTGACGCCATCGGCAAGGGGTTCCTTAAGCTGCTGTCGGCTACGTGTGGTTTCCCTGAGGTAATAATATTTAATTCAGTTTCAATTCTTGTCGTTCTTGAGTCGTTCTTGAGTCGCGAGACTATGCAGACGTGTTTTAATTTGTTGATTATTATGACATTGTTTAAATAATTACGAATAATGTTATTACAATAATTTTTGCAAAGTAAGTTTTTTTGTGAAAGTGTCGACTGTGAATAACATTTAGTTTGTTTTCGTTGTGAAAGATGAACTAGATAAAACTTGCAATAGATAATCAGGGTTTTCAGTGTTAGAAATATGTCTAACACAGGAGATAGCCCATTTGGCCGCAGCCAATTGGTACGACGAAGTCCTCCTCCGACGCCAACGCCGGCAGTTCAAACACCATCAAGAGAGCCAGTGCCGCCAGCAGCCACGGAGAATGACATACCAAATGAAGTCGTCTCTGCGTCCGAAATTCAGAGATGGATGGGGTCCATTGAGACATTCCTGAGTGAAATCTGCTCGATTGTGGGAGAGGGAAAAATGAATTCGGATCAAAAACTTCGAGTCAACAGTCTCTGCCGTAAAGTCAACCACGGTACATCTCAGATGGCCGTGTTGTACCAATCCTTAAAGCAAAAGTCCATCCAAGCGCACACCACTATCCAGCACCTTCAAGTACAACAGAATTTTGTGGAATCCCTTAGCCAAATCAAAGAAGTAGTGGAGACGAAGTTGAGCCAAAAACACTCAGAAAGTAGCTCCTACGCTAACATGGTGAAGAAAGGAGCTGATAACTTTATTCGCCCAGAAAATATTAATTCGGTCGCGATATATCCCAGTGATAGGACTAAAACCAGCGATGATACAAAGTCGTTGGTTCAAAAAATCATCTCACCTGAGGAATTGAAGCTTCATGTCCGCGGTCTAAGGAAAATTAGAAACGGAGGCGTTATCATTCGCACGGATAACAAAGAGGACATTAATAAATTAAAAAGTTCGCAGAAGCTATTTTCCTCAGGCCTTAAGGTTGAAGAACCGTCTAAACGTCGTCCAAGAATTGTGGTCATTGGTGTTCCCGTAGCCCTGACGGAAAAAGAGGTTTTCGACTGCATTTACGGCCAAAATTTGACGGATAAGCTGCCGAACGTTACTCGTGAGTCCTGCTTAGAAAGTTTGAAGTTGAGCCATAAGTCAGGAAAGAAAGATCGACCTACCTGCAATTATATTTTAGAAGTTCCTGCGAATATAAGAAAAATTTTAATAGATCAAGGCCGTATTTTCATAAACTGGACATCGTGTTCAGTGAGAGATTTCACTATTGTGACCAGATGTTTTAACTGCCAGCAGTTCGGACATGCAGCCAAATTCTGTAGAGAAACGAGCGCTACCTGCAATCTCTGTGGTGAAACGGGTCATTCTTTCAAGGAATGCAATAATAAAAGTTTTCCCCCCAAATGTGCGACCTGCAAACGCTTCAAGAGGAAAAATGATCATCCAACTGGCGATGTAACTTGCCCAGCACGTAAATATGCAGAGGACAATTATATTAATTCTATTGACTATGAGGGCGCCTAGGAGCGCCACCGTCTCCCTAGTTAATTTAGCACATAGGTAGTAGGTTAACTTTTACATTTAATTTTTTTGCATGGCTAATCAGCTTATTAGTGATCTAGATGGTTTTTCCGTGTCTGAAGCTCTAATTTGTAATGTTGAGGAGTGCAAAAACCTAGTCTATACCGGGGATAAAACATTGACCTTTCTTACACAAAACATACGTAGTATTACCCGTAACTTTAACGGTTTCCAAGTTTTGTTACAAAACATTGATATATGCTGCGACATTATTGTTTTGACAGAGTGTTGGTTATCCAAACAAACGGCCAATCTACCAAGTCTCGATGGCTTCAATCTTCATAAAAGCGATAGGACACTCAACCAGAATGATGGTGTCGTCGTTTATATTAAAAACAATTTAAATGCATTAGTAGAGGAACCCCCTTTTTCAGACTGTAATTGCTTAATAATTAAAATTATTCCCGACACAGTAATTATGGCCATGTAAAGGCCACCATCCCAAAGTATTGATGGATTTTTGGACTCGCTTAACAGTTCCTTAGGAAAATTATCCTCATTTAAAAACATCGTACTGGTAGGAGATATTAACATTAACATTGCTGCTGATAAAATCGATACGCATTCTCATAATTACCTCAACATATGTTCTTTTCATGGATTATTACCTGCTCATAACCATCCAACACATCAAAGCGGCTCTTGCTTAGACCATATTCTTATAAAATCGAGGAGTCCATCCAAAACAATAGTTACTAACTCATCACTCACCGATCATCAAGCTGTTTTACTAACACTGCAAATAAGTTCACCTAGAAATAACTGCATGCATAGCTATACTAAAATCAACATGACGAGGCTTGAAACTGATTTATGCGGTATTAATTTTGACCCCGTTTACAATTCAGATGATCCGAATATCTCTTTACAATATTTCGTCGATATGTTGCCATCTACAATAAGGAAAAATACTTTTACTAAAGTAATACCTAGAAAATATAGTAATATTAAACCTTGGATTACTCCTGGACTTGTTCGCTGTATTAGACATAGAGATAAGCTCCACCTAAAATTAAAAAATAGACCGGGTGATGAACAATTATCAGTTATTTACAAACGATATAGAAATTTCTGTAATAATCTATTGAAAAAGCTAAAAAACCAATATGATCAGAATCAACTACAAAAAGCTGGCAAAAATACTAAACTTATATGGAAATTCATAAAAAATAATACTTTTAAGTCAAAAAATGCCGAACCAGCACTTGATCTTTTATCGTCTGAGACAAGCCCTACTGACGCAGTAAATAAAACTAACAACTTTTTCGTTAACGTAGGAAAAAATTTAGCAGAAAAAATCGTATGTTCTTCAAGCCAGCCCGAAACTAAAACATATGCAACACGACACTCTTTTGTCTTATTAGATACAGATTTTAATGAGTTAGTAAGTATAATAAATGGATTAAAGGAAACTTGTGCTGTTGGATATGACGATATACCTAATAGCATTCTAAGACGATTTAAATATGTTATTGCCCCTCCTTTGACGCATATTTTTCAGCAATGTTTATCAAAAGGAATATTTCCTAAATTGCTTAAAAAAGCCCTAGTCACCCCTGTGTTTAAGGGTGGAGACAAAAATTGTGTCAATAATTACAGGCCAATTTCAGTTTTAACTGGCCTGTCTAAGATTTTAGAAAAAATTATAAACAGTAGATTAGTAGAATACCTAGAAAATAATAAATTCCTCTCTGATCATCAATTTGGTTTTAGGCCTAAAAGATCAACGAGCCAAGCTGTTCACCAGCTAACAAATTTTATAAGCACAAACCTGGATAACGGTTTGCACACCTTAGGGATCTTCTTAGATTTAGCCAAGGCTTTTGATACAATTTCTTGTACTTTGCTTTTGCACAAGCTGGAGAAACTGGGAATACGTGGAGCACAATTGCAATTATTATCTGATTACCTTACCGACCGTTATCAGTCTGTAAAAGTGGGTCAGTGCATCAGTTCTGAACTTAAAAATACCTGCTACGGAATCCCACAGGGTAGTATTTTGGGTCCTACCTTGTTCCTTATTTATATAAATGACCTGTGCAATTTGTCCCTCCAAAATGGTTTAGTGGTTTCAAATGCTGATGACACTGCTCTACTTTTCACAGCTAAATCAAAAGCCGAGGTCTATAAGATAGCACAGAATGGTTTTGATATTGTGTCTAATTGGCTTCATACCAATCTCTTAAGTTTAAACACAGATAAAACCAAATACCTGTTATTTACAATGCGAAATACCTATCCAACGCTTACTAATCTTAACATTCAAGCGCATAACAGTTGTAACCAACATTGTGCTGACATTGCATGCACTTGTCCTAGTTTAGCAAAAACTGACCATATAAAATATTTAGGTATCACGATTGACGCAAACCTAAACTTCCGCAAACACATCGATTTATTATGCAACAGAGTGCGCAAATTAATATACATTTTTAAAAACTTACGTAACATTGCCGACTTTAAATTAATTAGACAGGTTTATTTGGCTTTGTGTCAATCTATTATTACCTACTGCATTACGTCATGGGGTGGCGCCGCTAAATCTACTTTGCTGCACTTAGAACGCGCTCAAAGAGCAGTTTTAAAAGTTGCCACGTTTCGTCCTTATAGATATCCTACAGACCAACTTTACATGGCCTGTAAGGTGTTAACAGTACGTCAATTGTTTGTTTTGAATGTAATTTTGTTCCAACACACTAACCTTTATTTCAATCCAATACCCTCAGATAGAAGAAGAAAAGATTTGGTCTGTGCTAACTCTCAAACTAAACATGCTTTTGCTAAACGCTTTTATTTATTTTTAGGACCCTACTTGTATAATCAGCTTAACAGAGTACTAAATATTTATAGTTTAAGTTACTATAGGTGTAATTTACTAGTTCAGGAGTATCTGGCAAAACATAATTATGCAGACACGGAAAAACTTCTAGAAATTGATAAATAAATGTAAGCTTCTCCCTTCCTTGTCTAATATAAGTATCTTTATTTAACTAATTATTTGTAGTTTATTATTACTTGTTAATTTGTTTAAACATAATGTCGTAATTAATCTAGTTTTAAAATTATGTTACTCAAATGATTACTTTTTTGTCATTGGAAATTTTGTCTCCTTAGTTATTTTAGCTTCTTATTTTATTTTTGTTTTTTAGTTTAAGTTTGAACTAAAATGATGGCCTGAAACACAGGTTTTTATTAACCTAGATCAGGCCGGACTACATTATAGTTAGAACTAAATTTTTTTCTATTGTATTTAATGTAAATCTCCTTTGTACTTACTTTTTACTTAAATAAATTTATTATTATTATTCCAAAATTTATTATTATTATTTTGCATTTTTTTTAATTTTTCTTCTCTTGTAAGAGAGTTGATAACCTTACTACGGGCCGTGGCCAAGTGCGTAAGGGGAAATTTAGATGGTGAATGTGGATGATATTGTGGAAGAAGTCAGAAACTTGCGGGTGATGCGACAGGTGTTGAGAATGGTGGCTTTTTGGAGCATGTGAAGTGTGTGAGTTGGCATGTGCAGCGTGTTCAGGCTTTGTGTCAGTGACTTCGGTACTATACCTGTGGATGAGAGTACTATAGGGACGATGTGAACTGTTTGAGCTTTCCATTGAGTTTTTATTTCTATTGCTAGGTCTTGGTATTTATTAAGTTTTTCTGATATGGTTGTTTGTAAGTTGTGTGAGTTGGGTATCGCTATATCTATGAGGTAAACTGTTTTATTTAATTTGTCATGAACTGTAATATCTGGCCTGTTGTAGTGTATAGTTTTGTCTGTTATTATGGTACGATCCCAGTAGATTTTCTGGTTCCTGTTTTCTAAAATAGTTTCGGGTTTGTATTTATAATACGGAATCATCTCTTCTATGAGTTTATATTTGTGTGCTAAATGTTGGTGTATAATTGCGGCAACCTGGTCATGTCGGTGTTTGTAATCAGTCTGTGCAAGTGATTTACAGGCTCCAGTTATATGTTGTATGGTCTCGGAAGCACTATTGCAATGTCTACATATGTCATTCGGCTGATTGGGATCTTTTATTATATATTTTATGAAATTTCGAGTTGCTATTATTTGATCCTGAATCGCAAGCATGAACCCTTCGGTCTCGGGAAACAGTTCGCCTCGTTTGAGCCATTCGTTCGACTTCACTTTATCGACGTGTGGCTGGCTCAGGTAGGCTCTGTGTCTTCCATGTAGAGATTTTCTAGCCCATGCTGCAGTTTTGTCTTGTAAACTAATAAGATGTTCATTAGTTTGAATGTTTCTGTTTTGCAAGTTAAGTGGTGTCAGCTTTTTATCTGACTCCGTAACATGTTTGTGAAGGGATGAATGTTCTGATTTATTATGAAAATAAGATCTGAGTGATAGTATCTGTTTGTTGTGTAAATTGTGTATGTCTATTAGTCCTCTTCCTCCTTCCTGACGTGGCAGTGTGAGTCGCTGTACGCAAGATTTTGGGTGATGCTTTCTGTGTTTGGTAAGAAGTGTATTGATATTACGCTGTAAATTTTTAATATCGGTTTTAGACCATCTTATGATTCCAAAAGAATAAGTAAGAATGGGTATTGCGAATGTGTTGATGGCTTTAATTGTATTTCTCGAGTTAAGATTAGTTTTTAAGATTAGATTGAGGCGATGTGTAAATTTTTTAAGGAGTTCTTGTTTTGTAATTGTTTGCTGTATCTGTCTGGATTGTTTGAATCCTAGGTATTTGTATGTACTATGTTCATCCATGGGTTCGATAGATTGACCAGATTCGAGTGTGTAACTATTGTTTTGGATTTCTCCTTTTACAATTGACAAAATTTTGCATTTGTCTACTCCAAATTGCATACAAATATCGTTGGAGAATTGTTGTGTAGTGTCTGCTAGATGAAAAAGAGATTTTTTGTCTGCTGCATATAGTTTTATGTCATCCATGTACATTAGGTGTGTTAAAGTGAATTCTGTGTTATTGCTTGTTAATGTAAATTCTGTATTAGTTTTATTTAAGAGGTTTGAGAGTGGATTGAGTGCCATGCAAAACCATAAAGGGCTCAACGCATCGCCTTGAAAAATACCACGTTTTATGTTTATTGGTTCAGTGGCCAGAGTTGTGGAAGCTTGGTTTATTTTAAGGATAGTTTGCCAGTTTTGCATAGTGTATTCTAAAAACAACCTAAGTGTGGGGTGAATATTATAGATGTTTAAAACTTGTAATAACCAGCTATGCGGAACTGAATCGTAAGCCTTTTGGTAATCAATGAACATAGTATGAATGTCCTTTTTTTTCTTAACAGCGCTGTTCATTGTAATCGCGTCAATAGTAAGCTGTTCCTTACATCCTTGGCTATTTTTGCGACATCCCTTTTGTTGTTCAGCTAGAATATTATATTTAGTCAAATGTTTGTATACTACTTCACTTATACAGGCAGTTAGGATTTTATAAATGGTTTGTAAACATGTGATTGGTCGATACTTGGCTGGGTCTGTGGTGTTATTTAAATCTTTAGGTATCATGTATGTTACTCCGTGTGTGATATATGTTGGGAGCAGGTGAGGTGATTGAATGAACTGATTGAGGTGATTATATATGTATGGGTGAATTTTAGTGAACTTCTTATACCAGTAATTATGGATATTGTCTGTTCCAGGAGATTTCCAGTTGTGTGTACGTTTAAGGATGTCTATGAAAATGTCTATTGGTATTTAAGGATGTCTATGAAAATGTCTATTGTATTATTATATTATTATTATTAATTAAATTTTAATTAATTTTGAATTTGATTTCAATTCAATTAAATATCGATTCAATTACAGTTCAATTTCAATTCAATATAAATCGAATTTCAATGTGATTTCAATTCAATTTCATTTCTATTCTTATTCCATACTAGCTTTTGCCCGCGACTTCGTCCGCGTGGTATAATAGTTCCCGTTCCCGGGGGATTTCCGGGATGAAAACTATCCTATGTCCTTTCTCGAGTCCCAGACTATATCTGTACCAAATTCTATTAAAATCGGTTCAGTGGTTTAGGCGTGAAAAAGAGACAGACAGACAGAGTTACTTTCGCATATATAATATTAGTACGGATTTAATTCAATCTCAAGTGAGATACTTTTCTTTCAACAAATCCTCGCGATATGACCGTATCTTTTTCTACCGTACCGTATGATATCCGCATCATTCCCCTAGATCCGCATGATATCCGCATCACGTCTCGAGGCGTGGCTCCACTCAGGCAAGCTGTGGCGTTGTGCGCAAGAGTTGCTCGCCTACGTGTGCTGTAACTGCGACGCGTGCGGCCCGACCGCGGCGCGCGACCACGAGGTGTTGGCGCAGTTGGCACGCATGCGCCTCAAGACCAAGCCGCTGCAGGCTGCCTATCAGGCCTGTCTTAGGTATGTTTTTGAATTTAGTTTCTTGTTGTAGCAGCCAGGAGAAAATTACACATGGACCATTGTTTGTTATGGTACCAGAAACGGATAATTATGTCATGGTCACTTTTGTTAAACATTTTTTAAACTTCCCTCCTCCTTCCCTACAGAGAGATGGTGTCAGACAGCCCGCCACTCCTGCGCAGTGTTGTAACGCACACGATCTACAACGAGCTGTCCAACGTGCGCTCGCCCAACAACATGGCCGTGCTGGCGGCGCTCATACAGGCGCAGCCGCAGCAGGTGCCGGCCGCCATGGCGGACACGTATCAGGTGAGTGTCGACAGTGTCAGATACTCGACAGTGTATGACACTACAGCGAGCTGCCCAACAACATGGCCGTGCTGGCGGCGCTCATACAGGCGCAGCCGCAGCAGGTGCCGGCCGCCATGGCGGACACGTATCAGGTGAGTGTCGACAGTGTCAGATACTCGACAGTGTATGACACTACAGCGAGCTGCCCAACAACATGGCCATGCTGGCGGCGCTCATACAGGCGCAGCCGCAGCAGGTGCCGGCCGCCATGGCGGACACGTATCAGGTGAGTGTCGACAGTGTCAGATACTCGACAGTGTATGACACTACAGCGAGCTGCCCAACAACATGGCCGTGCTGGCGGCGCTCATACAGGCGCAGCCGCAGCAGGTGCCGGCCGCCATGGCGGACACGTATCAGGTGAGTGTCGACAGTGTCAGATACTCGACAGTGTATGACACTACAGCGAGCTGCCCAACAACATGGCCGTGCTGGCGGCGCTCATACAGGCGCAGCCGCAGCAGGTGCCGGCCGCCATGGCGGACACGTATCAGGTGAGTGTCGACAGTGTCAGATACTCGACAGTGTATGACACTACAGCGAGCTGCCCAACAACATGGCCGTGCTGGCGGCGCTCATACAGGCGCAGCCGCAGCAGGTGCCGGCCGCCATGGCGGACACGTATCAGGTGAGTGTCGACAGTGTCAGATACTCGACAGTGTATGACACTACAGCGAGCTGCCCAACAACATGGCCGTGCTGGCGGCGCTCATACAGGCGCAGCCGCAGCAGGTGCCGGCCGCCATGGCGGACACGTATCAGGTGAGTGTCGACAGTGTCAGATACTCGACAGTGTATGACACTACAGCGAGCTGCCCAACAACATGGCCGTGCTGGCGGCGCTCATACAGGCGCAGCCGCAGCAGGTGCCGGCTGCCATGGCCCTTCAGGACTACAATGTTGAATTTGTAAAATGTTGAATTCGCAAAATGTTGAATACCAAAATGTTGAATTTGTAAAAAGTTGAATTTCCCACCCGGACCACAATGTTGAATTTGCAAAATGTTGAATACCAAAATGTTGAGTCCTGTGGATGCGAGAGGCACAAGACCGGTCGCGGTGGAGGTATTTGGGGGAGGTCAATTTTTAGCGGTGAACGTCTTTTGGCCAATCTTATAATGAGCGCACACTTCCTACTACACCGGAAAATATCAGGCACCCACATAGACTGCCCTGTAAAATTAGTGCATAAACCTACCATATGGTAAAGCTAGTACATACATAAACCTACAGGGTGTCTGTCTGACATAGGGTGTCGCCAACTTGAGGGTATGGTACGGACCATCAAACTGAACAACTTTTTTACATACTCCGGACTCTAAGGCCCGAGTCACACTGGAATGGCAGCGGCCGGCAGCGGCGCACGGTGGGCTGAAAATCGGCTTTCATAGACTTAGGGATTTCAATTTGCAAGTGCTTGTTTTTATGCCGGATATCGCTTCTATTAGTCATTACTATGTACAAAAATGACACCCGAGTTAATTCTACCCAAAAACGAAGGAAATATAATTTTTTTACGAAAAATTTGTATGAAGCTAGTATGAAAAATCGAATTATCTCCTAAACGGCATGTTTAACCGTAATATCCTTGGAGATGGTCATAGTGCTAATTATTTATGATTTTTTGGTTGGCAATTGGACGAAAAATTTAATGCCGTTTTTTTTTTAAAAATCGTCAAAATATTTTTATTTGTTTTTACGTATGAAACGATTCCTTTTGGTGTTTATGTTGAAGAACACGGACTTTTAACTACACATAACATAAAATAGCATCACTCCTATATTTCCGAAGGAGTTGGCAGAGGTTTATAGTACACCCACACGTAGCCAACTATGTTTGAGCTAGATATTTATCAGCACAAAATGAGTTTTAAAACTTTTCATACAACCAAATTACCAATTGTCTTCTAATGAGTCCAAAAAGAAGTGATTAAGTAACTACACTGATTAGGTCTTCTAATGAGTCTTAATAGGTGATTTAATGATTTTCAATATCTCACGACAATGGATTATATTTAACATTTCCTGATAAGTAAGCTAATTTGTTAATTAGCAGTGCTATGAGTTCTAAGAATAGTTAGTGACAATTATAGATTTTCATTAGCTAATGAGGAGATAACTAATGAGGGTAGTTACCTAATTATTGTCGTTTTGCAATAAAAGGGCTAAAGTTTTGTTTTATAATTTAATTTGTTCACAACTGTGTAACTGCTAACACTAAATCTGCGACTATAAAATCTTAAAATGGACAGTTTAATCACCAATTTAGACTTGTTTGTTCTTCTACGAAGTGAGAGTACTTCATTTGATCATGAAGTATTGTTTAGTGCAGTTGTATCCCGCATAGGCGATTACCTGTCTGACGAAGATTATGTTGTTCTCAAAGAATTTTGTCGGAGATTTACGCGAGCCGCTTTACAAAGGTGGGGGAAATCCAACCGATTCCTTGATAATTTCAGGAGAAAGTACGAGAATTGGTTGGGAGCAAATATTGATTGGCCGAGTTTTGTGCAAACTTTAGTTAATCAAGAACCAAGTGTTGATGAGATACCAAGAGCGCCCTCAGTCTCTCCAGAATCGTCGACATCAACGTCCATTGGAACAATGACGAAAAGATCCCGTAAACCATTCGAAGACCTGGGAAGTAAACAAAAAAAGAGAAGATCTGATGAACACACAGGCGAAGGTTCCAGTGAATTGGCATATGCAGCTGCAGCACGTTTAAAAGAAGAAGGGCATGGAGATATCGCCTCTGTCATCGAATACATGATGAAAAATCCTGAAGCAGCCGCTAAATTAAATGAAACGCTTAAGAAACCAGCGAAAACAATCATATTTACGCCAGAAAAGGTGCTTGGATTGCTTCTTTCGCTAAAACTCTCAAAGTGGCAATATATTACGTTGCGTGAGGCTGCCATTCGAGAAGGTGCTAAAGATATTTATCCATCTTACTATAAAGTGCAACAAACTAATCTTGATTGCTACCCTCCGAAGCAATCAGTGACAGTTACTGATTCATCGGCTAGGATTACACTTCAAGCTTTACTTGATATCACGGTTACAAGAATCCTTCAAAGCCTTTCTAACGAAGAGCATAACAAGCAGTTGAAGCTGATATCCAAGTGGGGATTTGACGGTGCTTCTAACCAAAGCCGATACAAGCAGAAAATTGAGGGTGAGGAAGATGATTCAAGCATTTTCATGACCTCCTTGGTGCCACTAAAACTGACAGATGGAGACAACATTTTATGGACGAACCCAAAACCATGCTCAGTTTTGTATTGTTGTCCAGTTCAGTTTACTTTTGTAAAGGAGAGTGAAGCAGTTGTCCTTGGGCTGAAAAAACAAATGGATGAAGAAATTGAGGCCCTTATCCCCACAGAGTGCAATAATAATAATAGGGTGACTCATCAACTAATGATGACGATGATCGACGCTAAAGTCTGTACTTACCTTTCTGAAGCTAGATCAAATGCATCGTGCTACCTGTGCTTAGCAAAGCCTACAGAAATGAACCGCTTAGATGCTGTAACATCAAAAATTGTGTGTTCGGACCTGTATGAGTTTGGCTTGTCATCCCTACACGCCCGTATAAATTGTATGGAATGTCTGTTACACATTGCATACAAACTGGACTTCAAACGGTGGGCAGCGAGAAGTGATGAGCACAAAGAAATGCTACAGACAAGAAAGAAAATAATTCAAAATAAATTCAAAGATGAGCTCAATCTGTTGATTGATATAGTAAAACAAGGCTCGGGAACCACCAATGACGGGAATACTGCAAGAAAATTCTTTGCGTTTTCTAATAAAACCGCAGCTATAACCGGTTTGGATGAAGACCTCATCAAAAGATTTGCTGTAATTTTACAAGCAATTACATCTGGAGAGCAGATGGATATAATAAAATTTAGAGATTATGCTCGCAAAACAGCAGAAAAGTACGTATTACTATACGACTGGTTCTACATGTCGTCAACCGTTCATAAGTTACTAATCCATGGGGCTGACATAATCGAGAAAAATAATATTGTGCCGATTGGGACTCTCTCGGAAGAAGCCTCAGAGTCTCGAAACAAAGATTTTAGGAGGTTTTGAGAACATCATTCGCGGAAAAGAAGCAGGCAGGATTCCAATCAAGACATTTTAAATATGCTTGTTGTTTCTTCGGACCCTTTGCTAAGTGCACAAAGGCCTAAGTTAGATGCCAAGAAAAAGCAGAGCTTTTTTGCTGAAACTCTCGACTTAATTCAATTTCAGGAAACTGAGTTCGAATTTTTGGATATATCCAATCTGGATGCTGACTCAGAATTGGAGTCTGACAACGAGAGTGATAAGGAAAATTTGTAAAAAAGATATATATGTACATATTTGTAAATTTGTATTTGAGTGTGTTTGGGTTTTTTTGTAATATTTAATGATATGTTTTATTTTTTTTATTTATTTTATTTTATTTTACGAATGCTTAGTATTAATTCCTTAAATTAACTTATTTTGTATAAAATATAACTTCATAATGTTACTTCAATATAAATCTTTTTTTATTTAAATTAATATAAATGTGTCAAAAACAGCAATTTTTTTATTTTATTTTTCTTGTTTCGTGTGTTCTTAATATTTGGGTTAATAACATATCGAACTTTTTAACTTAGACACTAAAAGGGATCGTTTTACATGTAAAAATAAATAAAAATATTTTGACGATTTTTTAAAAAAAAACGGCATTAAATTTTTCGTCCAATTGCCAACCAAAAAATCATAAATAATTAGCACTATGACCATCTCCAAGGATATTACGGTTAAACATGCCGTTTAGGAGATAATTCGATTTTTCATACTAGCTTCATACAAATTTTTCGTAAAAAAATTATATTTCCTTCGTTTTTGGGTAGAATTAACTCGGGTGTCATTTTTGTACATAGTAATGACCAATAGAAGCGATATCCGGCATAAAAACAAGCACTTGCAAATTGAAATCCCTAAGTCTATGAAAGCCGATTTTCAGCCCACCGTGCGGCGCGGCGAGCACCTTCAGTGTGAAATAATTTTAAACTTTAACCACATACTAAAAAGACTAGTATCGCTTGAAAAGCTAGAAAAGGTCGCGAGGCCGCCAGCGGCCGTCAGCGGCCGCGCGCCTTGCTCTTCTTCCGACGCTGGCGGCTGCTGCCATTTCGGTGTGACTCGGCCCTAACGTATGTTAGGACGGACTACAAAAGAAAACAGTTTAATTCTCAATTTCCTATATCAGGAACGTCGATGAAAAAAAAAGGAAGAACTCTGGTATTTATTTTATTAGTTAAATGATTTATTTTCGATGCATCCCAATTTATGATGATCATTTTAGGTATAAACGGTGGATCACGTTTTCTATTTACCACTTCACGTTACTGCGCGCCTAGTACTTTTGATTGATTTAAGTGATTTTGTACGAAAATTAAAAATACCCGATATGTAAACCATAACTATTTTGCAGTGTAAATCAAATGGGAAACGGGTTTTTTCCAGATGGGTAACAGTGTGACACAAGGTAGTGTGACTCAAGGGGAACAAACCGGAAAAAGTTGTTCAGTTTGATGGTCTGTGTGGGTGCCAGATATTTTCCCGTGTAGTAGGAAGTGTGCTTCTAATTGAATTAGGCCTCCCGCAAACACCTCCACCGTGACCGGCCTTGTGCCAGGACTCAACATTTTGGTATTCAACATTTTGCAAATTCAACATTATGGGTCCGGAAAATTCAACTTTTTACGAATTCAACATTTTGGGATTCAACATTTTGAGAATTCAACATTTTGCGAATTCAACATTTTGCAAATTCAACATTTTAGTCCTGAAGGGCCATGGCGGACACGTATCAGGTGAGTGTCGACAGTGTCAGATACTCGACAGTGTATGACACTACAGCGAGCTGCCCAACAACATGGCCGTGCTGGCGGCGCTCATACAGGCGCAGCCGCAGCAGGTGCCGGCCGCCATGGCGGACACGTATCAGGTGAGTGTCGACAGTGTCAGATACTCGACAGTGTATGACACTACAGCGAGCTGCCCAACAACATGGCCGTGCTGGCGGCGCTCATACAGGCGCAGCCGCAGCAGGTGCCGGCCGCCATGGCGGACACGTATCAGGTGAGTGTCGACAGTGTCAGATACTCGACAGTGTATGACACTACAGCGAGCTGCCCAACAACATGGCCGTGCTGGCGGCGCTCATACAGGCGCAGCCGCAGCAGGTGCCGGCCGCCATGGCGGACACGTATCAGGTGAGTGTCGACAGTGTCAGATACTCGACAGTGTATGACACTACAGCGAGCTGCCCAACAACATGGCCGTGCTGGCGGCGCTCATACAGGCGCAGCCGCAGCAGGTGCCGGCCGCCATGGCGGACACGTATCAGGTGAGTGTCGACAGTGTCAGATACTCGACAGTGTATGACACTACAGCGAGCTGCCCAACAACATGGCCGTGCTGGCGGCGCTCATACAGGCGCAGCCGCAGCAGGTGCCGGCCGCCATGGCGGACACGTATCAGGTGAGTGTCGACAGTGTCAGATACTCGACAGTGTATGACACTACAGCGAGCTGCCCAACAACATGGCCGTGCTGGCGGCGCTCATACAGGCGCAGCCGCAGCAGGTGCCGGCCGCCATGGCGGACACGTATCAGGTGAGTGTCGACAGTGTCAGATACTCGACAGTGTATGACACTACAGCGAGCTGCCCAACAACATGGCCATGCTGGCGGCGCTCATACAGGCGCAGCCGCAGCAGGTGCCGGCCGCCATGGCGGACACGTATCAGGTGAGTGTCGACAGTGTCAGATACTCGACAGTGTATGACACTACAGCGAGCTGCCCAACAACATGGCCGTGCTGGATTGAGGTTCGGGAGTGTTGTGAATGTGGTATGATTTACAATGAACTGTCCAACGTACCGTGATATTCAAATATTCGGGGATAAAGTGTCGGGAGGGTCAGATACTTGGAAATAGAATGTTGTAAGTGTAAGATACAAAGGAGACGAAATGCCGTCAGGGCCAGATAGGAGGGGATTGAATGTCGGAAGTGTCAGATACTAGAAGACGAAGTGTCGGGAGTGTCAGATAGTTAAGTATAGAATTTCGTGAGCGTCTATTTTTTTTGTTTCATTCCTAAATTCATCTTTTTACAATGTTGTACAGGAGCTGGTGCTCCGGCCCGAGGACTACCTGCGGCCGCTGCGCGCGCTGACGCGCGAGGTGGTACGTGCGGCGCGTGCGGACGCGCAGGCGCTGCTGCCGCTGGCGCGCGCGCTGGCTCAACCGCCGCCGCACGAGCCGCCGCAAGAGGTAAGTGCGTGCGCGTGCGAACGCGTGAGGTGGTGGCGAACCGAGTGGCGTGACGTGCGGTAGAGTAAATGTACCGCCACTTCGGTGCCGTCACCTCATTTTAATTGACGTGATGGTGACGGTGGCGGTGGACTAACGTCCTTCAAAAGACTTAAACGTTTTTGGAGAAACTATCTAAAAGATCATCAGTAATTGGTCAATTTGAACGTTTTAGAACTATAGATTTTTTTTATTCTAAATACGCTCGCGTTTTCCCAAAAAATCAGATAAAATATCGTTTTAAACTGGTTCCGGACCTTCCGAACCTTGTTGAGGACCTGTTCTTCCAACGCGCCCTGATAACGCACGAGGCGAAACAAAACTGTACAAATACAAAACTACTCTTGTTTTCAGTGAACGTCTATAAAGAAACTCCTTACTTAAACTTCTCCAACTCTACCCAGGTCCGCGAGCGCGCCTTCTCCTCGCTAGCAGACCTGTTCTGCTGCTGCTGCCTGGTGACGGCGTCGCACAGTAAGCACCTGCCGGAGTACCGCGCGCAGGTGTGCGTCATCCAGGCCGCCGCGCTGGGCTGGCTGCTCGACACCGCCATGCCCGTCTACCGGCCCAGCAGGCACGACTATCTGCTGGCACTTAATAAGGTACTGTGATGAGGCTGACAGAAGAATTGGGTATCTGGCATCTTTAGCTTGAGGAACTTCTTCAATATTGTATGTGCTGCTGGGTTGAACACACCTTGTAAATAAATTATTTGAATTGACAAGTCACTGAGACACTGATGATAGCCAAAAAACTTCTGATTTATTGAATAGTTTAAACTTGAAGGCCAAATGTGACGATTATCCCTGATTAAATTATTCTAATATGCCATTGATCTAGCCACTTTTACACTGGATGGGTCTGAGTTTGTATTTAAGCTGTAGCGGGATTCTTGTGTATTGATAAAAGGGCTTTATCATCAGTGTAGGTGGTAGTAATATCAACAGCGTGCGCTGAAAGATCTGCGGAAAAAAACAAGTATAGAATAGGCCCTAATATGCGTCCTTGTGGTACTCCTGCAAGAATATTTACCCATCTCAGTTTTGTTCTCCAAATCTTTATCTCAGGGTGTAGTCCCCAGAATATGGAAATCTGCGTTCATCACACCCGTGCATAAAAAGGGGTCAAAAGTTGAGGTTACAAATTGTAGACCCATTTCTAAACTGTGCATTATAGCCAAAGTATTTGAGCGGATTATTTACAATCAGTTATACCCCGCCCTTGCTAATTCGTTGAGCTCTTTCCAGCATGGTTTTTTGAGAGGGCGGTCCACCACCTCAAATCTCATTTTATTTAATGACTTCATTACTAGTGCTATGGATGACGGCAAGCAGGTCGATGTCGTTTACACTGACTATAGCAAAGCATTTGACCGGATTGACCATGACACCCTGATTACAAAGCTAAAGCACATAGGCATACGTGGTGACCTCCTTAGATGGTTTGCATCGTATATAGACAATAGGTCGCAAGCAGTAGTGCTTAACAATTATATGTCGAGTTGGGTATCTGTGCCCAGCGGAGTACCTCAGGGTTCATTGCTCGGTCCCTTCTTATTTGTGGTCTATCAGTGTTTCCGTTCATCTAACCTATTATGCTTTGCCGACGACATGAAGATCTTTGCTAGGGTCGTAACGCCTGAAGATGGATTAGCACTTCAGGATGACTTAAACCGCCTTGAAGAGTACTGCCATGTTAACAAACTAGATCTTAATCCACTAAAATGCTATGTTATCAGTTATACCAGGAAACGTGCGGCACTATCTACCACTTATACTTTATCGGGCCAAACCTTGCCGAGGTGTGATAGTGTCCGTGACTTAGGCATTCACCATGATACCAAGTTAGTTTTTGACACACACATTGACGCCATTGTCAAAAAAGCATCAAAGCTGCTGGGATTTATAATGCGTCTCTCTAAATGTTTTACAGGGGTTAAAACTTTAAAAATACTGTACTGCACTTTTGTACGGAGTCAGCTTGAGTATGCATCCCAGATTTGGAACCCACGCTGTCAAAAGTACATCGACCGTATCGAAAATATCCAAAGACGGTTTATCAAATATCTTTGTTTTCACCAGAAGATCCCTTACCACTCAGCCGATTATCTACGGCTCTGTAAGCAATACCATTTGTTGCCACTTGAGGATAGACGTAAGATTGCTGATTGCATGTTCTTGTTAAAAATATTCAACAATAATATTGACAGTCCCGAGCTGTTGGCTAAATTTCATTTTAATGTGCCTAGGAAATCATTTCGTCATAATTCACCCTTACAAGTCCCGTATACATCGACGAATTATAGGCAGAATAGCTACATTGTACGAGCGAGTAGACAGTTCAATGAATTATGTAAACATCATGACTTGGACCCCTTTACAACTAGTGTGGAGTCAGTTAGAAGGTGTTTAAGCCTCAATTTCTTCAAATAGCAAGCAAACTTTGTCTTATTTATTTTGATTTTTAGTTCCTTTTTTACAAACTTTACAATGTTAATTTGTTTTTTTTTATACAATGATTTTAGATTTTATAATGTTTTTTTATTAATTTTACAACGTAAATGTGTTACTGTTGCGTGCTCACATTTACATTAAATTTAGTCTGTTGCCACACGTGAAGACTTGTAATTGGCTTATTAGAGACTATAGTTTCTATATTATTAAGTGTTTAAGCTGTAAGTCTTCTATAGTATTAAATAAATAAATATCGTTTAAAGAAGTAACTTGTTATTAAATTTTATCTCAAAACATTACTGTGTAATTATAATCGTAGAATGTGTAAAGAAGAAGTGACCTCGCAACAATTTTTAAACTTTAAAGAGAATTCTTTCATGCTACACTCTGTCAAACGCCTGACTAATATCAAGATAGACAGATAAACTTATCAACTGAAAAGTAACATTGAGATTCCTCAACTTTAGCTTGAGGAATCGAAACCGTGTAATCAATTTAACGATACACGAGTAATTAACCCTTAATACATACGTTTGTAACAGGTGATGTTCGTGGAGCCAGCAGAGTCTTACAGCAAGGCAGACAACTGGCCTCCAGAGTCGGAGAGAGCTCTCACGTACCGGCTGTGCTGCGAGGCGCCGCTGCCGCAGAACACGCTGCTGCGCGTCATCTTCATCGGCCTGTCCAAGGTGAGGAGTGTGAACAGACAGCAACGCAGACACTGGCCGTCCGAATCAAATGCTCCATTTTGCCAAATTGTGTGTCTACCGGTCATCGTACACTCATCTAACCCATAGTGAGAGTGCGGTTCTCCTGACCAGGCTATACTTTACGTGGTGGAGTGTCCCAATTGTCCATTCGGTTACAACCTCGAACGACACAAAAAGAATCATCTTCGTTTCGAAAAAATCTGGAAGTATTTCGCTAAATTCGTATCCAATCCAATTAGTCTCAATCCGTTTTGACACGATTCAATCGAGACTAATGGACGGAAATTATGTCTCTACCTCCCAAGTCCCGCGGCGGCTGTATCCATACTACCGTTGCACCTCTATACGCACACCTTTATCTGATCACTGAACATATGTATCATCCAGTGAACCTATACCAAAACCAACTGACCAAAATAAATGTTTTTCTTTCTTTCTTTCTTTCTTTCTTTCTTTCTTTCTATATCCTCGGCAGGACATCCCAGTCTCCCCGGCGGAGGTGTTCGAGCTGGTAGAACAGCTGGTCAGGCGCGCGTGTGCCCTGCCGGCCGAGGAGAACCCACTGCAGGTGGACAAGCTGGAGATAGCAGACTACATCTTCCAGCTGTGCCAGTTCAACCCGCCTGATAATATCACGCTGCCGGCTGGGTGAGTGACCCACTGACAAGTTTTCGGTCATACCAGGCAGGATATAGAACATTAAAACTTAATTATTAAATTAGTCTTTGACACCAGACTACCCGAGGACGTGACTAAATAAATCACACGTTACCTTAGCGAGTTCAAAAAAAATCTTTTGGAACTTATCTTTAACCGCGGAGAATCTTAACACCGCCATTCACAAACGGTACAACATTATCTATTGAGTGTAGGCGTACCACTTGCGTATAAACAGTTAATATGGTAACAATTCTAAACAGTTAATAGTAGTAATTAGCAATTTATTTATACATACATTACTGTAACAATTACTGTTGGCAGACCATAAATAAATAAATAAATAAATTCGAAAGCAACCATAATTATTCAGTTCATTGAACTATAATGGTTTGAAATTCCCACTAAAAATATCATCAAAATATTTGTATCGAAGGACCATGTACTGATATCTAGCCCAGATCAAGCATAGCTTTGGTTGGGATATTGATTTAACAGAATTATCCATACTAATATTATAAATGGGAAAGTGTGTCTGTCTGTCTGTATGTTTGTCTTTCTTTCACGGCAAAACGGAGCGACGAATTAACGTGATTTTTTAAGCGGAGATAGTTGAAGGGATGGAGAGTAACATAGGCTACTTTTTGTCTCTTTCTAACGCGAGCGGAGCCGCGGGCAAAAGCTAGTTGTTGAATAGTTTCAAATCTATACAAAAACATCGTCTAAATATCCGGCTCGAAGGACCGTGTCCTGATATCTAGCCAAGATTAGACGGAATTTTGGATAGGATATTGTTTTTCAAGTTTTTGGTGAATTTCTTTAGCTACAGTCCCCCGGCGCTGGCCATCACGTCGCTGTACTGGCGCGGCTGGGTGCTGCTGACGATGCTGGCGGCGCACAACCCGCAGCAGTTCGCCGAGCGCGCCGCGGCCATGTACCCCACCCTGCGCGCCCTCATCGAGATGTGCATCACCAAGTGAGTGTCAAAGTATTGCATCACAGACCCTCAATCATGTTGACCTCTTCCTCTTCACACAATCCTCCCCAACCGTCGACAGCTGTACTGGCGCGGCTGTATGGTTAAAAGCCAAAGTTAAGTACAGTATGTGAGACCTAAACTGAGCTTGGCAAATGTGTGAGTGACATAAAGAAATGAAGGTGCGCGGCGGAGTTATGTCTCACGAGGGACATACTGCGCTACCAGCCGTTTTAGATGACGCGTTGCCCTGCAGGTCGACGTCACACCTACACTATCTATGTGCGATCACAAAAATTCAAAGTTCAGCTTAAACGTCACTTATTGCAGGTATGTTTTGAGACTCAAAGTCTTGAAACAGAGCCGCAGTTCAATTCAAGTTGAAAAATAAGTCTCTTTTTTAGCCTAAAAGCAAATTTCTTAACTATGTTCGCCAATATTGTCTTCATGTAGATAGAAGTCAAAACCGCATGCTTATATTTAATCTTATGTTTTGTTGTCCTCCCAGCAAGCCGAGCATAGAATGGAATACCAGCTCGGCAGTGGAGGCGGAGCGCGCCGAGGCCGAGCGCGCCAGCATCCTGCAGCTGGAGACACACCTCGCAGCCGCCAGCAACGCCAAGCTGCCCATCAGCGAGCACTCGTCCAGGCTGCTCAGCCAGGTATATATAAATCCAACAGTAGAAATAAAAGATCGGAAAATCTAATCAATTTGCTGAGATTCGCAACTTGGTTTGGAATCTTTACTCTACCCGTTTAACCTATTTATTTTTATAAAGTACTATAGCGTTCTGACGTGCCATGTAAATATTATACTTGAAATCTGCCCGTATTTTGAGTCAAAGATCATCCATCTATTCTTTTATTTATTACTATTTTCTACGCATTTTTTAAAATATCCGATTGTAATTAGATCCTCTGGGTTGACTGATAAAGAATGCCTAAGGCATTAAGTCCGCCCATTTGTATTATGCGTAAATTTCAAATAAATAAATAGCTCCTCATTTTTTCATCAGCTCACCACCCTAGAACCACTAGGACCTGCCCGGAAGCCGCCGCAAGCGATCATCGAGACGCTGCAGGCGATGAGCTCGCAGATGCGGCTGGGCAAGCTGCTGTGCCGGCAGCCCGCGCTGCTGCTGGACCTGGTGGAGCGACACGGCACGCGACGGGCCATGCCCTGGCTGCACCAGCTGCTGCGCCACGACCAGCTCGAGCTCAGGTCAGTGTTGGAGACCCTCGGGCCATGAGCCCAGACCAGCTCGAGCTCAGGTCAGTGTTGGAGACCCTCAGGCCATGAGCCCAGACCTGCTGGAGCTCAGGTCAGTGTTGAAGACCCTCAGGCCGTGAACCCAGACCAGCTGGAGCTCAGGTAGGAGATGCTGTTCGAAGTAAGATAGTAGTTTCAATCAAAAATCACTAAATAACATATTATTTTAGACATACCATTTCTTCACTTTTAAAAAAATATCAGCTGTTTCATACATTATGGTCGGGAGGGCATTGCACTTTTCTTAGAAACAGCAGATATTTTTATTGCGATTTCAGAATTGGTTCCGTAATAAAAGTTGTGTGTTTTGCAGTGTTGTGCAGGACCAAAAATACACCTAGTATAATGGCAAAAAATCCATTGACGCTGTACTATTTTTATCATATTTACATCACTATTTCTTTTGTTGACATTCATTTTACATTATACCAGTGTTTAACTCTCATAGTTCTCTGTACTTGTCCGCAGCGTACTGCCCGTACAATGCCTGTGCGAGTTCCTATCAGCCGGGGGCGCGGGGGGCGCCGGGGGCGCGGGCGGCGAGGTGGGCAAGGCGGGCGAGCTGTGCGCGCACCTGCGCCGCACCGTGGCCGAGTCGGAGGAGGGCGCGCGCGCCGTGCTGCACTATTATATGCAGCGCCTGGCGCACACGCATGCGCCTACAAGGGCTAGTGCTAGCAGGGTACGTAATATTATTATATTACTAACTGCTCTGTCTTGTGTAGATTCTAATTAATATTTAATTGTATACCGTATTTAAATTTAACAATTAACCACGATTCATTTTTATTTTATATTCACCTCATGATGTCTTCTGTAATTGAAGGAGCACAAGCATTTTATTATTTTTGCACTGATGTCACCAATTTTTGTCACTGTGTAACTTTTGTTGGATATCGTAACAAAGCAATTAAATAAGTGCCAAGTCGTCTGCATATGAAATCAAATCGCTTGGTAGTAATTGCCAGACTTGTGAAGTCGTCTATATAGACGAGCAATAGAGTTGGTCCCAATACACTGCCCCAAGGTACTCCATAATTGACTGAAAGGTCACCGCTTGTATAATTCCCACCTGTTTTACAACTGTGCTCGCTTAATAAGATAGCTCTTAATAAGTCTTAGTTAAGTGTCTATCACCCAGTTTTTCGATTTTTTCTTATTAAGATAGGGACAGCGATCGTATCGAAGGCCTTACTAACACCTTAATGTGATACTATTTTGTTTCACAGGGTCTTAAGCTGGTGTTGCAAACAGAGGATACTTCCGAAACTGATTATAACGCCGATGTGAGCCCCGAGTGAGTTTTTTTTTTCAATCATTTTACAACTTTTCGCTTATCTTACACGTTATTTATTTGATTGCTGGTTGATTGCTGCTGGTGGGTTGGTACACATTGGACAGTAATTCCGACAATTTTTTTATTAGTTTTTATCGCTAAAGCGACAAACTTCTCTTATCAATCTTGACCCCAAATCATCAAAATTGATAGGGAAAGTTTGTCTTTTCATCATTTCGTTCGTTCGTTTGACTTGGTGTACCTTGAAAACTTTATGTGTGAACCTTATTTATGAACTTGTCAGAGAGTGGCTGGACCTCCTGTGGGACCTACCCCACTGGGAGTCGGTCCGTGAGGAGGTAGTGTGCCGCGTGCGCGCCGCGTGCATGGTGGAGTGCGTGCCGAGACACATGGCCGCCTACATCGCCTTCCTCGCCAAGTACGCCTCGCACGCGCCGCGAGCCGACCACACGGAGCTGGCGCTGGTGAGTGTGTGTGTGTGTGTGAGCCTGCATGGTGGAGTGCGTGCCGAGACACATGGCCGCCTACATCGCCTTCCTCGCCAAGTACGCCTCGCACGCGCCGCGAGCCGACCACACGGAGCTGGCGCTGGTGAGTGTGTGTGTGTGTGTGAGCCTGCATGGTGGAGTGCGTGCCGAGACACATGGCCGCCTACATCGCCTTCCTCGCCAAGTACGCCTCGCACGCGCCGCGAGCCGACCACACGGAGCTGGCGCTGGTGAGTGTGTGTGTGTGTGTGAGCCTGCATGGTGGAGGGCGTGCCGAGACACATGGCCGCCTACATCGCCTTCCTCGCCAAGTACGCCTCGCACGCGCCGCGAGCCGACCACACGGAGCTGGCGCTGGTGAGTGTGTGTGTGTGTGTGAGCCTGCATGGTGGAGTGCGTGCCGAGACACATGGCCGCCTACATCGCCTTCCTCGCCAAGTACGCCTCGCACGCGCCGCGAGCCGACCACACGGAGCTGGCGCTGGTGAGTGTGTGTGTGTGTGTGAGCCTGCATGGTGGAGTGCGTGCCGAGACACATGGCCGCCTACATCGCCTTCCTCGCCAAGTACGCCTCGCACGCGCCGCGAGCCGACCACACGGAGCTGGCGCTGGTGAGTGTGTGTGTGTGTGTGAACCAAACAACTGACGTCCTTCATCGCGATGTAAGAGTTTGACGCAACAACATTCGTGTAATCGAAGAATCCTCCCTTTTTAATGAAGGTTGAGGAACTTTACACTCTCTTCCTCATACAAAGTATCAATTTAATTTTTAATCCCTACTTTTTCCATGCAGGACCTGAGTCAAGTGATAATGGAGCGCGCGCAAGTGATGAGTAACGTGCTCGGCACGGGCGAGCGCGCCGACGAGCTGCACGACACGCAGCGCGCGCAGCACCGCGCGCTCTACGCGCTCACCAAGATACTGTACGATCATCTGCAGAAGGTAACCTGAATCGCACCACAGAGCTGCTTTAGTCATTGGAGTCACCCGAGTCACGTCCGAGAATCATTTTGTATCCGGTTCGAAGGACCGTAAAAATTATACAATACACCTTGTTTTTTAATGTTAAGGGGGATGCTTCACGGCAGTCTGCAAAATTCAAATTTTTGAACTCTATTGTTTGCCTATTTCATGAAAAAGTCATTCAATCGAGTTAAATGGACTTTGAGGGCTGTTTTGATGATTAAATGATTATAATTCTATAACGAATGGCCTATTTTAGTCGCAAATCATTCTATATCAACACACACCCAGACATTGAGTTGCAAATTGCAAAAATACCTAAGAAAATATGAATTTCGCGAAAAACCTTGAATATCCTGCTAAAGTAACTATGGAAAGAAATTGTTTTGAGTACCGGGCCGCAACTTTAAACTCACTACAAATTGTTGCTCATACAGGGTAGTGATTTAGTGCTAACTTCTCGCTGTCCCTCTGTAGGTGCGCAGTGCGGGCGTGGAGGCGCCGGGCGCGGCGACGAGCGCGTGGGGCTTCGGCGAGCGCGTGTTACTGCAGTGGCCCAGCGGACGGTCTGCGCGCGTGCATCTTGTACTAGCGCACGCATATATCAAGCTGCTGTGTATTGGACCTTCTATTTGTGAGTACTTGACTAATTAGTTTATTTACTTTGGACCTCTGAATTTTTCTCGGATGTTTCTTTTCAGGGTATTCAGCTCACTGGCTCCATCTTTCTATTAAAATAAAATATAAAACAATAATGACGTGTAAAAGTGTAATTTTTACAAATTTGCCATATCAACATCATTGTAATTTTTTACCATTTCTATGTACTGTATAGTTTGTATAAAGAAATATGTCTCACGATAAATGATACACGATACATGGTTACATAGTTCACAATCACCAAAACACAACAATTGTGTTGCGAGAATGTTAGTGTCAACATCCCATTAGCATCTGAACTATACAGAAGCCGTTTCAATCCACAGACGACACAAACCAAGAGATGTACTCCTGGCTAATGTCAGTATGGGTGGGCAACGACGCGCCGCAGGCCTTTAACGACGCGTCCGAGGAGACGTCGCTGCTGCCGGACTGGCTGCGCCTGCACATGGTGCGCTCGGCGCGCGCGCCGCTGCTGGAGGCCGGCATGCGCGGCCTGCCCGCGCCCAAGCTCGCCATCTTCATACAGACCTTCGGCATGCCCGTGCCGGCCATGAGGTAACTGTGACGTCATCATCATGTCGCTTCTAGTGGAACTGGATGCAGTCGAATACTGTTGTTTAACATGAGGCTGCCATAGAAACGATATCCAAGATGTGTTGTAAATGCAAATTTAATAGGAGGAGCCACCATCTTGAATTTGGAAATTTGTTATATTTTTGTAATAAGCTCCGTAAAAATCTATAGAAATTACAGCTATGACGCATAGTTTCCAAAAATTCGTAACTAATGTAATTACTGTGTCTGTATGGAAACCTTATGCTTAAAAAGGGGTTAAAACTGTGTATTGTCGTTTAGCGCGCTGCTGACGGCGCTGGACGCGTGCCCGGCGGGCGCGGTGAACCGGCTGGGCGTGGAGCGCGCCTACATGTGCTCGCTGCTGGGCGTGGCTCGCGCGCGCGGCGCCACGGGCGGACACGCCTTCGCCTCCACGCTGCGCCTCGCGCCGCCCGTCTACCCACCAGGTACACATGTCATATCAGCTGTTCAACTCAGAACCAAGCGTGGAATTACTGAAGAAACATGGGAGTTTGAGAGGATTCGAAATGCTCTTGGTACCTTCTGTGACTTGTCCAAAGCTTTCGATTGCGTACGTCATGGTACTGTTACTGGCCTGTCCCCGTTTGTCTTTTTAAAAAAAAACGCAAATACTACCAATACCACTTTTATTAAACCACAATGCAAAATTACACTTTAACTACAGTTAAGTGATCAAACAAAGACGAAATTTTGAGGTTTACAACTATATTGAAAATATGTCCCTCTTGATTGCTCCCGAATTTTGGGCACAATAGATTACGCGGCGGCGTCCAGAGTCTAACTGACAAAATTATGGAATTACTTCTGCGAGTAATGTAAAAATGCAGCATCAGCAATTAAAACAAAGGAAAATTACACTAGTTATGTGTGTTTGCTGATGTAGGCTTTGTTGCCTTGTAATAAGGGTTATAACAGCTCCCCCTTTTAAACGAAGCTTTATCTCATTAAGATGAAGCGAGGTAAGATAAGATTGAAAATGTAGTAGCTATCAAAAGAGACATTTTAAGTTTAAATTAGAATTTACATGATTTTGAAATTAAAGTTATACATTAAAAGTTTAGGTTTCTACTTGACGGAAATCTAACTTTATTAAGTTTACTAGTAGGTTTACAATTTGGGTAATGAATAGGTAAAGATTGGACAGACTTATTGTCTTCCTCAGATGTTGAAGATATTTCCGTCATCTCAAAACTATTCGAAACTTTGGAATTGCGTTTAGATTTTTTATTATAACATTGATTGAATATTTGCACGCAGCATCCAGAATTAGTAGAATTTTTGTTCTTAAAATATCTATATAGTTTATAAACTATGTATAAAACTAGAAACACAATTAAAATATAAGTAAAAGTAGAATAGTAAGGGCCATATTTAATAAAATGAGATTCTTTTTCTAAGTTAGTCAATTCTTGCTCTAAACTATCCATTTGATGTGTTGCATATTTGAGAGAATCTAAGTTGATTTTACTCAAAGAGATTGGAGACAAATGAGGTAAACTTTTATTAAATATGTCCTTCTTGCAGCAATCGTCTGCCGTTATATCAAAGCTTATATCTAAAGGAGACTTAGCAAATATAGAATAAGAATTAGTTGGTATTAATTGAATAGTTTTAGAATATCCAATACAATTAGGAGACAATTTTACAATTCCTGTACCGGTAATTGAATGATCATTAATATTTTCATCACATTTAATAGTCAATTTGTTTGTATTTGATTGTACATAAATATCCATTTATTATTTCTTAATTTTTGCCAAATATCGATTTGACCATACAATATTTTAGCATTGCATTCTGTAGGTAATGACAATGTTACCTCAGTTAATATTTTAGATTCACAATTAGGGTTACTTATACATGAATATATAGTACTTAATTCACAAATAGAATAATTGTTATTTATTATTTTACACTTATCAAGAGTGTCCAACATAGCATAATGCATTCTGTCATCACTTAGTGCAATGTAAGAATTAGAAGGTTGAATTAACGCAAATGTATTATGTGAGTCATCGTGTGGAGTAGGTAGAGGTATGTTTTTATAAGTCATGAACTGATCAGGTGTTATCAAGGGAATTTGCAATATAAAAATGATCTTATTATTAAAGTAATAAAAGCTAAATTCAGAGACGTCAATTATAGAATGAATATTCTGAATACTTAAAGGGACTGGAAAGTCTAGTCTTTTGCTTACTTGACTACTATGTTTATTTAATTCTAAATATAGATTTAAAGGACTTATAACACTAGGATGTAGTACATTAACCTTAGAAAATAAAATAGAATTTAACGTAGTATCTAGTAAATTAGATATAGCTAATAAAGAACCTTCAATAATGTTAAGAAGGTTGTTAAGTTTTGTAGTATATAGTAATAGGTTATCGGTTTTCGTAATTTGGGAAAATATTTCATTCATCTGATTAATCTGAGCGTTTAATTTAATCTCGTTTTGGTTAAGTTTGTAAATAGTAGTGTTAAAATTATTTATAGTGGACTTGACAACGTGAATGTTATCTCTCATTAAATGAAATATTGCTGATTCGCTCTTTTTGCATGATTCAATTGCGGAATCGTATTTTCGGGCATCATCTGCATCTAATGTGCCGAAAAATAATTTTAAAAGTTCACCTCCAAATTCTAATGCACGTTTTACTTTATTAGTCGATTGATTGGAGATGATATGCGATAAAGATTGTAATTTAATAATATTAGCTTGGGTTAAAACTTCAATAGGGCTAGACATGTCTTTGCATGTACCTAACTCTTGTGGTTGAATTTTGCTACACAAATGTAAAGTATCTTGTAATAGAGTTTCGATTTTATTAAGATAAGGTTCTAAAGAAATTAAATCTACGTGGGTGATCACTTTCCAATGATCAGTATAAAAATGAATATTTGTAGTAGGTTCAAAATAGATCCCGGGGCTATGATAGATCGGGATGATGCTTGATTCAGTGCGGCTGAGGCATAAAGTGCCATGGCAGCATATAAGTCTGAAAAGAAATACAGCGTATTTTTAAGATGTAGAAGGTTTAATTTCGTTAGTATGGTATTTAACATTTTTACGACCTACTTGAAGGGTTACATTATGTTTATTATGTACCTTTAAAATTTTGTATGGGCCTTTCCATACAGGCGATAATGCTTTGCGAAGTCTATGATGGTGTTTTAGGTACACCATATCTCCGGATTTATAAGTGACGTCACGAGAGTTTGCGTCATAATATTGTTTAGATTTTTCTTTACTATTTAAAATGTTTTGAACGGCTTTCTCGCGACTAAAGCGCATTCTATATTGTAAAGCTCGAATATATTCGTTATATGTAGTATTACCGGAGGTTTCGTATAAAGAATTAGGAATTTGTGGTTTATAGCCATATAGTAACTCATGAGGAGTAAAATTAGTAGTACTATGAGGAGTAGTATTATATGCTAATATAGCAGTAAATACATAACAATGCCAGTCGTTTTGATTTTCGTTAACAAATGATTTAAGGTATTCTTTTAACGTGGCATGTGAGCGTTCAAGAGCTCCATTAGTTTGTGGGTGATACGGAGTAGTAAAAAGTGCTTTAACCTTTAGTATTTCGGTTAATTGTTTAAATAATTCCGATGTAAAGCATGTACCTAAATCTGTTAGGATGGTTTTAGGAAAACCGAAAAGAGACATAAAATGAACGAGGTTTCGAGCTATTTCTTCACTAGTAGCTGTAACCATAGGATAGGCGCTAGTAAATTTAGTAAGATCATCTTGTAATGTTAAGATGAATTTAAAATTTTGAAAACCTGCGTCGGGTAAAGGACCTACGACGTCAAGAGCTAGTCGTTCAAACGGCCTAGTAGATGTGGAGGTTATCTCCATTGGGGCCTTATTTGATTTCCTTAAAGGTTTATTAATTTGGCAAAGTTTGCATTTCTTTACGTACTGTTCAATGTCAGAGCGCATGCCCTTCCAATAATAGGCAGCTTTGATACGTGAGTACATGCGTTGTGATCCTGGGTGACCAGCGATCACAGAGTCGTGATTTTCCTTTAATATTTTAGGAACTTCTACAGGAGTAGGATAAATTAATTGATTTTTGTAAATATGAATTTTGATGTTAGTATCGTGAAAAATGTACGATATCATATTATAAATTTTAGTATATGCTAATTTAGAAAATGGATCACTAAAATCTGGTAACGCGAGATCCGTTATATTTGGACAATCAATAAGTAGATTTCTAAGTTTAATTAATAAATTGTAGACATCTCTAAAGTTAGTTTGTTCATAATGATGAACTTTTGTAAATAGAAAATAGTATGATTTATTTTTATCATCGACGCGATGTATTGTTAGAGGTTCGCGTTCGGAATTTAGTAAGTCAGCGGAATTGTCTAGCTGCGATAATATTTCTTTGCAGTGGGGCATAGAGTAGTCAAAGTCTAAGGAGACGGGACACGCTATTGAACTTAACTTAGACAAATGTAGACTTTGAGTGCATTCCTCAATAATAGTATTAGAAGTTGGAAGTTGATTAGTAAATTGAGCCTTAAAATATTGTTCATAAGATAAGTTATTTAAATTATTTACGTCAATAGCATTAATAGGGCAACGGGATAGCGCATCGGCGTTAGAATTGAGACGACCTTGTTTATAAACGATTTCATAATCGTATTCTTCAAGTTTGAGACGCCAGCGAATGAGTCTGCTACCCGGATCCTTTACATTAAATAACCATACAAGGGGTCTGTGATCTGTAATGATCTTAAATTTATTTCCGTATAAGTATGGTCGAAAAGTTTTAACAGCGAATAAGATAGCTAGAAGTTCTTTTTCTGTAGTTGAATAATTGCCTTCGGCCTTATTAAGAGTACGCGATGCGTATGCGATCGGCTTGTCTTTGCCGATAGGACCTTGAGACAATATTGCGCCAATGGCGTAATTACTAGCGTCAGTAGTAACATTAAAAGGTTGTGAAAAATCAGGGTATTGTAGAAGAGGGGCAGTAATTAGTTTTTCTTTTAAAATATCGAATGCATGTTGTTGTTCTATGTCCCAGTGGAACACAACATCCTTTTTCAATAGAGACGTAAGTGGTTTAGTTAATTTGGAAAAGTTTTCAATAAATCGGCGATAATAGCCTATTAGGCCTAGAAATGACTTAATATTTTTAGGATTTTTAGGAACTGGAAATTGGGATACAGCGCTAACCTTTTCAGGGTTGGGAGAGACACCTTTATCGGTAATAATATGGCCAAGGTAAGTTACTTCACGTCTAAGAAACTCACACTTGTCCGGTTGTAGTTTTAAGTTATATTCACGAAATTTGTCGAATACTAATTGTAATTTATGTATGTGATCTTGTAAATTTTGACTATATATAATACAATCGTCAAGATATACATAGCAATGAAGGCCTTGTAAGCCTGATAAGACAGTGTTCATAAGACGCTGAAATGTGGCAGGGGCATTTTTCAACCCAAAAGGCATTCTGGTGAATTCATAGTGTCCAGACATGCTTGAATTTGTGCTAATCGTAAAACCTGTTTTAGGCGCGTCCTTGGGGCTGGTCTTCAGCTGATGGAAGCCACTGGTAAGGTCCAGGGTGCTAAAATATTTAGAGTGACCTAATTGGTCCAAAATATCAGTGATAAGAGGCAGCGGATAAGTTTCGGAAACAGTGACATCATTGAGACGGCGATAGTCAATAACTATCCTCCACTTTTGTTTGCCGGATGCGTCCATCTTTTTCGGTACTACCCAGACTGGAGCACTCCAAGGCGAAATAGAAGGTCTAATTATGTCTTGATTTAGCATTTTACGAATTTGGGAATCGACTTCCTCCTTGTGGCATTCGGGGAAGCGATATGATTTTACATTAATAGGCGGTGCATCGCCTGTGTTAATAGTATGCTCTATAGCATTTGTAAAACTTAGGGGCTCACCTTCAATATGGAAGATATCAGTGTATCGTGAGCAACATTCTAAAAGAGATTTTTTCTCTTCATCATTTAAATGAGAACAGCGAATTAGACTTAGAACCGTATTTATACGATCAGATTTATTTGAAGAAATAGTATTAATATTGTAGCAAGATAAATAATCTGAACAATTATTTTCAAACGGTGTCGCTTCTACGTAATAATCTTTGACTTCGATGTCATTCTCTGTAGTGTTTAAAACGGACACGTTTGTTTTACCATTCGGTTTAATTGAGACAATGCAATTAGCGACATAAACACCTTCACTTAAGGTATGATCTAGTATAAGAGCCTCATTATTATGATAAAGCTCGGGAGAGTAATTTGATACAGTGCACTCGATAACTGCTTCAGATCGAGCTGGAATATTATATGAAGGTTGTGAATAAATTATAGGAATAGAATAATGTAATATTGACATTGACTTTGAAGAATAATCGATGTTTGTTTTAAAATGGCTGCAAAAATCGCTACCGATTATTCCATCATAATTAGTAAGATTAATGTCATCTTCAGTGACATGAAATTTGTATTTAAGTATGTTATCTGATAATTTAAACTCCATTTGGAAAGTACCTAAAGTTTCTACTGGAGTTTCAGAACTGTTAATACCTTTTAATTTTACAGTTTCAGTAGAAAGATTTGGAATTGTTTGCAAACAGGACTTTTTAACAATACTGATAGTTGATCCTGTATCAATTAAGAAACACAACTGTTCGACAGCGTGATTAGTATGCAGGTAAGTATGAGGTAAGGCTACCTTTTTACAGTAATCATTAATTTCGAATATAGGTATAGGTTTAGGAGTTTTATTTAAGTTAGATGTAAGTAGGTTAGTATTAGAATTTAAGTTAGTTTTAGAATTAGTTATTTTAGAACTCAGTTTAATTGACTGAGATGTAGGTTTGATAGGATGCATCTCTTTTAGATGCGTTGTTAATTTAGGTAAACTCATCTCTTTTGGATGAGGTGTAATTTTTGGAGAACTCATCTCTTTTGGATGAGATGTATTTTTTTGAGAACTCATCTCTTTTGGATGAGGTGCAAATGTAGTAGAACTCATCTCTTTAGAATGAGATGCGAATTTAGAAGAACTCACCTCTTTTGGATGAGATGTAAATATAGTAGAACTCATCTTTTTTGGATGAGATGCGAATATAGAAGGACTCATCTCTTTTGGATGAGATGTAAATATAGTAGAACTCATCTTTTTTGGATGAGATGCGAATATAGAAGGACTCACCTCTTTTGGATGAGATGTAAATGTAGTAGAACTCATCTTTTTTGGATGAGATGCGAATTTAGAAGAACTCACCTCTTTTGGGTGAGATGTAAATATAGTAGAACTCATCTTTTTTTGATGAGATGCGAATTTAGTAGATTTAGTAAAGTTAGTATAAGAATTAGCATATGTCGTGTCATTTAGTACTTGCTTCGATTTTGGCCGACACGGTACCAAAATCTTGCTTAGTTTAAATTTTCATCGATTGCCGTGTTTTCACAACTATGTGTAGGCGCATCGTTTAAATTAGTAGGTGCCGATTTACGGTCGCGCTGTGCATTTTCAGCGGCTTGCCGTTGTTTATTATTGTATTGAAGTTTGCGACATTCTTTAATCGTGTGACCTATATTTTTGCAGTAGTTACATGTTTTAGGATTACTTTCGGAATTAGTAGAGTTAGAAGACGGCGAATTGGTAAAAATTTTAGAATCACGATTTTTATTTTTATTTTTAAAACATTCAGATGAGCTATGACCCATCTTATTACAAGTCGAACACTGCTTAATAGTTTTTTGATTAGATCTAGATAAATTGTATAGTTTTTCTTCATCGATAGCGTATTGAACCGCTTCGTTAAGATTGGATGGATTTTAACAACGAACAATAGTAGAGATAGAAGGATTTAACCCTAGCATAAAAGTATTTAAAGCAAGGTCCTCCATGGCAGCTATTCGGCCAGGCAGTTCCTTTTCATTTTTACAACTATAGTGTATATCTGAGTGGATGCGAGTTAATATTGACTCCACCCTCAATGAATATTTGGTGACATCCTCATTTGAAAGTTGTTTGCAATGTTGCAAATCAGATAATAAGTGTGTAGCATGTTTCTTTTCGCCAAAAGTAGCTTTTAGAAAGATCTTTAATTCTGACCACGCTGTGAAAGATTTAAGGCTACACGCAACCTGTGCTTTGCCTTCAAGTTGAGATATTATATACTTGCATAGAACAAACTGTTGGTCTGTAGAAGCTAAAGACATAGCATTTTCGCAATTTGTGAGGAATGCGGGGAGTGTTTCCCTGTCACCATTGTAGGGTTTTATGAATTTAGTTAAAACGGATAAAGTGATTTTGTCCGACATTTCTTTAGGTTGAGATGACTCCTTTTTGATTGACATAAAAGATTGTATAAAAGATTATGATGTGTTGGACAAAATTTAGTAAATAGTAACAACAACAATATAGTATAAAAACAGTGTAAAATAGAAAAAACAAAACGATCAAAAACAGTGAATATAGAAAAGCAGTGGCGAACTACTTATTTAGAATATCACACACGATTTTAATCACGAATTCGGCACTTGAATTTAGTAAAATTTAGAAAAAAAAAGGGTTCACAAGAAACACTCACAGTAACACGATATACGCTGACGCGTGCATTATCGGGGCGCGGTAGCGACGCGAAGAACGGAGTCACGTTGCGCTGCGACTTTGCGGAGTTGAAGTTTCTCACGCTGTGTTAGCTGTGGAATTTCTTGAGATCTGATGGTGGTGAGTTAGACCTGGGGCTGCTGGTAATGTAAGGCCGGCTCACACTATACAGTGGATGCTGGCTGTCGTCTTAGTGTCGATGTGGCTGGAGCGGGCTCAAGCTGCAGAGCTGAGGCTGACCGTCGTCCAATTTCTGATGTGGCTGGAGCGGGCTCGAGCTGGAAGGCTGAGGCTTACCGTCGTCCAAGTAGTGACGCAGGCTTGTCCTTAGGGCAAGTCTTACTGTCGATCAATTGCAGGGGAGGGCTGTAGATCTTGAATCCCAGCGCCTGATGACACACGTCGAAAGACTTCTTCTCTGGGATCCCACTTCTGACACCAATTTGTTACTGGCCTGTCCCCGTTTGTCTTTTTAAAAAAAAACGCAAATACTACCAATACCACTTTTATTAAACCACAATGCAAAATTACACTTTAACTACAGTTAAGTGATCAAACAAAGACGAAATTTTGAGGTTTACAACTATATTGAAAATATGTCCCTCTTGATTGCTCCCGAATTTTGGGCACAATAGATTACGCGGCGGCGTCCAGAGTCTAACTGACAAAATTATGGAATTACTTCTGCGAGTAATGTAAAAATGCAGCATCAGCAATTAAAACAAAGGAAAATTACACTAGTTATGTGTGTTTGCTGATGTAGGCTTTGTTGCCTTGTAATAAGGGTTATAACAGTACATTCATCAGGAAATTGTACCACTATGGTTTGAGCTATAGAGCTCTTGACCTTCTCTCTTGACATTCTCCTCTCTTTAACTTCTTGCCTAAATTCAGAGTGTTGACAAGATAATTATGCAAGATCTGCAGTTACCATGGGCGTTCCACAGGGTCCAATTCAAGGCCCTTTTTTGTTATATTTCATCCAAAGGATAAATACAAAATGTTTTTGACGAATCAGTTTCTAAAGTGGTCCATTCTACGAAAAACGCGAGATGAATAACTATTGTAAATACCAAACGTGTGGTTACCGTAGAACAGGTTCTTGCCTAAGTTGGATTTCGATTGCCTGTCTGAGTTGCCCAAGACATTTATAAGACCCACCCCCACCAGACGACATGCTGTTCGCCAAGGAGCAGCTGCCCCTGGAGGATGAAGACGAGTGGGGGAGCGCGGCCGTGCCGCTGCCGCTGCAGCCCGAGCTGGTCACCGCGCTGCTCAACACCGTGTTCCTCGCCGCCAACAGCTTCCCGGGAGACGTGGATGCTGCCTTCACCGAGCTTATCGCGGTAAGTACACCTTCACCCCTCTCTCCCCCCTCCCCTTGGAGCTGTAAGACCAGCCCGAGCTGGTCACCGCGCTGCTCAACACCGTGTTCCTCGCCGCCAACAGCTTCCCGGGAGACGTGGATGCTGCCTTCACCGAGCTTATCGCGGTAAGTACACCTTCACCCCTCTCTCCCCCCTCCCCTTGGAGCTGTAAGACCAGCCCGAGCTGGTCACCGCGCTGCTCAACACCGTGTTCCTCGCCGCCAACAGCTTCCCGGGAGACGTGGATGCTGCCTTCACCGAGCTTATCGCGGTAAGTACACCTTCACCCCTCTCTCCCCCCTCCCCTTGGAGCTGTAAGACCAGCCCGAGCTGGTCACCGCGCTGCTCAACACCGTGTTCCTCGCCGCCAACAGCTTCCCGGGAGACGTGGATGCTGCCTTCACCGAGCTTATCGCGGTAAGTACACCTTCACCCCTCTCTCCCCCCTCCCCTTGGAGCTGTAAGACCAGCCCGAGCTGGTCACCGCGCTGCTCAACACCGTGTTCCTCGCCGCCAACAGCTTCCCGGGAGACGTGGATGCTGCCTTCACCGAGCTTATCGCGGTAAGTACACCTTCACCCTCTCTCCCCCCTCCCCTTGGAGCTGTAAGACCAGCCCGAGCTGGTCACCGCGCTGCTCAACACCGTGTTCCTCGCCGCCAACAGCTTCCCGGGAGACGTGGATGCTGCCTTCACCGAGCTTATCGCGGTAAGTACACCTTCACCCCTCTCTCCCCCCTCCCCTTGGAGCTGTAAGACCAGCCCGAGCTGGTCACCGCGCTGCTCAACACCGTGTTCCTCGCCGCCAACAGCTTCCCGGGAGACGTGGATGCTGCCTTCACCGAGCTTATTGCGGTAAGTTTACTTTACATATTAGTTGAGGATAAATTTTCCTATTTATGAGTTCTGGCACTGGCATTAATAAACGATACTTATAGCAAGTTTTGGCATTGTAACGTTCCTTTGTCACTTTGTTCTTGCCGCTCTTTTTCTCTTTTGAACGCTACCGTGATTTACAACCATGAATATATAGATATTCATCCATAGAAAACATCCTTTAGGCCTGAATTCCTCGGTCCCTGACGTCGGTCGCGTACCGTCAGTCGCGTAGCGCGGCGCGCTGGCCATAAGCGCCAATGAAAACATCCGTAGTGCAATACCGACTTCGATATCAATATTTATGGCGACTACACGCGCGCGCGTACCATTTAGCCGACAGTCGAGGACAGAGTGAGGCCACTCATAGCGTTCTTTAGCGCGACTGTCGACCGTCGTGCGCGGCACTGACGAGCGAGACCGACGCGCGCTATACGCGGCGCGTAACAACTTGCGCGCCGCTGATGTTAGCGTGCTATATAAAACACAATGAATATTCGTACGCGCGACCGACGTCAGCGACAAAGGAATTCAGGCCTTAATCTGGCAGTTTGTACTTATTTGAAATGTCTGTTTCCATGTGCCAGCTGATAACAGCGGAGATCAACTCTGGCGGCGCTGCGGTGTACGTTTCGGTGACGCTGCGCTGGCTGCGCGCGCTGGCGGGCGCGGCGGGCGGCGCGGCCGGCCTCGTGCGCGCGCCCGAGCGCGCCGCGCCGCTGCTGCGCGCGCTCTACCGCGCCACGCACAGCGACGTGGAGCAGGTATGTGCATGATGAGCGGACACTCTTGCTGATGCAGTGCAAGTCTCACACAATCTTATGCTACAGATCGCAGACACACTACTACTGATGCAGTGCAAGTCTCACACTATCCTCTGCTACAGATCGCGGACACGCTGCTGATGCAGTGCAAGCTGCTGTCGGGCCCGGTGGTGGGGCTGCTGCGCGCCATGATGCAGCGCAGCAGTGGCGGCAGCACCAGCACCGTCAAGCGGGACGTCGACGTGCACGTGCCGCGCGCTGCCACCAAGCAGCAGCTCATTGCAGGTGAGTGCCAATCCAAATCCAAATATTGCCAATGGAAAAATAAATCGTTATCGCCAATAAAGCTTAAGATTGCCTGATAAAAAAAAATTATATTGATCCGATTTACTAATTAAATTTTATTTTACCTTTTTTTACTCTTTTGAGCTATTTGCTCTAAATAACTTCTCCATACTCCCTCAGCCCTGGAGTCAGCGACGCCCAGCACTTTAGAGGCGCTTGGCAACCGCATCATCTCGAGCCAGGACACGCGCGTCATCGTCGACGTCATCACGCACATCCTGGAGAAGAACCAGGACGGACACTACGAGTCCAAGGTGAATCATACAACGCCCTCTATTATTCCACGCGGACGAAATCGCGGGCAAAAGCTAGTAGCAAATAAATAAAGTAACAATAATAATCTTAAAGCGAAATGGCAGTGTGCTGGTCACATCTGTGGCAGAACCGAAAATCGTTGGAGAAAACGTTTGTGTTCTGTACTGCAATATCCGTTACATTAAGGGCTATATCATAACCAGGTGTACCCAGTTGCGCCATGAAGTGAAATATTTTTCATGCAGCTGTAGCAGCTGTTTTTTTTGTGGCGTGACCAGTTGCGCAATCGGCGTGGTGTCCTAGTAAAATAGGGCCCTCTCCATGTATCGATCATGACACGTGCCCTTCTCTGAGCAGATAAAGCACGAGGACGGCTCTAGCGGGCCGGTACACGTGTTCTCGCGCGGCGGGCTGGGCTGCGGCCTGCTGCTGGACTGGATGTCAGAGCTGCAGCGCGAGGCGCTCGGGCCCAGCGACCAGCGACAGCGACAGGTACGTGTGGCCTGTAGCACGTCTGTGAAGTATAGCTGTGTGCACGTGTGCTCGCGCGGCGGGCTGGGCTGCGGCCTGCTGCTGGACTGGATGTCGGAGCTGCAGCGCGAGGCGCTCGGGCCCAGCGACCAGCGACAGCGACAGGTACGTGTGGCCTGTAGCACGTCTGTGAAGTATAGCTGTGTGCACGTGTGCTCGCGCGGCGGGCTGGGCTGCGGCCTGCTGCTGGACTGGATGTCGGAGCTGCAGCGCGAGGCGCTCGGGCCCAGCGACCAGCGACAGCGACAGGTACGTGTGGCCTGTAGCACGTCTGTGAAGTATAGCTGTGTGCACGTGTGCTCGCGCGGCGGGCTGGGCTGCGGCCTGCTGCTGGACTGGATGTCGGAGCTGCAGCGCGAGGCGCTCGGGCCCAGCGACCAGCGACAGCGACAGGTACGTGTGGCCTGTAGCACGTCTGTGAAGTATAGCTGTGTGCACGTGTGCTCGCGCGGCGGGCTGGGCTGCGGCCTGCTGCTGGACTGGATGTCGGAGCTGCAGCGCGAGGCGCTCGGGCCCAGCGACCAGCGACAGCGACAGGTACGTGTGGCCTGTAGCACGTCTGTGAAGTATAGCTGTGTGCACGTGTGCTCGCGCGGCGGGCTGGGCTGCGGCCTGCTGCTGGACTGGATGTCGGAGCTGCAGCGCGAGGCGCTCGGGCCCAGCGACCAGCGACAGCGACAGGTACGTGTGGCCTGTAGCACGTCTGTGAAGTATAGCTGTGTGCACGTGTGCTCGCGCGGCGGGCTGGGCTGCGGCCTGCTGCTGGACTGGATGTCGGAGCTGCAGCGCGAGGCGCTCGGGCCCAGCGACCAGCGACAGCGACAGGTACGTGTGGCCTGTAGCACGTCTGTGAAGTATAGCTGTGTGCACGTGTGCTCGCGCGGCGGGCTGGGCTGCGGCCTGCTGCTGGACTGGATGTCGGAGCTGCAGCGCGAGGCGCTCGGGCCCAGCGACCAGCGACAGCGACAGGTACGTGTGGTTCATAGGGCCACCTGTGAAGAAAAGGCTTTCAAAGGAAGAAAGAATTTTTCAAATCGGTACAGGCGTTTACGAGTAATCAGAGTTCATACATAAAAAAAAAACCAGGGAATTGATAACCATTTAAAACATCGACGGAATTTTTGAAGTCTGTAGAAAAACCGTATTAATATCGGTTTGAAGTTGATTTTGTGATATACCGATAAAAAACTAAAAATAAAAACACATTGGGAATATTTAATGATTCATCAAATAAAAATTATACCCAGGTCTGTACAAAGAATGGGGTTCCCCAGGGATTGATTTTGGGCCCTTTTTTGTTTGAAGATATTTTGTCGTTTCTTCCACTACTCAGTGTGGATTCTCAGCTGATACTTTCAGTTCGATATGTCACTGGTAATCTTAGATCACAAGCTTTTAGGTCTACTTTATGGTCAAAGCATTTGGGAAATATGTTATGGTGCTATTTCACCTGGCGTATTTGGCAAACTATTTGTGTGGTCGAATCGTGTTTTATTTTAATAAGTCTAGAGTATAGTGGTATAGTTGGTATTTTCACATATAGAAGCACCAAAAATAATGTTACCAAGATTTTGTAAATCATGATTTTTTTTAAAGAGTGTCCGTGGAGTTTCTTCCCTTTTCTTCTCCATAGAGATCTACCGACATTTTAGAACAGGCAATTAGCGTCACTTTTCAGACTAAACGACGGACTCTTCGACAATTCATAAGTGCCTGTAAATGGTCTAAGTGAAATAAATGTCTTGAATTTTGTATTTTTTTTAATTACAAAGGTAATGCAATTATTCTTCCCAATACGCCTTGTGAAGTCGCACTATTAACTTCTAAAGCATTATTATTTGGTCCGCACAGATGCAGCTGATGTTCCGTTCAGGCTGCGCCCCCTGGCGGCCGCTGCTGGTGACGCTGCTGGCGCACCGCGCGTCCTGGCGCACGCTGCACTACTGCCTCACCACGCTGCTGCAGCCCGAGGGGTGAGTTGTGGACCGTCTTAGAGAATGGTTACATGATACACGATACGTGGTACATGGTTACAGGATCGACTAAACAACGGGATCGTGTTATTGCGTAAATGGGAGTGTAACACGTGCATAAATCTGCAGCCTCTTCCTTTACAACCTCTTTAATTATAGAAAAGGTTGTGTTACTACTGATCCGCATGATGATTGCGGTACTAAGTCGCTCGGTGTCCAACTTGTTACCCTTTTTTAAACGTACAGGACAAAAAATGACATGGTGTAAAATTATTGGAATCGATTCAGCGCCCTCTTTCAGATGTGAATTATTCAGGTTTCGCATATACTAAAACTATTACTAAAAAAAAATTGTTTATTTATCCCCTCAGTGGCTGGTCTCCGAGCGCCGTACTGGACTTCGCTGAGACCCTGATCGAGAGCCCACGAGTGTGGCAGGGTCGCGACAAGACCACTCCCAAGCACTACGTGCCAGACGACACGCTGCGCCTCGATCACAAGCAGGTAATGTGACCTTTGTCTCTACCTATCACAAACTGCTAAATTAGGTACTATTTCTGTGTTCTGGACGATTGTGTATGAGAACGACATGGTTACACTATACACGATACATGGTTACACGATGCAAGATGCATGGATACTCGATACTGTAATATCGGAACGCAATTAACATCGGTTTAGCTGCTCACCTGGGCTGCTATTGTCTTTCTATTGTGTCTCGAAACACGTGTGTTCGAAGGTTTAAGAAAGAAATACATTCGATTAATTGTCTGACCATGTTTTCCACCACAGTTTGTCCAACCTTATTTTCTTTTCACAGCTGGGAGTTCTCGTCCGCTACGTGGCAGAAGAAGCCCGTATCATCGAAGCAGCGGACGGTGCGGACGCAGCTCGACGCAGGGCAGACGCTCGGCTGGCGCTGCTGCTGCGCTGCGCTCCGCACCTGCACGGGCTGCTGGCGATAGCGGCTGCTGCTGAACAGCACGACCCGCTGCTGCTGCTGCTGCTGTACTTGAAGGTAGGGGCTTGAGGTTGACCTGAATAGTTTGCAGACTACATATAGTTTACAGTTCATTTTGTCATATGAAGCAGTTTTTCTGTGTTATTTCTGTGTCAGTTTTTAGTGCATTGGATGCAGCTGAAGTAGTGCCGGCGTTTTACCAGAGTGATAAGTCTATTAATATAAGGACGGGACTTTACGGAAATTTTATTTATTCTCTATGCACAAATGTACATTGGCGGACTTAATGGCTTAAGGCTTTCTCTCCTAGTCAACCAAGGGGGCACCCTTCGCTAGCCCTAGCCTGGCTAGGGTGCGCGAGCGAAATGAACATTGCAGCGCTATGTAAACACTGTCTTCAAGACATCTTATATCCCTTCATCTGGCGATTTGTATGGTTTGTCGACCATGCCAGTTGAGTGAACCACAACCATACCACAGATAAAACAACAAAATGACAGTGATCATAAGGGTGAATTTCGCGTGGCAGTAATATGACACCGACAATAATGACAGCTGTCAGATTGACATTTCGCCATACCACAGGATATGTACGGTCGCAGTCTGAAATAGTTTACCATTTTTTTAAACACACAAACTTTTTTTACTAATATGCCACATCATGTCACTTATTACCTTACCCTACGTTACTTTTCAAAGTTATTATGCAAAATGACACAAGGAGAATAACAATGACAAAAATACACTTTTTGAAACTCATTGCTTTGTTGAAATGACATTTGTCAAAAAATATTGTTTGAACGACGCTTAGACACGAGTAAAATTGTATAAAAGACTAGCTTTTGTCCGCGTATATTATACCTGTGATATTGAAAAAAAAAGAAGTCAGTCCATCAGCTAGAGCGATTGATTGTCATATCATTAGAAAAAAAAAAGATAATCTATGGTCAATCAAATTATAATGAAATAGACATTTAGAACTTGTTACCTGAATGTGTGCATGCAATTGTGATCCTTCAGGTGGTAAACACAGTTGCGGAATGTTTATAATAGTTACCGTGACCCTGGAACATAAAGAGCAACCGAAGAAACATGAGTGGGTTTTAGTCAGTAAAAGTCTGACACGCCCTCCCGCCGCACCCAGGACGGGAGCAGTCATTGATGATTTCCCACTCCCCAAAAAAAGGTGGTAAACACTTACAGACCGCGACTGTACTCACACAAGCAGAATATAATCACCACATTAAAATTTTTAGGTGACAATGAAAGCCAGATCTAAGAAGAAAATAAAATAAAGAAAAACAAGGAACAGTTTGATATCTTAGATTGTGGACGTTTACGCGCTTGCGCTGTGTAAAGAAAATGATTCTTGCAAACTTTTCTAACGTAAATTTTTGATGAACTGAACATTACATTTTTTAAGATTAAGATTCGTGGACCCGTTACGAAAGCGGACTGGTGGGACGAAGATTAAAATAACCGGGATTTTATTATTCGTCCCACCAGTCCGCTTTCGTCGTTGAACCCTCGCGCGCCGCACTCCCACTGCTCGGAGCCGCGCAGAGTGGCGCAAACTATGGTTTGGATTGGCGCGCTCGACGCTCGCCGCATGGCAACACCGAGCACCACTCGGTGTTGCCATGTGGCGTAAGCCGTAACAGTAGACAAATAATTGAGTTACACGCATTGTTAAAGTACATGTCAATTTAATACATTTTCGCCGGTACCCGTTTCCCAGGTGCCGAAGATCCTGCCCCTCCTGCGGCAGTCGGGCGGGCGCGCGCGGGCCCGGGGCGGGCGGCCCGCCGCGCCCGCCCTGTGCGGCGCCACCAGCGCCACCGACCGCGTGTCGCACGCGCTCCTCACCGCCATCGCCGCGCCGCACGCGCACAGCAAGGAGCTCGAGCACAGGTGACGTTATATTATGTTCTACAGCGCCACCGACCGCGTGTCGCACGCGCTCCTCACCGCCATCGCCGCGCCGCACGCGCACAGCAAGGAGCTCGAGCACAGGTGACGTTATATTATGTTCTACAGCGCCACCGACCGCGTGTCGCACGCGCTCCTCACCGCCATCGCCGCGCCGCACGCGCACAGCAAGGAGCTCGAGCACAGGTGACGTTATATTATGTTCTACAGCGCCACCGACCGCGTGTCGCACGCGCTCCTCACCGCCATCGCCGCGCCGCACGCGCACAGCAAGGAGCTCGAGCACAGGTGACGTTATATTATGTTCTACAGCGCCACCGACCGCGTGTCGCACGCGCTCCTCACCGCCATCGCCGCGCCGCACGCGCACAGCAAGGAGCTCGAGCACAGGTGACGTTATATTATGTTCTACAGCGCCACCGACCGCGTGTCGCACGCGCTCCTCACCGCCATCGCCGCGCCGCACGCGCACAGCAAGGAGCTCGAGCACAGGTGACGTTATATTATGTTCTACAGCGCCACCGACCGCGTGTCGCACGCGCTCCTCACCGCCATCGCCGCGCCGCACGCGCACAGCAAGGAGCTCGAGCACAGGTGACGTTATATTATGTTCTACAGCGCCACCGACCGCGTGTCGCACGCGCTCCTCACCGCCATCGCCGCGCCGCACGCGCACAGCAAGGAGCTCGAGCACAGGTGACGTTATATTATGTTCTACAGCGCCACCGACCGCGTGTCGCACGCGCTCCTCACCGCCATCGCCGCGCCGCACGCGCACAGCAAGGAGCTCGAGCACAGGTGACGTTATATTATGTTCTACAGCGCCACCGACCGCGTGTCGCACGCGCTCCTCACCGCCATCGCCGCGCCGCACGCGCACAGCAAGGAGCTCGAGCACAGGTGACGTTATATTATGTTCTACAGCGCCACCGACCGCGTGTCGCACGCGCTCCTCACCGCCATCGCCGCGCCGCACGCGCACAGCAAGGAGCTCGAGCACAGGTGACGTTATATTATGTTCTACAGCGCCACCGACCGCGTGTCGCACGCGCTCCTCACCGCCATCGCCGCGCCGCACGCGCACAGCAAGGAGCTCGAGCACAGGTGACGTTATATTATGTTCTACAGCGCCACCGACCGCGTGTCGCACGCGCTCCTCACCGCCATCGCCGCGCCGCACGCGCACAGCAAGGAGCTCGAGCACAGGTGACGTTATATTATGTTCTACAGCGCCACGGACGAGCGGTCCAAGCTGAGGATTACTCGACTCGCTCGATAACCACGAAGACCGCTCGCCAGTTTTGTTAGACAAAAATCTATCCAACGTTTTTATATTATAAATGTGCCTTTCAGGTGATTTAGATATATGACAGAAAATGCCTGCAACATAGACACCATAGTTTATCATATCCTATCTCTCAGACTGTGGCGCATGGAGGCGGACGTGCGCAGCGTGTGGGCGCGCGTGGGCGGCGCGGGCGCGCGCGCACTGACGCTGGCGGCCGCCCTCCTGCGCGGCGCCACGCCGCCCGCCACGCGCCACCACACGCACGTGCTGGCCGCGCTCGAGGTGCTGCCCGAGCACGAGCTCTTCGCCAGCGCCAACACGTACGTACACGGCTCTCGTGACGTGGGGATACGGGGGTATTGGGAATGACGTCACTAACATTTTGTACTTATTCAGATTTTCTTCAAAATAATACATTAAACCTTCGAAACCCGTGATTCGAGACACAATACAAATACAATAGCAGCCCGACAGCTGACTTTCGCTTGGTCGTTGAAAGGTTAAAACCAATGTTTATGTGACATAGGGGAAGGGGGGTAAAATGACTTAAGGAAGAAAGGGGGGGGGATCCAGAAATCCCAAAAAAAAGACTTGCTTATGTATACTTGAACTACCTTTTAATACTCTTCTTGTCCTCAGCGCGGAGGTGCACAGCATCCTGGAGTGCTTCCTGCAGATGGCGCGCTCGACACAAGGCGGTGGTGCGTGTGCACTACTGCACCGCGTCGGCGCCCTACTGCGCCGCTACCGCGCCTGCAGCCCGCAGCGCGCCGCCGCGCTGCTGCACGCGCACAGGGACACCATCGCGTTAGTATATACTTAGTGTTATATATCGAGCTGTACCGCCCTCTGCTGCGCCGCTACCGCACATAATATAACAATGAACTCGTATGCACAGGAACACGCCGGCGCTGTCGTCGCTGCTGTCAGCAGACGTGCAGGCGCCCGCGTCCGCCGCGCCGCCCCCGCACGCGCTGCAAGCGCTGCAGCGCCGGTACGACTCGCCCGAAAATCTGCACTGGCTGTTACAGGTATTGTTGTAAAATCAGCATTTTGACAACATTTGGCCATCTTGAATTTTCAAATCCAAGATGGCGGATTTTATAAACTTGGCGAACGACGACATGACGACACCGTATGTATAAGCTGTATGATGAGTAGGGTAATAAGTGATTTGGCGTACTACTGACAATTAATATTTTAATAATTTTGTCTATTATCAAGAATCTTTTCGTAATTAGCTAATTGTTTGGGACTTTTAACACGATTGTCCCCCAAATGTTTGAAAACTATTATTTTGTACACGCAGTGGAAAACTTGTACTTTGGTTGTACAGGTAAACGCGTAATGTAGTCACTCGACTTACCTCCTTCCCGCGAGGTTATAAATAGACGGAATAGGTACCCTTAGAAGCCCCTAACCTGCGCAAGCTTCCCTAAGCCCCCTGACCGTCCACCTCGTTCCAGACGTTCCAACGATGAGGCGATTGCGCCGCTTCCCGTACGACGCTCGTTAACTATAGATGCACGGAATTAGGTGTCCAGCTCTTATTATCACTAGTCACCGATATTAACTTCTAATGCATTGCCCGTATGCCAAACAAATAGGCCCCGGGCCTCAATACACTGTTAACTCAACACAACACGCGTTTTCCCGACGCGACCCGGCACGACCACGTGCTTGTTAAGGCCCCTCTTCATGTCTGCCAATGCGTTTGCAGACGTCTACTGACGCATCCGCAGAAGGATCTGTGCGAACCTTCACACGTCTGTAGGTCGCTCAGTCTATGTTCATCCTCGACAGATGCAACACGTATTAAAACATTTTTATTTTTGTGGTATTTATTTTTTGGATACACACACAAACAGTTTTTGGCTAGATATAGCTCAAGAAACTTACAAATTTCCACGGTGCTCATACTGTTAGCCATTTCTGTAAACTTTGCGCGCAATGTGGGTATGAAATCGCAAGAAGCACGCGTGCACTCTCAACCGCAACTTCAATCAGACTGATGCATCCGCAGACGTGTGGACAGTCATCGTACGTCTGCGCCAAAAACCCTTTGATTATCTGTGCGAAACGTTCACACATCTGTAGGTCGCTCAGTCTATGTTCATCCTCGACAGATGCAACACGTACGTAAAAATTAATGTAGAGACCGTAGCTGCTGCAGTTATTTATTTATTTAGTATGTTTAACTACTACGTGAGTGTGCATCGAAATAGAGTTATTAAAAAGAAATGGAAAAGAAGAAGTTGCTGGATGCGGGCTAATAGTATCCATTAATAATAGCCTCAACTGAATGAAAAGATACCTAATTTTAAGTTTTTTTATTTAAATGGAAATAAAAGTATTAACCCACCTAAACTTATATTAAAAGTACGATTACTTTATAGTAATTTTATTTTTTAGTTTCGGGTAGATGAACTATTGCATTATCCGTTAAGCACTACTAAGCTTTTTTCATTTGAAACGCCTAGCGCTTTTATCATAGCAACGTGTCATCGTACTGTGTAAAGGAGGTGTTTCTTTTCTGGCCCAAACCTGTACCGAGGTACAAATTACTAATAAAATTCCTCCCAATAATTTGTGTTTTTAGTAGTATTTAAAATCCTTTAATATCACGTAGATTTAGAAATAAAAGAATATGAAAAAATGCTGCCTCGGGTCGTTACTGCGTAAAAAGAAACGTTCATGAGAGTGTTGACAGCTGTTAATCTGTTGTTTTTTGTTTGTTTGAATGACAACTGACAGCAGAATAAAACTATCGGCCCTGATTTGGAGCTCTGTCTTTTTGTCCGGTAGATAACCAAACGCAAAAAATGATATGAATTGTGAAATAAAAGTATTTTTGGAATTTTTTTTTTTCTATAATAATTCACGACAAATGTAACTAGAAAAAAATACCATCTGTAACACAGAAAAAATCCTTAACAATACATTTTTAGGTTAATACAATGAAGCAACGAAACGCATTATCGAAGGAGTAAATCATGACATTGCCAGAATGAAATTCTTGGCTTGCAAGTTTTTAACATCTTCGATCGACATTATTTCAGGTGGTACAAATGCGCAAATAAATCCTATAAATATTTTTTTTTTTCAGATTCTACGATTATTTTCACGTAATTTGATACTTTTTTTTTAAATAAAAGTAACTTAACTTTTACATAAAATTTTTCTTCACTTCTGCTTCTTTTCTTTCCGCTACATCTGCAATCATTCAATTCAGTGCCATGGTCACAAGCAGACTCTGCTTGGACCACGCTCGCAAGCTTGGATGGAATCTGCTTGTGACCATGGCAGGTGTAATCCTGCCGAAACGTCAAGCATAAAACAAATAAAAAGGTACGTGCGCGTTAAATCCCGATAAGCAGTAAAGTATAAATATGCAACGCGAAAGTTTAAAGTATAATATTACAAACTATTTGTTCAGGAATAAATGACTATGACTAAAAAAAAATATTTTTGTGGTATTTATTTTTTGGATAGACACACAGACAGTTTTCGTCTTGATATAGCTCCAGAAACTTACAAGTTTCTCCGGTGCTCATACTGTTAGCCATTTCTGTAAACTTTGCACGTAATGTAGGTTTAAAATCGCAAGAAGCACGCGTGCACTCTCAACCGCAACTTCAATCAGACTGATGCATCCGCGATTCCGCGCCAAAAACCCTTTGATCTGTGCCACGAAAACCGCCAACTATCGGATTGGAGGCAGATGCATCGGCTGACGTCTGCCGTATATACCGTACCTACAACAGTCGCTCAAACCACCCCCTCTACACGTCGGCGTATGCGTCTGTAGATGGCATAAGCCGATGCATCGGCAGACGGATTGGAGGCAGATGCGTAGCAGATTCAGCGGCGGACGTCTGTCATATGCAAAATACCTACCATAGACGCTCAAACCACCCCGTCTACACGTCAGCGTCTACAGATGGCATCTGCCAATGCATCGGCAGACATGAAGTGGGGCCTTTAAAAAACCGAACGAACCGGCGTACAGTATGACAGTACAGTGGTCCTTCCGACTCCAAGCGCGGACGCAGACTGACGCCACGCCGGTCGGGCCAGCGCTGCTCGCGCGCAAAAGACCCGGGAGTAAAACCAAATGCGAAATGCGTTTTATACTAAACAGTAATATTAATAAAATCCTGTCTCTCCTAGGAGATCGAGTCGTGGGGCTCCCGGCGCGGCGGCGCGTGGGGCGGCGCGGGCTGGGCGGGCGCGGTGCTGCGCGGCGCGGCGCCGCACTGTGCCGCCTCACACGCGCCGCTGCGCAGCACCGCGCTCTCGCTGCTCAGCAAGCTGCTGCCCGCTGTGAGCGACACCACGCCCGGTAAGTAACACACACATATACTGTCACACGCGCAGCACCGCGCTCTCGCTGCTCAGCAAGCTGCTGCCCGCTGTGAGCGACACCACGCCGGTAAGTAACACACACATATACTGTCACACGCGCAGCACCGCGCTCTCGCTGCTCAGCAAGCTGCTGCCCGCTGTGAGCGACACCACGCCCGGTAAGTAACACACACATATACTGTCACACGCGCAGCACCGCGCTCTCGCTGCTCAGCAAGCTGCTGCCCGCTGTGAGCGACACCACGCCCGGTAAGTAACACACACATATACTGTCACACGCGCAGCACCGCGCTCTCGCTGCTCAGCAAGCTGCTGCCCGCTGTGAGCGACACCACGTCCGGTAAGTAACACACACATATTGTACGAGTGTGTACGAGTCATACATCGTACATGCGACTATATGGCGTACAATATTATGTTTCGTCGATCCGTCGCTTATTTTTAGTGTAGAATTCAAACCTCAAAAAGCTGACCCTCCCCATTTTTTTTCTCACCACCGAAAACAAAGACCTTCATAACTTGCCCCTTAAAATGTAAAAGAACATCGTATGAACTATGAACGACATACAAAGGTTATTTAAATCTCGTTAAAAACCCAACATCGGTTTATGTAATTTGTAAAATAATGTAAGTTTATGTGATTGTAAGCATCTTTAACGTAAAACTGGTATCCAGCTGAATCCGGTGAGGCTGGAAACCGAGCTCAACATAATTGGGAAAAGGCGGAGATGATGGCGACTTGACGAGTATAGGTAGATAACTCCCCAGCCTTTTCTCAAGTATGTTCGGGTCGGCTTCTAGTCTCACCGGATCCAGCTGAGTACCAGTGTAATATAAAGCGTGTGAATGACGAATCTACCCATTCTATAAGGTTCACATTTGACCAAATCTTCGACAGCAAGAAATCCCATAACTTTCATAGAATTCATAAATAGAATAATATTTATTCGTTCATTTATTTTAGGCAACTGTAGCCCATAGGAAACACAAACATTACGAACAATACTTATTGTCTATTCTCGAGACACTGGAGCCAGAGGCTCAATAAAACGAAAGTACTTGATCGATACAGTGAATTTAATAACGTTTTTACAAACTTTCGTTCTATTAAAATAGTTAAAATAAATGATAAAAAAAGTAAATTGCGGCACTAGATGTTCGTCCGATATTAGAAATTGTGAAGTGTATTTATTTAATTGTGAGGTAGAATTTTTTCCTTAGCAATATTGTGATTTTCTTCGACCACCGTCATTATCAAGCGCCTGACGCCGATAAATAGCACCGAGTGTTGCGCAAGCGTTTTCTTCAAGGCGCTAGGCGCTAACACTTATACATAATTTAAATTAACAAATTATTGCATATATCTTTATTCAGACACTTTTTACAAAGGTTTATTTAATATTTCACTATCTGGTGCGTCGACGACAACTGTTTGTCCAATTCTGGCGAAGGCCTCCTTTATTTCTTTCCACTTTCTCCTCTTCAGTGCTTTTCTATTCAAAATTTTTCCTGCATTAAACATTTAAATAATGTTATTTATTTTAAAAAAAAACTCCAAATATTAGTAAATATATTACTTATTACAAGCTGTTCCCGTGGTATAAAATGAACATTAAAAAAGCTGGTCAAGTGCAAGTCGGACTCGCGCAACGAGGGTTCCGTAAACTGTACACTGTACACCTACATTCATTACCAAATTTGTTTGTGAAATTACTACAAATTTACGGTTTTTGGAGTTTTTCCTTTACTTGTGCTACATGACATTGCTTCTTGCAATATTCACAAAAAAATTACCCTAAAAGTTAAAAGTACCTGGAAAGTACCCTATGGTTTTTGATTTCCTTGCAAATGTCTAAATATGCAATATAAATGGAACATAAACCACCTTATCTTTTTGTTGCGTCGATTTAGAAATTTTATTTTTTCACTTCTTTGAGAGAAAGCAGACCCTGAGTAACTGATATTAATTTTAGCTTGATATCTTGACGCGTTTTTGAGAAAAAGGATCTTGACAGAAGGACGGACAGACGGACAACAAAGTTTTTACCTTTGAAGATACGGAACCCTTAACACTTTTACTCGTCAATATTCTTTTCTATTTTTTTTATGTACTTACCCACTGACTGAAGAAAATTTGTATGTTTTATAAGTAGCCTTCGCCAATACCTAACATTTGGTTAAACTCTTCAAATATTTTAGGGTTTCCAGGTCTTCAGTTGTTTTGAACGGTTTCTTCAGAATATCTTCAATTTCTCTTTTGTAGTACATCATCTTCATTTGTGAACATGACACAGTTAAAGTACTCCCAGCAGCTTTAAAGTAAAACAATTTCCATTATTATAAAAATAAATTATTAATTACATATTAAAGGACAACTTAAGCCTTAAATTTTTCAAGTAGCATTAGTTTTTTTTTTTTTCTTTTTTGATTAATTTATTACTTTCTTGTGCAAACAACATAGCTATTTGAGTGCAAACAAGATTTTAGTGTATGGTGACTATACGTGAGGACTTGTTATTGGCTTTGTAGTGACTATTGTTTTCTTTTTGTATTGGTTTTATTAGCTGTAAGTCCTCCATGTAATAAATAAATAAACTTATATACGGCCACTTGATTACAAACTAGGCAGAACTCGTAATATGGTAACTAGACAACTGATTAATATTCATACTTATAAACAATGGAAACTGTGAGCGGGGCGATACGCAATACTTTTCTCAGACTGATACAGGCATAAAATAAACAATCAGACTCATTACTCAGATAATAGGCGAGACGACAAAAAAAAAGTAATTAGTCCGTCAGTTAGATAATCAAAAAATTTGGGACACGTATTTTTTCTTTTTTCTCGTAAACAGGAAATGACGACAATACAGTGCGTTGATGTTTCGTGAAACGTCACGCCTTTGTATAATTTTTACTGAGAAGTGACGTCACAAGCCCCCTCTCCGGAACTTTGATGCTCATTATCTTTGTATTTTGTTATTAATTTGATCAAGCAAAAAATATGTGTCCAGTATTTTTGGACTGTCTAACAGACGGACTAAACAGAATGTCATTCTTTTGATGTAGTCAACATCCCTATTATGTTGTACTAGCTGTCCCCCGCGGTTCACCCGCGTTATATCAGATTTTTGGTTATTAAAAAAAGAAGATAAAAAGTATTCTATGTCCGTCCCCACCAATTTTCAGCCAAATCGGTTCTGCCGTAAAATGTGTAACTAACACTTACCCATATAAATAAAAGCACAGAAAGTTAAAAGTAATATTGACCACTTCATCTTGCAAGTGTACGTTCGCTCTTTAGGTGCGGCTTATTGTAAGTGATTGAATATTAAGTACTTACACACAATAAGGATAAACTTAGTTTTCCAATTGCGTAGTTTACTTAATGAAATTTATCCTTAGACAGAGGTTTTCAACCTTTTTACACGACTACCGAATGGAGAGTTATTTTTTTGTGTATATTATGTTTATAGAAGTTATAAATGAAAGATTTTTTTTCTTGTCTAGCAAAGTCAAAAAAAAAACAATTTTATAGTTTTCATACAATTTATTACATTTATTACATACATTTTATTTTATGTCTCTGTTTTCAACTTTAGGTAAATTGATGTGTGATATCCCGAAACAGGATTCCCGAAGAAAAAAGATGTTGTAATAAGTCATAAGTCATTTATTGCATTCCATAATGTTACAATGTTACATACAGGTGGTGAGTAGTAAATAGAATCAATCATGGACCCTGTTGGGCACAGCATAATTAGGTAGAGGAGAGGAAGAGCGCTTTATATTAATAAGGAATTCTCCACTCTTGTCTCTATTCTTCGAAGTTTAAGTAAATTACCTAAATCTTTTCTGATCACTTGATGAAGCAAGGAGTCCCTACGAAAAGTTTAAGAACCTCTTTCCTTATTTATTGACCTGTTTTCGCTAAGTACCTAGTAACAGTAATTTGCTCATATTAAGTAATTATGACGTATTAGACATATATTGAATTGTTTAGATTGTATGTACCTTGGCAATATTTTCATTCTTTGGCTTACGAAGATGACTCACTATTTAATATGACAGTTTAACCATGGTGAGAAGAAACTCAAAAAATAAATGATAATAAAATCGGTTTTCCTTAGTCACCGTATCCCTCATGTATACGTGGCAGAAAGTAAGAAATTAGGAAAATTCGATGTTCTAATTTCAATTTAGCAGACATTTAGTGTGAGATACATCATGTAAATGTACAAAACGGCGTGTAAATGTGTATGGTAGGTAATGACAATGGGAAGGAACAGAGAAGAAAAAAGGAACCTCAGGATAATGTAACAGACAAAAAAGAATCTTAACACTGCATCAGGCCTAAAAAAACAAGTGATAACCATTATTTCTATAAAAAAAAGGTAAAAATAAAACACAAATGGCATTTCTAAATTTATTTATTAAATATTGCCAGCATTACGTAATTCTGATACTCGTAGTAGACTCCTTACAGGAAAACATCCTCAAAAGTTCTAATACTGTTTTAAATATAACCTCATTTGATCTTTTTGATTTTTTATTTAACAAGAGTTGCTGATCTTCTTTTGTCGAAAAAATTAGAAACGCCATTTGTGTTTCTTTTTTATATCTTATTTTTCACAAGATATAATGGCCGTCATCTGTTTCTTTTTCGTTAAAACGGCCTGTTTGGAATGTTAAAGATGTGAAAACTCTTTCGTGATTTTATTAAACTAGTAAAAAGGTATTTTTATAAATTTTGTTATTATTAATGTCAAAGTTTGTGGCGATCGATTTATGGATGCTTGCTACTCATTCGCGCAAACAGTATTGAAACTTTATACAAATATAGCTTTTTTTTTTGGTGAGTGGGAAATCATCCAATGACTGCTCCCGTCCTGGGTGCGCCGGGAGGGCGTGTCAGACTCTTACTGACTAAAACCCACTCATGTTCCTTCGATTGCCATTTATGTTCCAGGGTCACGGTAACTGTTATAAACATAACATTCCGCAACATACAAATATAGCTTAAACATTGTAATAACGAATCGGCTTCATTATTTGTCGGGCCGGTTGGCCTAGTGGTTAGTGACCCTGACTGCTAAGCCGGAGGTCGTGGGTTCGATTCCCAACCAGGAAAAACATTGTGTGATGAGCATGATTGTTTGTTCTGTGTCTGGGACTCTGGGTGTAATTTATGTATAATATGTTTGTATTTATAAATTATATAAGTATTTTTATCAGTTGTCTGGTTACCATAATACAAGTCGGGTTTCAAGTCTCTAGGACCAGCGGTTTGTGCTGCAGTCAGGCAGTTTACCATATTATGTTTTAGAGAAACATTCTAACACATTTTTTCCTTTCTCCAGGTCTCCAAGCAGTGCTAGAATGCCTGGACTCCCACCAGCCGGAGGTGACACAATCCCTACTGGACAAGCTGCCGGAGTTGGTGGTGGGCATGCAGGAGCACGCCGCCAAGATCCTGATGCGCGTTTTCGACCTTGGGCTCAAGTCGCGCCACCCCGTCGAGCCCTGCATCGCCAAGTGCGTCACCACCATCAACTTGCATCGAGGATGTTGAAGAATGTAAAAGACATTTAGGACCAACAGGGCGTAGCCCTTGCCTCATAGGGAGATAAGTCGGTTTTTTAGGCCAGGTCTCGAAAAATGTAATGAATTCTCTCAACCTTTTGACCGCCATCGCCACATCGAAACAGCAAAATCGTGCCGTCAGCGCCAACCAAGTTAAATCCATATTCATACTAATATAATAAATGGGAAAGTGTGTCTGTCTGTCTGTCTGTTTGTCCGTCTTTCACGGCAAAACGGAGCGACGAATTGATTTTTTAAGTGGAGATAGTTGAAGGGAGCAAGTGACATGGGCTACTTTTTGTCTCTTTCTAAAACGCGTGCGAAGCGGCAAAAGCTAGTACGTATATAAGTTTGTCACGGGAGCGTATCCGTGGCGTACTGGGTACATTTTGGTTTGTCATCTATACATGACTCAGGCGCGGTCAAAAGATTGATCTTACAATGACCAAGAGGAGATCAGCTGCCCTCCCTGTGTATGCCCATTAACATAGCAGAATAGTAATGAATTCTTTTATAAGATGACAGAATGGGTATTTGACACTGCAGTAATGAACTGACGAACTGTGTTGTGACATTATGGCGTTCGTCATACAACCTCCGTAACAGTGGCGTGCTTAGGGGTCAAAACACAAGCCTATAGGACTTTCACGATTTAGAAATGACCCAACGTGGCGCTGAGATACTTCTCTAATAGCTATTAACTTTTTGTTAATATATTTTTTGTTTACTGACAGGCCCATAATTTTCTAGTGCAGGTTTTTTTTACTTCTGTATAAGGCACGCCACTGCTACGTAAATATGTTTTATATCAAGATCGTTTGTATAAAACGAAATTCTGATTAGTATTAGTAATTAGCTCTACTCTTAAGAGCGTTCACTACCTAAACGCGCTAATTTGCCCAAAAAAGATGATTTTCGAACTCGTTTATATGCGTTAAAGATTTATAATTCTAACAAGTGATTTACCAATAACGTTAGGAAATATTCTTGTTTAAATAGTTAGACCAAATTTTGTATCAATTAATACATAGCATGCGAACTATATTCAGATAATGCAAACAGAGATTTGCCATTTTCACAAACAGAGTCAATTTCGAAGCTTGAGAACATCTAAAATACTAACATATTTAAACAACAAAAAATCGTTACATATAGATAAGATCCTCAACAAAATAGTTATACAAGAAGATTTATTGATTTAGTTCTTTAACTTAGTAAAATAAATTCAAAACGATGTCAATTAATTAAGAAATTAATGGTTTATAAAATGATTTATTGCACTGATTTATCTTTCGTTTATCAATAAAATAATAACTTATTCTAATAGAAGAACATTTCCTTTAATAAAATTCCATTTTTTTGTAATTTTTTACAGATTTATCAATTATTAGCAAATATTTTAAATATACAGTATAAATCTCGGCGCGCGAGCGCTGACAATTCAGTCGCCTGCGAGGCCTTCCAGAGAGTGGACGCGTCGCTCTGCTCTCGCTTGACCTTGAGTGCGCATACGACGATAATTCCCGAATATAGTGCGACTAATTCAATTTTGATACTATGGTACTTTCCTCCCAGAAATTATTGACCCACGAAAGTCTAGGTCGATGGCACTTAGGAACACGTTTAACATACCAACTTGTTATGTTTCTAACTTATTTTTTTATTTTTTTTTTATTTTTTATACATGTAAATTATTAAACGAAATTAAAAACTGACTGAAGCCTGAATTATTTATTTAAGTTTACTAAACGCAATAAAAAACATAAAATTGCAATAAACAAACTTCCAAAGCAAAGTTTGTTTCCTTGTTTGTTTGTTCCTTGGACATATCCAGTAATCAACTAACCAAATCACAATACGCGTAGTCGTACTGTACTGTTCGCTATTCAGAAGTTTCGTTGTACATCTCAGAAGATGTATATTGACAAATCTACCCACAATTTGCGAAAATATCGCGTAAATCCATAATATAATATTATGTAATACTTAATTTGACATTTTGTCATAATTATGATTGTGACAGAAATCTGTGCATAAATAACCGACACTGAACTGAACTGTTTATAAATTCATATCAATAAGAAATTAAGGTGCCGATGCCGATTCTCTTGTTTACAATCTTAACCGGTTAGCCCATTTCGGTTACTGTCCTTTACATTATCCGAAATGGGCTAACCGGTGAACAATCGTATTGAGATAAATTTTATTTTATATAAAAAAAATGAAATTGTTTTTTTTAATCGTGCATTGTCATCCGAACTGAACGTGCATACCAAATTTCAGCTCAATCGGTTGAGGGAAAGTGTCTGAAAACTGAGTTGTAAGATTCCACCCGGACAAACATACATTGCAAGTTTAATAAAAGCTTGTAAAAAAAGGCTATTTGTTATGTTGACATACTAAGTACGCAGAAATTATTTTGTACAATTTTTTTGTCTTTTTTGTACAAAAGTTGTTCCTTTCATAAAGTTCAAAATAATTTTCGTAGACAGTCCTTGTGAAGTTCTACTATTTAGATTTTCCATATTTTTTAAACTTATGGTTCAAAAGTTAAGGAGGGGGGTAAAAGTAAAAAAACAATGTGCCCCCCCGGCACGTTGTTTTTTTACTTTTGGAGCGATTATTTCCGAAATTATTGACATTATCAAAAAATGATTTTAGTACACCCCTTTTTATTTTTAAATACTTATCCAACAATATATCACACGTTAGGGTCGAAATAAAAAAAAAACACTTCCCACTTTACAATTATGGGGGGGCTACCCTAATGAAACATTTTTTTCCAATTTTTATTTTACCACTTTGTCGGCGTGATTGATATACATTATAGTACCGAATTTCAGCTTTCTAGTCTATCAGTTATCGGTCACAGAGATTAAGCGAGGAAGGACAGACAGACAGTTTAAATGACATAACTAGGTAGTAACGTCAGTTTAAACGTTTTAAATGACATTACTAGGTAGTAATGTCATTTAAAACACAAAGAATATTTTGTCTTCGTTCATTTGTCTGCCGGTATACGGTAACGGGCATCATAACAAGTGCTTTTCTTGAAAACAGCTCGGCACGTGAGATGATTGTGCAGAAAACTGTCAACACTGGTCCAGATCAAATTGGTGATTGATTGTCATGCGCTTTGCTTTTGCGCTTCTGTTCGTATCGTACGTATGGTGAATATATATACTAAAAATACGTCGATTTACTTACTTCAGGCGCTGTCTAATTTGACATGTCTAAACTAATATATTTCCTGTAAAGGACAGGAAATACATATTTTATCGAAATGGAAAGAGAAAGCTGCACTTAATTTAAATTTAGTAAAGTTTGTGAACAAGACAATCAGCACCATTGCCGAACATCCTTTTTAAACGTCGCGTCGGTTAAAAATTAGGTTGTGAAGTATTGCTAAAAATAAAACATATACCTACATATAATTAATTAATATGTAAAAAAAAAAACCATCACACGTTTTATGCCCCAAGATCATATAAATGGATCAAAACTATAAGTTAAGACAGACCGCGTAACTCTATGCACACAGACGCACTTGCGCGTGTGTGCGTGATTTTTGCGCTGTAATGCCTAATCTTGACTTGCTGTGTGCGGCGTTAACGCTCTTAAGTATTTCCTGTGAATAATGATAATAAAACAGATCATGAAAACTTATTAAATATTTTTTATTAGCCATAACATACAACAAATGCAGTCCTAAATATTTAGAACTTATGATTTACAGTTATCTTTACTTCAATAGAAAATGCACTTTTGTGATTTAAATAAAATGAAATGGTTATACATAATCATGACAACAAAGTAATTTTAATATAAAACTGAAATTCCTGATAAGATTGTCTATGCTAACAATACAACGTAAAAATAATTTCATTAAATAATACTTAACAAAAATAAATAATTTGTAAGCACAAAACCGGCACCAAAGCTGATAGTTCACTGGTCACACTGGTGCCATAATCACCACATCACCATTTATCACCAGTCATTCGAGCCGAGATCGGTGAACATTTTGTCCTTAATCTTTGGTCGGGGGTCTTCTGTTATTTTGGTGTCCACTGCTCCCGCTTGGCCGAGAATGTATTCAAATTCTGGAAAAGAAGACAGGGGCAAGTTAAAAAGGATTGAATAAACAAGTGGTTTTATAAAAAAAATCTTATAGCTTGTTTATGGAGTAACGAAATATAAATCTTTCATACATAGAAATTTTTTTTGAAGGCTATTTTTGCACTGGTTTATTTCATTAGGTAAATTCTTTATATGCTTGCCATAACAATACAAATAAAGATAAAGGTTAAAGTTTCCATTATGACCCGTTGAATCCGGGGGTGGGGGTGGGTGGGCGGGGTTGGGGGAAGCCCCCCTATACCACTCCCAAGCTTAGGAGCCCCATGGTTACGGAGATATCGATGATCAAAGTTTGAGGTTATGTTACGTCAATTTTGAGGTTAAGTTAGGATTTTTTAGTGTAAAATTAATTATTTTTCACTCTAATGTCTAAAAAAGATAACTCGAAGGAGCCCCGCTTCGCGGGGCTCCTACTTCTGGGTGGTTTCAAAAAAAATAACCACGAAGGAGGTGGCGGGGTCTGTTCGCTCGCTTCGCTCGCTCACTATGACCCCGCCACCTCCTTCTAACCTAACCTGTCCGAGTCGGAGCGCCCTAAAATTTTGATCGATCGCTCTCGGATTGACGATCCTTATTAGTTTTCAAAATATAATTGTATTAAAGACATGATAAAATTGAACGAAACACCCCTCCGCCGTGAACGAAACGTAAAACGTCAAATTTGACAATTTATCTAACCTAAAAATTTTTTTTTTTTCCTCTGTGTTTAATCTGCAATCAGTCCCTGGACTATAAGCGGATGAGTTCCGTGAAGTTTGTCAGGTGGAGTGTGGCATCCAGTGATGCCATCCACTCGCAGATGTTACAGCTTTAATGCCGGTCTTCTAAAGCCATGATACTGTGGCGCTTAAGGCGGAGCACGTAGTCTTGTTGTGTCAACTGTCGAGCTAGATCATTTGGATGATTGGCTAGTCGTTCTTTATATTTCCCTGCTACATTCCGAATCTCCTCGTGCACTGTGGGAATGGCTAATTTTTGGTGGATTTCCGTGTTTGTAGTGAACCATGAGACATTGGATATTGTGCGAAGTATTTTGTTTTGTTGTCGCTGTAAGACGGCTATATTAGAGCTGCTTGCGCTTCCCCAGAGCTGTATCCCATACATCCAAACGGGCTTTAGTACAACTTTGTAGATCAACAGCTTGTTGTCTAGTGATAGTCTGGAGTTGCGGCCTAGTATCCAGTGGAGATTTTTGGATCTGTACAGGAGTTCTTCCTTTTTGGCTCTGATGTGTTGTTGCCAAGTCAGGCGACGGTCCAAATGCATCCCGAGATACTTGACACAACTTTTATGCGGTAGGGTGGCATCTCCAAGTTTGACGGGTGGGCAATCTTCCCTTCGGAGTGTGAAAGTAACTTGGACAGACTTTGCGGCGCTGACCTTAAGTTTCCACCTTTTCATCCAGGTATGTATTTTGTTGAGGCCATTCTGTAGAAGGTTTGACGCAACTACTGGGTCTCTATGACTCGAAAGTATTGCCGTATCGTCCGCAAATGTTGCTGTAGTAACTCCAGGTTCCGTTGGTAGGTCAGCTGTATACAATATATAAAGAATTGGCCCTAGGACAGATCCCTGCGGCACACCAGCTTCAATTCTGTAAAGGACTGAGTTGTTATCTGACTCTTTTACTTAGAAGAGCCTATCCGTGAGGTATGATTTCAATATACTGAAGTACGGGTGGGGCAGTTGCTGTTTAATTTTACATAGGAGTCCCTTATGCCAAACCTTGTCAAACGCCTGCTGGATGTCCAGGAATGCAGATGAGCAATATTCCTTTTGTTCTAAACCTAAAAATGGCGTATTATTTTTCATTTTGTATGGAAATATGTAAACTTCAAAAAAAAAAACTCGTAAACCGTGAGTCTCCTAACCTTAAAACTACGTGAAAAAGCCTTCAGTTAGTGAGTACTATCTACAAATAAAACATAAACTTCTAACTCGACGGGCCATAATGGAAACTTTAGCCAAGATAAATATTAAACTTTGTCAGACTTCCAATTTGAATATCAATTGGAATCCCACTAAGCACAGCACTCCAGCAAGCAGGTTTGATCAATAAAATTTTTTGCATTTCCCAGTGCGATTCCCCAGCATCCATAGTACCTATTATTTCTATTTTAATTAAAACCAGTGCAACAAACCTTCAATGTTCAACGAAGTTCCTCTCAGCTCAGTTCCTCCAATAAACTGCTTCTTCATGTCCCCCTCGAAGTACACAAACACGCTGGGCAGGTTTCTCTCAGGGAAATTGGGGATGCATGTCTGAGCTATTGCTTTGATGAACTTGGTGTATGGGAACTTCGCGGCCAGCTGACGCATGTACTGGTTGATTAGGGCACACTGCTGGATGCTGTAGATGTAAGTAAATTTAATTATTTTAAGAAATATCTCAATAGAGGTAAGGACATGTTCAGCTAGCTGTGTACTGATGCAAGCTAAGTACAATGATGATTGATCACTTATTCCAAGTAATTGTAGCTTACAGAAAACTTAAAATTGTATTGTAACATACCGCTGGAACTCCACATTTATTTATTTATTTAAACAAGGCACACCAACGATATATTTACAAGTACATCAATATAATGTAAGCACAAATTTTTAATTCTGTGTAAACACATCACTTAAAGGTATGCACAACATTCCCAAAAAAAAAAATATTAAAATATCAATTGATTGCACCAAAAATATAAAATTTAATGATATTAAAACAAAAAACAAAAAAAAATGTTTCGTCACATTGCTCACGACTAATTATTCAGCAATGCAAGACAAGAAAATTTTCATACATGTAGCACTTAAGCTTGACAAAAAAATATATAATATGTACGTAAGATTAATTAAAAATTAAAAATTTATAATTTCGATTAAACGTAAAAATAAAAAAAAAATTGAAATACATTATTATTATATTTAATTGAAATACTATTGTTAATATGACATTAAAATAAGGTGTATATTATAGTTATCACATTTTAACATAAAGACTACAGTGCATGTTTACAGATACAAAAATTAAATTAGGAAGGCCTTTGCATCATTGGGACCTCATAACAAAACAAAGTAGGTTAGAAGCTGTGGTGAAGCTTCAAATGCCAAGCTAAGAGTAAAATGCCTAGTTTCTGTGTCTAGCAAGATTAGAATAGGAGATGTGACATCAGGATACAAACAAACAAATGGAAATATGTGTATGCTTTTCCTAAAGGCTATTTACAATTCTAATCAAAATTCATTTCTGATCAGTTTATTCAATATTACTCACCCCTGTTTATACAAATGTATGACCACCCAGATCCCCTCTCCAGCTTTGTTAACTTCTTGTACGTAATCCTGTCCGGAAACTTCCCTAACATCACCAAATCGAGGTTTCTCAGCAAGTCTCTTCAGCTCAGTGATGCGCCTCTGTCTGTACTGCTCTATTACAGCCTCGTCTTCCGAGTCCTCCAGTTCATCCAGACCATCTAAATCTAGTTCTGAAAGTTGCTTGTCCTCTGGAAATTGAGCAATAAGCAAATATGAGATTTTGTAAGTATTATGTACACATAATGTGTTAATTTAACTTTCAGGAGAGAATTCTTATTATTATAGTTTACTGTTAGTTATCACTCATGTGGAACACCGACAAAATAATGGTTTCTGTTACTTTCATATGAAAAACTGCTGTGTCATCATATTATCAAGGATTTGCACCTTAGTTTTGGAGATAATTTGAGTCAATAATGTAGTTCCGTTGGGTTTTATAGTAGTTTTTGCAACAGGTGTTCCCATAACCTATACATAATGTTTATACTAACTTTCAGCCTGTTTCTGTTGGATGGTCTGCTCTATCATATTAACTATTTGGTCCTCTGATATCTCCGCCTCCTTGGGAGGTATGATTCCCTTCGCGCGGAGCACATCGTTCCATTCTGTATCCTCATTAGGATTCTAAAAATAAACACCATGTTTAACACCAATAAGAACCACAAATGCATGTTGTAAGCTCCTTATATTACACCAGTTATTGTAATTTACCTGCATTTTGTGATAAACTTATTTGTTTCTGTTATTTTTATAAAAAACTAAATATTTCAGAAATCTGACACCATCAAATTCAAAGTGGGAAAATGACAGATTATGATTTGAGATGAGATGATTCACATTTTTGTTTTTTTTTTATGAAAATGTTACCATGATGCAATAATGATAAATCATGTGATGATCTTGATTACGATAGCATCATCACAACTTTCTTTCACTAACTAATAATCGTTAAGTTAAATCTGAATAAAAAGAACTATAATACTTATCTATAATACTCACCTCACATTTTATTCATAAAAAGAAAAGGCTTTCCGTTTTCAAGGGTGCGTTCCAAAATGGGTAAGAATTACACGGAGTAGTGCGAAAGTTACTCTATAGCGTTCCGAAATAAGCCGAGTGAAACCAAGGGTAACCGAACAATTGCTCGTCAGCTACCCCCCCAACAGTATTTTAGAACGCTTTCGGTAGAGTAATTTTCGCACTGACAAGTGCGATTTCTTAACCCTGGTTGAGCGTCGTTAAAAATTACCTGACATATGTCAAAAATTACCTGACATATGTTGAAGTTTTATGTTAAATAATGTATTTACTAAAGTAGAAACGAACAGGTAGTACTTATTTGTTTGTAAAATATGCGTAAAAAACACGATTTTCCTTCTTTGCAATAAAGAGAAAAGGTTATGTTTTGACAGTGTCATCATACGACCCTAACCATCATGACCCTAACCCGTTCCAAAACAGTAAATCGCCCTGTAGCGTTCAAAAACAGTATAGCTTAGCCGTTCTCTTTCTTTCGTTGTTTCTATCTCTTTTTAATTTTCTAGTGAATTCCTCGCACGTTTTGGAACGCACTCTAAAGTTGCAATATTTCCGTCAGTGTCAAGACTATCAAATTTAATTTGTCAAAGTCTAGTGACATGTGACATGTTTACGGTCTACGGACGCGTTATTGCTCTTCGTATTTTTGTTCTTTCGTGCTCGAGTTTCTAATTTTCGTATCTTCTAAGTAAAATTTACAATTAACGAATGAACTTCAAATAGATTGGGACAGAGTACGTTTAAAACATCATGAATCGAGAGAAAAGAGAACCTGAGTATCCAACCGAGTTGGAATCGCAGTTCATTATGCGATTGCCCGAGGAGCCTGCCAAAGTGTTGAGAGAAGTGCTCAAATCTGGAGAAAACCTCAAAAACAGGCTAACGATACAGATCGAGAACGACATGCGCCAAGGAGAAGTGAGGTTCGACCACTGGCTGATGCACGCCAAGATCGTCGACCTCCCTGCGATCATCGAATCAATGAAAACGATCGACAACAAGAGCTTTTATAAAACAGCGGATATATGCCAGATGATGATATGTAAAGAGGAGCCTGACCAACCATCCGTAGAAGAAGAATCTCCCGCAAAGAATAAGAAGAAAGACCCTTACAAAGTTGACAAGAAGTTCCTATGGCCGCACGGTATTACACCACCTACTAAGAACGTACGCAAGCGACGATTCAGAAAGACTTTGAAGAAAAAGTATGTGGAGGCACCAGAGATAGAGAAAGAGGTGAAGAGGCTATTGAGGGCTGACAATGAAGCTGTCAGCGTGAACTGGGAGGTCATCAAGGAAGAAGATGACCATCCCAAGCCGGATCAGAGCACTCCTGCTCACGTCAAACCAGAGAAGAAGATGAAGGCTGAACGCAATCCTAAACGAGAGTCTGTCTCTGTTGACGTCTCCAACCACGAGTCCTCAAATGTTGTGGACATATTTGGTGGAGCTGTTAGTGACTCTGACCTGGAAGATGATAACATCAACGTCGAAATGGAGGACAGCCGGCTCTCAGCCTATGACAGCCGCCTTTCAGACACCAACTCTATGCACGGTGAGGGCCCATCAAAGAGAGATGCCCTTCCTACCCAGTTCAGGTCTCACATGTTCCAATCTCCACAAGATCTCGCTCCAAAATCATTCCCTGGCCACAGTCGGGCAACTACTCCAGCAGCATCAGCGTCTAAAAGCGGAGGTTTATCTTCAGAGGATGATGGAGACTATCAGCCAAGAGACATGTCTAAGGATGTTATGTCGTTGAGGATTGAGCAGCTGAGAGCCGAGCTTGAGGAGTTGAAGCAGAGGAAACAGAGGACCCAACATGAGATAGCTGGCATGGAGAACTTAGCACTGCGGCAGAGGTTCCAGGACATCCTGCACACTCTCAACCAGGACATCATGTATAAGGAGATGGAGTACCAGGGCCTTATAACGCTACAGAACTCAGATGATATCTAGCAGTAACTTTGTTAGATATGTGTATATCTAACAATCAAGAAAATTCAGGTGTAAGTTAGCTTTGTAAGATGATCATAATCATTTAATTATTGGTCAACTACAGGATAAGATATTGAAAAAAATATTGAATTAGGTTGTAACTAAATTCTTAAGAAAATGTATATTACACTTACATAGATATTTGTATAAAAATGTGAAATTATTTCTGGAGTGGTTGGGAGTAGTTAATCATAATTATGAAGTATTGGTGTTCTAATAAATAATGTAATTCAATGTTATGTCTGTATGAGCTGTTTCACTTTTTGCAAATCAGCAAAAATTACTCAGTATGTCAAAATTTAATTTGTGCAAATGTCAATAAACATACGCAACATAAGTTTCAGTATTACCGATTTACACCCTAACAACATGAAAACAACAGTGCAAGTTGTTGAGTCAAAATAAAAGACTTTCGAGTTCGACTTTCGGTATGAAATCGTGGCATGAGAAATATCCAGAAGCCAAAAAAAATACAAAAACTAATATACATACTAAACACAGTACTCTTATTAAAAATAGGTATTACCAATGATTTTATAATAAATCATTATAATTTATTATAAAATCATTGGGTATTAATAACTAAACAAATACAAAAATTTAATCGAGCGATTGATTAAATAATAAAATCGTTTTTTATACCCTGTGAATCGATTCCACTAGCGGTAAGCGTTAAAACTATCGTTGATTTCCTAACGTTAACGGTTTGGGTTTGTTAAAAGTTCGAGCCGATAATGAACTTAGTACAATTACATAGAAATATTAATCGTTAAATAAAAAATACACATCTAAAATTGTAACGAATATGTCATAGAAATTGAACTGTATTAAAGTAAAATTTTTGTTTTGAAAAGAAAATCAGCGTTAATTTAACGATAACGGAACAACCGTCAACGGCTCAACACCACAGATAAGTTTCGACTTTTTCAGCCAATGAAAATGTGAGAATTATTGAATGAAATTAAGTTTGTTCGTATTACATAATTGATTGTGAATTCGATTCTGAATATTGAAAATAAAAAAATGTAAGACAAATAAAAAAAATGTCCCACACATTTTCTGTTACGTACGAACTAATAAAAAAGCCGTGTCGCTGTTAACGATATCAAAAAAAAGATGCAATAAGCAACCATAAATAATGTGTTTAGCGTTTTGAACGTGAACACTAACACACTCAAATTATGTAAAATAACCAGTGTTTCAGCTTTCAGTACAATAATACAGTTTACAGAGTTTTACAGATATATTTTACGCAAGTTTTATTTGAGTTGGTCAAATAAAATTATTGAATAGTTTTTTTTTAAGTTTATTATTTATTCCGTCAACCCGCGCCGCGTCTACTCTGACTTTGACAGTATGACACGTCTTTTTTTCTCCGCAAAGTTGTCAACTTGCGTCGTGTTGGAAAAATTTTACGTCGCTATGTTCAGTTCAGTCAGATCTCGAAATAAATAAATTGAATATGGCTGAAGTCGAAGGACATAAACATCGAGAAACTAATTACCATGAGGGAGAAGGTAAATTATGTTATGATATTTATGGTTAGAGCGCGTGGTTAGTGAGTATCGCGGACGTCAGTGCGGATCGGCTGCGTCGCCGAGCCCCGTTACCCTCGTGTTACCTTTGTGACATTGAAATTGGGTTCTTTTTATAATTGCTGCGTGGATTTGTGGTGCTGGGCCGCCAGGAGCGGAGTGCGCCGCCCGCCTGACGCGTTGAGTGGTTCCGTGGGACGGACTTAGTGAACATGACCGGGGGCGCGGACAGGAGCCTCCACTCAGGTATTACATTGTTTTGTTGTAATATTCGATATTAGCTGAGGTTATAGAACGTAATTAATGTTGTTTATTTGCGCGGGTTTAACCTCGGCCGACGTGATGAACTTTGCTCGTTCGTCGTGTTATTGCATTGTTAAAACCACAACGTGAACGTTAAATATTCGAAATGTTGCCTCTCTTGTCCAATTAGAATGTTTCACAGTGTGTGAACAATATAAATCTGGTAATTTGCCAGTCATTAAGAGTTGACAAGTCGTACAATGTGATTTTTAATTATTTTTAATGAGTAATAAATTATGTGGACTTTCGAACAAAAGTTTGGTTTCAAGGTTCTGATGATGACATTTATTTTATTGTTGTACTATCATAACAGTTGGCGGGTTGTTAATGAATGCAGCTCCACAAGTTGTTGCTGTAGTTTCACTTGATAATCAAGATTATTTGAAACTTTGTTGATAACAATAATCTGTTGCTATCTGCACATTGTGTTCAGAACCTGTTGATAATACAGACAAACAACTGAGTTTCACTTTCTTTTTATAAACTATTGACTTTTACAACTCTTTCTTTTTTTTATTATCAATTTGTTATCTTTATTTACTATTGATATTGGTACAGGTGTTTATTTCGTGATATGTTTGCATATATAATTTGTAGTTGTCGTGTGTTCAGTCTTTTAACACTTTTAACAACAACAGCTGTCAGGAAATAAGATAAAGAAATATCCTTGTGAGTGAATTACAAAGAAACATGCAGTAAAAAACTAATCTGCACCAATAATAGCTATTTTTAGTAACTGAAACAAACTTAAAACATTCCTTTCTTTTAAAATTCAACATATAATATCAAACCATTATATTATTTGTTGAGAAAACTCTCTTTAAATGAGTGAGATATAGTTAAAGAAGTAGCGACATTTATTTATCGAACAAATTATTTCCTTTGCGTTTATATTGTACTCTTTAATAAGTTCATATTGCCATGGTTAATAACATTTAAAGTTCTCCTTGAACCTTAGAAAGGTCATCCTCTTACATTCTCATATAGTTATATTGTGTACTAAATATGCTTTGAAATTAATAATATACTGATATTATATTCTACACTAGCTTTTGCCCGCGGCTTCGCCCGCGTAGATGTCGATCTTCTATCCACAATTTTAAGCCCTTTAGGAGTTGAATAAAAAAGAACCTTTCTTAGTGGCTTAGGCTTACTCTTCACAAAGAATAATCCTCCAAGTTTCGTGTCTCTAGTTAGTTATTGTTAAATATCAACAAACGCGTTGATATTAGTCAGTGAGTTTACTTCCGGGGCAGCGGTAACTATTAGAATTAATCCGTAACCCCGGCACGTGCTGACTGCTGTTTGAGGCGCGAGTGGAACAAACGGTCCTCATCGGGCGGCGAGCTACCCATCGCTCGCCATTCGCAGTCCCGCGTCTACGGTGGCTGGTAGTCGCCTTGCGACTTTCGACGTCTACGCCTGGCTCATTGTCCCGGGCGTGAGGCTTGACGCTGCGTCATGCGCGCCGCCGCCTACTTCTCCAGCATGACTGCTTCGCAGAAGGAGGCAATGGCTTCCCATTCAGTCACCCCCGCCGATCGCCTCTGGAAGAACACGGCGGTGGCCCGCCCAAGCGGGGCATACTACCATCGTATGCTCCACCGTGTGCTCTAGGCGACCATTTTCTCAGATATCCGTTTCTGGTGAGGACCTGTTTCTGGCGATACGTGAGAGCGCCCGCCGGGGCGCCAATGTGTCTCAGCGTTATGTTAAATAGCCTATAACCAGGCCAAGAGTATGGAATACAATCGTACCAAGTTTGGTTAAATCCCTTTACTTAGTAGTTTTAAGCCCATGCGTGCACATACAGACAGACAAAAAATTACTGATTGCATTTTTGGCGTCAGTATCGATCACCAATCATCCTACAATATTAATCCGTACTAATATTATAAATGCGATAGTAACTCTGTCTGTCAGTCTCTTCTTCACGCCTAAACCACTGAACCAATTCGAATGAAATTTGGTACAGATATAGTCTGGGACCCGAGAAAGGACATAGTTTCCGTCCCGGAAATTCCCCGAGAACGGGAACTGTTATTCCACGCGGACGAAGTCGCGGGCAAAAGCTAGTTTTGAATTTATATATGATTTTGCTTCACCACCCACTCTCATAAGCATACGAAACGACACCCCACATACAAATCGAATCAGGGATAGAACCTGCAAGGGGTTAAAGTAAACAATAAATTAATTTACTAAATTAATTGATTACTTATTGTTTTTGACCAAATGACCCAATATTTATCACAAACGCATCGACAACCAAACACTTTTTACAACAGGGATAGAACCTGCACGAAGGAAAGCTGCCTGGGAGAGTCATTATTTTCACAAAAATCTTAACACCACTTTTTAGGAATCGTGACAGACGGTACAGCGCCATCTAGCGAAATTAAACGGAAACTATGGAGAAATTTAAACCGTTGCGCTTTGGGTTTAATATTTTTTGAATGAAATGTCCGATTTGAGTAATTCAAAAAGTAATTAGTAGGTGTTGAAACAGACTTGAATAAAAAATTATTAATTTTGGTAAGGATGTATCCAATATTTTATTTTTTGATTGATTTGATTGATTGATGTGATGATGCGATTCTTTAGATTGACATAACTTTTTTATTTATGGACCGATTAATACAAAACAAAGACTAAATGTTAATCCCAAAAAACCGCAACGCATTAGTGAAAACCGCATTCAATTAGGTTAAGCCGTTTCCGAGATTAGCCTGAACAAACGTACAGACAAACAGACAAACAGACATACAGACAAACAGACAAAAATTCTAAAAATCATTGTTTTGGGTTCTATTGCGTATATCTCTCTCTCTCTCGGGTCGGTCCCTCATGTCTGAGGATCGTGGTCAGCACTAGGGTTGCACCTGGAGCGGATGATCTGCCTCCACCGGTTTCTGTCCAGCGCTTCTCTTACAACGGTGTAAAATTTGTGTGACGACGAGTCCTTTAGTTGATCGGCCCATCTTGTTGGTGAACGACCGCGCGATCTTTTGCCTTCGGTGTTCCCAACCACAATCAGTTTCTCCAAATTCTCGTCCCCTCTGCGCACTGTGTGGCCGAAATATGAGAAGATACGTTGACGGCATAAGGAGGATAGCCGCGTTGTTATTCGGAGTTGAGCCAGGATCGATGCATTGGTGCGTTTCGCTGTCCAAGGTATCCTCAGCATTCTTCTCCAACACCACATTTCAAAAGCATCAATCCTCTGTCTCTCTCGGGCCAAAATTGTCCACGTTTCCACTCCATATAAGAAAATAGGGAATACCAGGGCTCGTATCAATCTGGTCTTGGTTTTGATACCTATTCCTCTCTTCTTCCAGATGTTGTTAAGCCTGGACATAGCATCTTTTGCCATACCGATCCTCCTTTTGATCTCGGGAACACAAATTGCGTATATAAAGTTCCCCTAATAAAGTTTTTCTTATTTATCTTCCATGTACAGACACCGACCTTTTAGAATTTTATTATATGTATAGATTATTATATGTATAGATGATATATACTTACCATAACAACTATAAAAAAATCAATGATATGTTTTCTTGCCATTATTGCGGCCATTTTTATATTCATTTTATTACCTGCTTTCTTTATAATTACTAATACAGATACATTACACAGTTGAGTCTCAATTTTACGCCATACTACATTGAAGGCCAATATGGCCAAAGTGCCAACTTAATTTCACATTTTAATAATAACAACTTTTAAATGTTTATTACCAACAATTCCTGAACTGCACCTGAGTAATATAATATACATTTATTTACCATTGCAAACTAATAATATGCGCTGGTGTCTGTAATTTGACATCACTAAATCAGTGATGTATTTTGCATTGATAATAAACGTAGTTTCCGAAAAATTTAGTTTTATGCATAGTTAGTTAATTGCTATCTGATGTGTTTAAGTACCTTTTGATCTCCAGTGTCACATATACATATAGTTAAACGACAAGCAACTACGTGTCCTGAACACTAACAATCCATAAATCTGACAAAAAGAGCACAAAAACAATATTGTTTATGACAATTTTATTACAACAAAGTCTTGAAGTTAATTATTTGAATATTTATTTTTGAACGTATTTACAGTAATTATGTTCGGGTGGTTAAAGAGTTGTTGTTACATGTAACATTCAATGTACCTAGACTTGTCACTAAGTCACTATTATTACTTTCAGTCTCTTACATTATCTCATTCCACTATTCTGTTATCAGGGTAACATAATCTGATAAATATACAAAATATGTCAGTATGGCCATTACTCTTTTCATATACCCAAGTTACACTATTTTATCTTTTGTTCTGGCTAGTGTGATGTGGCCTCATCTTCACCTTCATCATGGACCTTCCTCTGGGAGATTTGGTTTCCGCACATAGTCCTCTTAATGGTTGGACCATTGTACATGAGATGATGTGGCCACATATAATACAACTAGCTTTTGCCCGCGGCTTCGCTCGCGTTAGAAAGAGACAAAAAGTAGCCTATGTTACTCTCCATCCCTTCAACTATCTACACTTAAAAAATCACGTCAATTCGTCGCTCCGTTTTGCCGTGAAAGAAAGACAAACATACAGACAGACACACTTTCCCATTTATAATATAATGCCTTTACTAATAATCACTGTGTAAAGTTATGCAATGAATAAAGCCTGTGTAACCATACATTTTTTGACGTATACACCTGTCATAACTTTATGCAGCGATTATTAGTAAGGCGCTTAGTATGGATGATTGTTTTAATTACATCACTCAACTTGTAAAATTATATGAAAGTATTGTGCAATTAATGTCAAAACCTTTTTAGCTGAGTCATCATTAGTGGTGTCTGATGACCTCAGACAAAATATGGTATTATTTTTCTTCCTAATTAAGTAAGAAGCCTTATTTAATTTATGAACCATTTTTATGACTAGGATTTCTTTACTTTTATTCCTCCATTTGGGCTGTGATATAAGTATTAACATGGGGTTGCGGAATGTTTATAATAGTTACCGTGACCCTGGAACATAAAGGGCAATCGAAGGAATATGAGTGGGTTTTAGTCAGTAAAAGTCTGACACGCCCTCCCGCCGCACCCAGGTCGGGAGCAGTCATTTGATGATTACCCACTCACCAAAAAAAAAAAAAAGTGGTAACATTGCTTTGAAAGTGTTTAAATTATACATATTAAGCATTATTACTACAGCATAACCCTCAATATACGATGGCAAGACAGAGATGGAGTATAGTTAAACCAAAGTATGTGCTAAGTAATATTTAATAATGACCATAGTTTTCACGTAAAAATTATGCACTTAATATTGAAATCTAAAATTTATTTTATTAACCAACAGCTTAAAATTCAAAGGTACACATGGTTTTTTTGCATATTTTAAAAATTTTTAAAGTTTGCATTCCTGAAACAGACCTTAACCTTTCAAAAACCAAACCGACAGCCGGCTGTCGGGGGCTATTGACTTTCTATTGTGTCCCAAATCACGTGTGTTCGAAGAATTAAAGCTCTCAATATAATAAACTAGCTTTTGCCCGCGGCTTCGCTCGCGTTAGAAAGAGACAAAAAGTAGCCTATGTTACTCTTCATCCCTTCAACTATCTCCACTTAAAAAATCACGTCAATTCGTCGCTCCGTTTTGCCGTGAAAGAAAGACAAACATACAGACAGACAGACACACACACTTTCCCATTTATAATATTAGTATGGATGGAACATACTCTGTATCAAGTTGTTGTCCAAGTATACTTCTAACCAGTATTTTCTAATACAAAAAGCCCGTGTAAGCAGTCATACCTGTTTTGGAGGCAGTTTTTGCATCGCCCAGTGTCGTATTATTATTTTTTACTCGCGTCTTGTTGCCAACATTCAATAATTAAACTTTATTTAGGTATAATCTTGTTCAATTATCTTATAGGTAGGTAACCTTAATAATGTTAATAAAAAAAAATATGTAACGTCACTTATCTTTGTTTGTTTATTTTCAGTAACATAGTTTTTATTATTTACTAGCTGTTTTTCGCGGTTTTACCACATATTACTAAACTAGCTTTTGCCCGCGGCTTCGCTCGCGTTAGAAAGAGACAAAAAGTAGCCTATGTTACTCTCCATCCCTTCAACTATCTCCACTTAAAAAATCACGTCAATTCGTCGCTCCGTTTTGCCGTGAAAGAAAGACAAACATACAGACAGACACACTTTCCTATTTAATATTACTAGCTTCTGCCCGCGGCTTCGCTCGCGTTAGAAAGAGACAAAAAGTAGCCTATGTTACTCTCCATCCCTTTAACTATCTCCACTTAAAAAATCACGTCAATTCGTCGCTCCGTTTTGCCGTGAAAGAAAGACTAACAGACAGACAGACAGACACACTTTCCCATTTATAATATTAGTATGGATAGTTACTACGTAAGTTTTACCCGTATTTTTGGTTACTAGTCCGCTCTCGTGGGTCGTACCGTGATGTTACATAGTCTATAATAGTCCTCCTGTTTCTATTTATATATTTTACTAGCTTTTGCCCGCGACTTCGTTCGCGTGGATTGATAGTTCCCGTTCCCGGGGGATTTCCGGAATGAAAACTATCCTATGTCCTTTCTCGGGTCCCAGACTATATCTGTACCAAATTTCATTTAAATCGGTTCAGTGATTTAGATATGAAGAAGAGACAGACAGACAGACAAGGCTACTTTCGCATTTATAATATTAGTATGGATTCCCTGGAATATCTTTACAGACTAATCCTTAATATTATTTATTTTATTTTTCGAAGTAATCACCCTTTCGGTTAATACATTAGTAACAACATAATATTATTAAATCGGGTATTAACGCGAATAATATTTATTTAAATACCTTGGAAGGCTTGACGTTTCGACCTGGTTGCACAGGTCGTGGCATCCTCAGTCTGCTTGCGACCACGACCTGTGCAACCAGGTCGAAACGTCAAGCCTTCCAAGGTATTTAAATAAATATTATTCGCGTTAATACCCGATTTAATAATATTATGTTGTTATAATGAAACGCGAAAGTTTAAAAGTTAGTAATACATTTAGTATTTTTTTTTTCTAGAGTCAAAATACCCTTTTTAAAAGTCTTCATCTGGAGTACTTAAAAAATCGTTTACGGCAGCCTTTACTTCTATACCTATCTAAATTGATATTGAGGTTTATTATAATTTTTCAGCCTATAGCCTATAATCCAATGTTTAATCTATTTCTCTATACCGCATTTTTCAAAATTAGTTCAGAGGTTTAGGTGTGAAATCGTAAGCAAAACAAACAAACAGTTTCGCTCCAACAGAACATATATCTATAAGGTGCACCAAAAGTAAGACATCCGCTTTGAAAGCTTTGTCAACAGAATCGACACCCACGTTTCTCGTCTACCTCCTGCATTCAATTTTCAATGAAAAAACAGCACACGATATACCATAAAGGCATAAACAAAAGCTATGCGCATAATGTCCTATTTGCTCAAACCACACCTTTCCCATAAATTATCATGGTTGACTAATCTGTCTTATTATATTACAATAATTGTGTAAATGTGTCATACTGGATGTTACTCAAGACCCGTGTCTCCCACCATAAACCCACATAAGGACTTAAGCGCCTAAGTTTTAAAATCTATATCTTTAAAAAAGAAACTGATTCATTGACTAATCGTTCAACCAGGGCTGGGCTTAGGAAGCATGAAATTTTGCACAAATATTAATTAGGTACGTTCCGTCACCTTGTTGAAAATTTTCACGCTAAACTAGTGGAGCTTTAGTCTTTACAATTAGTTACTACATAGTATAAACGATGTCTCTTTCCTCTGTCTGTTTGTCCCTATGAATGTTTAGATCTTTAAAACCAGGTACGCAACAGATTTAGATGCGTTTTTTGGGTTCCGTACCAAGATGGTACTTTCACAGTTTCATACGAACTTTGTTCTCGCCCTCTGGCCCCCGCTTGCATTTTATGACCGCTAGATAGGTATAAGCCGGTTCACTAAAGAAAGGATAAGGGAGAGAAATGGTGATTTCGTTATTTTTGTTACTAGCGTTTTCAAACTCAGTAAATCGCGGTAAATCCGCGGGGGACAGCTATTCATATAAGTACAGTTGTCAGGTTCAACGCCCTTATAATGTGTGCTAGACGTCTGTTTTGGTGAGGTTAGTTTTTCAGAATTACTTTACTAAACTAATTAGGAAGCTTTCGATTGGCCATTAATTAAAGACTAGAGAACTGAGAAATATTATAATATCATCAAGATATTTTGTTTTCAATGTTTTCTCGAGTGACGGATGATGTTTGATATCCCAAAGTTTATGCAGGAGTTTTAATTCAAACATACATACAATCAGTCCATCTTTGTTAGTCAGGCATAGATTTGAAATCTATTTCAATTCTTATCATCACCGACTTTGTGTTAAGTGGTCAAAAGACAGGCAAGAGAACATCGACTCTCCACCCAATAAACATATCTCTTATTATATACAACTACCTCGCGGTTTTACCTAAGTTACCTCTTTGCTTAGCAAACCTTCCGTCGATCGCAGCGCGATGCCCACAGGTGATGCCTTTACTCGGGAATATCTAGACATGAAAGCTGTTTGCCATAATATTGTCTAATACCTATATTATTCGCTAATCCTTCATTCTTCTGCAACTTCCACGCCTAAGGGTAGGACAGTTAATTAACACTATTATTTGTACGTACAACACCTTTTTGTACCCATAATCATAAATCAATATCTTCTGCTGCCTAGAGGCAATTTAGCATTCAAGCCGAAGCTTCCCCTTATCCCATCGTTATGTCCTGGTCACACGATGGGCCATCACAGAGCCACGTATGCGGCAGTGATCTGCAAACCCAGTTTCTTCGTAGCACCCGGCTGGCTGCCAAGGTCCGCTTACAAAGGTCGGGTCATACACTTTTTAGAATGCAGACTGATGCAGACTATCCGCTTCTATTCCTATTGATATTGGAGACTATCGCCTCCTTTACCTAATTGATAATGAGTAGCTGCTATGCAGATAAATAGGAATTCTTGAAATGGTAGTGATTGTCTTCCGAAGTTTCAATCGCGTTTACTTCTTTTGTCACTGCGTCGCTCCTATTGGCCCAGATTTCATCACGATGCTTTCCTTCGCCGATGTCAGTGATGTGCTAGATAAAGCTTCAAAAGTTTATATAAATTGAAAGTCATATTGGCAGAATACCACCCTTTTCCCCTTTCTTGGTCGATATTCCTTGTATCCGCACGCAGCGTTTTTCAAAATCGTTTATTATGTGCATCGCAAAAATGTGGAATACCCTGCCGGCGTCTGTGTTTCCAAATGCATATAACCCGGATGTATTCAAGAGACGAGTGCATGCATAGGCATTTTTTGGGTAAGCTCGCTTCATCGTAGGCCCCGTCTGGCGTCTACGCCTGCGGGCTAGTCTGGGACCAAGATCAAGCCAAGCAAGACCAAGATGTAAAATTCTGACTGAATTTCTTCCGTCTGTCTACACCTGATCGCATGCCTAACACCCACGTGTTGAGGTTCATTCTCGTAACGAGACCACACAAGCAGGTACATTCAATCACAACTAAATATAACTGTATCTGGGCCTGGCACGGTTATCGTTGGTTTTGCCAAAATTCTAGCTATCATCATCAAATATGTTTGTATGTTTGTTTCTTGTATCCGCCTGATACTGCAATGCAGAGATTTACCGAGGTATATGTTTAGAACCCAAGAGTTGTAGTTACATGTTTATAGAATCGTAACGAAGTATTGTACGTTGAAGCATTACGCAAATACTATGGAATAAGTTATTCAGGGGATGAGCCATACTTGATATTTTGAGCTGTAAAATGATATTCAAAACGTTACTTTACCTTAGCATTTTTGGAAACTTTGGTTATTTGTTATGTATACGCAAAGAAATGGTGTGGACATTAGAACTTACTAGCTCCGACTGAGTTAGGAAAAATTCTTAATTTAGTCAACAATTCCTTTATATTAAATACCTCCGTAAAATAATTCTTTATGCATTCCTCCATTGTTTTAGCACATCGGAATGGAACAATTGACTTTTGTTACAAATTACATGTCTGTATGTTATTGTCATGTATATTACTTACTGTCGCCCGCGAAATAATCGGCATTTTTGTTACAACTCCGCTCTCGCATATAGTGTTGTAATATATAGCCTACCTATACCCTTCCTGGACAAATGGGCTACCCAACATAAAAAGATTTTTTCATTTCAGAACAGCACTTTCTGAGATTAGCGCGTTCAACCAAGTAAACAAACAAACATCAGTTTTATAATATTAGTGTAGATATGCAGTTATGCACTTCACATCTATACCTTGATAGGTATTTCCGTACCTTATTTAGGTCATTGTACTCTTGATTCACATTTCTTTATATTTTATCAGTCCTACAAACATCGTACAATAACACGGTTAACTTAACACAAGTTATGACAAGTTTATCCTACGTTGACCGATACCCGCCACTCAATGTTTTCATTCTGTTACACGAATTACGTGAAAACAAACACCTTTGTCGTGTTATAATATTACCGATAACACACATATACTTACCATTGTGTACAATTTTATACGTATTATTTCATTTAATACATATTTTCCAGCGGTTCGTGTGAACGTAACAAAGTTTTCCGAGAAAATCTACGTTCTTATTCATTTATTCGGGATGTTCTATTTTAACACTAAATTCCGTCCAAATGTGATCAGCTGTTTCAAAATAATTGACTTACACACACACGCACAACCTGCAAGCGACATTTATGTCGTAATTTTGAAATTACGTGTTTTTGGCTATAAAAATGCTGCAACGATTTTGTTGTCATTCGGCAGATATACAGCTTGGTGCTTATAAAAATATTAAGCTGTTCCCTGCTCCGTTCTTGTAGGTCGATTGTCTGTCTGTCGATTGTCTGTCTATAGTCTTCCTCGATAAATTAACTATCCAACACAAAAATATTTTTTTAATTCGTACAGTAATTCCTCAGATTAGCGCGTTCAACCAAACAAACAAACACTTCAGCTTTATAATATTAGCATATATATTTTTTTATATTGCACACAAAATAGAAAAATGATACCTAAGTACATATAAAAGTATAAAAAAAATGTACTAAGATGAGCTTTAATATAAATGAGTTTTCTTCCAGCGAACCATAATTTGATAGTAAAATTTGGATACCCAATTAACGGTTACACACGTGGGCGGCGCGGCGTCGCAGGCCACAGCTACTTAATTTGTGTGGTCTTCAGTAGTCACAGTTCGTTGACGCGATATAGTGACCTTTGTAACTGAGTGACCCCTTTTGCGCGTTGCGTGATGTTACGTACCTTAATTTGGTGCGATTATGGCCCCTACCAGTGAAAGTATAAGTACTCTGCAGTAGTGCAGTCTAAGTATGGGTGTGGATAAGTAAATATAGCCTGAGATAATGTGTTCTTTTTGCTCTTTGGTCTTTGCTAACTATACACCGAAGGCTGCCTATGTGTAGCGCCTAATTGAGGAGTGTTTAAATAATTTGTGACCAAGTAATAAGCCTTATTCATTGTTTTCCTTAGTATTCATAATACCTATTGTAATGTGATGGCTTTAGTAAATAAAGAATTTATTTATGGCAAATGGCGGATATCCTGGTTTCTTTTATCGTTATCTTATCGTACAACTCTTACTGCTATAAATGCGAAACTTTGTGGGGATGGCCGTTCAGCACAAAAAATATTGTTGCAAAACAATATTCGACAAAATCCTTACTACTGAAGACAGGAAGCCATTTAACGTCCAAAACCCATATACCCATGACCTCCAATCAACCCAATACAACTAACAATGATCCGAGTTGCGAACTGTTAAGACAGATACCGATCACACCCACTCGATACTCGGTCCAAGGCTGAATCGATTAGAGCAGACAAAGTCGCACGCGCAGGCTAAGAAAACATGTAACAATCTATTTTGACCTATATTGTTAACACATTTGTATGTCTTACTCCGGCTTTGATGTTACAATTGAAATCGCTTTTATCACATCTATTAGAAAAGAGTTGGTATTTTCTTCGTAATCAGAGCAAAAAAAGTTGCGCTTTAATCACTAGACTCTAGGATTTAAAGCGCAACCTTTCTGCCGTACTGCCTAGGAACAAAAAGTGGTACTAATAGAATTTGGTACTTGTAAATGCTCCAATCACTTGAGAGATCGATCCAGAAGACCCTATGTCTTATTTTATGACCCCGGCCTACCAAAAGGTGAAAACCTACCATTTTCATTATAGCATGTTTCGGTCCACTGTAGAATATAGCTCACCACGACATTCTTGATGCGACGATTCTAGTCCAGGTCGGTCCTGCCGTCTTTGCGCTATAGCTACATACAAAATTCATTTCCTACCTCTAAGTATTGTCCAATTTATACAAGTTTAATCGCAAACGAATAGTCAATGCGTATTGTAGACCCAGGCGTGCCTTACATTCCTATCGACTGAATAAACTTTGTAATGTGGTGAGATTGTAATGTGGAAGGAAGGTGTTCACTTACTTGCGGTTAGGAAGTACACTTGAGCTTGACAATGTCAAGTGTTGCTATCGGTTATTGGATATCGGCTTGTGGTTCACTTGTTTAATTGTTAACAATGCCTTTTAATACAGAGCATATTATGCATTGTAATTCGTGCATGATTAAGTTTACTTAATAGTATAATTTCATATATAATTTGTGGATAACGTAGTGAGTTACACACTCACTCATATTGTTGTGCATGCCTATTTTAAGATCATTCGTAGTGTGTAACTGTTTGTTCTCCCAAATGAATAAATAAATAAATAAATAAATACGGGATTGAGTACCCGATGGCGAAAGGTACTGGTCTCGGTGGCTGATTTGGATACTGTTACAAATTAAAACTGCTAAAAATTTCAGATCGGTATCCATTCCATGCATATGATTGCTCATTAGTAAAATTAATTATCGAGATGAATAAATGCATAAGCTCAAAGTTTACTTACGGTCATGAAAGAAACCAGGGGCTACCATTGAAATGGTAGTGGTAAGGTCAAACTTTCGGCACATTCCCCATACAAAAACTGTCCAACTTGTCAAATACCGGGTATTTGTCACGTTGGACAGTTTTTTAGTCTTAATGACTAGTAAAATAGCCGACATTAGTCCCAGGTTCATTAGAAACCGTTTTAAAACAGGAATTGGCCTTGTAAGGTAGGTAAACATTATTTTCTGTTAGTTATGGCAAAAACCCTTGAACGTCCACCGCCCGAAACGGCCAACTTGGAAATAATTCATAGTACTTATCGACTCAGGAATGTTCTAATGACGGCAGACGGGGCCCGTTGATTTAGAAAGCTGCGTCGGCGCTTATGTAACATTTAAATTACTGACACATGTCCATTTCCGAGTGACGGGTTATGCGTGTGTAAACTTGGCGGATGTTTAGAACTTGACTTGGGCAATCGGCACTTTTAGACAACATTGTATTGTTAAATGTATGGGATTGACTATAAGTTTATGCTTATTAATTTGATATCTCGTATCGAACATTATGCAATACGACTTGTCTAGCCACACAGAACCTCTACCATGAGTGGTTTCCAAAACATACTCGCTGGCGTTAAAGAAAAATGTTGTGACAGTCAATATACGACTATATAAAAAGGTTGGTAGTTACTGTTAGAAAAAGGCCTCCGCCAAAGATTTCCACATATTTACATCGGTTTTGCACCACCCGCAATCATCGGAACCCAGCGACCTTGACGAGATCGTCAGTCTATCTTTGGGAAGGCTTGCCCGTGCTTCGTTTTGGGGTACGCGGTAACTCGAGTACTCCTAGTCCAGTTCTACAAGCTATGTGACCCCTGCCGCTTAAGTCTAAACCGAAATAGTTACTCTATACACTAGTTTATAAAAAATATTTACGGATACGTTAACGGCACAACCTCATAGTAGAGCGACAGCATATGCCTCTATCACACCGATAAGTCATGGCGAACATGAGCGAACCAAGTGAATACAGCTATAGAGTGGGTATCACGACTATCCTCCGCTTGGTTGATCAACCAAGCACACATTTGTCGATGTCGCGGTGTAATAGGTAGCCTTGAGAACGTAGGCGCTTCGTTTATGTAAATCGTTGGTTTATTTATCTTCTTAATATATATATAAATCTCGTGTCACAATGTTTGTCCTCAATGGACTCCTATCTCCTAAACCACTTAACCGATTATAATAAAATTCGCACACCATGTGTAGTTCGATCCAACTTGAGAGATAGGATAGTTTAAATCTCAAAATATAGTCGCAATTTTAATTTATTGATAATTATTTGTCTGTTATTATTTGACAGTCACAATTAATTTATTAGTAGTTGTTGATTTTGGAATGTTTTACATTGGATCCGACAGACGGCGCTACCATCGCAGTGTCAAATTTTAAATAATATTCGAATTTTAATTTTAGTCTGTCCGACAGTTAGCGCTGCGATCAAATTAAAAAAAAGTTTTGTTATCATTGTGTTATCTATTATTTTGTTATTATTGTGTTTTTATTGTGTAATCTTATATCTACCCGTGCGAAGCTGGGACGGGCCGCTAGTTATTTTATATAAAACGGTCATTGGCCGACTCATTTTACAAACAATATTCTTAATATATACATTTATTTTTAACGAATCTTACAGACCTTGTCCGACAATGGTGCCGATTCTCTAGTGCACAACTTAACGTAAATTTAAGTTAGGTGCATCTTTCTCTTTCCATTTCTTAAAGAAAAGGACAGAAGATACATTTTAGTTTAATCCTGTCAAATTAGACAGCGCCTCATGACAATTGACGTATATTTAGACGCCATGTTTTTAAATTGCGTCTAAATTATCTATGGAGTGTCTAAATTTGACAGGACTTAACTAATATTTGATCTTCTGTCCTTTTCTTAATTATACGGAAAGAGAAAGATGCATTTAACTTAAATTTATGATAGTTTGTGCTCAAGAGAATCGGCACCAATATGAACCTATCGAATTAATATCACAACAAAAAAAAACGGACATCTTTTAATAAAAATTTTCTTTTTATAAGATTAGAACCTCCCTCGGTTTCCAACGAATATTTGATTTGTCAAAATGGCCCATTGGCTTAGCAACACATTTGGCGACTCATTTTATTTATTTACATGAAAAATGCTTTAGCAAATAAATTATTTTCTACATCTAAAACGCTAAAATATATATTTTAACATGTGAAACGCATGTTTCCTGAATGAATAGGAACTGAAAGCTTTAAAAGCGTCTTTTGTTTCCGTCTTTTGTTGAGGAGAAACTTTATGTGTACTGGGAAAGCATCTCTGAATCTTGACATGAGTTTCTTTTCTTTTGGGTACATGGCAGTGAATTCGCCAAGTTCATAATTGACAGCTTTTTAAATAAATGAAGATCCCCATAAAACATTTTTGTAAGGTTTAAACTATAAGCATTGCTGTTAATCTAAAACATTTCTGAAAGTCATATTTTTGCGTAAATGTTTACATGATGTAATATAAAGTCCTTCTGCTTAGATCTTTTAGACTACCTACTGAGCGGATCTAAGGTAGATTTTATAGGATTTTAATAGTAGAGAAAAGCAGGGACTTCTTAGACTTACAACACCACGCCAAGCTGGGGTGGCTCATTAAATAAAATTTTATGGACTAGAATGCTAGCTAGATTGATTTTATAACTCCACAATCTATGGTAACCGACAGAATGACCTTACGTGGTATATTTAAATTAAATTAATATCCTTCCAATTAAAGTTTTACAAGCATCCTTCTGATGCTAATCCGGTGGATTTCCTACAAATGCTCTACACAGCACTTACGTCCTACATAGTGGTCAAGCTTGAACGAACACATTTACATAATACGTATGCATCTAGTCGGTACGCATTTTTTCACCTAGCTTTGCAGAAGTATGGTATGTGACATAAATGTTGATGGTTTTTATAGGCTTGTTGACCTTACTAGTGCTGCGTATTAAATGCTTTTGTTGTTTTTGTTGTTATAAATAAAATAACATTTTATAATCCACTAGCTGTCCCCCGCGGTTTCACCCGCATCTTCGTTTACTACTTCGCTCCCGTAGGTGGTACCGTGATGTTAAATAGCCTAAAGCCTTCCTCTATAAATGGACTATCCAACAAAAGAATTTTGCAAAACGGACCAGTAGTTCCTGCGATTAGCGCGTTTATACGAACAAACAAAATTTTTTTGTTTTATAATATTAGTATAGATGAGAATCAACTGCCGGAAAAATGCTTTGCAGTTTGGCAGATGTTATAAATTGAAAAATATATATTTTTTGACAAGTTTTTGACATTTTGTTTTAAAAACGGAGTACCTACTGTTAAGACAAGATATAATAATCCCTTTTTAAAAAAAACGAAATTTGAAAGTTGAACTGTTATATTATTTAAAATCACAAAATAAAGGGAACCTTGGGCAATATTTTGGTATGCGACCTATCCGGTAGGTGTCTCAACTCGAACTGACGCTCTTCCCTGACTAATGCACTAGGTCTAGACTATCATGTTGGCGTAGCGCTTGTTAGGCACTAAAGGGTGCATTCTGGGGATGTAACAACCCCCCCTTTAAGAGGAACTTTACGGTTTTTATGGAAAGTTACGAGTTAATTCTTAACCTTGGAAGAGGAATTGTTTCAGGTTCCGGGTCGTTATCTAAGTTATTATCATTCTGTGAGTCAGGCTTTCTTTTGCAGTCAAAATATTTCCCAAACTTCTTACAAAGTTTATAACAAATAAAGATTAAAATTAAAATGATCACAAGGTAAGTTAAAAGTGGATAATGAGAACTATATTCAATTAAATTAGGGCTAGGATTATTTATAATTTTATCAACATCTGACAATATTTGATTATTGATAACGCTGGGTAGTTTGTCTAAGTCTATATTTGACAATTTAGAAAATAACAAATTGGGCTTTGATATATTAAACTTTTCTAGATTACAACAGGCTTCATTAATTAAATTAAAATCGGAAACTATATTTTTAACATTTATGTCAATGTTATTTCTACCAAACAGTTGTTTGTTTCTACAATAAGCAGTACAATTAGGTGGAATATTAAGTATACCAGTACCTAATATTTTCAACTCTATTAAATCAGATTTACACTGGATAGTAAGTTTAGTCGGTTCAGATTGGACAAATATCCATCTGTTACCTTGCAATTCTTGCCAAATATCTATCTGACCATACATTAATTTAGTTTGACAGTATCTAGGTATTTCCGTAACAATTTTTGTTAGTATATCGGTTTCACAGGTTGGTGTTTCTGGAATTGAGAGCGTATTAACATCATCACAAATATAAACTCTATTTACGGGTTCAACACATGATTTTAGGTTACTTATACAGGTATATGTTAGCTTATCTTTACTAATGCCAATATAATTACAAGATGGCACAATCATAGCATAAGAGGTTGGTTTATCTATGCTGTGCGGTATAGGTACCGAAACAGCTTTAAACAGATCTAACTCAAAAGAGTGTACAAGAGGAACTTTAATTACAAAGATTAACTTATTGTTTGCGAAATAACAAGACAATTTTAATATATTGATTAAAGCATGAATATTATCTAAATCTAAGTCTAAAGGCAATTTTTCATAATTAGGTATTTTTCTAACATTATCTACTAGCTCATTATACAACTGTTTCGGTGTCATAACTGCCGGATGTAGAGTATTAGTTTTAGCGAATAGAATTGCATTAACAAGGTCGTCTAATCTAAATGACAAGGTAAGTAGGCTAGATGATAGTTCAGTATAGACATCATTCATTTTTGATTTAATATACAGCTTATCAGATATAATAGATAGGTTACTAAATGAGCTAGATAGATTAACAATAGCGTCATTCAAGCGGATTTCGTTTCTGTTTATAGTTTTAAGAGTTTCGTTATAACGGGAAAGAGCCGTGCTCGTTACAATTATATTATCTTTTAAAATAGATGCAATCTTAACATTATTATTACTTAGGGCTTGAATAGCGTTATTATATCTTATAGCATCGTCTTCATCCATTGTGCCAATGACTTGTTTGAAAAGAGAGCCAACTCCTGCTAACCAAGCGGATCTCTTTTCTCGCCCAGATGTTAAATGAGATAAGGTACTGTAGTCTTTTAGAATATCAATAAGTCGCAAAGCCAGGGGCTGTAGTATATTTGTGCATTCGGATTCCTTAAGTACTGTATTTTCTTGACATAAAAGTGTGGAACTTTTTAAAACATTATTTATGTAGTCCATGTGGGGTTTCATATATGCAATATCTATGGGTACAAGCAAATGAATATGATCTCTGGTCTGTTTCATGATTCCTATCGGGTCGAAGTATAATTATGCCAGGGCTTTCAGAAACTTGTTCGACGATATCAGATGTTGCAAGGGACAGGAATGTAGATATTCTGAAATATATACATAGGATATTTAACTATTCTAATTCTTTTTTTTTTTTTCATTATTTTAGTTACAACTAGGTTTAAAGATATATGCGTAATACTAGATTAAGAACTAAGTGTTAGTTGTTTCCGCCAACTTTAATTCGTCATAGTGATACTTGACGTGGCGGCGATTAACGAGAAGGGTTAATGTATTGTTGCCATTAATTTTTATCACTTTGTGTGGGCCTTTCCAGATAGGCAACAGGGCTTTATTTTGCCGCGGGTGGTGTTTGATATACACCATATCGCCTGTTTTATATTTCATAGGTCTGGTTTTTCTATCGTAATAGTCTTTAGATGTAATTTTAGATTTAAGAATGTTTTCTACAGCTTTTTCCCTAGAGAGTTTCATTCTTTGTTGGAGTATTCGGACATAACTAGGGTATGTAGGTTCTAGTGCTGTATCATAAATAGAAGTGGGTATAAATGGTTTACAACCGAATAATAATTCGTATGGTGTATAATTTGTGGTGCAATGGACTGTCGTGTTGTAGGTTAACATTGCCGTGTAAACATATCTCGGCCAGTCATTTTGGTTGTCATCGACGAAAGATTTTAAATATTCTTTTAGAGTCGCATGACTTCTTTCCAAAGCACCTTGAGTTTGTGGATGATAGGGGCTGGACCATAACTGTTTGATTTTCAAAAAATTACAAGTTTGTTTAAATAGATCTGCTGTGAAATTGGTTCCTTGATCTGTGAGAATAGTCTTGGGGATACCAAATTGGGATATGAAATGGATTAAACACTCAGCGGTTTCTTCTGCCGTAGTACTTCGGATAGGATAGCCAGCAGAGAATTTCGTGAGGTCATCCTGAATTGTTAAAATGAATCTAAGCTTGGCCGCGCCTGATTCGGGCAACGGTCCGACAATGTCAAGTGACACGCGTTCAAAAGGTTGAGTAGATGTAGTTGTGATTTGCATAGGAGCTCGATTGATTCTACGTAATGCTTTATTGGTTTGACATTGATCACATTTTCGGACATAGTTTTCGACATCTCTGCGCATATTGCGCCAATAATATTTTTCCTGGATTCTACTTAACATTCTATTTGAGCCCAAATGACCTGATATGGGAATGTCGTGGTTCTCTTTTAGGATTTTAGCAATTTCCGTTGGAGAAGGGTAAATTATGGTATTTTTGAAAATATGGGCTACTATTGAAGTAGAGTGGAATAGGTATGTAACTATATTATGAATTTTCATAAAGCTATGCGAGTCGAATGGATTACGGAAGTCCGTCGTTGCAAATTCAGTTGTGTTTTTATTAATTAATTCAAGTTTTAGATTTTTAAGGCTCTTAAAAATATCTTCATAGTTACATTGATCAAAATGATAAACTTTTACGAAAAGTAAGTAAAATTTAACATTATTATTTTCGAAAGAGAGAAAGGAATGTAATGTTCTTTCTTCCTGTAGAATATCTTTTGGTTCCGGAAGATTATCGATGACTTCCGAAATATAGGGATTTGACTCGTCGAGGTCAATGGAAGTTGGTATAATAATAGTTTTTAATTTTGTTTTTAATAAATTTTCACTATGTTCATGAATTATAGCATCAAATTGATTTAATTTGTTATTTATTTCTTTCAGGCATTTAGTATAGGTGTCGTCGTCATTTTGGACTTCAGGTGGTGTTGGGATGTCAAAATCTTCAGGGAGTTCGAGGTCATCGGGTAACTCAATGTTTTCAGGTAAGTCTAAAAAGTCAGGTAAGTCGGGAATTTCAGGAATACCGGGACTTTCAGGATCAGCGGGAGGAATTTCCGGCTGTTAGGTAGAGGTGGAATATTCACTGGTGGTACTTTGTCGGTAAGTACGTGAGCAGTATTTGGTAAGCTAATGGATTTTACAGGATAACGAGAAAGAGCATCAGCGTTACTGTTGATTTTACCCTTTCTATATTCGATCTCATAGTCAAATTCCTCGAGTCTTAGTCTCCATCTTACTAGTTTGGAGCCTGGTTCTTTACAATTAAATAGCCACCTAAGTGGTCTATGATCAGTTAAAATTTTAAATTTGTGACCATAAAGATACGGGCGAAATATTTTTGTTCCAAAAATAATTGCCAGACATTCTTTTTCGGTTACGCTGTAATTAGTTTCAGCTTTATTTAAAGTGCGCGAAGCAAACGCGATAGGGCGGTCTTTCCCTACCTCGCCTTGAGAGAGTATTGCTGAAATAGCGTAATTTGACGCATCACACGTCAGGATGAAAGGTTTAGTAAAATCAGGGTATATTAAGACGGGTGCTGAGGTTAAATTATTTTTTAATGTTTCAAAAGCAAGTTGTTGACTGTTAGTCCAATCAAATGGTATATCCTTTTTTAACAAGGATGTAAGAGGTTTCGCTAGCTTAGAAAAATCGTGCAGGAAGCGACGATAATAGGACACCAACCCTAAGAATGATTTTACGTCTTTTGCGCATTTTGGGACAGGGAATTCGCTTACAGCTTTTATTTTCTCGGGGTTAGGTTTTAAGCCTGCTTCACTAATAGTATGGCCAAGATAAGTAACTTCTTTGCGAAGAAACTCGCACTTGTCCGGTTGCAGTTTGAGGTTGAATTTCCTCAATCTGTCAAATGTGTAGGATAATTTCTGGATATGGGAAGTAAGGTCGTAGGAATAGATAACAATATCATCTAGGTACACATAGCAATGTATACCTTGCAGCCCTGAAAGGACTGTGTTCATAAGTCTCTGAAAGGTTGCAGGGGCATTTTTAAGGCCAAACGGCATTCTAATAAACTCGTAGTGACCTTCGGGTACACTAAAAGCAGTTTTAGGGACATCTTCATCAGAAATTTCAATCTGATGAAAACCTGACGCCAAATCGAGAGTTGTAAAGTACTTGCTATTACCAAGCTGGTCTAGGATTTCATTAATTTGGGGAATTGGATAGCTCTCTCCGATAGTTATGTCATTGAGCTTGCGATAGTCAATCACTATACGCCATTTTCTTTTTCCCGAGGCATCCACTTTTTTGGGCACTATCCAAATGGGGGATGACCATGGAGAGGTAGATGGTTTAATGATATTTTGTTCTAGCATCTTACTGATCTGGGTTCTGACCTCATCTTTATGAACCTCTGGAAATCTATAGGATTTTACATTTATAGGTTGCGAGGAACTTGTTTTGATTTCGTGCCTGATCGCACTGGTTGAAGTAAGTTCATCGTCGGGAAGGTGGAATATATCTGCGTATTGACTGCAGATGTCGTAAAGGACTTCAGATTCTTCTGAGTTTAAATGGGAAGTTCGTAGCTGTTTAAGGACTTCGTTTGTTCTCTCATAACAATTTTCGTTAGGTTGAGATAGGCATATTTCATTTTTAGTCATAGGTATTAAGGTCAAAGATAGGTTAGGGTCTATTGAAATAGGATTTTCAGATATATTTAGGATTGATACATTTATTCGATTATTACTTTTTACTTTTACTATTGAGTTGGCTACTAGCAGTTTGTCACAAATATGTTGGTCCAAAATTATACCCTCTTTAACTTCAGGGTTTTGAACTAAACATTCTATGATGGTTTCGGTTCGTGGTTCTATAGTGTAGGATGGATGATTGAATGATAATTTTATATGATGGTGTGCGATTTCCAGCATACCAGAATCATAATTTATTCGGCAGCTATTTTTAACGAATAGGTCATTACCTATAATACCATCATAAGGAAAGCCTAGGTTATCAAATATATGAAATTTGTGTGATACTATGCATCCAGGGGATAGACTTAGGTCTAGATTAAGGTTACCGTGACTCGTAATCGGGTCTTTTGAGTCTATGCCTTTTATTCTGACAACATCAACTCTTATTTCAGGAGGTTTGGTAAGACATGATTTCTTTAGGATACACAAGGAGGCTCCAGTATCTATCAGAAAGGTAAGTGGCTTTTTGCTGACAGACGACTGGGCGACGACATAAGGTAAGTATGTTTTTAAGTTGGTATTTACTTCAAACACTTTGTAATCATCATTGTTTTCTTTTTCAGGGATACACATGGATTGAGGAGGATTGGAGATGTCTTCTGTTTGGGGCTGATTACCCTGTCGCGTGACATTTTGAGAGCTGCCAGTTTGGGGCTGGTTACCCTGTCGTATAGCTCTAGAGGATGAATTATTATTAGGGTTAGAAATGTCTTCTGTTTGGGGCTGATTACCCTGTCGCGTGACATTTTGAGAGCTGCCAGTTTGGGGCTGGTTACCCTGTCGTATAGCTCTAGAGGATTGATGGTTTTTGGATATAGAGTTAACGGCATCGTCTTTTAAAGTCCGTCTCGTGCGACACCCTTTCGAGACGTTTAATAATTTAAAGTGTCCTGATCAGATTCTAGTTGAATGTTTGTAATGGACTCTTCTTCGTCATTCGCAAGGTTAACATGTGGATTTTTGGGCTTAGAAGAATTTTGTTGCGCGGGGTAATTGAATTTATTATTATTATATTTTTTATTGTTAAATTCGCGCAATTTACATTCAGCTAAGGTATGACCCTCCTTCTTGCAGTATCTGCACACTGATGAATCCCTAGAGGAAGAAGGTTGGTTGTTATTATTAGGTAAATGTGGCTTAGGTGGAGGTTTATTATTTTCTTTCCTAGAATTAACATTCTGTCGGAATGTATGTTGCTGAATTTTTTCTTCAGAGATCGCATAGTTAACAGCCTCATTCAGGTTTTTCGGATCTCTACATCTTACAATATTAGCTATGCGAGGGTGTAACCCTATATTAAATGTATGAAGGGCTAGATCCTCCATCGCAGCCACTCTTCCTACAAGTTCACTTTTCTTTGTATTCGAAATAGTTACTTCTGTAAGTAGTTTGGATAGGCAAGTTTCGACTCGCAGATGAAATTGGCTAACAGTCTCCTGGTTAGTCTGATGACATTCTTGAAGCTCGGTAAGTAGATGGGCATAATGTTTTCTCTCACCGAATTGATTTTTTAGAAATTCCTTGAGAGATGACCAGTTGTCAAAGTCTTTAATAGAGCACGCGCTTTGCGCTTTGCCATCTAGTTGGCTGATAATAAATTTAAGGATAATGTCTTCCTGTGATGATGAAGACAAAGATATTGCGTTATCGCAATTTACTATAAAAGCATTTAATTTATCTCGAGAGCCGTCAAATGGCTTGATAAACTTTAGAATAACGTTAAGGGCTATTTCCTCATCTCTCACCTCTTTGAGGTCTTTTTTCGAATCGGATTTGCTCATTTTTTAAGTAAATAAAATAACCGGCTCTAAAATAAAATACAAGTACAATAACTATCAAGTCGCGAAATAAAACTTATGCCAACTGGTTCTAGACGGCTTATCAGTATTCTGAGTACTAAGTTACCAAATACGTGGGCGAAGGATGTTTAGACTCAGTCTGGACACTATGTTATCTACAAATACCAAGTAACAAGATAATAAAGTAACTTATGATTTGTACTTATGGTAAGTCTATAAATGGAATAAAATTAAAACACTGAACTGACTCACAGAACACGAAAGAAACACTTCATTTTGCGTGGTTGAATCCTGGTCGGTGCTGGATACGAGCAGGTCCGTAGAGTGCGCCTGCAGCGCTCTGCCCAGTACCACTGCACAGTAGACAGGGGACGATGAACCTCGAGAGGGCCCTGATTTGGCCTCTCGAGCTGGAGTTAGCCTCTTGAAGGCTACTGGATATGGCCTCTCGAGCTGGAGTTAGCCTCTCGAAGGCTACTGGATATGGCTTAGTTCAGCCAAGGTTGGCCTCTCTTAGGCCGCGGATAGGTCGTGGTGAGTTCGAGTCGCAGGATTAGAGATACACTTTACACAAGATACACTTGCTCACAGACACTTTCACGGGGTGTTCCACGGGATACTAATACAATATCCCACCGCTGCCACCAATGTTAAGACAAGATATAATAATCCCTTTTTAAAAAAAACGAAATTTGAAAGTTGAACTGTTATATTATTTAAAATCACAAAATAAAGGGAACCTTGGGCAATATTTTGGTATGCGACCTATCCGGTAGGTGTCTCAACTCGAACTGACGCTCTTCCCTGACTAATGCACTAGGTCTAGACTATCATGTTGGCGTAGCGCTTGTTAGGCACTAAAGGGTGCATTCTGGGGATGTAACACTACGCAGTGATTAAATGTGTGCGAAATTATCATTCTAAATACTTGACAGCCATGTTTAAATTCAAAAGAAAACCAGCTGTTTCCTGCGGTATCGTCTACGGATTTTAACTTGTGTCCCCCATTTTATCCCCTTGGCGGTTGAATCACCAAAAATCCCTTCTTCTCATGCTTCTCAACGTCAAAAAAAATTATGTCTAGCGTTTAAGTCTCGTTTCGTTGATTGCTTCCTATAAGTCTGTCTCTTTAAATACATATAAGTATAGACACAAGTTATCAAACACAGATCTGTGTCACAAATATATTATGGAGTAATGAAACGTAACCGGCGTAATCCTCTCGGTACCACAGAGCATTGTTAACCACTTTAATTTTTATTGACCATGTCTGTCCACTTGAGCGGAGCGAAACTAAGCCCATTCTTTAAGGTACACATATATTGTGAAAATGTTTAGATTTGCTGCTCCATAATGTGTTATTAATAATAATGTGAGTATTCAAGGCATTGAACACCAAAAGTCTATTGGTGAGAGCCCTTTCAGAGTTTAACTTAGTATACTTATATGTAGAAGTCTTGCGGTAACTAAGCAGTTACTTCGAAGTGATTAAATTATTGAGTAGCTGCAAGTGACCAGCGCTTGTCGATCGATGTGTTCCGACAACCCAACATTATTATGTAGGGAAATGACTAGAAGTTATGTTTATGTGGACTCTCTGTGTGTGCACAGAAAATGTGTCAGATTTACACAATCATGTAGTACGTTTTACATTTGTATGTTGCCAATATATCCTGAACTATCGTGCAGGCCGACTTTGCTTACGTGGGTCTCAAAATTCATAAAATTCAAATTCAAAATTCAAAGCATTTATTTCACTTAGACCATTTACAGGTACTTATGAATTGTCAAAGAGTCGGTCGGTGAGTCAGAACAAAAAAAGTGACGCTAATTGCCTGTTCCAAAACGTAGATCTCTATGGAGAAGAACAGGCAAGAAACTCCACGGACACTCTTTTTAAAAATATCATGTTTTCAGAATAACAGACTAGCTGTCCCCCGCTATTTCACCCGCGTTTTTGTTTACTGCTCCGCTCCCTTAGGTCAATACTAGCTTTTGCCCGCGACTTGGTCCGCGCGGAATAATAGTTCCCGTTCCCGGGGAATAAATGTCCTTTCTCGGGTCTCAGACTACCTACGTCTGTACCAAATTTCATTCAAATCGTTTCAGTGGTTTAGGCGTGGAGAAGAGACAGGCAGACAGACAGAGTTACTTTCGCATTTATAATATTAGTAATTACGGATAGTACGGGTATAGTACAAGTATCTAGTATATAGCACAGGGTTTAGATAATAAAAATGATTTCCGAATTCGCGATAACAGACTACACATTGCATTCATCCAGTTTGCTATTGCGATAACAGAAACACCAGACTCGGTTGGTTTCCAATAGTGAATACAAAACCAGTATTATTGGTAAACCGTTATCTTTCTGAGAATGTGAGCAGCTCAGATATTTGCCTGTTGTAACAAGTTGAAATATTTGTGGTATGACGAACTTGTAATACTGTTCTATTGAAAGATGGGGATTGTGGGTTTCGGCAGCCGTCGTTTATCTTTGGAAATAGGAGTCTGTGCTAATGAATTCTAATATAATAGGGATACCATGTTATAAAAGTAACAGTATTTTTTTTTCTTTTGTGAGGTTCTCCTCTTGCTTTTGTGAGACCCATTGCTCCTAATGTTACAGAAATAAGCCCATAAGGTAACTGTCGTCAAAATACCAAGATTTGTTTACGTAATACTAGCGACCCGCCCCAGCTTCGCACGGGTGTTACAAATCTTTAAAAATCCCGGCTTTTCTGTACTATATTATGCATGTATTATACATATAAACCTTCCTTAAGAATCACTCTTATCTATTAAAAAACCGCATCTAAATCCGTTGCATAGTTTTAAAGTTTCAAGCATATATAGGGACAGACAGAGGATAGCGACTTTGTTTTATACTATGTACTTTTTGTGTAACTTTTTTAATTATTTTCACAAAAAAAGAACTTTTCTAGCCGACTGACATGGTATTTGGTTCAATATTGCCCATTTCGTTACTATTTTAGCACAACAAGGGTAGTTAGAAATACTTATACTACATAACGTATCACAATTCGTTCGGAAAACATACTCCTGCACATTCACAGTGATGTCAAATTAAAGAATTATTATTACCAGTACCTGTTGATTGATACTGAAAGGGTAATCTAATCAAATTAGTTCTATTTGACGACTTAAGCGTAACTAATCAAGAATGAAATTGATTTTATGCTCAAAAGAGTTTTTTTATCCAGTATTAAAGGCATCTTTTGTGATAATAGTTTCGGTTAAGTAACTCTTGTTGATGCGTGTTTTCCTTAACCGATGTATGTGATGTCAAAGATATTTTCTATGGACATAAGCAGCCTACCACCTCATCTATACTAATACCCTTCCTTACTAATAATCACTGTGTAAAGTTATGCAATGAATAAAGCCTGTGTAACCATACTGTTTTTGACGTATAAACCTTTCATAACTTTATGCAGCGTTTATTAGTAAGGCGCTAATATTATAAATGCGAATGTATGTCTGCCTATGTTACTCTTTCACGTCTGTACTACCTCACCGATTAGACCCTGAAAAATGTGGGTCCACCATCCGCGAAATCGCCAGCAAAAGTTGGTAATCTATAAATAAAAAAATAAATAGTAACTAATTATATTTGAAATATTTACTTATCAAATATAATTAGTTACTATTTATCTTTTAGGTACAGGTTTATTTATTTATTTATTAACACTTCATGCACATAAAATAAAATGTACAATGGCGGACTTAATGCCTTAGGCATTCTCTACCAGTCTACCCAGGGAGGTGCAGAGATAACATGGCAGGTGCAATATAAAAAAGGAAAAAAAAAAAGAAACAGATCGGAAGAATACAACTAAAATTACAAAAAAAATACACATATATAATTACCTACTTATATATATATAATTAAGTATATAAAATATACTATATATGAATATATACACATACATACATACATACATATATATACAACAGAGAGTGTAGTGATTGGTCAAAAGACTCTGCTCAAATGTTTCGAAAATGAATCCTCAATTTCCGCTTGAACTCATAACGGCTAGTGGCCGTCCTGATATCGAGAGGAAGCGCATCCCAGAGAAGAATGGATTGAATCCGAAAGGAAGAATGAACTAAATCCGAAGTATGAGAAGGGCAAAGTAAAAGAAGATTGTTGGAAGATCGTAGGTTTCTAGAGTGCGAAGAACACAAATATTGGAACTGAGATATAAGATAGGAAGGAGGGGTGGGACAGTGTAGCAAAGAGAAAAGCGTAGTCAGAGCACGCAAATTTCGCCTCTGGCGAATGGGCAACCAATTTAGCTCAGACCTGTAGTCAGAGACATGATCATATTTTCTCAAGTTGAAAATAAACCTAATACAGTTATTAACTCCAGCTGGCAACACTGGTTGAGTAAACATTGATCGTATATTTAAAATCCGAAAATTAAATAATTAACTAATTAAAAAAACGTAAAAAGTAATTGAATGTGATATAAATAGTGAACTATTCCAGTGACAGTGTTTGTGGCTAAAGATAAGACGGTAAAACTGCAAAAATAGCATGTGAAAAAAAATACAGTGACAAGTTTCAAAAACTCACAAAATAAACAATTAGTGTGATACAAAGGCAATAAACAATTTTTTGGTGAATCTAAGCGACTCTCCGAATGTTAGTGGTGTTAAAATGGTTGCGAAATAGTGAAAACCATTTAAAAACATTTCATTACCGTACGTTATGAAAAAGTGATATTTGAAAACCAATATTTACAGACAACTAGCGCCGTTAGTGCTGAGAAGTTACACTAAAATTGACATTTATGTTAAGAGTTGCCACTGTATAAAATAAAATTTGTATCCTAAAACTATATTGAGCGCCATCTATTATCGAGTAGCTTAACAAACTTGACATTAGCAACAGTGTTGCTGCTAATAAAAAGTATATGAGTGATACCACAGTAATAAAGATATTCTAAATTAGTAGAAAACGGGCAAAATAAGAGATTTTTGTGCGATTTTAGTGGATATCGACCTTAATAGGACTAGATATATTTTTTTTGGATTCTGTGACACATAAACATACATAGAAATGGATTCAGCTTTCAAAAACGTTACTCATCGCAAACCCTACCGAACAAGTTCCTTAACTGACTTGAGCAATCTATCTCAGGACAGTGAGAAAATAATATGCGATGCTACAATGACGAGCATACCAGACAGTCTACACGACAATAGTGGCGAAAATAATGAATTAACTGAACAGGTCAAATCATTGAGATTACAATTACAAAGCGCGCACCAGGAAATCGAGAATTTGAATGCAGAAAACTATCGCCTCAAATGTGATCTCCAAAATATGATTAAGACAGCTAATGCACACAAAAAGGTGTGCTCAACCCCTGAAAGGAAGTCCCGTACACCTTTAGGAAAAAATAATACTCAGGATATAAATAATAAGTTACGCTATATAGCTACAAGTCCTCTTCAACCGGCCGTTTGCACACAAATATCGTTGAAAAACCACGACAAGGAGACTCAAACCGATTACTATTCGACTAAACAGCCACCAAGCGAATCGTGTAACGAACCAACCCAACAAACTAATGACCAATCAAATAAACGGGTAAAAACTAGACCGAAGAATAAAATATGCATACTTAGCAGTACCAAATCAAAATGGACATTACCGCTACTAGATGATGTATTTGCGGATCACTCGAATTTCTGCCAATACGTGGTTACTAATGGAACCGTAAAGGAACTCCTCAGCAATTTAGAAAACAAACTAAAAACTTTTACTTTAAATGATTATTGCATACTTTTTATAGGAGAAAATGACATCAAAAATGGGACAAATTATATTGAAACAATAAATATGATAAGAAAGACATTAAAAAAGGTCACCCATACAAATAAAATTATATGTGTACTAAACTAAATAGAAAAAATATTGTAATTGCTGGTGATTATAACATAGATGTTCTCAAAAACAACAATATAACCCTTGATTTTGAATGTTTGTTGTTAAATCATAATCTTAAATTGGCATTACATACTCCAACAAGACTGTCGAGTCAAACTTGCATAGACAATTTTGCACATAATTTTAATAGACATTGTAAAACTCAAATTTTAGAACTTGGTCTGTCAGATCATACCGCCCAATTAATTAAAGCACCTGTTAAAAAAAATCCGATTTTAAAATATTGGCGCTCAATTAAACGTGACTACAGTTTGCTTAACATAAAAAAATTTCAAATGTGCATTAAAAGTCTATCATTCTCACAAATCTACCTGACCAATGACCCGAATTTGGCTTATCAATACTTTCTAGACAACTTTAAACTATTTTATGACCTATGCTTCCCACGTACACAAGTTTTGACTAAAGTTAACCCTAAACCCAAATGGGTATCTAGTGGGATAAAAATTTGCAGTAAAAAGAAAAAAGATCTACTATGGAAACACAGACTAAACCCCACAAATGACAATAAAATTAAATACACGAAATACAGTAAACTATTTAAAAAAATTATAACATTAACAAAACGAGCACAAAATAACCATAAAATACTGACTTCAGATAACAAATCTAAAACTGCATGGCGCATCATTAACAAAACAAGACAAAACATACCAAAACAATCGATTGAATGTATAAAAATTGACGATAGCAACCTTATTAGTAACCCTCTAGAAATAGCCACAGCATTTAATAATCATTTCATTGATAAAATCAAACCCATTCCAGACGCAGGAAAAAATGCGACTCATTTTATTAAAAGTCGAGCAAATTCTATGTTTCTTGCACCAAGCTCACCTCTACACATAAGTCAAATCATTAAAAAATTGAAAAACACAAACAGTGTAGGGTATGACGAGATCTCCACCAAAATAATAAAAAATGTCAATGAGGATATATCTCACCATCTAAGTCACATTATTAACTTGTCCATAACAGCAGGGATATTCCCAAACGCCCCCAAGTTATCAATTATAAAGCCTTTGTACAAAAAAGACAACAAGCTATTAATGGATAATTACAGGCCCATTGCTTTAATACCAATATTCGCAAAAATTTTTGAGAAATATTTATACAGTCAAATCTATTCCTATCTTGAAAATAAACAAATATTGTGTAAGGAACAGAAAGGTTTCCGACAAAACAAATCTGTTAATATAGCAATATATGAATTTATAGAAAAAGTCTTATGTTATGTAGACAAGAGATCACCCGTTTGCGCTATCTATTGCGATATGACACAAGCGTTTGACTACGTAGATAAAAATATACTTATAAACAAACTTGACGCTTATGGTATCAGAGGAAATATTTTAGACTTAATTCGATCCTATCTAACAAATCGACAACAAATGACATTAATAAGCAGAGTTAATTATACAACCAAAAAAGAAGAAACATACACATCAATGAAGCGCTATGTGACATACGGTGTCCCTCAAGGCACCGTAATGGGTCCACTTTTATTTATTATTTACATTAACGACTTGCCAAACGCAACGAATCAACCAATGACATTATTTGCTGACGATAGCACTGTTACAATTGCATGTAAGGACATTAACCATTATAATTCTGACATTAATAATTCCTTGACATCTATAATTTCATGGCTGAATAATAATAACTTAAAAATAAATTTAACTAAAACAAATATAATGCACTTTGGACAAAGACTACAAAATTCTCAAAATATACAATTGACTTATAATAACTATACAATAAAAGAAACTACTACGGCTCGTTTTCTTGGCTTAACTATTGACAGTAAGATAAATTGGAAAAAACACATACAATTACTATGCAAAAAGGTCAGTAGTCTTACATACGCACTATATAAACTTGCTCCAACCATCCACCACAATGCACTACTGTGTGCATACTACGGGCTTGTTGAATCCATCCTCAGGTATGGCATTATTTTTTGGGGCAATTCCACCGACAAAGAGATGGTATTTAAAGTACAAAAACGATGCGTACGCGCTATGTTTGGTATTCAAAGCACTGAAAGCTGTAAAACACTATTTATTGAACATAAAATCCTTACACTACCATCACTGTATATACTCGAAACAGCTCTATTCGTTCATAACAACCTGAATTATTTTACTCACGTACCCTCACACAGTCAACGCCGTGACAATAGTAGACTTTGTGCCCAGCCTGCTAAAACAGCACTGTTACAGAAAAGTGTAGTATGCAGAGTTCCACTAATTTATAACCACATACCGAACTCGATAAAAAAATTGAACGCCAATAGTTTTAAAAGTACCTTAAAGAAAATTCTGATAAAAAAATGTTACTATCATGTACAAGATTTCCTTAGTGACAAATGTATTTAACTAAAGATGAAGAATGACATTTAAATTGTAACACATAATAATAATTCTTTATACAACTTATTAACTGACATAATTTGTAAATTGTTTTTGACTTTATTATTCCATGACATTTACTATTTATATATTTCATTTTTACATTTACTATTTAGATATTTTATTTTGACATTTACTATTTAGATTCATTGCATATAATAATTAATATTTGTACACCAGTCGTGGTAAAACATGTTGATACAATCGATAATGTAATGTACCATCTATAATAAACATCCATTTTTGCATGTATTATTATGACCTACACATGTTTTGACAAATAAAATGATCTTTATCTTTATCTTTATCTTTAAGAATTCTGTCCAATTTATCCAACAAGATCGAATTCAGGTCAAAGTAGCACACGTCACCATAGTCGATTAAAGGGAAAATTAAAGCCTGCACAAGCATGGTCTTCGTCTTAGCAGGCAAAAAATTCTTCAGACGATACAGGGAACGCAAGGTGCCATTGGCTCTCTGACTGACACTGGAAACCTGCTTTTGCCAACTAAGCGTCGAGTCAAGATGTAAACCGAGATCTTTTACATCTGGGCTGAATGGAATGACGGTACCATTAAAAATAATTGGAGGAAGAGAACTAACCGTCACTCTGCCTAAGATCCGCGAGCTACCTATTATAATGGCCTGACATTTTGAGGGGTTAACGGACACCCCAAATCTATCAGACCAGTCTTTAATAGCCTCCAAGTCCCGGTTTACATCCTCAACAGCGACACTTAAATCATCTACTCTTGCTGCAGTGTATAACTGAAGATCGTCGGCATAAAGATGATACGAACACCGAAGACAGTGAGTTATTAAATTAATGAAAATAGAAAATAACAGAGGAGATAAAATACCGCCTTGTGGAACACCAGCATCCAGCTCACGCCAACTTGATGAATTCTCATCGACGCGCACCGACTGCTGACGTCTCCGAAGATACGAAGAGAACCATTCCAGTGCTTCGGAAGAAACCATAAGGTGTGACAGGATAGCTAATAGGATGTCGTGACTGACGGCATAAGGACGGCATATATATACAGGTTAAGATTTATGCAATATAAAGTAGCATATAACTCCAAATGACAATGATTAATTGATAAATCGTCGTAAAAATAGCACTATCTTAATCTGGACAATCAAATGGTAGCTTTAATTCGTTATTGTTTGAGATTAAATGACGCATATATCTCAAAATAGTTGATAACTTATCAAAATTATAATTTTCCTTCGATTTTTTGTCTGTTTTCGTTTATTTAATATATCTTTATATATATAATTCTTCTGTGAGTGTGTATGTCACTGAACTTCTCTCAAACGACTGGACCGATTTTGATGAAATTTTTTGTGTGTGTTCAAGGGGATCTGGGAATGGTTTAGATTCACAAATCAGCCCGGCAGATGGCGCTAATTGCTTGAAAAAGCATGTGATCTCGGAAACGGCTCTAACGATTTCGCTGAAATTTGATATGTGGGGGTTTTCGGGGACGAGAAATCGATCTAGCTCAGTCTTATGTCTGGGGAAGCGCATGTTTTCGAGTTTTCTCTTTCGCAATATTTCACGCATAATATGGGCGCTAATTAATTACTATATTTATTGTAATCTTATATCTACCCGTGCGAAGCTGGGACGGGCCGCTAGTGTATCTATAATTTTACGGTCAAAGTTTATTAAGAACTTCTAAAAACACCCGCTGTTTTCAGTTTATTTTCTCACAAACACGTGTTTTCATAATATTTCTGGCTTATTAATATTATGACATCGGACTTGGCCCGAATCTCCGCTTTATGTTCGTTATCTCGCGTTTATTGGCTTTATAATGCTGTTTACTTTAGATTTTTTATACATTTCGGGTTAATTAATTTTGTTCGTGATAAATAATTTAATAAGTAATTTTAAAGTATTTTTTTCTTGCTTACATTACGAACTGAAAATGTTTAAATATGCTGAGTGCTAATTAGCAATTACTGTAAGTTAATATTATTTTAATACTAGCTCGCCTTCACCTTCTTTCGTAAGGATTTTAATTCTTTAAAGGCCGATAATTTCAGCTTTCAAAAATTACTTTTTTTTTATTATTATGGGCTTGCTCTTGGTCCCAGACTAGCCCGAGGGCATAGACTTGCTTTAAATATCCATTTTAAAAGGGTGTCTGTCGAATCGTGTAATTCACAAATACAATGTATGGAAATATATTTTCCTCATATATGTGGTTACATGACATATTCATTCATATTCCGTACCAAGTTTTAATTGAGTTTCAGTTTCCTTCACAATTCAGAGAAATTTATCAATAAGTATGTCAAATATTCAACAATTTGGGACTTTACTTTGTTACGTTGGGTCTTTACAATGGTGTACACTTTAGTTTATAAGACACTAGCTTTTGCCCGCGGCTTCGCTCGCGTTAGAAAGAGACCAAAAGTAGCCTATGTTACTCTCCATTCCTTCAACTATCTCCACTTAAAAAATCACGTCAATTCGTCGCTCCGTTTTGCCGTGAAAGAAAGACAAACAGACAGACAGACACACTTTGCCATTTATAATATTAGTATGGATTGTACTGACTATAGAGTATATTGTTCAGTCAGGATAACGTTAATAGAAACCTATTTCACCTGAGAATATTTCAAAGGTAAAGAGCAGATATTCCGGTAAACATCGGTGGTATGTTGCCACTAGAAAAAAAAAAAATTAAAAAAACCGTCGTGAGACACTTCGGTGCGATACCTTATTTATATAGGTACTAGCTTTTACCCGCGACTTCGTCCGCGTGGAATAATAGTTCCCGTTCCCGGGGGATTTCCGGGATGAAAACTATCCTATGTCCTTTCTCGGGTCCCAAACTATATCTGTACCAAATTTCATTTAAATCGGTTCAGTGGTTTAGGCGTGAAGAAGAGACAGACAGACAGAGTTACTTTCGCATTTATAATATTAGTACGGATTTAGGACCTCCCACAAAAGATGTGCACAAATCATGACATAGAAATATAGGTAATAAAAGGTATTACATTAATGTACTTCCTTCCTTGTATCAAGTGTATGTTTTACGATACCAACATACTATTACGTGTTTATGATAAAATAGCCGCTTAAATTATGAAAGACCATGAATAGGACGCCATACTATGACGCCGAAAGCGTCTGTGAGGAAATATTCTTCATTACATTTTGACGACTTCCCGAATAAATTATTTCTCATCGTAAAACATGTTTATAGACAACTAAAGTCAACAAAACGTAAAATATGCAAACTAACTGTACGTAGTATGTAGAGCATTAATGACATCATTAGTTTCGGTTCAACGACCTCATTTGAATAATCTTTTATGATAAAGTGATAATTTATTCCACTGGCCAAGTGACGACAACTTCTGCTTTACTCGGGTCTTTAAAAAATAACTGTTTTCTCATCATCACTAAATTCACGGCCAGATTACATTTATGTCATTTTAAATTCATTTTTTTGGTGACCTGTGAAACCAGCGTTGTGCTTTGATATTTATTTATTTACACTATGCACAGAGCCATAAAGACTTCACTTAATGCCTTAGGCATACTCTCCCAGACACTCAAGGTTAAGCTTTGATCCCTCAGCAGCAGGAACAGCATTATTTTGAGTCCCCTCGTTGGTTGAATCTCCACGATGGATGTTCCATCCAAGATCAACCAGCCTTCAAAGTCATCCATCTCGTGTAAGATTTTCGAGTTTACTGCCTGTCTTGCCCACTAAATCTTATCCAAACCCATTAGCAGTTTCTGCGTGATTACATGACAACATTCAAAATTCATAACTAAGTATTACGTTCATAATTGTTTTGCGTGTGACAGAACGACAGACGGAGATTGTTTTCGTATTATATGTATCGCAGCTCTCACGGTCTTGTGGGAAGGAGTGTCGCGTGACAATCATTTGTTTCCCTTTCCTGGTTTTCGTCTTATGACCTCTGATAACAAAGAACGAATGGGCAAACTATTGAAGTGCATTGGTTGGTTTAGTCACGTTTAGTGGCCGGTTTAGTTACCTAAAGTCGTCTGGAAAAAGTTGAAAATCTTTTACCAAATCCTTCACTATGTGAACATGTGAACCATTCGGAGCCTCTGCTTTTATTATACAAACTAACTCCGTCTAATTGAACCACTTGTTGTTCGTTTTAACATTTTTTGTATACAAAACAGAAACAGCTCAACAGAGCATTTATCGCATTTCAAATTGAAAATTCTCTTTATTTTCGGAGAATCCAAACGCACAACTTCATTAATCTTCTACCTTGTTTTTCTTCTCTTATTTTAAAACGCACTGTATCCTATTTTCATAAACCCGTGCCTTAAAATACATCCATCAGTGTCGAAAAATCAAAATACGTATACGATTCGCGTAACAGAATTATTTTCAATCAGCGCTCGGTTCCCGGTTATTGGGAGCATGCCAGACACCGCGGCACGATGTAGTTGTACATCTAAACATGAATAGTGAAAAACTAGCACTTCTTGTTCATATTGGTAGAGGTCCAAGAAGAAAGCGAATACAATATTTAGACAGTTCATTAGCACAGGCTAATGAACTGACATAAATAACAAAACTAGTCAAATTCCTCCGCTATTTTTGAACCTGAGTGGGCTGATAAGGAAGTCATACCAGTTTTAGACCAAAAGCTTATTCACACACAATGAACAGGTCGTCTATATAAATCTTAACAGTTAAAGGCTTTCATTCTATTCAAACCCCAATAAGGAAGACGCATTATTCTCTCGAAATGTCTGATTTCAATTAAAATTTGATTTAGATAATAAGGAAATTTTAGCCTATTATTTTTCTGTATGACCACAAAGACCTCTTGTAAAAGAATGCAGCTTTTAAAATGAAAATAGACAGGACACTTGAATTTTACGTAGCTCAGATCGTGCGATCAATTCGAATCAAACATCGAATTGAACACCATGACCGAATAATCTTATTCCTGCCTCTGAATAAAGGGTGTCATTGCCAAAACGCTATATTCAATCGTTCAGCCTCATTAGGAAGAAAGTCATAAAACAGAATATTTCAACGCTGATGAATAGTTTCCGAATATTTCCGTTGTAACAGTCATTGGAACAGCTCCAAGCAGGTTATTGACATAATTCGCCTCAAGTTTGGGAGATCGCCAGGCGTGGTCGTGTTTCGAGCACATTGGTAATCTTTCATTGCGTATGGAATTGTTACGGTCAGTGAAAGTGTCAGGTGGTTCCTTTGAGACATTTACACGTGCAGAAATAACAGAATTAGAAACACGGGTGGAAGAAATTCCACGACTGGTGTTTTTTTTTTTTTTTTTTTGGTGAGTGGGAAATCATCCAATGACTGCTCCCGTCCTGGGTGCGACGGGAGGGCGTGTCAGACTCTTACTGACTAAAACCCACTCATGTTCCTTCGATTGCCCTTTATGTTCCAGGGTCACGGTAACCACTATAAACATTCCGCAACCCCACGACTGGTGTTTAGACGATGATTAGGGATTATAAACAGGCCAAAATACATCTTGGTTATTGTGTCAGTCTTTGTCGATGACCAATTGGCTTAAATAGACTAAGATGTAATCATGTCTAATTTAAAATACCTACGAATTACTTTATCTTACCTTAAAAAAAATGGCTAGCATTTATTTAACTTCTATTAGTAGAGGAGACGTGGAAGATCGACCTTCACCGATCTGATAACCAGATGAGACGTATTTTTTATCAAATATAATTTATAAACAAATATGCCTATAATTACTTGCCTATCTCAAAGTGGTCATGGCTATTTTTAATTAAATTAACTTTAATCGTTTTATTTTCATCACTTTCATTCTTTTGATAACCAAATGAATTTCATTTCACTGTTAAAGATAAAGATATATTTATTGCATAACTGTGTACATAGGTTCTTAACAGTAAACATTACATTTCTAGAATCAACAGTTTTTAACACACAGAATATGCCTCAGTAGGCTTGCCTACTCATTTCTGTGTATAGCTACCTGGCAAGCCGATGTGAACAGGTAACTCAATATAGGTGACTCCATCGTTCTGCTAACTTATCGAAAATTATATCAAATTTTAGATTATTTTATTACAAAATCAGTCATATAGACTTGCCTGCAAAAAATCGTACTTAAAGTACTGTTGCCTAGCTAAAAACTTTTAGAGTTTTAGCCATCTGATAGGTGCGAGAGAGAAAGTAGAGCGTCCGAAGTCCGTGTGGTAGAACAGGACACAACATAGCAGCTGCAAGCTACCTTTCCGTTGAATGTATCCGAATGCGCATGCTCGTGTACATGTGAGTGACAGAGACAGCATTTATTAGTGACAACACGTGGTAAAATACACAGAAATGAGTAGGCAAGCCTACTGAGGCATATTCTGTGTGTTAAAAACTAACAGTGAAATGAAATTCATTTGGTTATCAAAAGAATGAAAGTGATGAAAATAAAACGATTAAAGTTAATTTAATTAAAAATAGCCATGACCACTTTGAGATAGGCAAGTAATTATAGGCATATTTGTTTATAAATTATATTTGATAAAAAATATGTCTCATCTGGTTATCAAATCGGTGAAGGTCGATCTTCACTGGCTCTTAGACTATGCGCCTTACTAATAAACGCTGCATAAAGTTATGACAGGTTTATACGTCAAAAAATGTATGGTTACACAGGCTTTATTCATTGCATAACTTTACACAGTGATTATTAGTAAGGGCATATATGTTTATTTTAAGCGAAAATATAATTTCAACTGATATAAATACCCAATTTTCACACATTTTCATGACTTGCAAGTATTTGAACTTTTTGACTTGTGTTCCAGGCAGTGAGGTGGTAGGCAAGCTGAGTTTGCGTGTCAATTTTAAAGACATACAAAGTAAGTGCGTGTGCGTCTGTCTGTGTGTTTAACTTTCATTGTGGAGTCTTTAACATGTGTCGAATGCTGTACAAATGGATGTCTGCGCTTGTAAATACTCTGCTGTTCTATCAATGTACTTCAAGTCGAGGCTTGAGATTTATAAAAAACTTTCGAATCTATATAATCTTTCGATATTTCTGTGGTGTCCTGCTTCAAGTGAAGCTTTTGAGATTGTTCTCCTAAAAGAAGGCATCGAAACTAAAAATGGTATCGTCATTGAACTACAAACGTTGGTCACTTTTCACACGTCAAAAACAGCCACTACTTTTGATGTCACTTAAAGTTGTTTAGAAAATTAGCTACTTACATCATTTATCTTGTTGGAACTCGCCATTACAACTTTCCTCAGTGACCTCTCGTGTCTCTCATTAGTTTAGAAGCTACGACGAAACACAATTTAGAGACTTCCTTTCTCAAGGATTTTGTTAACTAGGATTATTACTGCTTCCTACTAAGATTCATCTGCAATAACTCCAGTAAATGCCCTTCACATTGTCTAGGAGTAATGGAATGGCTAAACTGTTTAGAAATCTTTAGCCGTCTGTAAAACTCTACTACTGTTCTGGGTCGGTATGAGTTGGCTGGAGTAGGCAAGTCATAAACGCACAATGATGGACCAGTCGTGAAGCTAAGTCCTAAGCCCAGCGATACTAAAGCTAAAATGGGGCTACACTGCACAATAAAGAAGATATCATACACTATCATCATCGCAAATCTGTTTATAATAAAGTAAAAGTGCTGGCCAGTCGGTGAATGCTTGGCACTGCGCTCTGTGCCTGCGCCAGTCGCATGCCCAAAGTAACAGGTGTGATTATCGCGAATCTCGGCTACACAACATCAGCTGTTATTTGCTGATGATATTTACGCCAATATTATGTAATGGGTGATCTATTTGACATGTTTGTAATGGATGATCGTTTGCTTAAAGATTCGGTCTATTTCTTTTTCAAATTCGTATGATTGATTGTTAATGTTTGGCCTACTGGTTAAAAACTAGACTGATTTGCAGCAGTTTGAGTGTTGCCAGTTTCTTCTGTATGATTAGTTTTTTTGGAATAGGGTATTACACTGTATAAGAGAAAAAATATAAAAATATATTATTGAGGTAGCTTAAGCAAAAAGCAGCCGAACAGTGTTAGTTTTAGTTCATAAAACTAGAAAATATTTTTTTAAATTCAATTCAAAGTTTTCAGTTTTTTTTACCTGTTCTTGAACACACCGAAATACAGACCACAGACAGTGAGAGCTGTCGACTGTCAACTAGACGTCACTATTTGTTTTATTTATAACCTCTTAATACGATCTTTATTATAAAAATATACTTTTTCATGGAAGTTATTGTGAAAGATATTTTAGATGGCTAATGCACATGTGTACTTACATCAAAGTGATATTTACAACAACAGTACAAACGGTACAAACGGGTTTTTATGGTGTAATAGTTGGAATACTCTTCCCACAACTTTTAACTATGTTTTTCTTAAATTTGAATCAGTTAACACTAGAATTCACAATTATTCCGATGTTTTCACACTTGTGTTCTTGCATTCCGAAACGCACACCAACGGTAAGTCGAACAGTAACTAATTTTTGAGATAAAAACAATAAAAATTATGTAAAGGGTCACAGCGCGTTTGTTTATTTTCATGACGTAAGGACGTCATATCGCCAAAGCAAAACCACGCCCACGGCGTTTTCCGTTTTTGGAGATTTCCGCGCGAAATATGAAAATACAATTTTTAAAAGCGTTTTTAGGGTACTTAGCGCTTAAATAAAAATTTTGGATTTTTTTTAGTGGTTTCTTAGTACTGTAGGAGTTATTTGAAATACTTAAAAAAAAAGAGTGTAATACCCTATTGTTATCGTGTCTCTGTCTTGTCGAAACAACTTGATCTGTGTGTGTATTTGTCTTGATTTATTCTTGTATGAGTTCTAGTATCTCCGTGACAATAGTGCCGAAAATTCAATTAGTTTTTGGCTCAGATTTAAATTTAAATTTTTCCATTAGATGCAATCCCCGGATGTGTGTTATTCTTGTCTCATATTAGATACCTTTTCGCTCAATTCGCTCTAATAATGATATTCATTATGGATTTGCGGGTGCGTGCGCTGTTTGGTATTTTGAAGGTCAATATAAATTTATAGTTCAATTTATGTTTTTAAATTGACCATATTTATAAGAGTTTCATTTCTGTTGTTACAAAGTAATAGCATATGCATAAATGAACCATTGTTCAATATCTTGTTATGAATATTCTATTTACAACGATTTCGTAAATCATTATGGAATTTTTTAAATGTAAACCTAGCCTTCTGCCATCTCGAGAAAGTTTAATATTCAGCCTATTAGGAAGATTATATTGTGGTTAGTTACGGTAAAGTATGGCCTTAAGATAGAGATGTTGGTTGATATTAGCACGAGCTTGCGTCAGCCAATGAGTCAAGCTTCCGTCATTCGCACAAAGAAGCCTTATTGCTAAATCAAGGGCTTTGCCAAGAATTGGGTTACGGAAACTAACATGCTTGATGCTTATATTGTCGATAGTGTCTTCAGTGTGTACGAGAATTTTAATAAGGATAATAATATCATGCACGCGTATAGAACGGTTGCTCAGTGATTGTATTATCATTCTACTTAAGTATTTGTTGGTGTTGTTGTATAATACAGGAACTACATGAATGTCGAGGACGCAAATGAAATTGCGAATTAAATACTCTATCTATATAGGTTTTTTGTTAATTATTTTAAGTTCTTAGTCTGGTTATCTATCATAGTAATAGCTCTGCATAGTTTGGGATCAGATGGCCGTGTGTTAGTTGTCCTAGGGAATTTATCTATTAATTTATTATTTCCCTAAGTTGAGGTTTACTCTGTATCAAAATTTTGACAACATCTGTTTACTGCTTTAGCTGTGAAAGCGTCACAGGCAGATTGACAGAGTTCCTACAATGGCTATGTCCAAAAGTATCACACCCTTGATCGAACCTCCTAATGATGGCCTCCTTATGTGTTATTGTTCATATAATTATGGCCATCAAAATAGATAAATCTTGGTAAATTATTAAGATACAATTATATGTGAGACTGACCGTAGACAATTGGCTTTGTATTTTGCTTACATCTGTGTCAATTTATTGAAATCCAACCTTCTGTACATAGTTAATAAGCATTTGAAAAATGCCTGTCATGTTATCTGTTGACCACCTTGGGTTGACTGCTAGAGGCATTATGTCAGACTTTGTGTATGAAGTTTAAATAACTAATCTGTATATGATAGTCAGATTTATAAGAAACTAGCCGTCACCCGTGGTTTTACCCGCGTAGTTGTTATCGTGTCTGTTCTATCTGTCCTCTGTCTCTACTATAATATTATGTCCTTTCTTAGGCTATGGACTATCTCTGAACCAAATTTCATTTTAATCGGTTCAGTAGTTTTGGCGTAAAAGCGAGACAGACTGGGAGACAGTTATTTTCGCATTATAATATTAATAACGTAACACCTAGTGAAATCGCGAGGTACTAGTCATATTTTTATGAAAGCGAAAGTTACTAAGTAAACAAGAAATCTCGAAAAGCACTTCACCTATGAACTTGAAATTTGACAGGTAGCTAGTTTCTACGTAGACGTTAGCTAAGAGCATTTGACTTTGACTTCTATATGGACGATGTTAGGAAAAAACTAGTATGTACATGTACATAATGTCTATCCATACTAATATTATAAATGGGAAAGTGGGTCTGTCTGTCTGTCTGTATGTTTGTCTTTCTTTCACGGCAAAACGGAGCGACGGATTGACGTGATTTTTTAAGTGGAGATAGTTGAAGGGGTGGAGAGTAACATAGGCTACTTTTTGTCTCTTTCTAACGCGAGCGAAGCCGCGGGCAGAAGCTAGTAAACAATAAAACCATAATTGATTTTAACTTTGACGTTGTTTTTCAAGAATGTGCCCGTACCTACCATCAGTGTGTGTAGCTATTATTTCAATGTCATGTTGTAAAAAATATTCATACCATTTTTGGTTTCACCCTACATTATTCATTAACCTACGTAGCGGAGAACATAAAGCTTTGTCTTCTATTCTATGTTGAGAATATTTCATATTTCTTGTAAAAATCATTCTAATTTCTTTAGAATAGTAAAGTTCTTTGTGATGAAATTCGTCCTAGGAAGTACTACCACTTTCTATTGCGCTAAAAAGCAGTTTTGCTGTGTTCTGGTTTGAAGGGTATGGGTGACAGGGTAACAGGCATATAGGACATTCAACAACTAGCAACTAGGGGGCAACTTGGGTCCCTGAAAAACCAATTATCTGCTTGGCCTCTGGTTTTGCAGATGTCTCTAGAAGGTGGTGACCACTTAACTCTATCGCATTTAAATCGGTATACCGACTTAAGAGATACGGTGTTACATATCAATGTGGGTGTCACAGTTAGAGAGACAGACAGACAAACACGCACTGATACATAACGGTCAAACTTTTAACACCCCCTCTTTTTGCGTCGCGAGTAAAAAAACTTCTGTATAAAGTAGTCTGTTCACACATCAGATTTTCCTTATAATCGCCTGTTGTCAAGCTGACGAGAAACCATATAAAATACTGTTAATGGTATTTATAGTATAGCAGAGCTTAAGTATTTGTTTCCGAGAAAAACTAATGGTTTTGTAACAAGCAGAGTGTTTCTGCTTTCTAACATAGTCATTGTATAGATTTTACCCTATCGGCACCGGTAACTGACAGATGGGGTCCCGAACGCCTCTATATAACCAAGGGTTCCGAGGAAAAGTGACCAAGGTTCCGCAAAATTACGCATTTAGCATTAATGAACGACAATCAATGCCTAATTTTGCGGATTTGTGGATAAATAGATTATCAAAACAGTTCCATTCTTCAAATGAAAAGAATGGATCTGTTTGAATAGTTAATTACTTAAAAAAACGTGTATAACAGCAAGCAGCAATGCTTGTAAAACATAGAATCAACTGTGTTGCGGATTGAGATTAGCTCATTCATTCTGCATTGTTAAATCCGGTATTAGCATTGCAAGCGCAATTTATAATTATTACAACTTGTTTTATAAATGGAAACAGTCTTATGTACACTTGAATGAATACCTTGGTCAGTTAATAGGTTGTATTCTACCATGACGTACAAAAATGTGTCATTATAGTTCAATATGATTAATGGATTACTTCTCTGGTGTATGCTCGATCCATGTCAGAAATAAGGAGATTTACAAAATAATCTAGGCCATCAAGTGACGAAAAGAATAGCTAAATAGGGTAGGGGCATATCGCCAATAAAGAAATATCCGATTATAAAGCAGATAGGTCCTAGAGTATCGGCCGCGCAACGAAAAGTAGACCCTGTGTCTGTAGGGTGCACTGACGACTAATAAAAATAAATAACAATACGTCGAAATTTCGAAATTCTACATAGCTAAGCCAAAATTGTATGCGTAGACCTTCTAGTTATCATAATAACCGGTCTTTATCCATTTACCAACGTTTTTCAGCGACGTTCGCCATTCAGAAAGGTCGAATGTAATCGCAATGTAGCCAGATTACGATTACTTGCGCACAGTTGAACATTTTGAAGCCTACCCCGCCTTTATGGACCGGTCTCTAGTACGGGTCGCTGGAAAAAAACCAATGACCTTTTTTAATTTACATAAAAAGATTTCAATTCACAACAGCTGACCTTTTAAGTCCTGAACGGTCTTGGAATCTGTTTTTGAGTAGGACGTTGTAAAGGACTCCACCAAAAGCGGACAGGAGGATCTCGTGCAGCCAATGGGCTTGCATTATTTTCACATCCCACCGCGTAGCTGTATCGCAATACCTATAGGTTTATTTACAAGACATCTCCGCATATCTCGGGAGTCTGAATCTTGGCGCCGGTTTCCACCAAAGCGGAGAGAGAGATAAATAACCAAAAGGATATTGCATTGTGCTGAAGCTAAGCGCTGAGCAAAAATTAAGCAAGCTGATTGGTTGTACGACACATCTTTCCTCTTTGATGGAAACCAGGTCTTATACAAGTATTCGTACAAGTCCATAACAATAAGGTCTCTTGACCTTCGCGCCGCGTCCGCACGCAATAAAGTACGAATTACCCTTAATTAGTACCGCCGAGGATATCCATTGTTACAAGCTTCCGCGTTGCGAATGTGCGGACAGGTGGAATCCAAGAATTTGAATACACTGCACTGTAGTGACCTACTTAGCTAGATATTGTGGCAGTTATCGGTTTGTTCTTGGGTTTGCAATCGATAAGCATTAATTTTTTAGCGGGTATACATTAAGCTGTACTGGCATGGCCATAAAGGTGGGCTGTGGTGACACAATACTGCATTATTGTGGACATTGTTTTATACATGGTTCGTCGCTTCGTTGAAGGAGTGAACAATTCTCCTTGCTTGTGTACGGTCGTCGTGATTAAGTAGGTACTGTAATAGTTTAAAGGTGTTTCATGAAATGAAAACAATTTTTACCTATTAATCCATCTTTAGTTGTGTACGTACATTCCTTACAAGAAGTTACAGAAAAGTGGTACGACGTATGTAACACAAAATAGACATCGATTATCTTACTTTTCCCGATTTGCCCTATCCGTTTTCAGGATGTTATGGCCAATGGCTACAATAGGGGGAGTATTCAACTATGCTGTTAGATTATTTTGAAAAATGGCGATAAAATAAATTAAAAAAGCCACTCCCAACATGTCTGATCTCTTTCTAAAACACGACATCATGATACGCACGGTTAAGAATAGTTTGTTCCTTTAGAAGATTTTTAACGTATATTCTCTTATTGTTTCTAGCGCTATCACAGCCTGTTGCCAGGGTCGAGGCTCCAAGTAAGTCTAGTGCAAACGTATTATAATAATAAACACTAATCTACATAAGTATTAGTAACTATGTAAGTAACTCTTAAGCATGGAAGTACTAATATCACTTACATTCCTAATACAAATTATATTTTACCAAAGCAACCATTTTTAGAATTAATTACATAATTATCTTATTACTATCGACCTCCACAATTAAAACAAACCTCTTGCATTTTATTTATATCTTTGTGATTTCACACGTTCTCGTAAACATCAGGTATCCGATTTATGTTAAGAATAGGCGCTCACAATCTGCTTGTATGCAAATGACGAGTCTAAGACAAAATCCTTCACAAAGTAATTACTGCTCTGGTATATCTCTACTTCTCTGGACTCTAGTGTCCACTAGTAATTGAGCTCGGGTTGAAATATTTAAGCACAGTCAATTATAGCTTAACATAAAACATAGGTCACTTAATGATCCTCCACGATAGTGTAGAACACTAAATTATATAAAAGAACATTTTTTTTTATTACAAACTCAACTCTTTCTTTAGGTACCTGACCCAACAGCTTACCTGGTCTTTGCGCCCAAACGAACATAAAATATTACGGTCTTAAAACCAAGGAAAATTCCTCTCGGTCAAACAAAACAAAAAACTAAGAATACCATTGAACTCGTGTATCAGTGGAAACCCACCATTTACGTATGACGTTAATAACTTAAGTTGATTATTACGAAACAAAAAGTATTATTGTGTACCGGGAGTCGTGACCTTGACACACAGCTTGGGAAATAACAATGGAATTATGACGAAGATGAAATATGTTGTTTAAGAATGAAAGGGAGAGTTCATACTTTTAGGAAAGAGTAGAGCAGGCGTCGCGTTGTCGTGGCGTTTCCTCTGGGGTCTGCTAGATTACAATTACAATCGTGTCTCAATGATGAATGATCGATTTTTGACCTGTAACGTCAAACTTTTGACACATTTCCCATACAAAAACTGTCAAAGTTGTCAAATATCCGGCCGATTACTGGTCATTACGACCAGACACGATTGTAATAGCAGACTAGGGCCCCTGGAGTCAATTGAACGCTGCGCTAACGCGGCGCAGACGTCACACAATTGCATTGTACTTCGTAGTAAACCGGCACCCGCGTCGCGCACCTGCTGCGGCGCTAACGCAGCGTATTCATTTCCTCTTGCCGCCGCGACAACGCGGTGTCTGCGCCGAGTACTTGCGGCGTCTGCGCTGCGCATACGTTTATCGAACGCCTACGCTGGACAAACGCTAGTGTGAAGGCGCTCTTATGGTGTCTCTTCTCTTGCTTATGTCACAACTGTCTACTGCGGATTTACCCGCATAGTCCCCGTTCTTAAAGTATTTTTGGGATAAAAACTCCTGTGTCCTTTCTCAGGCTATAGACTATCACTGTAGCAAATTAAAATTGGTTCAGTAGTTTTGGCGTGAAAGTGAGACAGACAGACAGAGTTACTTTCGCGTTTATAATATTATAGTATGCATTAGAAAATTGAATGGGCAACTAGATTCGTTTTTGTATACTGTCTTTTAATCTGCTTCTCTTGTATCTCCTGGACAGTAATCCGCGACCTTCTGATACGTGCGATGAGGTCACAACGATAACTTATTCAATATAACCTCGCACTTTTACTCGCATGTTCTTTTATTTTATTTTTTTGTTTTATTGTAGACTAGCTGCTCCCGCGGCTTTCCTCAATTGGATTTATAATAAGTCTGTACGGACCCACTGGGCAAAAGCATTTTTCGGAAGGACAAACGAACCTGAATGAAATTGCAACTAATTTGAACATTTTAGTTACGGGAATTGATCTTTAATTAAAGCGTATTTATACTATTTATAGTAGCTGTTAATGTCCCATTACCGGAAAAAGGCCACCCACAAATCTTTCAAAATATTCTTATTCAGTTCTTATGAAACGTGTCTAACTAATTTTACTTTTGCAAGCACTTACTGGGTGAAAACAAGAGAATACTAATGCCATTTTTTTATAGAATCTGTTTGGTATTAGGTATTTGCGTAATATTTGAACAAACATTACTTAAATAATATATGTATAAACGTGCTGTATCCTTTGTATGTATATTTTATATTTCAGTCGCGTAATTGTTTACCTTGACGCTTCAAGATATGCAATGCAATGATACGTGTATATAAAATAACATTCTTTGTTTCATAATATTGATACGCAAATCTTTCTGAGTTCATTGGGAAGATAAATTTTAATTATTTTGGTCGTCAGCCAAGTAGTTAATGAAGCTGTCGTTAACGCCGTTATACGTATAATAGTGATTTATTCAACCATTAACTGACCAATTTAAATTGTGGGTATAATAGGGCATAAATGACCAACCTTTGCAAATTATAGTCCAAGTCATAACAATTACTAAGACTTACTAACTGAATTGAAATATAAGAGATCAGAGCTTCGCTTTCGCACAACAAAAGCTAACGCAAGTTCTCCCATGTTCCAGTAACAGAGAAGCCGACCCCCCCGCCGCGCAGCGGTCCGCACGGCGTGCAGGTGGTGAACACGGTCGAGGACCACTCCTTCATCCTCGATGAGGAGGTGCTGCGGGACCTGCTGCTGCAGGACGACATCAAGGACCGGCCCGTGGTGGTGCTCTCCGTCGCCGGAGCCTTCCGGAAGGGCAAGTCCTTCTTGCTCGACTTCTTTTTAAGATACTTGAATCATAAGGTAAGATATGGTGCTCGGCTAAGTAGGGTTTGGGCTGAATGGCATGCAGACTCCAAAGGGCATTGTGGAAAAATCACTGATAATTTTATTATCTTTGTGACTACATGATCCTTCAAAATAGATCACCCTTGGTTCACCCATATGTATGACCATAATAACGGCTTCCATATACCAAATATGGAAGCCGTTATTATGGTCAAAAATATGTTAAGACACTGCCGTAGTTAGAATAATAAGAGGTTATAACTGACGTTGAAAAGATAAGGCAGAAATGGCGTTGGGCGAAAGAACTGCATTCTTGTCACGATTTTCTGCTAATTCTTATGAGGATTTCTCAACTAAATTCACTGCTACATTGGAGAATCGTGCACGTCGTGCCGTATTTTTTAATAAGTCTCAAGACATGTTCTAAGAGGACTCCCAAGGGCGGGCGTCATCTTCTTTGTATTACTTGTCTCACTCCCCTTCTTGACCCTCGACTAATCAAAATTCAATTTCTACCAATCACAAATCGACAAATCTTTACACTACTCTCAGCCTTGACAATATTCCTTAGTAACCAATACCTGGTAATGTTCCAGTATGGGTCAGACGGCGGCAACGACTGGCTGGGTGGCGACGAGGAGCCGCTACAGGGCTTCAACTGGCGCGGCGGCTCCGAGCGCGACACCACCGGCATCCTCATGTGGTCCGAGGTGTTCAAGGCCACGCTCGACAACGGAGAGAAGGTGGGTCTTAGCAGTTATTTATAGGATCAAATCTGAAAAGCGATGATCATCTGCCTAGTGGGCTACTGATCAACGGTTGATAACTAGAGTTTGTGTGGAATACTAATGCCCCAAAAACTTTTACTGCGGGATATAGGAAATGGTAACTTTTTTACGTTATTGCAGTTCACATTGGTGCGACAGATATCGCCACAAATTCCACTGATTTGAGAGATAATTTTATCATTTTATTTCATGTTTCTACAAGACTCGACTTGTAAAATGTATGACCATCACTGACATTAGTAAAGGAAAATATTGTGATGAAATTGGGATTAATTATAGAATTGGTAATTACCTGAAACAAAAAGTCTAAAATCGCCCATTTGTGGTGAGCAATGCTCGTGCCTTCTCAAGAAGTAGCGACATCAGAAGTGGGATAATAACAAATTAATAAACTGATATGATTATTTATATTTTAACATGTTGTAACCCCACGCCGTGACTGTCTAGGTGGCGATAGTGCTGCTGGACACGCAGGGTGCGTTCGACAGCGAGTCGACGGTGCGCGACTGCGCGACCATCTTCGCGCTGTCCACCATGCTCTCCTCCGTGCTCATCTACAACCTCTCGCAGAACATACAGGAGGACGACCTGCAGCATCTACAGGTACACACGAATTGTCTGGATGTTTGTCACACCACGTAGACTGTATGTTCTTAATGTCTCGTTTTCTCGAAGTGGTCGGTAAAAGTTCGATAATTCCGAAGAGAAAATTAACGAATTTAAATACGAATAATCTAGCGTTTGAAGGTTGAATTTATACCACTTTGCACAGGGGAAAAGTTTTATTTTTGGGCCAGTGGGAAATGCTTTTAGAGATCCGTGAGTGAAACTGTGTGGGCAGTGACGAACTCTTGCCGGCTAAAACCCACTCCTGTCAGGCGAAGACCCCGCAAGGTTTCGCAGGGACGTTGTGTATTGCTTCTTTATCTCATTAATGTTTTAAAGCAGTTCTATATTAAAGTATTTTGTACTGTGGAAATATTCTAATGCCCTTACTAATAATCACTGTGTAAAGTTGTGTCATGAATAAAAGCCTGTGTAACCATACATTTTTTTACGTATAAACCTGTCATAACTTTATGCAGCAATTATTAGTTAGACGCTAAGTACTGAACTAACATTATTGTCATAATATTCCAGTTATTCACGGAGTACGGACGACTGGCGCTGGAAGACAGCGGCCGGACTCCGTTCCAGCGCCTCCAGTTCCTGGTGCGCGACTGGAGCTTCCCGTACGAGGCGCCCTACGGCGCTGAGGGGGGGCAGACCATACTGCAGCGACGGCTCAAGGTATAGTACCATGTCAATAAATATACCAGCCATTTACTGTCGGACAAAAGCTTCTTCGCATACAGTAAAAGCACGCTTGCTCAAGAAGGGTTAAATGGTACTTATCAAGATCTTTGGATAAGCAATATAATAAGCTAAAACCTTCACACACATGCAAAACCACGATGGTAAAAAGAGAATATTGGCTTTGACCTAAGTGCCTCTAGCCTTTTCTCATATATTTTAAAGACTGTTTAATCTAGTCTAAGTAGATCCAGCTGAATATCCGTATTTTACGTAAAACGACTGCCTATCAGTCCTCCGCAATCCAGATACTGAGTAACACGATACCCTTGGTAAGAATTGTCCAACTTTTTGGCTTTTACTCATACTTTTTAAGTTCTACAAATCACATCTTGGAGCCACGGGATGTCGGTTTATTTGATTAGTGTAGTAGTAAGGTTGCGGAATAGTTCTAGTAGTTACCGCGGTCCCGGAACATAAAGGGCAACCGTAGGTGGGTTATAATCGATAAAAGTCTAACACTAGGATGATTTCCTATCCATAAAAAAGCGTAGTAGTAAAGAAAATATGAACAAGATCACCTCTCTTTCCCTTAGGTGTCGAGTAACCAGCACCCGGAGCTGCAGTCGCTGCGCAAGCACATCACGTCGTGCTTCTCCGAGATCGCGTGCTTCCTCATGCCGCACCCCGGCATCCGCGTCGCCACCTCGCAGGACTTCGATGGCAGAGTCAAAGGTACTACCTACTGTGTTTCAAATATAAGAAGTGCAATTTGACATTTCTAACCTACTGAAGAATAGGGATTGGGTTAAAAAAATCGATTACTACAATATCCGATTTATAACAGATATTGATTTCATTTCTTTGGAATTTATAATCGATTTAAGTTACAGATTTATTTATTTTATGATTGTAAATTTCTGAATTTTAGATGAAAGAAATTCTCAAATTCCCACTTGCTAGTGTTGCCAAATTAAAAGAAAAAAAAATTTTTTGTCAAGACTTTAGCACGAGCGATTTTGCTTACAAAAACTTATTAAAATTATAATAACTATAAGTTTAATTTTAAATATGCTTTATCGTTGACATTCAGAAATCATCAAAAATATATTTAAATAATAAATGTCGCTTTCATTGAAAACGATCGTTATTAGTAAGTTCGATTATTCGGTCATTTTTAACGATTATTGGTATACAAGTGAATTTGAAGAGTCACAACACTACGGTATCGTACCTTACTACGTGACTTTGACACGACGTCGAGAAAAAATATTATTTATTGTCAACAATGGTTATATTGCTTTGTTTGAAAATTTTTAATGTAAATTAAGTGATTAAGAATTGTGCAGTTTGTGATAAAATAAAAATAACTTTAAAATTACGTGGTTTTACGGAAGAAATAAATGTCAATTTTTGAGTTACGCATGTACAAAGTTGTGTCGTCATGAAAAGTATGAAACGTCAAATTGCACTTCTTATATTTGAAACATTGTAGAGTCAACTACGTGTCAACCTCACTCCTCCCTCGACGGGTTTGGGGAGGGGAAGTTAAGCTGACCGTCTGATGCTTCCTCAGAATTATACGGGGATCGCATACGTTTCCGCGATCCTCGCTGTAGGTAGGCGGGAGTAGGGTCACCGGGGTGGTTTCCACCACTTTCCAGGGCGGGGTATTTAGGACAAATTTTCCACCATACACATTAAAAGAACATCAAAAGCACCGCTAAAGCGTTGACATCTAATATGAGTTTAGTCAAGCATAATGTAAGACATCTTTGCGAAAGGCAGCTGGTAGCAACTTGCTGAAGTTGACGGCGCAAGGTAATGATATTTAACTTCAACTTTTATAAATTATGGCAATCCACCGAATTTTCGGTGATTTCTGCCAATGTCCAGTTTGAAAATAATATTATAAATTAGTGACAATTGTACGGTTATTAAATTATAGTGTGGAGATCATACACGTGTTCTTATAACCAAGAACACGAGATGACTCCGTAATGATATTGATTATGCGCTGTAAGATATTGTACGCAGCAATTAATAAAAAAATTTTGACATCAAAATTCTACATTCGGCTTGAAAAGCGTACCTATGTTATCTTTCAAGCGATTAAGGTCGCAATGAAAGCTAATTTTTATTTAGCCAAAACATAGCTTTTTAACGAGAATAAATTTAAAAAAATCACCTTGACGTTCTCCGCAGACATCGAGCTGGAGTTCAAGTGCTCGCTGCAGCAGCTGGTCCCGATGCTGCTGGCGCCGCAGAACCTGGTGCCGAAGCTCATCAACGGGCAGAAGGTCCGCGCCAAGGACCTGCTGCAGTACTTCAAGTCCTACATGAACATCTACAAGGGCAACGAGCTGCCCGAGCCCAAGAGTATGCTGGTGGTGAGTAAGCTTGTTGTTTGAGTCTAATTATTAGCCAGACAATGGCGCCGATTCTCTTATTCACAAACTAACGTTAATTTATTTTAAGTGCATCTTTCTCTTTCCATTTAATTAAAAAAGGACAGAAGATAAAATATTAGTTAAGTCCTGTCAAATTTAGACACTCCATAGATAATTTAGACGCTATTTAAAAACATGGCGTCTAAATATACGTCAATTTTCTTCAGGTGCTGTCTAATTTGACAGGATGAAACTAAAATGTATCTTCTGTCCTTTTCTTTAAGAAATGGAGAGAGAAACTGCATAATGGAAACTGGACCTTATTACTAAGTTTCTGCTGTTCGTCAGTCAATCACGATGCGGACTTTTTATAATAGGCGGCAGACTTTTCCAGTGTGTGTGTTATTGTGGTCACTATACTAACATAATTAAATCAAATATTAAAGTGAAATTAATTATATTCATTAGATCATTAAAACGCACTTGGAAACGATAAGTTCTTTCTTGAGGTTTCAACATATTCGGCTCTTAAATACCAAAATCCACCAAAATTCTTTTACCTATGAAAGCGTAATAGACAGACAGATTTTCACAATCGTACATATGTTTTATTTTTAACCGACTTCAAAAAAAAAGTAGGTTCTCTGTTCGACCTGTATGTATGTATGTATGTATGTATGTATGTATGTATGTTTGTCCGCGATTATCTCGCGTTTGGCTGAACCGATTTTGATGCGGTTTTCAGCAAAGTGTCTGTTACATTCTGGGGAAGGTTTTAGTATATAACACTAATAGATATCCCGTGACGTTGCCCGCATAGATCGCGTTTTGCTTTCTTGGATTGTAGATTTTTATAAGATTATAAGTTTATTTTGAGAGCTACCCTAAAACGTAGTCAGACACTGGGACTCTAACTAAAAAGTAAAAAATAAAAAGCTTTTTTAAAAAAAAGATAACCGACTTCAAAAACTAAAAGCTCAAAAATAACTATTTCGGAAGTCGGTGGCTTCTCTTCTGCCGGTCGATTTGTGTTGCCACCGACTTCCGAAATAGTTATTTTTGAGCTTTTAGTTTTTGAAGTCGGTTATCTTTTTTTTAAAAAAGCTTTTTATAATTCCCAGGCAACAGCCGAAGCCAACAATCTAACAGCGGTAGCAGAAGCCAAGGAGCTGTACACGAAGCTGATGGAGGAAGTGTGCGGCGGGGCGAAGCCCTACCTGCAGACACAGCTGCTGGACAGCGAGCACACGCGCATCAAGGACAAGGCGCTCCACGCCTTCCACGCCAAGCGTAAGATGGGCGGCGACGAGTTCAGTCAGAGCTACTTCAACCAGCTGTTGATTGTAAGTTTTTTAGGCGTTTCTTCTATGTAGCAGAATCTTGAAGCTCCGAAATTTTGACGCTAATGGCTTGATTACACCTACCGAGTAGAGTGGCGAGACAGTAAAATGTAACTCGGCCGAGACAGTGCCGTAGCCGAGTAAGTGTTCACACGTATTTTCGATATTGTGGCGAGACAGTTCAGTTATTAGAAGAAGTTCAAGGACAACTGAGGCTAACATGGATCGGAAATCGTTTATTCCGAGTGGAGAGTGGTGGCCGAGTGCTGTTTAGATTCACCGAGTGACCGAGCGAGACAGTTCGGGGAAGCGGGGAGGTGGGAACTCGCCCTAGTAAGTAGAACTGGGTCCGAGTGACTGTCTCGGCCGGTTGCTAGGCCGAGCGCTCGGCCGAGTACTCGGCAATGTGTTTACAAATACCGAGTACTCGGCCGAAGGCACTGTCTCGCCACTCTACTCGGCAGGTGTAATCGACCTATAAGCGATCCAACAGACCTTGACTTTGACAAAGCTTCGTCTGTGTTTCCAAAAGCATATAACCCGGATGTATTTAAGAGAAGAGTGCATAGGCATCTTTTGGGTGAGCTCGCTCCATCGTAGGCCCCGTCTATGCCCTCGGACTAGTCTGGGACCAAGAGCAAGCCCATAAGTTATAAAAAAAAAGCTTTTAAATTATCCAAAAGAAATTCCTAATCATTTTCTTCATAGAAACCTCTTCCTTGGACTTTATATAAGAAACCATGTCTAATTGTCCACCCGTATTCGAGTCTTGAGTTACCATATTGATTTAATTTAGGAGTTAACTAATTGTTAACAATCTTGACATGTCTTTTTGTCTAAAAAATGCGTAGAAAAACATACCAAATGTATTTAAATGTAATAAAACCGAACATAAAATTACTTATTTGTTTATTTTGAGTAAAAAGACATGTCATGACTGTTTATATTTAGTTAATTACCTAATACCTACTTAAACCGATAGTGTATAGATGTTGCGTTGAATCTACAGAGATATATTGATGTCTTACAACTCAGATCAGTACTGATGACATACCTTAGACCATTTGTCCACCACCACGCGCGCCGTTACTGTTACGTCAACAAGCCGGCACTGGGATTACGTATCTTGCAGAAGCCGAGCAATCGCGATAATTTAGCAATATAAACGTCAATTCAAAATACGTCAAGTCAAATAGCAATCTAGCGATAGTGCTGCCTCTGTGGAGCAATCAGTTAACTAAAACATGCATTTTTCGTTTGGTGGTTTCGTATTTAATATGGTTTTTAAGAGCAAAGTTAAGTTTTTTTTGTTAAAGGTGATATTTAATTAGTTCCAGCGATTGCTACTATATCGTCATCGTAGCAATCAGTGCATTAGAACAATCAGCGAGCGATTAGCAATCGGTTCATACATAATACGATTTTTTTTGACGTTCGCGCGGTGATCGCGCGATCACTGCGCAAATATTGCTGATTGCTGTTTCATAGGTAATAACCCCGCGGGTTTAGTATGAGGTGACATGACTTGCGGTGGATACGCGGGTCATCTCGTTCTCGTTGACGTTACGGTGACAGCGGCGGTAGACAGACGGCCTTGGTTTTTACACAAGGTATAATTGACCCCTCGTCCCCAGGACCTGGACGAGCAGTTCGCGCAGTTCCGCGCGCAGAACGAGTCGAAGAACATCTTCAAGGCAGCGCGCACGCCCAGCGTGTTCTGCGCGCTCGCGCTCGTGCTGTACGTGCTGAGCGGCGTGTTCGGGCTCGTGGGGCTGTACCCCGTCGCCAACTTGTGTAACCTGGCTATGGGCGTCGCGCTGCTCACGCTCGTGCTCTGGGCTTATATAAGGTAAGGCTTTATATTGGAGATTAACCAAAGAGTTCTCAAGGTGCCAGTAAGTTTATGCATCTATTCCTTGTATAATAGGGATGAAAGGTTGCCTGGAAGAAATTGCTTTTTAGCGATTAGGCCGCCTATTGTACTCTTGCATATTTGTTTGTGTTGTCCTTTACTGTTTTTGTCCTTATTGGTGTACAATAAAGAATATTCTATTCTATGACGACAACATTAAAAAAATTGCATTTTGTTTAGTCCGTCTGATAGATCGGCCAAAAATACGGGACACGTATTTTTTGCTTGATCAAATTAATAAAAAATAAAAAGATAAAGAGCAACAAAGTTCCGGAGTGGGGGCTTTTGACGTCACCGTCCTGCAAAATATGTAACTGATCGTGACGTCACGCGCAACTTTAACGCACTGTAACTTCGTCATTTTTCGTTTACGAGAAAAAAAAATACGTGTCCAAAATTTTTTGATAATCTATCGGACGGACTAATTACTTTTTCTTTGTCGTCTCGCCTGACTCGGCTCCCCGAAAATATTTGTTAAATCGGTTTAATTTTGTGCGGCATCTTAATAAATTATACCTAAATCCACTAGTTTACAAACAGTGCAGCGTGTGAAATGTCCTAAAACAAATTCTTGAAGTACTGACTTCATAATACTTGTACCAACTTCACGCAGATAACGCAATGGCAACTGTGTGGTTTTTTTTATCACTTTCCTGAATTTCTAGCGCCTCAGACCATTTTTAAAACTTTTTATGAACAATCGGTATGTTGTTTTGCAGGTATAGTGGAGAAATGCGCGAAATTGGTGTCACAATAGATGAACTCGCCAACGTGCTTTGGGAGAATGTGAGTTGATATATTGTCATATATTTCTGTAAATTGTTTAAAAAAAAAACAGGTTTTCATGATTCATTTTATTTTGCATTCTAAAATATTTTTTAGAGTAGCATCCTGAGCGACCCGAGAGATTCTAATTATGTCTCCTGAGTATAAAATTGTATTGTTTCCGAGGTGAACACTGCTCATTCTCTGATTGTTGACAGGATTCTACTTTAGAATGCTTCGTTCCTATCAATATCTATTTATTAAATGTAGTACTTATATAGTATACAAGTATCTCAGTTGTCTTTACCATAGCACTGACTGACTGTGTAAATGTGTCCGCAGCTGAGGCCGCTGTACCAGGCGTGTACTCACCTATCAACAATGATGTTATAAGTAAAAAAGTGTAGATAGGTTATATGCAGTCAATAAGTGGCACATTAAAAGTTTGCCAATTGACAAACATGATACTGAGTATCGCGTTGACATTTGACGTTTACCTCTTTTTCACTCGCACTACTTCAATCATGTCATCCTACTTTGACGTGTAATGTATGTGTGCGTTAGTGTGCCGCTTTTGAAGATAGAATTTCGTTTGGGTAACCTATCTACACCTTTTTACTTATAATATCATTGCCTATCAATATCTATTTATTACATGTATGTATTAAGACATTGTATAAATATGTACACCTTGCCCACAGCTGATGAAGCCGCTGTACCAGTCGTGCATAGAGAAGGGCATGGAGCACGCGGCCGCCGCAGCCGCCGAGCGAGCCCTGGGCCCCCCCACTCCCACCAGCAACGGCAAACACAAGCTGTTGTGATGGCCGGCCTGCCTCGCGTCCTGCTCGCGTGGCGGTGAGGGAATGCTGTACATACTTTATAAGTAACCTTCCTTAGTGTACGGACCTGGCAGGATCGTTTGTGACTCCGACTGGTGATGACGGCAGTGTACACATGTCAAGCTGAGTGACGATTCCATCGCTTAGTAAAAATCGTTTATCTGTTTAGTACTAATAACTGCAGAAATGGTAACACTTTGTACTAAAATGATATGGAATAAAATATTGTAAAATAGTGGATAATATTCACTATTTTACTGTATTTTTTGGACCAATAAATTGTACAGTTGAACGTAATTTTCTTGTAAAAACAATACGATCTAGTTGCCAATTTTAGAAGGCATTTTCTTGTTAAAATGGAAAGGACTCAAAACTTACGCTTCTAAACTAAATGTGTTACCATTGACGTACATTTCACAAAAGCATCAATAAAAATGATGGACTTATAAAAAGATAATGTTTACTTGTTAATCGAGAGCCAGTAGGAAGTGCCAAAGGGATACGAGAACATTTCTTAGCCGGTCGGACTCTAGTCACTTAAGAACGATAATGTTACAAATACTTCATTAGCCGTTAGGCCATAACGTGACCTGTATTGAATATGGTTTATGGGAACTAGGTTTAAAGATGGTGGAATGTAAAGGCCAGTGCGGACAATGGTTCAGTCTTCATTTATTGTGTATAATGTGTTAGGAATAGAGTTGAAATTGTGTTCAAGATAGAATGCCGCAGGGTTGGGTACAGTGTGTAATTGCTTCTTTTAATTGTAAATTTCTCAATAGCCCTTTATCTAGCCATTGGTATGCTTTGTCCACCAGTCCAGTTGAGTGAACCACAACCATACCACAGATAAAACAACAAAATGACTGTGATCATAACCTCGTAACGCCCAAGAATAAAAAATACCATGAGAGCTAAATGACCAGTGTTCATTTTAATGTACATAAATATGATCATGGTTAATGCCCAAGCAAGTCTCCGCTTATTTTTGTGTAAATAAACGCTTAGGAATTTTTTGTATATTTTTGGGCATACTCTGGTGTTATGTAGAAGATCAAGAATTGATTTTTAAGGCGATTTATTTTGTTCATTTAAATGTACATTGGGTGTTACTTACTATATTACGGTTATTTATTTTGTTCATTTAAATGTACATTGGGTGTTATATACTTTATATGGATAAAAAGAAAAATATAAGTAAACCATTTTTTTATTTTGTTAGCGTAATAATTATTACAGACATCGAGATCCTTAACCCTCTGCGACTGAGGTGCCATTTTTGTTTCCATTATATTGAGGAGTAGTCTGACAGACGTGTAGTTATAGTACTATTTATGATTTGGGTATTATATATTTTGAAATAAAACTTGAATTTATATAACTATTGGCATGTATTTAAAAAGAAAATATAGCAAGAATTCGAATAAAATTCATATATAAGAATTCATAATAAAAAATGCAACATTTATATGAGAAGGAGCTTTTGACAAGCACCTCTTTTAAAAATTAATATAATAAAAAATATTAAAAAGATTCACAAAACAAACTTAATTTTACCTTCTTCCGGATTAAATCTTTTAATAAAAAAATAAAAATGGAAATCCTCAGAGTGGTTTTGTTATAAAACATTCTCAAAGTTGAGTCTAAAAATTAGCGGAAACTGTAGCGGCTCGCACTGCAAGCAGCTGTTTTGCGCAGACGCAACAAGTAAATCTCGATTATTATTTCATTTTACTTGAGCAGATACAACACAACTTAAAATTTCCTGATGGCCAAGTGGTTATAGCGCCCGCCTTTTATGTAGTAGGTTGTGGATTGGAATCCAAGCAAGTACCAATGTGACTTTTTCAATTCATATGTACTTTGTAGTTTTTTTTTGGACATCACTCTCATCCCGTGCTTCAGAAAGTACGTAATGCCGTTAGTCCCGGCTATCATTCATAGAACTTTGACCGGAGTAGTCAAAAACCAGAAAGTCAAACCAGTCTAACCAAGGGGTATCGTGTGGCCCAGTATTTGGATTGTGGAGGTCTGACAGGCAGTCGCTACACGCCAAACACTGGTATCCAGCCAAATCCGGCTAGGCTAGAGCCTAGTTGAGAAAAGGCTATAGTTGGAAACATGATAACGATGATAATAATACGGCACCACTTTTTTGCCAATGTTGTGCCAGTGTCTTTTGGAGGTTAAAAAGACCTCAAGGATAGACCCCTAGATTGAGGCCGATTGACTAGAGACCAATAGAAATGTTTAATTGTACAAAAAATCAATGTTTTTAGTATCTCAGTATAAATACACTATGAAAATACTGACGTGACGTCCATAATACAGTATGGGGATATAATCATTTTACTGACAATACGTCTATACGACACATCACTTATTACTGATGTTACGTATTACGGACACCACAGCTGAATTACTAGTATATGGCTAACGCTACGGATTTCGTCGCCGCACTGGAAAGTTGGGTGGACGGGTTCAGGAAGGTACTGAGCGGCGCAAGACGATTCTCTGAAAAATGGCGGAATAGCAACCAAAATTTAATGTTGCGGTGTCTGTCAGACGTAACCTCAGTCGCAGAGGGTTAATTGAAAATTAGTCTTTAACGACAAGTCTCTTAAATTAAAACCACCTTATTTACTGCAACATGCCTCTAAAATCAACAAAAACATTTTTTTCATCTAATTAAATTCTTGTCTAAAATAATCAACTTCGAAGAACATAATACGCCTCTCGGCTGTCCAGTTCCATGGCTCCGACCTCGCCCAGCACCACGTCCTCTCACAGCAGCGTCCACGACCTTAACCACGTCCAACTGGCCTCTCTTCTGCCTCTGATTCCGTGTCACTCGATTCGGATTTATTATGTGCCCTATTTTCTGGGGAATCTAGAACTGGCATGAATTCCGGATCCCTCTGAAGGAATAAAATCTTTAATTTCCGAATCTACCAGTAAACGTTCAATATCGAACTCCTCCAGACCTAGAGAGTAAAATAAAACCAAACCATTAATTTATACAATAACCCATTGTACATTAGAATGTACATATTATTTAGGAGGTTAAATTGAAGCAACGCTCAATGTGCATTAAAATGTACATAATATTTTAACAGCGATTTAAAAAATATTTTTGTATCTATGTATTAAAATAATAATATCAAACAACAGTATAGTAATAATTCATTCACTACGATCAAAACTCCACACAAAAAGCTGTAAAATTAAAAAGATAAAAGTGGATCAAACTTACGTGGTATTCGCCGGCGCGGAATCTTGCCACGTTTGTGAAATTTTGACGGGCAACCAATGCCTTATACAAATTTGACAGACGTCAAAACTTTGACAACACGAAACACGAATCAAAAAATATTCACCATTAACATGTATACTGGCGGAAAATTTAAACTAGACACAAAATTTATTTTGTACATCGTAATGTACGCTGGGCGTTTACGCGTACTTTTTAAAACTATGTTTGGGCTTTAATGATTTCTAATATTATGTACAATAGAATGTACATGGGGCGGTACGAGGTTAAGGGTGAATTTCGCGTGGCAGTAATATGACACCCGACAATAATGACAGCTGTCAGATTGACATTTCGCCAGACCACAAGAGACTATATGTATGCTATGTATACTACAATTGAAAGTTAAGTTAGTAAACACAGTCCCGGTTATCATTTCGGGTATCAGTCATTATGGGTAGAAGTCAGAAAGTCTGTCAATTAATCTTACGAAGGGATGTCGTGTGAGTTGTAGAGGTCTGATAGGCAGTGGCTCCAAGTATAACACTCGTATTCAACTGAATCCGGTTAGACTGGAGGCCGATCCTTACAAAGTTAGACAAACCCGGATGATGATGATATGATACTAGCATTTGCCCGCGGCTTCGCTCGCGTTAGAAAGAGGCAAAAAGTAGCCTATGTTACTCTCCATCCCTTCAACTATCTCCACTTAAAAAATCACGTCAATTCGTCGTTCCGTTTTGCCGTGAAAGAAAGGCAAACATACAGACAGACACACTTTCCCATTTACAATATTAGTATGGATGTTACCACGAGGTGTTCTCATCTTGCTCGCAATTTTGATTCAATTTCTACCCAACTGCGAAAAGAAGGTTATTTAGTTAATTATCATTTAGACAATAAAACAATGTTCTAGTTTCTTACTATTTGTCAGTACTGGCCGTAACGAGTAACACGCAACTTGCGTCACGTAACGAGGAGGATGAAATACGATATTTTTGAGTGGAAAGATAAATTATTTTTGTATTTGTAGCTGTCCTGTGTTTCACTGGTACTATATTCTCTTGGAAAAATTGCAATAGATGTATAATCAAGTGTTAAAGAGACATTATGTAATAATTTAACGGGATGAATGCTAGCACTATTGTATATAAATTGAGCAGCATTGTATAAAAACTGGTCATTCGTGTTAGATTTTAATATCGCAATGTTATATTAAATTATCTTATTTCATCCCGATCTGTCCCGATAGTTTATTATAAAGTCAGGATTTTAAATAACGATATTTATTATTCCGATATTTCTTGCTTGCCATGCCAACAAATCACACAAATATGTTATTTCCAGGAAGCTATAAGAATTGATGTCTTATAGACTGAGCCGCATGGCTTAATATCCATTGCAGGTTTCAATTCTCATCACCAGAGTTCGTATTTCTGTGTTTTAACGCATAGGCTTAATTTTTATTAACAAATGTCTGAATTTACGAACATTTTTCTTAATTTATTATCGTTATTTGAAATAATGAAGATGGACGTGTAATTTTAGTCTATGAATGACAACGGTATAAATATTGTGCGTTAATATGTCGTTTGCGTGCGATGTTTATTGAAAGTTATGGTATAAAGTGGCTGGTTCCCTAAGAAGCGATGTCACTAACGGACATTACCAATAACCTATCTATCCGTGAATTTGGTCACATAAGATAGAATTTGACACAATATCAATGTAGCTTATGTCAAACGTATATCTTTAGTAATTTAATTCACCGATGGTTAGTTTAAAGTCGCAATATGTCACAGTAATTCGACAAAACAATGTTTGCCACATAAACATGTGATAAGTCTACGAATATTGAACTTGAGAAATAAGCAAAATATGATAAATTTTGCATTTATTCTATACGACAAGGTCCAAGTCGCGGGCTGTTGCCGCGGTAACCAATACATGGGCTCTGAACAAAGGGGCGGAGACTTTAAGTCAGATGCTGGATTGCAGTGCTATTGCAGTTCATATAACTGTGTGGAAACATAGCAGTTGAGATGTAGTTAGCGCGCAGTCGAAGAGTAATAAGCGTGCAGTCGGCGTGCAGTTGACGTGCGGTTACGTCAACTTTAATAGAACTGCAAATTAGTAGCTGACAAAGGCCCAGCCCGCCTGTTCACAGCCATTGTCCATGCGTCGTTACCGCGGACACTACGCGTGGGTAATTCTTATGGTTTTTACTATTTACAAAGATGGTATAGGTTAAATAAAGCAATAAGGTAAAATAACAAATTGAATAGTTAAAATATCAGAGTAATAATTTTGTGTAATTATAGATTTAAATTTTATGCACAAAGCAGGTTTTATTTTGTCACTTTTTGGTGCGTTTTTAGAACGATGCTCAAGCGATATCGTCTCGAGATTTAAAGCGTTTAGTTGAGGTCGAGTTTAAGCTTGAGTATCATTCTAGAATACGGACTATAGTCTCGAAACATATTCTAACACTTGTTGCCTTGCACTGTAAAAAAATCATGTACTTAATCCTGTCATAAAATTTTATTTTTGTTATAAATCTGAAATCCGAAATTAAAGTATATTTAGTCGAATCATGTTGGATAAATCTTTTATTGTTTTATTTTATGCATTTTTATTTTCTTTTAAATAAGTCTCGGTGTGTTCAAAATTTTAGTCGATTATGCTCAAAATTAGGGTCTTTCATGGTTTTATGTAATCGGGGCTGGCGCACTGGTGACCTTATTTTGCTAATAACTTAGGGTCTGAGCGCGTTTACACTTTAAACATTGAACATTTTTTTTTTATTACATTGAAGAACCAAAATTTTTCACTCAGCATATCCATTCTCCACAAAGTGTAAACGAGCTACAATAACAGTAATATTAGTTCAGTGCGCCTCCCCACTCTATAGAAACTAGTGTCTAGAGTAAGTTAGCAATAATGAAATAAATGTAACAGTGACTGCCTCATATCTCTCTGTATGCGACCGATTGTACTGAATCTCACGCCTCTACACCCAGACCTGCTCTGTCCTCCCCACTGCTAACTTACAGACACTCTTATATCTTATCGTTTTAGGTAATTAACTAAAAAAAAACAAAATTTTGACATGTCTTTTCATCTAAAAAAATCGTATAAATAATGTCGTGTAGCAATTTCGAATTCGGCTTTATTCCAAACCGACGTTCGCGTTGGTATAAAATGAAAACAATGTTGGAATGTTCTTACTTTTTACAAAATTTTTAGATTAATAGACATTTCAAGATTGTTTACAGTTACTTAATTACCTAAAACGATAGGATATGTGGTTTAACAAAATGTAAATAAACGTTTTATAGGTAAACAAGTAACATATCGTGAATTTTTTTATAAATAAATAATTATATTGTATGTGCCAATCGAAATTCATTGAAAATGAATGTTGTTTTCGTTTATTTGGCATGGGATAATAATTCGTTGAGGAGTCGATAGTTTATTTAGTTGTAACCTTATGTATGGTATCTTCAATGTACCGATGGCGGTTGTGATCCATTATATTACGTTTGCGACCGCGGAGGGGAGTTTCATGTAAATATTTGTTTTAATACAATAAAGTTGACTAAAAATTTTGATGTGTTTTAATTTTGGTTTACTTTCTGAGTTCGCTAGGTACTATACTGTGACCGTTTCGTCTTTTTCGTTGACGTTTCGGTTCGTGTTTTCGTTATATCGACGTTCTTCTTCTGTGAGTCCACAAAAATCCAAGTTCCTTGAACTTGGATCTTTGTGAAGAGCCACAGATCAGTTTTTACCAATATTTAAGTTAATCGACTCAAGGATAAAAAAAAGTCCATACACAAATTTTAACACCCCGTGGGTCGAAAAGCACTTAAAGCCCGGGTGCCATTTGTACATCTTTGTCAGTCGTTACGGTTAGTCAGAAACCAGGAAGACTGACCAGCCTAATCAAGGGGTACCGTGTTGCCCAGTTACTGGGTTGTGGAGGTCTGATAGGCAGTCGCTTCACAAACCATTAGTATCCAGCTGAATCCGGTTAGACTTGACTATAGAAGCCGACCCCAACGTAATTGGGAAAAGGCTAGGGAGATGATGGTGCTGATTCCCTTATTCACAAACTTAACTAAATTTAAGTTAAATGCATCTTTCTCTTTCCATTTCTTGAAGAAAAGGACAGAAGATACATTAAGCTCAATTCACACGTACCACAACCACACCACAGCGACAACCACACCACAGCGACAACCACACCACAGCGACAACCACACCACAGCGACAACCACACCACAGCGACAACCACACCACAGCGACAACCACACCACAGCGACAACCACACCACAACGACGCCACGTGGTCGGGCGTAAATTTTGTATTGAAAATGAATAGGCAGGATTAAACCTGTCAAATTAGACAGCGCCTGAAGAAAATTGACGTATATTTAGACGCCATGTTTTTAAATTGCGTCTTATTTATCTGGAGTGTCTAAATTTGACAGGACTTAACTAATATTTTATCTTCTGTCCTTTTCTTAATTAAATGGAAAGAGAAAGATGCACTTAAATTTACGTTAATTTGTGAATATAGGAATCGGCACCGATGAGTCCTTATTTAATGAAATAAAACAAATACTGAACGGTATAAAATTTGTATTTCACTTACAAAATATAGAATCACAAACTTCGATCCCTCAGGTCAACATTTCCAACACAACAGTACCATTAGTAATATCTAATTATTAACAATAGAATAGGCGAGATGACAAAAAAAAAGTAATTAGTCCGTCAGTTAGATAATCAAAAAATTTGGGACACGTATTTTTTCTTTTTTCTCGTAAACAGAAAATGACGACAATACAGTGCGTTGAAGTTTCGTGAAACGTCACGCCTTTGTATAAGTTTTACTCAGAAGTGACGTCACAAGCCCCCTCTCCGGAACTTTGAGGCTCTTTATCTTTATATTTTGTTATTAATTTGATCAAGCAAAAAATATGTGTCCAGTATTTTTGGACTGTCTAACAGACGGACTAAACAGAATGTCATTCTTTTGATGTAGTCATCATCCCTATTATCATAATTATTAATTATATTGCAATTCAAATAAGAATCGTAAAATCAAGGGACTAAATTTGAATTTACTTTCTCCCCTAGGGGTGTACACTGTGCTTTTCATTACGATACTCTAAGTTACGAATGCAAGGAAAGTAAAAACAAAAAATGACCGTCAAAATGGTCTTTTGAGAAACGATGTTGTCTCTCATAATCCTTTAAATGTGTATTGTGTTTAGTATTTAAAACGCCTTGCAAGGGCAGGGGGAGTCGTGGTGGACACGTACCTTCCTCCTCAGACCGGCTGGCTTATTAGTACCTATGAAACAGCAATCAGCAATATTTGCGCAGTGATCTCGCGATTAATCGCTTAACGTCAAAAAAAAACGTATTATGTATGAATCGATTGCTAATCGCTCGCTGATTGTTCTAATGCACTGATTGCTGATGACGATAAAGTAGCAATCGCTGGAACTAATTAAATATCACCTTTAACTATGCTCTTAAGAACCATACCTAATACGAAACCACCAAACGAAAAATGCATGTTTTAGTTAACTGATTGCTCCACAGAGGCAGTACTATCGCTAGATTGCTATCGCATTGCTATTGCTGATACGTAATACGAATTGACGTTTGAGAAGCAATTTTTGCGCGATTATTGCGCAATTATCGCGATCGCTCGGCTTCTGCAAGATACGTAATCCCGGTGCGGATCTATTTATTATTGGATATTTAATTTATACCCGATAACCGAATTACGGGCCTCACAAGCTTAGAGATCGAAAGTTTAACGATATTACAACGGTTACCAAAGACTTACTACTTAATCCTCAACATTATGGATGTATTCTATGTTAAAGACAACATCAAACCTTCGAACACGCGTGATACGAGACACAATAGAAAGACAATAGCAGCGCGACAGCCGGCTGTCGCTTGGTCGTTGAAAGGTGGTGCAAGGTCATTCCTATTCTTATTTGAATCGCAGTACACCTCTAACTAGATTAAATGACATCTTAGCTGCCCAATATTTACCCAAATGAATACAGCTCGGCGCGGTGTATGAAGGAATCTTCTTTTTTATTTAGACCTTGTCCAGAAAGGGCGAATTCGCCGTGAAACGTTTCGCGCGAAATCATTTGCGTTGGTGAGATACTATAGACACCAATACATCGCGCCCACAAGCATCGCGCGAATATAAAAATCGCGTTATTAGCCATTATTATCATACGTATAACCCTAGCAGATTTGCTGGACGACACGCACACACGTTAGTCGCGCGGCGGGCAAAAGAATCTCAACTCTCTTTGTGCGTACTTATGGTACATTTCTCCTCGCTGCAAACAGTTGGTATTATTATTATGATTTTGTAGGCTATTATAGCGTAGGTTTTTTCGTTTTTGTATTGGAGTGAAGTATCTGTTACGTAGTAACTATTTATTAATCAGTGCTTTAACTACCATACTTCAAAGACCAGTATCGCTTGAAATACTTGAAAAGGTCGCGAAGCCGCCAGCGGCCACCAGCGGCGGCGCGAGGCCGCTCGCGGCACCGCGGGCCGGTATTCTCCTCAGAAAGATACCACGCGCGCGGGGTCTGGAGGTCGCGCGAGGCCGGCAGCGGCTGCCAGCGGTTATTGGCTTATTTTTGATTACCAGAAACCTGAAAGTTGAAAGGGGTTTGTAATTTTATGGATCCAATCCAACACGAAAGAATGCGATCTCATCAGGTTTCTGGTAAGCTTTTATATATATAAACATACGTAAAGTTAAAAATGAATAAGCTGCGGTAACAACAAAGCTATTTAGCTGCTTTATTCCAGATATTAGTTGTGGAGCAGAAAATAAGCGAAAAAACATGCGTTATTATAATAAAAGTTGTTTGTTTAAAACAAACAACTTCTATTATGAAACCAACTCTGAAATCGAGAAAAAAATATCAGGTGTTTCTTACAAAAGTTAAATGCCCTCCCGACCATAATGTATAAAACAGCCGTCAAAATTCAAAAATTCCACAAAAAAGACAAAATTCCACCATATTTGTAATACAACAATGTATTACAAAATATGGTGGAATTTTGCAATGTATTACAAAATATGATGGAATTTTGACTTTTTTTTTATTTTATTTTTTCTTTCTTAATTAGAAAAATAGTCATAATCTGTGGTTGTAAGTAATGTCTGTCTCCGAAGAAATTCTTCTATTTTCATCTTTATGTTTACGTTTACGGTTAATTCTCGCTAAATACTTTTCAGCGTTCGATGGTTTATTATCAGTGTTTACGTGGGCCATTCATTAAGAGTTGAAGTTGAAGTTGGAATTTTGACAGCTCGCGCGTTTCGTGTGCTTCCCACACTATTTGATAAAAAAACATACGTCCACGAAATAAGTATAACTATTATACGAACTCCGTGGTGTCGGTCTGTCGCTATTGTGACGTCGAATGTGGTGTTATAATTTTATGCCCTTACTAATCTCAGATTATAAAACAGTAGGCAGATAGACAGCGCGGAACATTACGAGTGCGGCGAACGTCGAGACATGTGTGCGTGATTGCCACGTGACTGCGCTGTAAGAACACGTCGTCTCTGTGTGCGTTCCGGTTGCCAGGATGACGAAAAATTACCCGTAATATTTCATTCGTATCTGTTTATATTAATTAAAATATAAATAATAAAGTGCTTAGTGTCTAACAATTTTATAAAGCTAAAAAGTTTGTTTGTTTGAATCTTGAACGCGCTAATTTATTCTCTTATTCACAGAAAAGGACAGAATATAAAATATTAGTTGTCATATTTTTCTGTACACTGTTTTTTACTTTATGTTGGCGAATCGACTGGTGTTCATAATTTTAGTTAGAGACAAAACATTCACTACTTTTATTAACGAAGACTTTTGACACATACAAGATAAGTACACACACTTGATACAAACATACCAACCAAAAAGAAAAAAACACTCGAATTAAATATTCTTGTAGATCGATAATCCTGTGTCCAATACATATTTCCCAACTTAGGGGTAAATTTTTTCACAATAAAATAGCAACACCGACAGATTTCTGTTGAGGTTTTGTGTTCCAAATAAAATAACATCCAAAAAGGCAAAAATAACCATAATAATCTATAAAAAGGTACTCCATCTTCTCTTTTTTGATTTAGGGAACAATTTTTGCAATGTTTAAAAACAAAAGACGGCATCATTCTCGAAAATATGAATATTTTCTGTGACATGTTTACGGCGCGACGCTTCGTGCCGTACTGACTCGAGATTGTATTCGCTTTTGGTTTTGTATTTGCTTTGTTGACCTCACTCGCGGTGTTCCGCGCTATCTATCTGCCTTGTGTTTACTAATCTGAGTTACTAATAATCACTGTGTAAACTTATGCAATGAATAAAGCCTTAACCATACATTTTTTGACGTATACACCTGTCATAACCATATGCAGCGATTATTAGTAAGGCGCTTAACATAATAATTAGTTACTGACTACGTAATTTACAAATTATATTTCGGTTATGGCAACTATCTGATTGCGTGTGCCATCGTTAGTGTTTCATGACACGAGTTAGCTTGTTGGTACATTATCTCTCTTTCCTGTCAAATTGTGCTGACGTTGAGTTATCATAACTGCTTGTTAGGTGACTTGGCTTGGGCGGCATGACCTGGGAAAAGGAAATAACAATAAACCTTCGACACGTGATTCGAGACACAATAGAAAGACAGCCGCAGCGCAGGCAGCGTAGGTGCAGGTGACAGCCGGCAGTCGCTTGGTCGTTGAAAAGTTAAGCTTAAATTCGATAGGCCCTTAACTGGACACGCACATCCAATTTCCTTAAGGATAGCGATTCTCCCAAAACGGAAATAACCAGTCGTCCTCGCAACCGATAGAACTCCAATGAGGCATTGACAATTAATTCAATTTCCTACAATAAAATCCTTTTTCTAAAAAGCTGACATTCAATTATTAGCTTTTTTTTTTGGTGAGTGGGAAATCATCAAATGACTGCTCCCGTCCTGGGCGCGGCGGGAGGGCGTGTCAGACTTTTACTGACTAAAACCCACTCATGTTCCTTCGGTTGCCCTTTATGTTCCAGGGTCACGGTAACTATTATAAACATTCCGCAACATTCAATTATTAGCTGAGAAGGACGATGCTTACAAGACTCACGCTAGATTTAATCTGATTGGCGATATCATCCAGTTGCATGCCAATTTCTCGCCCACTGCCCGTCCATCTGAAAAGTGAAAAGATTGTTTTTAGTGTTTGAACAGAATGGACTGAAAATATTGATAAGAACCGGCAACATCTTTACTATACATGAGAAACAATAATACAGTGACGTTTGAGGAAAATGGTACCTATATGAACGAAAATTAATACTAAAGTTATTCCTAGACCTAGACGTGCGCAGAGTATCACGCAAAAAGCAGCAATGTTAAGAACAGTGAGCGTATTCATACTGATCAAATAACGATACTGTTTTATTTTACACTAATCAGGGACAGTCTGCTATTGCAATCGTGTTTCAATGATCAGTCATCGAATCGACCGTATATTTGACAACTTTGACAGCTTTTGTATGGGAAATGTGTCAAAAGTTTGACGTTACACGTCAAAAATCGATCATTGTGAACCACTATTGCTAATAGCAGACATGAGCCCCAGGCCCCAGGTAAGAACTTTTTCGAAAGACTTAAAATTCAACACCGACCTAGTGTACAGCCAAACGGAGAGCATGGCAGCAGCCCCCAAGGTCACAGCCTGTCCCACCGCCACCACGGTCTGCACGCCGAAGGTGCTGCCGAGCACGCTCAGCAGGTAGCCCGCCAGCAACAGCGCCAGGAACACCAGCGGCGTGCTCAGCATGCTCTGCACGTTCTTACCCTCGTTGTGCGCTGCCAGCTGCTTGTACAGGTCTTCTAGGTCCTGGGGAAGAAATAGAAAGAACTTTTTGAAAAAACCTGATCGTTTTAAAAAACTTACCAAAAACCTAAATAAACCGCGTCGCGTAATAACGATATCACCAATTATTCATTTAGCAGCAAAACCATTTTTAGCAGCAGTGCGAGTTAACTGCATTTTTCGCTCTGCTGCTAAAAAAAGCGGTTATTTTAACTGGTAAACGTTGATTTTAACCGGTTTTTATGACCCGGTTAAATTATTACTCTATAAATCAGTCTACACGAATGAAACCTTTATTTATGTAGAAATGTTTCTCCAAAACCCCGTTAAAGTACATTATTATTAAATGATAGGGTTTAGCCTTTCAACGACCAAGCGACAGTCGGCTGTAACGCTGCTATTGTCTTTCTATTTTGTCTCGAATCACGTGTGTTCGAAGCTTTAATCAAACCTATCCGAAAACCGTTTTTTTTTTCGACAAATAACCGGTAGGATTGGAACATAGGCCTTTAACTCTCTCCGAGCCTCCTACCTTAACTAGCAGCTCCTTAAACTTAGCAGCCATTTCGTCTCCGCCCATCTTTTTCTTGCTGTCGAACGCGTGCAGCGCCTTGTTGAGGCACTTCCTGTGCTCGTCCTCCAGCATGTCAGGGTTCATGTAGGGCCTGGTGCCGCCGCACACCTCTTCCATCAGTGTCTCGTACACGTTGCGCGCTTCTGAGGACGCTGACGTGTTGTTGGCTTCTGCTGTCGCCTGGTGAGTGAGGAGTTTATGTTAGTTACTTTTGGAGTGGGAAGAAGAAAGTATCTATGATAGATAGATATTTGTTTCCATTTTGTAGGACATCCGGAATCTATGTTCTGGATGTCCAGGATGTCAAAAATTAAGGACATATCAATCGAATATTGTAATCACCCCTTTGTGCATATCGGCCATTTTTGGTTTGTTCCCTGATTGATATTGAAGGAAGAAATGGAATTCCCTGCCGGCGCGGCGTCTGTGTTTCCAAATTCATATAACCCGGAAGTATTTAAAAAACGAGTGCATATATAGGCATCTACTGTGTAAGCTCGCTTCATCGTAGGCTCCGTCTATGCCCTCGGGATAGTCTGGGACCAAGAGCAAACCCATAATAATGATAAAAAAAAGTGGAAATTATGTTTTTTATTACTCCTCCGCTGGTCCTTTTCGATTAATCTGATAACGGGATCCAAGACAGTTGAATGGTTTCTCCGGGAGTCATTGACTTTATTACTTGGCGTTATTCTGGTCCAAAAACCACAATCAGCAATGGAGTCCCATTGCTGATTGTGGTTTTTTGGAGTTGCAGTCGTTGAAAGTAGTCGGATATTCTGTTATCCTGCTTACCTGTAGGATCGTCATAGGATTCGGCAGCTCTTCACTGTTGAACACTTCGACGTAACTCTTGAAGTAATTTAGCAGGTCTCTCGCCTTCACCGTCTGGCCGGCGATCTTCTTGGTGACCAGGTTCTCTGGCGCCAGCAGCATCGGCACCAGCTGCTTCAGGCATGATTTGAATTCTCCATCTATGTCTGGAATGATAAAATGATGTATTAATCGCTGGTGTAGCGGGTTCTGTACGGCTAGGCATCGTTGTGTTATCTACTATATAAAAATAAGTCGGCTTTTCCTTCCTGACGCTATAACTCCGGAACGCACGAACCGATTTCTACGGTTTTGCATTCGTTGGAAAGGTCTCGGGCTCCGTGAGGCTTACAGCAAAGAAAAAAATTTTTTTTCATCTTTTAATCACCAAACGAAATGTTACATAAAACGAAGCCATCTGGTGGCGAAACGGAGTTCGCCGGGTTTGCTAGTTTGGTTTAAAAGTATAGACGCTTTTATACTAGTCATCAATGATTATATGCAAAACTTGGGTCTGCAATGTTTTTGTAGAATTTTGTCCATAAGAAGGCACAATTAGCGAGGAGAAAGTCACGGTTGACAGCTAGTCTCAATATGAAAAAAATAACAAGCGTCGTATCTCTTTATTAATTATGTAATATAAGCGGGTATACGATACAGGTGGCCGCAAAGCGCAACATAAAAAGATATAACATTTTTGCAAGCCGCATAGCGTGTATCATGTTACTTAGTAATTAGTTTGTGGTGGTCTGATTAGGAGTCTCATGCCTGCCGGGGTTGCGGAATAGTTATAATAGTTACCGTGACCCCGGAACATAAAGGGCAACCGAAGAAAAGAAACATGAGTGGGTTTTAGTCAGTAAAAGACACGCCCTTTCGCCCCGCCCAGGACGGGAGAAGTCATTAGATGATTTCCCACACCAAAAAATAATATAGGCAGTCTCTCCGTATAAGTTGATCCGGTCCGTCCGAATTCAGTTAGTCTGGATGTCGACTCCCAACTCCCGAACATAGTTGAGAATGATTAGAAGAAGAAGCCATTGTTCTCAAAACTTAAGGCCCATACATTTATTCCACCTCAAACCCCAAAGCAACTCTTCATTAAAATTACTGCAAGACTTTTGCAGTCTTGTAGTCTTTGGGGTTAAAAGGAATGATTTTTGGGATTAAGTGGAACAAGCCGAGATGACAATGATGAGTATGCATATGCCCTGAAGGTTATCCAACTTACAAGCGTCCCTTACCAGACAATTTCCCGCTGAACTGGGGGTCCGTGGAGACCTTGGACCCTGGGTAGGGCATGAGGAAGCACGTGACGTCCTCGAAGCAGCGCGCGATGTCTTGGCGCACGCGCTGCAGTTCTGAGTGCTGGCCTTCCCGGATCTGAAGGGGCGGAGGTCTGTTCAGTTCAGTTCTCATAAAATATTCATACTAAGGTAAAGGCACCTAATTCCGCGCTGTTTTTAACATAACACGAAAGAACATTATAAATTAAGTATTTATCGGACCTTTGTGTACAATTTTATATTTTTATCAGAAGTGTTAGCTATCAAATTTTTGAAAAATATTTGCAGTTTGTCAGTAGAAGGTTATTGAAGCTGATAAAATAAATAAAAATATAAAAAAGTCCGAGGTACCTTATTCCGATTTAAAAATCGTAATTCCGATGCATTTGGTTCCTAATTCCGAGTATAAAAATAGAAAGGGAACTATGTAGGGAGAATTATACATGATGTTTAAAAGTCAACGCGTATCTACTAAGCACATAAAATAATGAACACTCTGTATTTAAACAGGGTCTTAACTAACTTCGGAATTAGGTTCTCATGTAATCTTATTCCGACGTAAATACATCGGAATTAGGTACTCATGTAACCTTATTCCGACGTAAATACATCGGAATAGCGTTTTATGATGCTATATCAAAGTTTCTAATTCCGAGTACTAAAAAGTAAAAGATTTTTTAATATTATGCAAATAAAATAATGTATAGTTACAATATGAAAGGAAAACAAATATAAAGTACATACATATAATAACAGAACACTTATAAAACCTAATGTCTTCACTAAAATCTTCTATACAACGTATTAATAAAGTACCTGTACAAACAATTTTTGACCTGCTATAATTAGTAAATGCGACGCCACGGTGTACCTCGGAAATAGATTATTAAATGTATGAGTTATTCATTAAGTCAGAACTAACACATTAAAGTTTATAATCATAAAACAGACACCGAAATTTAAAAAAACTAAATGTCTTTAAATTTGTTTTTCCGTGGTATACATCGGCTTTTAGGAACACACTAAAATATTTTGCACCTAATGCCGCGGTATTTTCAACCGACTTCAAAAAAAGGAGGAGGTTCTCAATTCGACTGTATTTTTTTTTTTTTTTTTTTTTTTTATCTTTGTTACTCGATTTCTCGAAGACGCCTGGACCGATTTCAAAAATTCTTTTTTTAATCGAAAGGGTATGTTTGTCATTTGGTCCCATTGTCATCAGGTCAGGATCTGATGGTGGAAACCCTGAGAAATTGAGGGCATCTCTAGAAAATTGTAGGCGAGCATCGGGTAAAAACTTAATATTAATGTGTATATCTGATGACACTACAATACCATGGAGGTTTAGGGCAGATCTGATGATGGAGATGACAGAGAATCAAGGGAACTCCTCAACGGTACATCTTAGCTACATCGTCTTTGGGCTTATTTTATTCGTGATGACAAGATCTTTACACCGAGATGGGTTATGACTGCCACTGCAAGCTCCGTGATGCAGGTGCAGTACAGTTTAGGGAACTCCTTAATGGTTGATAGCAGCTACATAGTGTTTGGGCTTATTTTTTTTGTATTGATGAGTAATTTACACCGAGATTGATTATACTGCAGATTCGATAGTGCAGACAAAATACACTTTAAGGATATCCTAAATGGTTCGTAGCAGCTACCTCGTGTTCCAGCTTCATTGAAGTGAACATAAAACTGAAATTGGTTATGATTTGTCGTTTTAAATCGATGATTTATTAAATGGAGCACATTCAGAAGAAGAAGTTTCATTGTAATTGTCTGCGTTGTTAAACGTTTGATGCTTTTTTACGCTTGGATGAAACTTGGTATGGACATGGCAGCCTGGATACTTTAGTTAGACATTGGGAATCGACACTAAAAAGTAAAAAATAAAAAACTTTTTACAAAAAAATATTAACCGCCTTCAAAACTAAAAACATAAAAATAACTAAAATTTCGGAAGTCGGTGGCAACACAAATTGACGGGCAGAAAATATAAGCCACCGACTTCCGAAATTTTAGTTATTTTTATGTTTTTAGTTTTGAAGGCGGTTAATATTTTTTTGTAAAAAGTTTTTTTTAAACACTTATTTTCTTGCTAATTTGTAAATAAAATACTCAAATCTTAAGTGTTTTCGATAAAAAATATTATCCTTTCAATATTTCAACCTAAACGAAAACTCGCGTTGTATAAAATTATTACGTAAAACACTATTTGGCAAATCGTAATACTCACGTGCATAAGGTCCCAAATGTATGAAGTGTGCTTTCGACGCCGCTCCCCGCGGCAAAATGACCGATTATTTTACAGTGTGACCATACTAAACTCTCCTTTGTATAAATAAATATGAACAGATAATTATTAATTCATTATTTTATCATGCAGACCATAAATAACTAGTAAATTGCTTTAAAAAACTGTTTTTCTAAATACATCGGAATATGATGCCATTTTTAGAACCCCTCGGAATAAGGTGCATTTACCTTAATATTGTAAATGCGAAAGTAACTCTGTCTGTCTGCTACGCTTTCACGCCAAAACTACCCATTTGACTGAGAAAGGACATAGGATATTTTTTTACGGGTATTTTTGGACATCCTTGTGGACGAAGCCACGGGCAAAAGATAGTACTGCATAGCAAATGTATGAATGAAGCATTTGTTTTAGACAGAAAATTACTATGCCAAACTTATTTATTCTAGGGTGGATCAGGTAATTGTATCAAAATTCTGTTAGTGTGATAAGTAATGTTGGTTGGTACTGACAATTAACAATTCCACAGTCATCGCGACACAACACTTGGGCCTCATATGTGTGCAGTAGTACGAATGAGAATAGAGGCTATAAGATTGCAGTTAGCGACCTCATAGCCTAGATTCTCATTCGTCTCAAGCTGGTTTCCACCGCGAGCGGAACGGCCCCATTAATGACTTCGTTTGCAAGCGCAAACTGCATACTTGTATTTCCACCAACAAAATTATGATTCTTAATACATAATTGTTTATTAATGCATTTATTATTTATTATTATTCGACTATTTGTTGTTCATTTGTTTTTCTATTTGTTATTTGCAGTTTGCGCTTGCGAACAAAGTCATTAATGGGTCCGTTCCGCTCGCGGTGGAAACCGGGCTTCATGAATGGTTACCGTAAGTCGCTTTTTAAGCAGCTGTTCCCCTCCCACGGCGCCGTACGGATGGTCGTACGGGTAGGACCAGTCTCGCACCAGGAACTGCAGCCACTGGAAGGGCTTGCCTCCAATCTCGTCCTTCGCCACTCGTCCGTACTCCATGAAAAGCTGAAACATGTGATATTATCTTAAAAAATTAGTTACTAAACTTCCGCCATTTCATATTTAACAGTAAACTTAATATTTTTTTACCAGTATCTTGTAAGCTAATCTTACCCGAAAACGGGCAACGCGCAGCGTATTTAATAATGCCTTCAAGGCGCTGGAGGTTTCCTTCTTATCGATTATATCGGCAGAGTGTGAAGAAGCAACAATAGCATTCAGAGACTATTTTCTGACTGGCTAGCCTACAATGGATACGTTTTCAAGCTACATGTCAGACATAGACCTTAATTAATCTACTGTAAAGGTCAGCAGTTTGGAAAATCTACAAAATAAATTTGGCAATCGCCTTATAGTTTCATCACGTCTAGAGATCAGCTCCTCAATACCTGTAAGTGCTGCAGATCGTCTTCTTCGATGTTCTGCGAGAGGTTGTAGATCTGCACCGAGGACAGCATGGTGGACAGCGCAAACACCGTGGCGTTGTCCTTTACCGTGGAGTTGCTGTCGAATGTGCCCTGAGTGTCCATCAGCAGGACTACCACCTACAACGTAAAGGACCAGTTAATAATGAAAACAACGATTTTGTACAAAAGCAGAACAGATGCGGAAAATTGAACAGTTGCGGAAAGCTGAAATGGCGCTTGCGCGTTATACAAAATACAGGTCTTCTATGGACATAACTGGGGGCGTACCACAAGCCCTTATAGCAGTATTACTTTGATATTACTTTCAGTGGGAAAGAGACGTCGCTATAGACAGCGTGTCTAACGCTGTCACTTGCACACTCCTGCAACAGGACTAAAACAATCTTACTTTAAACGTCATGGTAAGGGGGCAGAATAGAGCTGAATAAGTGTACCTACGAATTATTTATATAAAACAGTACAAAAAGAAGTCAACTAATTAACAGTAACAATACAATTAGAGGCATAAAAATATAATTTAAAAAGAATACTACGTCTTATCGACATGTGAACGCATACATTATGACGGAGACCACACAAAGACGATAGGAATCACACACGTTTAAAGCTTGGCCTTGCAAACAATGAGCAAACATATACTTAATATGCACGTGAGATTTGTTCAAATCATTAATCTCATTGTACATATTATGATATTACGTTCCCTAGCTACTCTACCTATGGAAGATGAGGTTTCACCTAACTCAACTCCCCTTTTAGGGGTTGTTTCGCCACTAAGCTCTTCAGGGTGGAGGGTCATTTGTAGGCAAAATGATTGTTATAGCCATAACCATGCAGATACGGATAGTAAAAGATGCTAACGGGTGATTCTTTAAAACCGAGGGAAATCGACTCATTGGTATGGCTTAATTATTTTTGTACAATATAATATCAGTTAGAATATTTATTTGTCCGGGTCACTAAATGTAAAAACATTATGTCAAAGGCACTCATTTGCACCCATTGACTTACGATTTAGAGCGTGCTGATTAATTGATCAGCCAGATTAATTATGAAAAAGGCAGAATAATGAGATTTTGGGCCAGATTAATTTAAATCATGCAGATAAATGATAATGTCACTTTATTTTAAATATATTTTATTAATTAAACATTCATAATCAGAATCACAGTATAGTTATAGTTACATATTATAATTATATATATATAATATATATTAAACATTAATTAAATTGAGTTTTAAATCACAATTTCGTCAGTCATCTTTTGTTTTAAACAAAATTCTTACAAACACTTTAAAATATAATCATAAAATCTTAGTCATACTATCTTAGTCCGCGCTAACGAGATATAATGTTCTTAAAAAGGTAATATATTTCAAATTAAATTCAATATAATTCAGCCTTCATTTTCAATTGAGGAAACTTTAAAATAATCTTCCTTTTTAACAAAACTCTTAATAACATACAACAGAAATAGCAAAGGTCTAGATTTTAAACTAAACCCCTACTAGGTACTGATAATAAAAACAGTAAAATCTTTGATTTAACTAAACACTTAATAACACACAACAGAAACAGTAAAGATCTTGATTTTAAAGTAAACCTCGTTGTAACGACTAATATTAAAAAAAGTAAAATCTTCGTTGAAAACTAAACAATAATAATGATATTCATGAGAATCAAAATCAGTCCAAATTTAAAAGAGGTTTCACTAACTTGAGATCAAAGAATTGAATCTAGGAATATTTCTACCTAGATATCAAAAAATATTTAAATCTTCGTCGTCAGAGTCCAATAGATACGGATTGACATTTTTTAAATCAATACTAAAATGTTGGTTTCCATCCTTTGTAAAAGTTATCTCTGAAATGTTATCGAATACATCTCCTAAAGATACAATATATCGATCTGCTCTATCGATCCCTTCTCCTTTAGTTTTATTTTTTTTCATTACTGTTGATTTTTTTTTTTTTTTTTTTTATTATAATGGGCTTGCTCTTGGTCCCAGACTAGCCCGAGGGCATAGACGGAGCCTACGATGGAGCGAGCTTACCCAGTAGATGCCTATGCACTCTATTCTTAAATACTTCCGGGTTATATGAATTTGGAAACACAGACGCCGGCAGGGAGTTCCATTCCTTTGCGGTGCGCATTATGAACGATTTTGAGAAGCGCTGCGTGCGGATATGAGGAATATCAACCAAGAAATTCGAAATTTTTTGATTCTTTTCCATTGGCAACTTGTGTATTACTTATTCCTAATGATTTACTTTTACTATGTGAGCAGTTCCGTATTAAGGTGGTTTTATCAATCTCTGACAAACTGGTCCCTTCTTCATTTACTGTTTTCTTAGGCGTTCCGCTAATATCATGGTGTTCATTCGTTTTATTACTCATTGTCCAAAAAGATTCACCAATTTCTCTCAGTTGTCTTGTGGAATTAACTAGCGGTGTGACTGGCAAAATATGAGGGACTTCTTCTAAGCGATAAAACCCAAGATGATTCATGTGGTTGCAACTAATGGCTTGATAAAGACACTCTTGATCAATGCAACTCAATTTTCGAACGGCTATCTCAGGTGATTCCAAGTTCCAAACTATCTGGTGCATTTTCATGCACCCTGAAAAAGCTTTAACATTTTGTGGAAAAAGTAAGTCCTTCTCATTAACATCATACTCAGAAACAGTTAAAGTCGAAGTCTTTCTTTTCTTGTTTGTTTCTTTAGTTTTGCCATCGTGATTCTTTATATAGATCTGAAACAAGAAAGTGGGGTTTTATTATAAAATGAAAAGTCAATAGGTAAAATCCAGTCTAACCCAAGATCTGAACAAAAATCATAAACTGCCACTTTCGTCTTCAATCTACATCGGTGTGCCACTAGACGGACGTCAGTTACCAAAGTTGCGCGTAATAAACTGTAAAAACTGTGGTCTATTACTAAATAAACTTCACAAGACCATAATATAGTTAGGAATAATAACAAAATAAAGTTATTTTTTTTTTATTCATAATAAGTTCTAAGACAACTAAGTCTGTGTAAGGTTCTTCCATGAAAGAAATCTAATTCATCTGGACATCTAAATTCATCTGGCCTTAAGAGCCAGATAAAACCAGACTAATGCAAGCCAGATGAATTAGGAATTTGAAGAAAATTAAACTCTGCTCTTTCATTTATAAATTTACAAAAGTAATAGTGTAATAAATGTAAATAAACAACCTGATAACACACTTTGGTTAATTATAACAAAACATAAGGACATATGTACAATTAATAAATTAAGACAGATTAATTATGCCGCTTACCTTACAATCGCCAGACGACGGGTTTCAATCGTATTTTTTCGCCAAATACACGCGACGCACGACTACTCCACGCTACGGATCGGCAATGACTGGCGCAGCCAATCACGAGCCGATTTTATTCAATGAAAAACTTGATGTTTACGTTGAATTCATGCTTGGCAAAGATGCGCCAGACAAATTATCATTTTAGTCGAGGACAATTTTTAAAGTATTGTTATTACGATAATATACAAGTTTCTTTAATTTAACTATGATAATATTAAAAAATAAACATTCAAATATCGATACTACTTACAATTATTTTTTATTTCGACAATTGGTAACAGGAAAAAAAAATATTTAACAAAAACCGACGTTGGGACACAGCAGATTAATTAGAATTGACTGTTATCTGCAAACTTATATAATATTTGTTTAAATAAATCGCATAAGTAATATAAGGCCACTATAGATATTAACTATTTACATAACACCTGCAAAGGATATTTCAATTGGACTTTACTTTCTCATGTTCTTCAATGAAAATGTTGTCAAAATGGTGGTTCAAAGAATCACCCATCACATCTTCATCCCTTATTTTGACAGTTAAATAAAAGTCAAAAGTCAAATTGTTTATTACCATTAAACCGTGGCTGGAGGCACTTTGGAATGTCAATTACATTTAAAAATAGTTGATTCTAGTCGCCCATTCCAAAAGGTTTTTTTTTATATGGAGAAGAATGGGCAAGAAACTCCATTTAATGCTAAGTTCAGTTTAATATTGCGATCTGGAAAGGCAGAAACAATGTTTATTACCTTTTCTCCGCTAGGCAGGGAAGCCTTGAAAGGCTGCGACCAGAGGTGTATGCCTGTGGTGTGTCTATCGGAGCCGCCGCGCCACGAGAACCCCTTCAAAGACTCGTCCTCTTTGCCCAGCCACTCGCCCCCGCCTTCTCCATTGTTGTACTGGAAAATGAGTCGGAAAGCGTCAACGTACAGACATACATGTATGTGGTTTGAGTACAGTTTGCTTAGTGTGTTCAAGAGGTATCGTGTCGCCCAGTGTGGAGGTCTGATAGGCAATCGCTTCACGTAAAACATTGGTAACAGCTGAATCCGGTTGGGCTGGGAGCCGACCCCAATATAGATGGGAAAGAATTTTGGGAGATGATGACAGTTTGATCTCGTGGAAAAAACGTAGTAGCTAGACTCCATGACTCTGGTCGTGGTATAGTCAAATATAAGAACTTATATATTATACCTAGAGTAGCCATTCGTAGGTCGTTGACTGTCGTTACGGGTAGTCAGAAGCCAGAAAGTCTGACATACATGTATGTGGTTTGAGTACAGTTTGCTTAGTGTGTTCAAGAGGTATCGTGTCGCCCAGTGTGGAGGTCTGATAGGCAATCGCTTCACGTAAAACATTGGTAACAGCTGAATCCGGTTGGGCTGGGAGCCGACCCCAATATAGATGGGAAAGAATTTTGGGAGATGATGACAGTTTGATCTCGTGGAAAAAACGTAGTAGCTAGACTCCATGACTCTGGTCGTGGTATAGTCAAATATAAGAACTTATATATTATACCTAGAGTAGCCATTCGTAGGTCGTTGACTGTCGTTACGGGTAGTCAGAAGCCAGAAAGTCTGACAATCAGGCTTACCAAGCAGTATCGTGTTAGGTTGTTGAGGTCTGACAGGCAGTCGCTCCATTATCATTCGTATTCAGTTGAATCCGAGTAGACTGAACCTCAACTGTTATATACTTGGAAACAGGCTAGCAGGATGATGATCCCTGCTGACCCAGTCTTCTCATCTCAACTCACCGTCCGGTCCAAGTACCGCAAGAAGAAGTCCAGCAGGAAGGACTTGCCCTTCCTGTAAGCGCCGGCCACGGAGACCAGCACTACGGGCCGGTCCTTCACGTCCTCGCGCAGCAGCAGCTCCTGCAGCGCGCGCTCGTCCAGCAGGAACTTGTGCTCCTCGCTCGGGGTCACCACCTGGATGCCCTGGCCTGACGACAGGCTGTCTGTATTTTCTGAAAAGATTTATTGGAATTTTGATTATAGATATGAGAATAAGGTTGACAGTTCCTCACTGTCATCTAAAACGGTGAATCTTACAACAAGACCGGTGGTGACATCTGAATGCCCTGGCCTGAGGACAGGCTGTCTGTATTTCCTGGATATTTTCCAACTTAGGTTGTATGGAGGAATAAGGTTGACAGTTCCTCATTCTCCATCTAAAAGGATCCGATCAGCCGGTTGTTGTGTCATGTGGGCTCGGTGGACGGTTGCTATACGTGCGAGTGACTGAAAATTGTTATTTATTTTCATGCCGAAAAGGCGAAATTCGATTACCACCTCAATCGACTTTCGTTTGCTAATTATAGCAGCGTCACTCGTCAATGAAATAGGCCTGCGAGTTAATATGAATCACATTTTTGTATGATTCCTATTAGCTACTCGTTTTCTTCAATTCTTTTCAAATAGACTGAATATGCGTCTTCGTTCGTTTCCTAAACAAACTGGGTTTTAGACGACTGTGATTGAAAGTTTTCAAATTATTGTCTGTCATTAAGTTGAAGAAGTACAATAATATTGTGGACACCGTTATGGCTGAGCCATGGGTAAGTTTCCGATCAAATATTTATTATAGTATTACTTCTCAGTATTTGTTTGTAAACGCACCCACGATACAGAACACCGGAACGCTTGGCTGCTAGATGGGTTCGATTTCCGGACGGAACAAATATTTGAATGGACAACATTTGTATTTGTTTCAAGAATGGTGAATGTAGAGTCTAAATGTTTGGATACGCTCCCGCTAGAGAGGACGATTATAGTCGTGCCGTTATTACGTTGTTATTTTTTTTTATTAATGTGTTTTCCTTCGAAAAAAATAGGATAAGTCGTCCTTTAGATTAGTTAGGTACAGCTATCTTTTAATCAAACTTCAGTGCGATAAAAATGCACTCAAAACTTCTCTCTAGCCTGGCCTCAGATAGATATCGTTGATACTAACACCTATTATCTTTTTTTATCTGCAGATGTGAGCGTAATGTTGTTTGTATGTAAACAGCAACGTCCTTAAAAACTCTAGAATCTAAATCATTCGTAGGTATCATTTAACCTTTCAACGACCAACCGACAGCGGGCTGCTATTGTCTTTCTACTGTGTCTGGAATCACGTGTGTTTGAAGGTTTAATTAATTATTAATTTTTAACTGTCCAGTCTTTTCTTCTGGTCACTCTTTTGGAGTCAGTTTACAGAGTCTGACTGGGTTACATATTTTGCAAAGATCCGCATCTACAGTTAACCAAATTCCTCTATTAACCAATTAATACCATAATTAAACAGGCTGTACCCACTCATCGTAACTTGTGATTAAAACGCAACCAGACTATATTAGTATTGCGTACTCTACTCAATGATTACGCCACAGTAATTATAACTTGTAATGAGTTCATAGTTTACCGTTCGGTGCTCTGTTCACCGTAGTTTCGCACAAGCTACGATTTTATTATTGCTCCGCTCCCGTAGGACATAGCATGATATTCTATAGCCTATACGCTATCCTCGTGTATTGGCTATATTACTGTAGAAATTCATCAAAATCCGTTCATTATTTTTGCGCGAAACAGTAACTAACATGCACATTAAAACACACACATAATTCAACGTTCGTAGTCGTAATATTATGAGGATTAGTAGGATTTACGTATGTAGCCGATATCTACGCCGTTAGAGGTTTCTTTTTTGAATATTAGACAATCCTTCCACATTATCCATCCATACTAATATTATAAATGGGAAAGTGTGTCTGTCTGTCTGTCTGTCTGTCTGTATGTGTCTTTCTTTCACGGCAAAACGGAGCGACGAATTGACGTGATTTTTTAAGTGGAGATAGTTGAAGGGATGGAGAGTAACATAGGCTACATTTTGTCTCTTTCTAACGCGAGCGAAGCCGCGGGCAGGAGCTAGTTCTATTATATTCCTAACCACTACAACTCTTGAATGAAAGCATGATTCAACAGTGGAGAAGCCAGGGGGCCAATTCTCGGTTTTAGAGATGATGTCGAATTCGACAAAAAATACGAATGACGTCATTTTTTCGTCAAATTTTAAAAGTTGCTATTCTGGGGATGTCGAGTTCGACATTTGTCGAAGGCTAACGTAAGAGTTCATGTCGAGTGCTTCTGAGCAGTAGAGATGTCATGTCGATTGTAGAGATACGTAATTTCTGTGTGAATTCGTTGAGTTTTGGATTGTACCCTGTGTTTTTATTTTCTTATTTTTTTAATAAAATACGGCTTGGCATCTCATACCTACTCGAAATTCGATTTATACTTTTTGATTTGTGCATTGTGTTTTCTTGAAACGACGACCACGATTAGACTCGAAACTACTGAAAGATGGACGAGTTTATTTGTTTATTAGAATTTCTATCTTGCACACCCTAAAATACCTAAATTACGTATTTGTTGACTGCACAATTATTGTGACCGATTTTATTATAATTGATTTTTTGTGTGACTTAACTATTTTTATTATAAAATAATAGTCCGGTCAAAATAGACATTCAAGGTTACATTAATTCGCACCTAGCTAAAAATTGGCATGAATATTGAGAACCCTATTACACACAATTTGTCAATTATCCACATGACTCCAGCGTGTGGAAAAAAAGTTATTCAAGGTCAAATGTTGCAAAAATCGGTTTTTTGAGTTTTCCAGCTAAACGGTAAGTGTTATCATAAAAATAGGTGAGACAAAAATTATTCATCATACAATTATGTATAAAATTGTTCCTACACATTTTTTCTTAAGAATCACCATTTCGGAGATATAGCGATACTAAATGTTGAAAACGTTGTGTTACTCATAATATGCACACGTTTCCGCGCCACCCGTGAGGTAGTGTACATGGCGCGTTTTTTTTTACGTGGTTTCCCCGGTAGGCCTATTCCAGGATCTATTTTGGTTCTGTTGAGTTAAAAAGCTATTGTATTAAATTGAAAATGGTACTATTGTAATGACAAGAGCGGTGTAAGTAATGAGTAATTTGAGAAAATTATTCGTCTGATTGATACTATATTTGCTTATTTATTTTAGTACGTATAATATATGTATTTTAATTAATTTGTAATTTTTGTAATAATTAACATCTGTTTTTTTTTTAATATTTGCACCTGCCATCATATCTCTGTACTACCGATGGTTGACTGGTAGAGAATGCCTAAGGCACTAAGTCCGCCTCTGTACATGAATTTTGTGCATAAAGTGTAAATAAATAAATAAATACTCTTCTAATGGAACATAATCCATACTGTCTTCTTCTTCTTCTTCTTCTTCTTCCTGCTGGGTACAAATAAATTTTTCAAAGAACGATGCTTTAGGTGTCTCCTTGCATATATCGTAAGAATCTTCTTCTACTGGCGATTGAACATTGGAGCACGATTGACCTCGACAACTGATACATGCTAATGAACAAAACAACCCAAGTATGGCTAATATCAAGTTCAAGTATGGCTTGGTAATAAACTAAACCCAGAAGACTGGGGTTGGAAATTAATTGACAATATATTGGAACCAGTTAAGACTTTACTTCCTCCTGCACCGGAAAAACTTCTCAATACAATTTTTGGAATTGCAAAACGGGGTGTAATGCTAAATGCGGCTGTAAAAAAGTTGGGTTGTTTTGTTCATTAGCATTAGCATGTATCAGTTGTCGAGGTCAATCGTGCTCCAATGTTCAATCGCCAGTAGAAGAAGATTCTTACGATATATGCGAGGAGACATCTGATGCATAGCTCTTTGAAAAATTTATTTGTACCCAGCAGGAAGAAGAAGAAGAAGAAGAAGAAGACAGTATGGATTATGTTCCATTAGAAGAGTATCAATCAGACGAATAATTTTCTCAAATTACTCATTACTTACACCGCTCTTGTCATTACAATAGTACCATTTTCAATTTAATACAATAGCTTTATAACTCAACAGAACCACAATAGATCGTGGAATAGGCCTACCGGGGAAACTACGTGAAAAAAAACGCGCCATGTACACTACCTCACGGGTGGCGCGGAAACGTGTGCATATTATGAGTAACACAACGTTTTCAACATTTTGCATCGCTATATCTCCGAAATGGTGATTCTTAAGAAAAAAAGTGTAGGAACAATTTTTATACATAATTGTATGATGAATAATTTTTGTCTCTACCTATTTTTATGATAACACTTACCGTTTAGCTGGAAAACTCAAAAAACCGATTTTTGCAACATTTGACCTTGAATAACTTTTTTTCCACACGCTGGAGTCATGTGGATAATTGACAAATTGTGTGTAATAGGGTTCTCAACATTCATGCCAATTTTTAGCTAGGTGCGAATTAATGTAACCTTGCCCCTATTTTTGAAGCTAATTTGACCGGACTATAAAGAACTTTATCATTTAATTCCTACCTAACACTTGAATTCCGTCATTGAGTTTGACAGACAGTCAACTGTCAAACTGATTATTTTTACACCAAACGTTTCGTTTTATACTTAAATATTCGTATATTCAGCATTTTAAAACAAAATCATTCATTCACTTATGCTACTTTTACTAAACTACCAAAAACGGAACGTGCGATTCTTCTGTTCTTCATAATGGTAACATTATCTTCACTCGACTCGACACTTTCGTGACATTTATTTCTATTTTGACTGAGAATACGGCGGGGTTATTACCTATGAAACAGCAATGAGCAATATTTGCGCAGTGATCGCACGATCACCGCGCTATCGTCAAAAAAAATCGTATTATGTATGAACCGATTGCTAATCGCTCGCTGATTGTTCTAATGCACTTATTGCTACGATGACGATAAAGTAGCAATCGCTGGAACTAATTAAATATCACCTTTAATAAAAAAAACTTAACTTTGCTCTTAAAAACCATACTATATACGAAACCACCAAACGAAAAATGCATATTTTAGTTAACTGATTGCTCCACAGAGGCAGCACTATCGCTAGTTTGCTATTTGACGTGACGTATTTTGAATTTGACGTTTGAGCAGCAAATTTTGCTAAATTATCGCGATCGCTCGGCTATTGCAAGATACGTAATCCCAGTGCGGAATTCTGCTCAATTCGACATTTTCTGGTAGAGATAGAGATATTTTTGATAGACATAGAGATAGACTTACAATCTCGAACTCGAGATAAATGGCGAAAATCGAGAATTGGCCCCCAGGAAAGCGCCGAGCGATGAAGCACGAGTCCCAGGGTTCAAGAAACGATTCAACTATCTCGTATTCCGCAACGAAATTAATCAAAAAAGAAAAGGTCAGCGGAAGAGTAAGAAAAAGTTGTTTTAAATAGTTTGTTTCAATAAAAAACTGTGTCTGTAGAGAAGGTGAGTGCGTGTGTTAGATGTTTCTGTAGAGAAGGTGAGTGCATCGTCAATGTAGTGAATCTTATTAGCAGTAGTCACAGAGAATCGCAGAGGTGGTAGTTTCGATTCGCAACTAGAACATTATTTATGTGAGGAACATGTTTGTTCTTTGGTGTAATTTATTTATAATCTATACTAATAAATGGCAAAGTGTGTCTGTCTGTCTGTCTGTATGTTTGTCTTTCTTTCACGGCAAAACGGAGCGACGAATTGACGTGATTTTTTAAGTGGAGATAGTTGAAGGGATGGAGCGAGTAACATAGGCTACTTTTTGTTTCTTTCTAACGCGAGCGAAACCGCGGGCAAAAGCCAATAGCATTCCTCGATAAATGGGCTATCTAACACTGAAAGATTTTTTAAATCGGACCAGTAGTTCCAGAGATTACCCCCTACATACAAACTTACAAACCTACAAACTTACAAACTTACAAATTTTACCTCATTATAATATTAGTATAGATGTATAATAATATGGATTGTATGTATGCAAAAATATTTACAATTATTTTATTATCTAGGTTACCCCGTACATAAACTGTGAATTCAAAAATAGCACACTAAGGGCACCACGCGCAATAATAATGCAATATATTAATGTCATTGAGAAACATCTGTGAGTTGCACGCGACTCTATGCGTAAAGATTAGTGTACACGGGTAGAGTTAACGCCAGAGTCAATTAGTATAATACTCTACCAATGCTAAGTGCTTTACAAGTCTCAATAAAATAGCTATCTTCACGTAAATTTATATTTTACTAGCTTTCGCCCGCGTGTATGTCGAACTTTCATTTTACCCTTTTAATAGTCTTATTTCCTACAATCCATTATTAGTGGATGCCTCCTCTTCACAAAGAACACACCCCTGGTCTCTATGCAGGCTCAGTGGTTACAGTCAGTCAGTTTAGCATTTTATACAAATATATGTAGGTATTAGTAGAGTAACTAGTATTTGACGTAAAGTTTGCGGCAGAGTAGAATGAGTGTTGAGGTGGGGGATGGCAAGTGGTAGAGTAACTTGCTCGCGAAACTAGTCACTCTACTCTTTCAAGATTTCTATCTTTCTCTGCCAATTCCGTCTACGTTGACATAGTTAGCAGTTTAGTTAGTATTAGTACTCGACTACCGTTACCGTGACACTATTCCATTGACTCTACCCGTGCGTGTGCGCCAGACTTAAGTACTTACGCCAGATCGTAAACTTTTGATGTGTCATTCGCAGAGCGAACAACATTATCTACATCTTTCATGTATACTTATAATATCATTAAGTTTCCATTAACAAATTGTCCCGTATTCTGGATTTATGCCTGTTATAAGAGACCATATATTGTAACTATTAATGTATTAACTATTTTTTTAATGTTCTAAATATAGAACGTTACCCAAGTCTCACATCTATAGTTTATTTTGAACATAATTAAATGCTACCGTTCTCTGCCACATACATAATAATACCAGCCTTACTGTCCCACTGCAGGGCAAAGGCCTCTTCTCATACAGAGAAGGCCCGAGAATTAATAACCACGCTTGCTCAAGGCCCATTGGCGATTTCGGACTTGTATTTACTACAAGTCCAGGTTTCCTCACGATGTTTTCCTTCATCGATGTCTGTGATGTCCAAGAAAAACTTTAGAAAGTACATATGCATTGAAAAAGTCACATTGGTACTTGCCAGGATTCGAACCCACAACCTCTTGCACGCGAGGCGGGCGCCTTAACCACTAGGTCATCACATGTCACATATCTCGGCAGAAATGAGTTCATATCTGCATTAACCTTTTAACGACCAAGCGAAAGCATACAGTCGGGCTGCTATTGTCTTTCTAGTCTCGAATCAAGGATTAAACCTTCGAACACACGTGATTCGAGACACAATAGAAAGACAATAGCAGCGCGACAGCCGGCTGTCGGATGGTCGTCGAAAGGTTAATTAAATTCTCCTGTTGCAGGACACTAGTACGGAAACTATCGAGAGTCTGTTAGTTCTATCAGTAAGTTGTAGGTCAACACTGCTCCTCCCATTTCCCGCTCCTTGTAGGAGCTTGCTCTAGCAGCATTGAGACCTTTGGTCTATCTATCATTCTGTTGGAGGGCACTCCACTGCGCAAACTGTAATTCACGATCTTCATATTTATATTGTCTCTTCATAATACCAATCTTCAGAAATTCATTAATTATCTTACATTCGTTACGCCTCATACAAACCTGGCAACCCTACCTGGGTTGCAAGGTCGCCAAACCTAATAGCAACAGACCAGCCAGTTTGGCCGGACATGCGAAAAAAAAGGCCATACACCCTACAACGTATTGAAGAATTTGTGATTCAGTGGTGCGACAAAAAAAGTTTTTTTTTTAATTTATCATATATCCTGCTAAAATTAACTAGTCGAAAATAGCAGGACACCGTTTATTTTTGCCGGACACGCAATCAAAAAGCCTATGTCCAGCTTTATCCGGACGCCACTGGCAACTCTTCTTATAAGTAGGTACTAGGTACTAGGGTACCTGGTACCTAATTTGAATACTTTTTTGCTCACCTATAAATTGATCTCGTTTCTTCGGATGTTGCATCCTCATCTTCAACAGAACTTTAAACCAGTTGCTTGTAGTCATAATTTGTAATAAACTAAGTAGCGTCGAAAAGGTACCTACTCTAAAATAACTCAATTTAAACTATTTAATTTTGGATTTTGTGAAAGAAATACCGCAATTTGGTCAATTTACTGAGGAAACACACAGAACGTCACAGTCCATGAAAGGTTTTTCAGAAAAGAATAGTCAATAAATAGAAGTAATGATAAACAGAAAAAGAAATTTATATTTACATAGCACTTATAAAGCGAGAATGCCAATAAATGTGTCATTGCTGCCATATTGCATCAAAGACTATAACCAGCTGCCATGAGCTCAACAGAGTCTTGTATGAATCAGGCCGCATTTTATGGGAGATATTTCAGATATTACTTAGCTATAAGGCCGTGTGTCCACCGCCGCCGTCACCACTTACCGTCACGTCAACAAGAACAAGATGAGGGCAAGCCGAGGTTTGTATGAGATGACGTGACGTGCGGTGGACACGCGCCTATAGCAAAATGCATTGTGTAAATGTATGTGCGCGGCGGCGGCGGCGGCGGCGCTGTCGTCTCGATGACGTGCCAGTGACGGCGGTGGACAATTGGTCTAGGAGGCTCTAGGCCATCGCCGCCGTCACCATCAAGTCAAATAGATGACGGCGGGCCGTTTTTTTTTAAATATACGTATGGAGATCAAAATTTCACAAACAATAGAGAATTATTTAAGTATATGCCATTACGGGCAAACAAAGCACTGACAAGAATGCCGCCAGATTATTGCTTATTATAAGTACAGTTCTTTTTTTATATATTTTTTTTATAAAAATCTTGGGACAACTCACACACGGCCATCTGATCCCAAGCTAAGCAGAGCTTGTGTTATGGTAACCAGACAACTGATAAACATACTTATATAATTTTTAAATACATACATATTATAGATAAATCACACCCAGACACAGATCAAACATTCATGCTCATCACACAAAGTTTGTTCTGGGTGGGAATCGAACCCACGACCTCCGGCTTAGCAGTCAGGGCTACTAACCACTAGACCAACAGGCCCGACAACAGTTGTTAACAGATTAGACAAATTAAATACAAGAAAACAACAAAGGGATTATAAACAAAGCCGAATGTATTAATTAGCTACATCTCAATCTGCTGACACAATTCCCACGAACAATCGATTTTGTAGAACCTTGCTCGAATTAAAACTACATAAAAATCGATAGTTGAATGCAAGTTCAGTTTGTTCTTGTAATATTCAACACTATTGGACTACAAAAGTTAATGTAGCTATTGGAAGCATTCACATTCACCTAATAGGCGAGACGACAAAAAAAAGTAATTAGTCCGTCAGATAGATTTTATCAAAAAACTTTGGACACGTATTTCTTCTTTTTTCTCGTAAACAAAGAATGACGACGATACAGTGCGTTGAAGTTGCGCATGACGTCACGATCTGATACAATTTTTGCAGGACGGTGACGTCAAAAGCCCCCACTCCGGAACTTTGTTGCTCTTTATCTTTTTATTGTTTTATTTATTTGATCAAGCAAAAAATACATGTCCCGTATTTTCAGCCGATCTATCAGACGGACTAAATAGAATGCCATTCTTTTAATGCTGTCGTCATCCCTATTATATACTTAGATTCGTTTCCTACACCACTGCAGTGATATCCAAGATTTTTTAAAAATACGTTTTATAATAGAAAAATAGTTTAGTACTACTTGGCCTGGTTCAAACTCTAAACGTACACGTGAGGCGAGTGTCGTATCTACTGGGCCATCACGACCTTCCTTTTTTTCTTATTCCTTCCTTTAACTAGTAAATAAATAGAATAATTTTATTAATAGGTATACACACTTTTTATTATTTACTTTATTATAATTTTGGTCACAAATTAAATGTCGGCCATTCGAACATAAAGCTACGACCTATAACCGATATTCAAGCAGACGAAGTCACGGGTACAAGTTAATTTTATCTAGAACTCGTTAAACATACTACAAACTATTTGCATTGTTTTAAAATTGGTTGAAATATCAATATATTGTAACACTATGGTTTCAGTACTTAACCAGGCTATTTAAATACAATGAACTGATTGTATACAGGTTGTATTATTCATAAGAATGAATATTGTTTAACATTATTCATAAGAATTGAGAAATTGAAATGAAAAAACGAGAAATCTTTTTCTACTGCGTTTAAAGCATTAGAGCCCTTGGATATGTGTTGTGTAAAATTTGCCATAATTAACGTTTATCTATACTAATATTATAAAGAGGTAAACTTTGTTTGTTTGATTGTAATGAACAGGCTCAAAAACTACTGGACCGATTTTAAAAATTCTTTTACCATTCGAAAGCTACATTGTCCACGAGTAACATAGGCTATATAATATCACGCTATGTCCCACGGGAGCGAAACAGTAAACAAAAAAAGTGAGCCGTCACGGGACGCCTGGCAGATGTGAAACATCGACATTAAAATGTAATATGATTGAAAAGAAAAAGCGTGGCGACGCGTCGCCACGGCATGCGTCGCCCCGCCAGAAATTTGTTTTACGGGCGGGTATAGATGTTTCACATTAAAAAACCTGATGTTACGTGGGTGAAACCGCGAGGAATAGCTAGTATTATCATGAAGAAATAATGGCAGGTTTATTTGACCACTACGGAACCACAAAGGAACAAGGCAGGGTTTATTTACTTATACACAAGGCCTGCGATTTACTTTAAGGGATAGTTCGAACGCAAAACTGTCATCAATCATCCCCCATTTCTTTCACCCCTAAAGTAACGAAGAGTGGTTCATCTCTGAGACAACTTATCTATACGGGGTAATTAGTAATTAGTATTACTTTGCGGTAATTTGATATAAACCTTCGAACAGACGTCATTCGAGACACAATAGAAAGACAATAGCAGCGTGACAGCCGGCTGTCGCTTGGTCGTCGAAAGGTAAACTACAAATTCGACATTCATTGCTGACCGTACGTAATACATTTTAATTGCTTGCATCATATTCAATGACCGTTCAACGCAGTGTGACGAGCCGGCCAGACGAATGGAATCGTGTGGAATTTTATCGCATTTATTTTATTAATCAATCAATGAACGAGTTACGTTGCCAACGTCTATTCACTATGTTACAAGCTAATGTGGATTTATAACGAATCGTAGTATGTTATGATAGCGCATGGAAATAATCGTTGTACCAAAAATCACTTCTAAATCCCTCGAACACACGTGATTTGAGACACAATAGACAGACAATAGCACTGCGACAGCCGGCTGTCGCTTGGTCGTTAAAGGGTTAAAATGCGCCAAAAAAGAAAACTGGGTATATTTTATGATTTTAGCTTCTGTAGTTGAGACTGTGAGCAGAGATCAGCTTCTTGGTGATAACAACATGCACCTGCCATGAGCCTGCCTTTTTATTAATAAAGATTTAGGTACTGGTTGGTTCCCCAGTTTCGCTCATTCTTCGCTCAAATCTTTAAACAACTAGTACCAGATAATAGGGAGCTATTACTTTATTTTTTTTTGGTGAGTGGGAAATCATCCAATTACTGCTCCCGTCCTGGGTGCGGCGGGAGGGCGTGTCAGACTCTTACTGGCTAAAACCCACTCATGTTCCTTCGATTGCCCTTTATGTTCCAGGGTCACGGTGACTACTATACACATTCCGCAACCATGTATGTGTTGACCAGTAACTAGTTTGCGGAGACCTGATAGGCAGTCACTTCATGAATAACTAAGATATCCAGCTGCATCCGTTAAAAAGGAGAGTGGAGTGACCCTAACATAGTTTGGAAAGGGCTAGCCACTCTAGCCAAGTCACAAATACCCCTTACCCAGTTAATCATTTTATCTGTACAAAACTGACTTTGCAAGGAACTATTTTTTAATCCTCTTCTACCTCAAAATTGACGGGCCTGTTGGTCTAGTGGTGAGTGACCCTGACTGCTAAGCCGGAGGTCGTGGGTTCGATTCCCACCCAGGAAAAACTTTGTGTGATGAGCATGATTGTTTTTTCTGTGACTGGGTGTAATTTATCTATATTATGTATGTATTTATAAAATATACAAGTATGTATATTAGTTATCTGGTTACCATAACACAAGCTCTGCTTAGCTTGGGATCAGATGACCGTGTGTGACAAAAAAAAACATAGGCCGTCTAAAAGTGCCTTTTGATTATATCTGTCACCGGAAAATAACAAGATCCGTAAGTTTATCAATCTACTAGGAAGTTTATAAACTTTCGTAGGATTCTAAACGGGAGATAAATTGTAATATTTTACGTCCACATTTTCGTAAATTTATCAATTTCCGACGTCATACGGTACATTTATAAACTAACGGATATCTGTTCGTAAGATTTTAAATGGTTCGACCAATCACAAAAACTCTTTTAAATATACGCATCTTTGAAATACGTAAAATAACACACTGCTCTCTGATTGGTCAATGTTCATAGTGACAATGCTTGTTTCCAAAGACTTTGGTATAATCAGACTTGACAAACTATAAATTGGAAGCAATAATGCTTGGTTCCTCTCTGGCACGGATGTAGTGAGTTGAGTTTTCTTTGAGTTGCAACACAGTTCAACATTTAAAACTAATAAAAACGCACGCGAGGAAGGAGAAGTGACACGTGACAGACAACCAATCAGATCGCGCGTAGCGTTTGGTTACTGCTTACTTATTATTTTACGAGTGAGTTCAGTAAGTTTATCAATTTACGAAAATGTGGACGTAAAATATTCCAATTTATCTCCCGTTTAGAATCCTACGAAAGTTTATAAACTTCCTAGTAGATTGATAAACTTACGGATCTTGTTATTTTCCGGTGACATATCTATTTGATACTAACCGTCCCCCGCGGTTTTACCCGCGTAGTTCCCGTGGGGCTTTTTGGGATAAAAACTATCCTATGTCCTTTCTCAAGCTGTGGACTATCTACCAAATCTCATTTAATTCGGCTCAGTAGTTTTTCCGTGAAAGACGGACAAACAGACACTTTTCACATATAATATTAGTATGGATATATAATTTGGCTTTACCACCACTCTCAGCTGTTCGGAGAAAACAGGCGTAATTTTTACTATATTCTTCTCACTTGGTTGAACAAAAATTTTAATCCGATTTCAAATATTACATGCAGCCCTGCCCACCCACTCGTAAAGACAGCGCAGCGTGAGTAATACAAAACCGGTAACATAACACAGCCTTAGTACTTGACCAATGTTTACATCAACTTGCGAGCGAAACACATGATGTAATAAATGCACTAAAACATCTTCCACGACACTTTATCACCCAAAATAACTACGAAACACAAAACCAAAATAGTTCTTTGTACAATATAATACTCACTGGACATTTCTTTTCACGAAATGTTGCAAAAACAACGCGATATAAACTGAGAACCGCCTTCGCCACCGGCTTGTAAATGACTGGCAGACAGAAACGTAGGTGAGGTCATCGAGTATTTATCTGCAGAAGGTTCAATCTCCACGACTTTTCTTGGAGAACATTGCCGATTCTCGTATGCACAAACTAACGTAAATTTAAGTTAAGTGCATCTTTCTCTTTCCATTTCTTAAAGAAAAGGACAGAAGATACATTTTAATTTAATCCTGTCAAGTTAGACAGCGCCTGATGAAAATTGACGTATATTTAGACGCCATGTTTTTAAAACGCGTCTAAATTATCTATGGAGTGTCTAAATTTGACAGGACTTAACTAATATTTGATCTTCTGTCCTTTTCTTAATTAAATGGAAAGAGAAAGATGCACTTAACTTAAATTTAAGTTAGTTTGTGAATAAGAGAATCGGCACCAATGTATCAATAAACTACAGAACGTGTAACATATAGGGTCGAGAATTGCATGCTCGGTTTTTGTAATGCGTAGTCTTATTATGGTTTTTCTGCTGTTAACTTTGTTTTGTTGTTAGTATGATGTCATAGGCGTTCTATATGTTGTGTGATGTCATCACGGCAGACGAGATTTGATCACGGTTCAGTCAAGGGCGTGTCTTATTTTGGACGCGGTGTTTTGACGCTTATAAAGTGTTTTGAAGGGTGTGGGGATGGGGACCAGCGGGCGTGTGTGGTGTCCCGTGTTTGCGGAATGGCGGGTTCTATTCCCCGAGATTGTGCGTTGGTTGGTATTATAGCAAAACCTGTTTTATTTTAGACAGTAATAGCCTTAAGTTTTTAACATTAAATTAAGTGAGAAATAAGAATTTGTTAGTTCATGTAATTCTTGAGAAGTATTAAATGAAAAAGTACTTGCAGAAATGCAGGGGATATGAATGAACTAGGTTTGTAATGTGCATAGTTATAGCAACTTTTTTCACAAAATCATTGGTTGTTTACCAAATGAGGTATTTAGGTAGATACTACGTAGTTTCGTTCCAACAATGCACATTTAAAATTTAAATTAACTTCGGGGCCACTATAATGATTTTTGAAGCTCAGAATTGTTACCTATTTACTTTATTATTATATTTTAGTTAACAAAAAAATTCAACTGTTTGTATAATCTACAAAAGTAGAACGGTCTGGACTGATTAAACACAAAATTAGCCATATGGCTGCCCGTTCGCGTCCGATAATATTATGATGACCGAATTTTTATAGGAGAAAAATAAACATAAACAAATAAACGTGCTTTATAAAGTCGGTTCTACGAAACTATTGAAAAAGTCGCGAGCGCGAGTTGAAAGGAGCGGAGGACCTAAGGAGCTTCCGAAAATTGAGAAAATACCTAATCCCGAAAGAAACTTCTTACTACATGACCAGTATATATTTGATACTATAAGTTGCAATGACGATATATGTATATTAATATATGTAGGTATGTGCGCAAGGGAATCCGCTTCCGTTTCACTCCAGTGCCCACCGTGTTAACTCACACGCTTCAAGTACATAGATATATATATTCTTATATTTCAATATGAATGCTTATGAATATTTACCTCATTTTACAAACTTTTATATTTTAACCTTTCAACGACCAAGCGGTTGGGCTAGTTAGTTAGTTAGGAAGCGGTTAGGCTGGCAGCCGATCCCAACACGGTTGGGAAAAAGGCTAGGGAGATGATGATGAACGACCAAGCGACAGCCGGCTGTCGCGCTACTATTGTATAAGCGGTTTGACTGATGATTTGACAATGTTCATCTACCTACTGGCAACCATTTATGACCCAAAAGATCCCACACTCTGTGCTGGTACTACGAAAACCATACCAATATTATAAATGCGAAAGTAACTCTGTCTGTCTCTTCTTCACGCCTAAACTACTGAATCAATTTGAATGAAATTTGGTACAGTATAGGCACACGTTGATGGCTTCCACGCCATAATCAGACAGAAATCTGCCTCATTGCTCTGCAGAATGCGGGCCAGCTCCAACTCCATCCTGAAAACCGTGGCATGGAGGTACGAATCTCCGTTACTATAATAATAATATGATGTTGTTCGTAGGTGCATCACGAGCAATAAGCTTGTTTCTAAATAGTTGTTCGCAGGTGCATCATGATTCATGAACAAAAAAATAAGTATTTTTATGTACGAAATAGATTGTTTTTTTACTAACATAGATTTAAGTTTTTATTGTACTAACCGCCTATGGATGCTGCTGGTCCGAAATAAAAAGTATTTTATTTTTATTTTATAGTCTGGGACTCGAGAAAAGACAAGATAGTTTTCATCCCGAAAATCCCCCGGGAACGGGAACTATTATTCCATGCGGACGACGAAGTCGCGGGCTAGTTTCTTATAAGCACACAATTCGTGTATTTAATCAAGCTCAAGACTTTACGCTCACAAGTCGAGCTGCCGACTAAAAGACATTTAACCTTTTAGCGACCAACCGACAGCCGGCTGTCGGGCTGCTATTGTCTTTATATTGTGTCTCAAATCACGTGTGTTCGTAGGATTAAATTACACGCGTGAAGTTGGGATTGCTTATATATAAAATAATACAAAATATTACTACGTATAGGTATAGAATATATTTAAATGTGTAATGTACTCGCTATATACAATAATAGATTCATCTATGATTTTCAAATCTTACAGCTAAAGATATCTCAAAAATAGACACACAGACATCACAGTAGAATGATAGGTAGGTAGGTAATTATTCTATAATCTATACTTAAATGCATTATTTGTATCTGGACACGAAGGATTTATGTTATTATTATAATAATATATTGTGGAAGTCAATTGGTAAAATTTATTTGAAGTGTGGTGGAGGCAGACCGTTGTTATAAAATGCAATATTACGTGCCAGATGTTAGAAACAAATAAAAAAATATAAATGAATATCACAAATGGTCGATTGAATTATTTGTCTTCTCTCCTAATAAAAGAAAAGAAATATTCAAGCAATAATACAATTAAAACCTTTTACAGTACAACGCCATCTCTGAATCATGACAGAAACAAAACACGCACGCAAACGAACATAGCGTTGTTTTCTACGTTTGACCGGACAACGTCTGTAACTGGCCTTAATAATGTTCAAAAGCAGTTTCTAACAGCAGTTTGGTTCCACCAGCTGACGTCAAAAGTTGTAAACACGGTTATAAAACGAAGTTTTTAACTGTTTAGTTTTACACTAGTACTTAAAAACGGCCATTTTCAATATCCTAACCCGTGGATTAGGTTATTAAAGATAAGTAGATATTTGACATAATAAAATGTCAAATATCTACCACATTCACAATCATATCCTCCATAATTTTACCTTCACTTGTACAAAGTACACCCGTTTCAAATTTGAGCTATATTTTACTTTACATCCCTGTTCAACCGTCCAATAAAATAAAGTACATAATTATTCTATATTAGTTTCACAAAAACTGTAACCAGTAACTTTAAAACACGCCTTTTTTGCGCAGTGGGTTAAAAATAAGATCCTCCGATATGACCGCGGATGTGCGTGCTACTGAACCCTCCTCCTTGTTGCGGAACATGAGTGGGTTTTAGTCAGTAAAAGTCTGACACGCCCTCCCGCCGCACCCAGGACGGGGTGCCAAAGGGGTGTAAAAAACCCCTATTCAGCACATTTACATACAGGCTGAAGAACTTAGATGAGAAAAGACCGATGTCCCCCTGTCTTTACTGGCAGCTTGCAGGCCATACAAAACTACCAAATAACTTATGACAAAGAAAATTCGTAATACTAGAACGAATTAAAGTAGTCTAAATTAAAGAGGTGTTACATCTTCGATCAAGTATACAACTAGATACACAGTTCCACACAAAATGGAACAAAATAGTGTCCGAACTGCAATACGTACTTAGACATTTGTATATCACTTCAAGTATTTACGATAAGGTCCTAAGAGTCAAAGAATTTAAACAAATTTAAACCTTATCTACGTACAATGAGGTTGAAAATAAAACCTGTTTAGTTTGTTACATATCACCTTTGGTTTTAAAAGCAATAAATTTTTATGACACTCGCTGCTACGTCGAACAAGGGAGGAGTGGAGTTGCCTTTGTTAATTTTATTTTTATTTTTATGAAATATGATAAAACAGAAAATAAATGTTCCTTTCCCAATTATGTTTTTTTGCTTATTTGAAACTTAGTATAATTTGTTGATCAGGGCCTATTGAGGTTTAAGACAGGAAGTTTGCAATAAAACTAAAGAAATATTCACAGCAAATTTTTTTTCAACCCAAGGAAAAAATAGAAGTGTTGACAACGCAATTGTACAAAAAAATTGGCACGTTCTTATAAAAATTACAAAAAAATCACATATCATATAAAGTATACTTCTAAATGTTATATTATTATGTTATGTTATTAATTTCCTTGAAACAAATACATACATATCACATACGTACATATATACATTACAAGTTAAATAAAAGCTTGTAAAAATAAATTAATTAATAAAAAACAACAGCGTCTCTATCATTTCAGAACAGAGTCATCGTATAACCCAAACAAATGATGTTGAAAAACAATGGTATGGGTTCGTAAGTTCGGCTAGTGTCTATTCAATTTCAAGGGTTATACTCTCGCCGAATGTCGTTAATATGAACTAAAAAAATGTTTTATTATCATTTCTTGGTCAAATACTAATGGAATTTCATGCATATTGTAATAATAACAAAAGTACTTACCTAAAAAATGACACTCCATATTCCTTTAACGTTCTGGACGTGTGATTTTTACATTTTTTCACTGAGCACTGCGGCATGTTTACGCTCGGAACCAAGGGCGGATCCAGCTTCGGCGCCAGGGGGGGGTCACTCAGTCGTGGTTAAGTCCAGAGGTTATTATTTAATTTAGATAATAATATATACGGGTAGAAAGTAGGTAGGTTATTTATGCACTTTATTTAGGGCTGATTTTTCAATCATCAGTTAACTTCTATCTGAGGAATAAATATGGCGGTGTGACATATTTTCTATACAAAAGCTGTCAAAACGTCAAACGTATTAACGTACTCTTCAGATAAAAGTTTTCAAAAAATTTTTTTTTTCTAAAACGCGTTTTCACGCCATTTACTTCAACGGGTTGATGGACGTGGAGAAGTAGGTGGCTTTTGCGACAAGCCCCTCGCGTCCGAGGGGCCCCGCGTGTGCTCGAAACGTTATTAGTCCAATGTTGCAAATAATGTATATTCAAAGTCCCCAAAATAAGCGTTAGTGTCAGTAATTCCCTCTTCACTCATCATATCAACCTGAGGTTTCCTCTAAAAAGCGCCAGCCAGCCCGCTCTTGGGCAGCTCGCATCAGCAAGTTGCCTGCCACCTTCTGTATATTCAAGCAACATTCTGAATGCTGCCCAGCCTAAGCGCATCCTTCTGATCGCCTCTTTCTCGACGTTGTGCAAGGCCAGTTGAATTGTTTGGCCAAGATATTTTCTTACATCATCCCAAAAGTAGCGCCATTTATGACTATAAGGCTCGGGAAACATAATGCACATTGTATATTATGACCTCCGTAAACCGGTGTGCGATGTATTTGACCATCGATATGCCCCGTCCTCCTCCGAAGCGTTAGTAAAACTTCTGCTCCACCGCATTCTTTTGCGGAACAGTCTTTGTCAAATGAGATCTTTTCTGCTTCAATTCAATATAGAATCTATTCAAAAACTCTGAATAATATTTGCTGGTGATGATTTTACCTTTTTTAAAGAAATTGATATATGGATGACTTCTCGCATCGCAATCAAATATAGCCAAGGCTTAATTGGCTGGCAGGGCCACATTATTAGACTTTTGTGCACGTTTACCTCAAGGAACCTTCTGTATGTTCTGTGGTCTCAGTCGCATTGTGCAGGTCTCTGTTCATTTTGACAAATTCAATAAATTTTTGAACAACGAATATCGATAAATTGCTGCTAAAATTCGTATCTCAACTTCGATCACTCTTTTAAAGTGGTCACGGTTGCTCTTATGATCGAATTTTAGTAAGCGCAATAGCCATGACGCAAACAGCTTCTTCATGTCAAATGTGATATGATACATTTGCTGAGTTGATATCAGCCTCACATCAGTCGTCTCACATACGTTTATTCACCAATTGGTCAAAATCATTTCATGGATTTTATCTAAAATTTGGCTGGAGAGGCATCACGGCGCTCTTACGTGTCGCCTGACACAGGTCCTCACCTATACGGTCAGTTCGCCAGGTTCCTGTGTCGGATTCGGGCGGAAGCGACGCCTGGGTGTCACCACAGCAGCAACGATCGCCTAAAGGACACGGTGGAGGATAGTTGGAGGTGTGCCCCGCTTTTGCGGTCCATGTCCTTGCAGAGGCGATCGGTAGGGATGACCTCTCGCGCCCGGCGCTGTTTCAGGCCATGCTCCGGCGTGAGATTGAATGGCATGACGTCGCCTCCTTCTGCGAACCAGTCATGCTGGAGAAGGAGGCGGCGGCGCGCGTGAGGCAGCGTCAAGACTCACGCCCTGGACCCAGGCGTAGGCATCGAGAGTCGCATGGCGACTACCGGCCACCGTAGGCGCGGGAATACCGACGGCGAGCGATGGGTAGCTAGCCGCCCGACCAGGCTCGTGTCCCAGGCGCGTTTAGTTCCACGCGCACCTCAAAGAGCAGACAGCACATGCGGTTGCGGAATAATTACCGTGGCCCATAGTTTCCATAAATGTCAACCGAAGGAGCATGGGTGGGTTTTAGTCAGTAAAAGTCTGATACGCCCTCTTCGTAGCTCTCTTTATAAAAGGGTCCATTGTTCAAATTTACCACAGGCCTCGCACTAACTTGATCCGGTACTGGCTAGTCCGGTTTCTTTTTGGCCACGATTTGATTTTTCGTAAAGTAGAGAAATAAGTACTTTTCAGCTGTTGTTTCTGATATTAGGATACATATCTCAATATCCGAATGCGTACTAATATTATAAATGCGAAAGTAACTCTGTCTGTCTGTCTCATCTTCACGCCTAAACCACAGAACCGATTTGAATGAAATTTGGTACAGATATAGTCTGGGACCCGAGAAAGGACATAGGATAGTTTTGATCCCGGAAATCCCACGGAACGGGAACTATTACTCCACGCGGACGAAGTCGCGGGCAAAAGCTAGTTTAAAATAAGGTCAAAAATAGACTGCGGTATGTCCTGACGCCGGCGCCGCTGCTACTTCACCATCCACAGCCGATATTCTTTTACAACAACAGAAACGGAAGTATTTATCTAATATTGAAGGACATTACATAAAACCTATACTTTGCAAAAAAAATAATAAAAACATTATATTTTATTTTAAAACATACTGGTCCACCTAGGTCCTGGACTCGGCTCAGGGGGGGGTCATGACCCCCATGACCCCCCCCCTGGATCCGCCCTTGCTCGGAACGGACAAATGCTACTGAATGAATAGGCTACCCACAACGGCAAGTGGGCGGTCATTTGGTTAGGACGCTTTTCTGTTGTGGATTGTGTATCTAGTTTATACTTGATCGAAGTGTTACATACAATTATACCGATATAGTCCCTGCAATAATTTACCTTCATTTTCAGTTACTTTATTCAAAATGTGCTTTTTGTTGGAACTTAATGTACGCAGTTGGTAACAAATAACATAGCTGTCTTTTCAAACAGTTTTAGCATAGGACATTCACGCCATCTATGATATAAGCGATCGCGAAAATTGCAGTTCTAGTTTAATTATATTTAATTGAATTTGAGCCTTAAAGAAGAGCAAATATAGACTATTTTCTTTTGTTATGCAGTTTTCAAGCTTTAGCTCTACTCAGCGGAGTTCGGCTCTTTAATCAAGAGGCTTACTCACTTACTCGTAACTGAAAGAGAAAATGGAAATATTTTTGACAGATTGAAACATGAAAATTGACCCTGATGCAAGAGCCCTGATCAATGGCCCAGGAGGGAGACAGCGTCCTTCATGTAACAACTTGACCTTCCCTTTGTCGCCTGGCGATTACAGTATTCACATAAATGAACTAATATCTGAAATTTACAGTTGCTCTGATTATGATTCGTAGTTTCTAAGCATGGAGTGTGACTGGTGCCACAGCACAATAAACTCTATATAATACTGACCAGTAATTAACTCAACAACTTTCTTATGGTATATAACTCCGTAACGGTGGACTAACATTACCAGGGGCAGATCCAAGCCTTCAAGTCAGGGGGTCACACTGTCGATGTCGAAACTTTAAAGTCGGGGGGAGGGGGTCATATAATAGAGAGGGAATGGGACGCCGTCTCCTCCTTCTGCGAGGTAGTGATGCTAGCGAAGGAGGCGATGAAACGTGAGAAGGAGACGAGGTACTTTCGTCCTAGCAGCTGCCACGGCGACGCTCCGGGCGTTGGCTCAGGAGCTACGTGATGGCTTCCGGCCACTGTAGGCGCTTGCCTGTGGATGGTGAGTTTCGGGCCAGCTCACGATCTGTCCGTCTACGGACGACGACAGGCCGTATCCACGCGCGCCTCAAAGAGATGTAACCAATATTGCAGGGGCCCAAAAAAGGCTTCATGTAATTGAACTCCAAACCGGCGGGTAAAAGAAGACATCCACGGAAGACACAGCGGAAGTCCAGTCAAATACGGTTCGTAATTCGATAAAATTCCTTGGGCAGAGCCCTTGATTCTGACAGTTCTTGGGTCAAGGAACAGCTCATGTCAATCTTATTGTTACACCATCAAAAACATTGGCCACAAAGAAAAAACAACACAAAATGAATTAACCAAACATCTTCTTTATAACAGTTGTATAATCCTTATTTATCTTCTCAATCTTCGGTTTCAAGGAGTTTGCTTTCAATATAGCTGCCTTATCATTTGGTTCTATTCGAAGAGCATCCTGAATGTCGGTCCAGGCTTCTTCATACATGTGAAGGCCGGAGTGAGCAGAGCATTTCCTGTAGAGGGCCTTTACGTTGACCGGGTCAAACTTGAGGGCTTTGTCGCAGAGCACTATTGTGGCTTCGTATTCATCGTACTGGAGCTGGCAGTGGGCCAGGTTGTTGTACAGTTTCACCTGGGGAAAAAGGGTTTATATTTATATATTGCTCTGCACAGCATCTATGGCTGTGACGTGGCATGTGTAGCAAGGAGACAGTTGCACATGTACTTCTCTAGTCTTAAGTGGAACCAAAGTCTGGAGAGACACTACTGGATCTCCAATTCCCCCTGAAAGCACTGATAAGACTAACGAAGGTAATCTGCTTCAGGAAGGAGGTAGGCTGGAGCAACAGCAGCATCGGCTCATGTACAACTACCCAGCTCAAAGGACTAGTGGAAACCCAACCTCCCAGAGGGAGGTCCATAAAGAAGAAGGGTTATGTATGCAAAAAAGAATAAGGTTGATAAATAAAGACAGAAATAACGTCACTAAAAAGATGTTCTCACTACTCACATGTTATTAAAATAATATTACCTTAGGGACTATACATATTTATTCAGCTTATGACCATAGAAAACAATTATTTTGTGCTAAAGCTGAACAGACGCAGAAGAAAGCTGTATGGACACATACATGTCTTCATAGAAAATCTTGTTTTTTATGAACATAAACTAAACAAATGTGTCTAGTCTCTTAACCAGTTTAATTACCTTGAGCTCTATCATATCCTTGACCACCTGCTCGCTAACTACCTTGGGATCCAGGGGCTCTGTGGCTATCAGCATCTTCAGAGCCTTGTTGAACCTGCGGAAGGCATCCGCTGTCCTCCCCTGCTTGATCAGGTCTACTCCTCGTTCCTGAGGAGTATGTACAGAGATGTGTAAACATGGATGTTTTTATGTTATTGTATATGGAAATAGAGGAGACTTATTATTAAACAGAGAGAAGATTTATTATTAAACAAATAAAAAATAAATAAAATTAATAATATGTTTAGTTAGTTTTATTTCCTTGGTATTTTATAGATTATTTGCTTTTCCAAACAATCTTACTTTTGCAAAACTATACCAAATCTATACTTACATAATTATTTACATTTTAGTTATTCTTTTATACAAAAAATTGTTCTTATGTTCAAATAGTACGGTTAAAGATATTTATTTTCTCAAAATAATTACAAATTCACTTACAGAGAAAACATAGCTGTAACTTATTTAACAATAAAATAGTAAATATGAGTTAATGACAAAATAATACAATGTATTGTGTTTCCATGTTTAAGGCAGTCAGAAGGCATAAGGAAAGTTTGTTTTCTTTTATTTTGGCATCCCTACTTTCTTTAACATCACAGACAATAATTATTTACAATATAGTTCATAGTGTTAATCATACCAGTACCAGGGAAGCATAATAAGGCAAGAATAGAATCATAGAGCTACCTTATGATGCACAGCAGCCTCATACAGCCTCTCCCAGCTCCAATCACTAATCAACTGCTCTTCTGTCACCTCTCTCAGCTCAACCTTACACGTAATCTCCTTCACCAGCGTGCCCTCCCCATTCCTGTACACCATAGTGGCCTCACACGTCTCCCCACAACACATCTGCTGCAGTACCAACTCAAAATCCTTATCAATAAACGAATCAGAATCCCCTATCAACACATTCCCGTCAAACGCTCGGCTAAATATCCTGCTGACTGGCTCAATCTCACAGGTTCCCGCGTCATTGCTACATTTAACGTCGGTTAGTGTTATTTTGCAACGAGCATCTTCGTAAGGAACCAAGGTGTAGTCTCCAGGTGTTAGAACCTTCTTTCGTATCTCTCGGTCCGGACGCGAGCTGACAATCGTTTCTTTGTGCATTTTTAGCGGGTTATTTATGTTTGTTTTATTTCAAGTTTTAAGACTTTTACTCGTAGTAGTAAATACTCAAACAGAATTGAGAATTCAGATTCACAAATTCATTCACAGCACAGATCTGTCTGATCACTGACAAGACAATGACAATTTGACAAAGTGACAATAATTTGACATTGATTACAGCTTTGTCGTTCTGAAATATACTTTTATTATTTTCAAGAGTCATATCGTGTTTTTGGATATAAAAACTCGTGTATGATCTCGATACTATAATTAGATAGCCGTATTGTCATAAATATTATTTTCAAACTGGACAGAAATCACCGAAAATTTGGTGGATTGCCTTAATTAATATAAAAGTTGAAGTTGATTATTTTCAAATTCAAAATTATTTTTGAACGAAATATTCAGGGCCCTGACTGACAGAGCCCGCCTTAGATTATTAACCTATAGATGTAGCCATGAGGTTGTAAAGAAGTGTGAAAGTGAGAAGCATATATACGAATTTCGTAAGAAAATTGAGACAAAGCATAACATGCTCTGTCTCGTTCGGCGTGGCCGGTTTTCGCTTGGCGAACATTGAAAAGTTAGCCAAACAAAGGGATGTCACTGTCATTGAAATGGTCGGCTCGTATTAGTTTTTACAATTTTATAACAATTTCTTTTTTTTAAACCAATAGTTTTAATGTATATTTGAGAAATTGACTCCAGTAGTTAAGTGTTTAGTGCTTTTTCTGTGCTATAAAATGGGAGGATGCACTATTTTAGGCTGCAAAAGCCGCACAGAAAGAAAGCAAGATAAGAATGTTACTTTTCACTCGTAAGGATGCAAATATTACAAGTTATTGTGCATTGATTGAATAAATACATTTGTGTGTATGTAATTACATGGCTTTCGATCAAAATTAAGGACATTTTCTAGCGATATCGTTTATATTTTTATCTACATAACCTATTACTTGTTTTTCAAAGTGTTACCATACCTCAGCTCTATTTTTCCGATAACTTGATAATAAAATTGCAACTAGTTAAATAAATAAAATTAATCAGATGATTAATTAGTTCTTTTATGCCCTGTGAGGTATCCTCTCCCTTTTAAAAGGAATTTTATATAATTTTTATAGTTGGACATCACAGACATCAGTGAAGGAAAACATCGTGAGAAAACCTGGACTCGTAACTTAAATAATACTTACGATATAAATAATTTTGCACTCTTAATAAGGATTATGATACGCAACTCAGTACATGAATGTAATAAGTAGTTGTTGCAACGGAACACCTCACGGTTTTGGTCATATTTCGGGAAAATTTTACGTAATGACAACATTGAAATTTTATAGTGCTGTCTCATGTGCGGCCACGCGGTGGCTCAATCTATAGGTTAATAATCTAAGGAGCCCGCCGAATGATGACCCTCATTCATTCATTCATAGTCCTCCAAAAATGCTGTAGGGAAACTTCTTACTTTCTTTTGCCCTTTATGGACAAAAGTAATAATTAAATAATCAAAAACCTAATTGCAATATCAGTCATTTTTATATTTAAAAATAATCATCCGAAGTCCCCACAGAACTTAGCCACACATTAATAAACCTCTGGCGAGTTGCCATACCAAAAAGAAAAAAAGAAGAAATGCAGACCTCGTTACAGAAATCAACGCGGACTATTCAAAATGTTGTTTTCTATCCTTCTGTCTTTCTGTTCTGAGTTTAAAATAAATTAAATCTATGGTTCTGAGTGCTTCAAAAGTGACTTTTCTGCAAGAAATTGTTTCTTTTTCAGTTTATTATTTTTATATTTACATTGTTCAGTTTCTATTATTGTAACTAAAGTTCATCTCAGTGTGTTTTCTTCAGAATTCAAAACATTTCATTCATTTATTTACCAGAATTTAAATGCAGACATAATATTGAATGATTATTTATTGAGAGATTGATGTAAAGTTTCTCTTTACTGCTGATATTACCATCTTTCAGTACAAAAGAACGTAAGAAAGGTGAGCACAATATTAAAAGCATATGTTTTTTGTTTAGTAGACTTTCCTGTGGTCATTTTCCCTTGTGTACAGTCCCTATAGCCATTTTCCCTTCATGAAGACTAATAAAAAGGTTTTCTGATCTTAGTGACCCTGTAAGAACTTTTCACACTAAAAATTAAGGTTATGTTTACCTAAACATAAACTGATAGGATTCTTATTTACACTTATTTAGTTATAATTATTGTTCTTATGCGCTCAATAACTTAATAATCTTTCCAGCAATCATGTTGCTATTGAAGAATGTGTGGCAGAGAGGAGCTATACTGACCAGATCACTGCGCCAAGAAATCCTCGCTACAAACAGTAATGGTAGTTATTGTAATTTATTTCCAGTCAACTAGATTTAAAAAGCAATCTAACTAATATTATAAATGTGAAAGTAATTTTGTCTGCATGTTATGCTTTCACCACAAAATTGATAAACTAATTTTGCTGAAATTTGGCATGGAGTAAACTTAACTCCGATGAGTGTAACTTTAATTATATTTGGGACAATTGCCGTTCACCAGGTTGATGTTCTGTAGTTCTGAGTAATTGGGAGCATACAACATTCTTTACATTAGGTCGGCAATCTCTGTTCGCTCAAAACCCTCTGGGCATCATTTTTTTTTTTTTCAAATTTTTTATCTTGCAATCGGTTGGTTCAACCATTAGTAGATTTTTTGTGAGTATTGATTACTGTACTGTACTCTGGGCAACATGCAGCATTTTAAATAGCCTTCATGTCTCATAACTGTCCACTGAAATGCTCTAAAGTTATAAATAATTCAAAAGTTTTCCAAGTTATAAATACACAATAAAATAAAAAAAAAATACTTAATTTAATTTTTTTTACTTGGCGTGTTCTTAACATGAAACTTGCATACTCCAAGTATCAGTAAAATACTGACTCCTAAGTCTCAGTATTCCTAGTTTTTGCGGCATGATTTTTTTCTTTGGCCCCTGCAAGGGTTTGGGGGTTATGGGACATCCCCACCCACGAAAAATCTGACTGAGATGTCCACTTTAAAATGTGCATGGGTATGGTATATTCACCCGAAAAATACTGTCCTGTGTAAAATAAATGATACCGGGATGTCTCTTATTAAAAAGTACAGAGATATTTTGGCTAAATCGTATATTTTTTTTACTAAATATCAGATGAATCTGCATACCATAAAGTAAAATGACCATATTTACACAGTACATTATTTTTCGGGCAAATATACCCGTGCATATTTTAAAAAGTCATTTTCCGTGGGCGTGATGTCCCATAACCCGGGCCTGGGGACCGAAAATTTTAGTTAAGAATATAGTAAGGACTTGTATCAACAATCCCAGTGTCTACAGAGGTAACCCAGAACACCACACTCGATACGGTGATGACGAAGCTTAAGGCGGCGCCCAGCGAGTCCGAGGTGCTGGACGCCGTCAACGCGCCTGATGTGACACACAAGCACCTGCTGCAGGCGCTGCGCTGTCTGTTCGAGCTACAGAAGTCCAAGAAGTAAGTTATACGTAGGTCGAAGGGCAAGGCCAGGACCGTAGTAAGCGAGAATGACGCCCAGCGCAAAAAGTTGCCCTTTCTGTTTTTTTTTTAATATGAGTAAAGAGAGACTCTATGTCACAGTAATATTATATTCTTTTATAATGAAAGCAGTTTGTAAAACCGATATATTTATAGTAGCGAAACAAGGGAATCGTACAGTCGCATTGTCTACTCGATAGGTAGCGGCCGACAATACGCTTCGTATGAGCAACGCCTAACTGTGATGGCTTGTTTGGCCCAGTGGTTGGCTGCTTGAGTAGTGTAACGTGGGATCCCTTTTCACACGTGACAAATATTTGTGTGGTCTATCTGGTCCTGGTGTGAACTTGGTTTAACGTGGAAGCCTAAAATACTAAATTTTTGTACCTACATTTTAATATTTCCTCTTTGATCTGCAGTCCAGAAACAGCCACCCAAGAACTAACAAAGAACCCAACATTTGGGGTTCTCTGTGACAAATTCAACAAGCACTCGCGAGCGCTCGACGTGAACGAGGCAGTGGAAGCCACCAAGATCCTCTCGTACCTGAAGCTGCCCTCCGACTGCCTGATTGTCCAGCGAGTGCTGCAGCAGCTGCGGTGCTACATCAACACCATCAACATCCGACAGATCATGTTCCTAGATTTCCTGCTGTCCAAATTTGACGGCAACAACCATTTGGTAGACGCCTTGAAGCTCGCCCTACCTTTAGCATTCCAAATACACCTACCACTGGAGATTGACAAGAATGACCTGCCTTTACTGAAGGATATGCTCGCGTACAGCACTATCCATAATCTCCCGGACAGGTATGTTGACGAAATAGTCACTTGCCTACTTCTCCATGACCAGGAAATCGATACTAAAGTAGCCAAGTCCATCATCTGGTCTCTCTGCCAAGTGAACTGCACGGAGGAGAGGTTCCCCACGAGGATGCAGCTGCTCCACATCTGCTACGACATCCTGATGCAGAAGGTGGATGAGCTGACCTTCGAGGAGGTGCTGAATACTGCTGCGAAGATCAAGAGCAGGATCGTGGAGAAGCACCCGGAGTTCTACCATGAGTTGCTGTTGGATACCATGGCTAACTCTGTGGTGACACGAGAGGTGGGCTTCGATAAAGCGCTGCTTGTGTCTCGCGTTATGTCCAGGATCGTAAGTATCCCTTATTTTTTTATTAGTTCGATTCCAATTACGTGATGAATTTCTAGTTGTTATTATTTCACTACAGGACAAAATACGAATTGACAATCAGACCTATTTAATGCTATACCTCGCTTTTTCTCTTCCTTGATAGACAGCGTGATATTTGATGTAGCGAACTTGGTGGAACGCCTTGTGAATTTTCAATATAGATTCTATTTTTAAGCCTATTCATGGTAGGAACCGTCCGTTCTATAGATCAAACTTTGCGTCATCCTCTTCAATGACTAGATTGAAGGAATGTTCACAAAAACCTTACCCTAAATACATTTTTACCCCATTTTTGTGTTCCATATCTAACTGTAGCAGGACGAAATTACAGCTTATAATGCTAAGTGGTTGTCCCTCAGGCCCACACCCACTTCGGCCTCGTAGGCTATCTCTGTGACAAGGCAGCCGCGGACGCTTCCATCATCGCCAGTGCCTCAACACCTGCCATCATCAGCTTCATCAGCTGCCTTTCCAACAACAACTTTGTCCCGGACCGCGAACAGTGGGCTATCATCCAAAAACAGATCAAGGAACACCCCTTCACGCGTGAAGACAACCCAGCTCTACCCTGGACGAAGATATGCCTAGAAATGGCTTCTTTAGGGTTGTATGATTCTAATATGCTGCAAAAGGTGTTCTCCAAGCAGAATCTGGTTAAGGAGAAGAAGACGTTGGATTATCTGCAACTGCTGACTCTTTACGAGGCTGTGAGGTCGTTCCATGACCCCAACTTTGAGCTACCGAAGGGGGTGCTGGATAAGGCGAAGTCTGCGTACCCGGTGTACCAGAAATCGGAGCAAATGTGGGAACAGCTGGCGGCTGGGTTGGGCGGCCCGGAGTACATTGCGAAGAATGTTGTGCTGCCCAATGGGTTTATCGCTGGTGAGTATACCTTTCGTTTTTTACGTGGGGATATCCTAATGTATAGGCGGAGGGCTTATGGGGAAAGGGTTGCTCCCTATAAAAAAATATAAGATTAACAGAGTTGATTACATCGTCCTGGGCCAAAAACTAGGGAAAATGGAGGGAGGGAATGTTTTACCGCCCAAAACCCCACAGTTCCTCCGGCTGCCATAACACAGTCAGAAGCCAGGAAGTCTGGCTATTTGTCTCACCAAGAGGTATCATGTTACCTAGTTAGTAGTCAGTCGCTCCAAAACACTGGAGAGACTAGCAGTTAACCCAAAATTAGTCAAGAACATGTTATATGAGATTTTAAAAGCCGTTTTGTTTACAGATTGTCTAATAGGCCTTCACGCCGGCTATCCAGTGGAGTTCCAGGTAGCCAAGGGTGATATAAGAGTGCCCATCGAATTCCTGAACATTCCTCCGGGCGGCATTCCGTAAGACGTATTTATTTCTAACTTATGGAATGGCTAACTAGAATCAACTATTTTTACGGAAAAAAACAATTTGAATCCATACTAATATTATAAATGGGAAAGTGGGTCTGTCTGTCTGTCTGTTTGTCTTTCTTCTACGGCAAAACGGAGCGACGAATTGACGTGATTTTTTAAGTGGAGATAGTTGAAGGGATGGAGAGTAACATAGGCTACTTTTTGTCTCTTTTTAACGCGAGCGAAGCCGCGGGCAAAAACTAGTTTATTATACAAATTGTTCTTGTTTACGACTTGTTACACTGTTCTCACGTTGTACTTTAGATTCAACATGAATGATGGTAGGTAACAAATTTTTTTTGCTCCTATTGATTTTTTTGTCCGTTTTTTTCATAGGAAATTATTGTCTGGAACGAGCAATTATTCAATTTTCTGAATAATTGACGCCTTGCTTATAAATGATTTATTTGAATAAAATAGTTTTTAATGTGAATAATTATCAACTTTGCAGGATATGCGTACTAAACTTCCAGCCAGGCTGCTTCTCAATGAACAGCAACCGTCTCCGCGGCACTTTCCGGCTGGTGCTGGACATCCTGGAGAGCCAGGGCTACGCCGCCGTGGCCATCAACGTGAGCGAGTGGCTCTCCACGCCGCCGCACGAGCGCACGCCCTATCTACTGCGTGAAGTGCGCTACAAGTGCGGCGAGATGGGCATGAAGCTAACGTCTGGATAATTCACGCCCACTTCACGTCTGGATTCACGTTTTGGAACTGTTTGTTGCGGCTCTCAGTGAGAGCAGGAAATTGATTGTGCAATAAATGACGACTGAGTATTTTTATTGTTGTTTCTTTTTACTAAATGTTGGACCTCGTGTATCAAAAAAATAAAATAATAAAACAAAATTATCTAGCCCGGGCTACGCCCACAGTGGCCATCAACGTGAGCGAGTGGCTCGCCTTGCTGCCGACCGAGCGCACGTCCTACCTGCGTGAAGTGCGCTAGGAGTGCGGGAAAAAGGGCATTAAGCTATGTATTTCTTTGTTATTACACGGTTTGAAAAATCCTCATGGATGTCCTCCGCCCTTGCTTGGTTCGTCTATCAGACTCTTACTCTGAATTACAACTTATTCTTCCTACTAACTAAAAACCACCCATTTCTGCAATTCCTGGCTGGTGTTGGCTCGCCTCTGCGGGCCTCCTCAGGTCTGAGAGAGGACTGAGGTATTTCCCTCCCCCGCGACATCAAAGAGGGGCGCGTAAGAACACTACGCGCTGCCACCTCGTGTCCAGTTAAAAAGAGGACGTCGCCCCGGGACCCATTTATGCAAAATGCACTCCCTTGGGAGCATTTTCATGCATGGGTTATGGGGGTTATCCTTATAACCTCCAGTTGATAATAGACTATTGCAAAACAGATTCAGTACACTTACTTAATGTGGCCAACTTATCAAAAAAAATCTTAAAAATTGGCAACATTGAGTTGTCATTGTGTTGCCAATTTCAACGTGCTGTCAATATAACGGTCCATTTGAAAGAGTTGATTTGAATAGAATTTCTTACAATCGTTCTGCCATTTATAAATGATAAATGTTACTTATCGCTAGAAACGTAGGCTTGCGTACACACAGAACGACGGAATATAGCAAGGAATCGCATCTCCTTAGAAGATGAAGTTAAAATGGTGTATATTCCTAATAAGTAGCATTTTGATAGCTTGCGAGTGCAAGTACGGGTATGTTGTATGGCCTGGCGATGAGGTGATCGTGAAGACTACGGAATACTTCGCCGATATACCCGACAAGCATGTCGCTCGCGCTACGTACAGCAACGAAATCAATAAGACTGGGTGAGTTGTCTTCTTCTTATCTTGTGTTAGAAAGAATGTGGTTGCTTTGTAGGAGCTAGGAACCTAAATAAAACACTACCCTCTTCATAATAAAATTTTTTTCCTACCCACGTTTCGTCGACAGCGCACAATGAATTGTTTAAAAAGTGGGTAGTTTTAATTTTACGTAAGGTTTTTCATTATACCAATTGAGCTCCTGAGAACATACCATATTTCACGATCAACTGACAAAATATGTAAGAGCGCCGTCACACTAGCGTTTGTCCAGCGTAAGCGTTCGATAAACGTATGTATTGCCGCGCAGACGCCGCAACTACTCGGCGCAGGCGTCGCGTTGTCGCGGCGTTTCCTCTGGAGTCAATTAAACGCCTCGCTAACGCGGCGCAGACGTCACACAATTTTCACACTAGCGTTTGTCTGCGCCGGGTTAGCGTTCAATTGAAAGAGTTGATACCGTCCGCCCATTTGCTCGGTACGCGTGATCAAGGCATAAGAGACTTTCGTAAGCCGCTCCCCTAGCAGCTGCATTCGAGGCCAGTTCCATACGGATTCATTGAAACGTGCAGCCCCCCGCGTCGCTGCCGCCGTGCCGCGTGCCTTCTGGCCTCTGTCTACAGCCTCATACAAGGCCATCGTATAAATCCATCGCTCCGTAATCTAATTTCAACAGTCTGAGGTCTGCCAATATCCTGCTTACTCCACTTCGATGAAGACCGCCCCACTCTCTCATTAACATTTTACGTATTGCTCCCTGCTTCAGGTGGGCGTTCCTGGAGCTGCACACGTCAGTGGACAGCCCTGACGAGCAGCAGGCGTATGCGGCCGGCTACCTGGAGGGCTACCTCACCAGGGACCTCATCTGGTATCACTGGCAGAATATGCTGAAAGGGTAACCTAATGAAAGATGATAATAATTATTTACTCTGTAGATTATACGTATTCCATGTTTCCAGCCAGATCTAGGACCTAATAAAAAACGTGCTTCACAAAGCATCTACTTAGCATTCGAAAGACTGGTTGACCACCATCGATATAACACGTAGGCGGGGAGACGCGCCATTATAAAGTTTCTGCGAGGGTCCGAAATATTCGGAGAGCCGCGTTTTTTATGTTTCTGTAAAAACTCATGACGATGTAGGCTATATAAGATATTGCAATATTTAGCGTCTATTCAAACCGACCGACGAGAGACGTTTTACATGGTTTACAATAAACACAAGGTTTGTGAAATAACTACAATTACAGACCAAGTATACGGACCCATATTCTCGTGTGCTAAAACGTGTACAGCCCAACAAGGTATAAGACGGCTCTGATTACAGATATTGCTACAATAAGACGGATGTGTGCGGCCTCATCGAAGAGTTCGTGGACCGCAACGAACAGTACCTGTCGACGATGGTGGAGAAGAACCCAAAGGACCCGTATTGGTATCAGGTACAAGACTTGACTTGCTCTCTCACACTCTCACGTTTCTCAGTCAGATATGGCTCTTCACGCTTTGAATGTTGGGATGATTGCGGACACGAAGTCAGCGGGAAATATTACTACACTATTCCCGCGCCGAGCAATGAAGCTCGACGAGTCCCGGAGAACCGATTCAACTGTCTTGGATCCCGCAACAAAATTAATCAGAGAAGAACAGATATGTTTTCCACTTCCCTTGATTACAACTTGAAGAAGGAGAACGTGTAGAACTTGAAATAATACTATTAAATTTCAGGTGAAGCTGTACTACATTCAGCTGGAAGGGCTGGCGCTCGGATACAATAACGCTACGTTGGACCCCTACCAGTGGCTGTCTACTAGGGATATTATGTTAGTACTATTGTAAATTATGTACTCACAGCATTGCATAACTAATAACCGTATTGCTATGAGTAATGAGAGCTTGTGGAACGCCGCCCTTTATTTCATTACGTACTTCACCCTCATTTAACTGGCCCCGGGGAGGCAGTGCGTAGTGTTCCCGCACAGCATATTCCTCCCCTCCCCCCCGACCTTTGGAGACCTGCAAACGGGCCGGCACTAGCCGGGAATTGCGGAAGTCGGAGCAGTTCCCTCGATCCTCGGCGTAGGTGAGAAAAGGGACACCGGGGTGGTTTTTAGTCAGTGAGAGTCTGACAGTCCCCTAGGGTGAAAGACATCCATGAGGGTTTTCTACCCTAATAAAAACGTAACTTTCCTTTGGGCAGTCGGGTAAAAAGGAAGGGAGAACCTAAACAATTTTTTGTGGTTACAAGGTCTTTCGAGGTCTCTAATAAATGCATAACGGGTCCCTCCACCTCGTCCAGCTGGATCAACATGCTAGGTGACCTGGACGAGATAGCGATGGCGGTGTCGATGCCGCACACGAGCCCCGACGGCCGGCTGTTCGGCGACCGCTGCACCGGCCTCGTCAAGCTGCTGCCGGACTACAGCAACCTGTACTTCTCGCAAGTCACTTGGAACAGGTCGGCAACACCCCACTTTTCATTAATTCCATTGCTTGCGGGATCCAAGACAGACAAATCGGTTCTCCAAGTATCGTCGAGCATCATTGCTTGCCGTTTTTCTGGTGGATACTCTACTGTTGATTCTGGTTTTCAAGGTTTCCAGCAGTAGCCCACCAGCCCAGATTTTTAAGTAATAATGAAAAAAAAAACATTAACTTCAGAATGTTATACCTAAAATTTTCATAAGCATTTCCTTTCAGGCACATTTTTTAAGTTCGATCATGGTCATTTCCAATTTAATTTATCTATCGGTGAATTTCTCTACTAGGGACACACCTTTGACACATTCTGTTTGGAGCTTAGGTCAATTATTTAACTCTAGTTACATCCACCGATAGATAGGTTATTGGAAATGGCCGTAAATCCGTTTCCCAGTTACCAGTCGATGCTGCGCTTCCACAAGATGTACGTGATGCACCTGCACTTGACTCCCAACTCCGAGAACCTGATCCCCGGCTACAAGATGTCGCTCACTTCATACCCGGGCTTCGTGCAGGTACCTAACAGTACCTAGACCCAGTGGACGTTTTCATCTTCATTAGACTATTGTATCATATTTAGCCAATTGTATCAAGGAAAGCGCATATTGTATATTTATTATTAAAATTAAAATATCCTAGGACAACTCACACACGGTCATCTGATCCCAAACTAAGCAGAGCTTGTACTATGGTAACCAGACAACTGATAAACATACTTATATAATTTATAAATATATACATAATATAGACAAAATGAAAAACTTCCTCCACGATTCTGCCAAATCTCATTTACTTTATGTAGATATAATAGGCCACCAGATGGATTTCTTCAGGACACCAGATTGCGTATCTAGGACAAGCCACTAACTACAAAATGTCTGGCGGGTGCCTCACTTATTGGCGCCTAAACTACATCATCATCCATCCAGTATGGTGTGGCGACACATTGACAGTGGTTGCAGTCCACAGACGACTTCTACATCATCTCGTCGGGGCTGGCGTGCGGCGAGACCACCATCGGCAACAGCAACCGCACGCTCTTCGAGATCATCAAGCCCGTTGGCGTGGTAACCTGCATTTTACATATTAGAGATTTTAAAAAAATCTTTAGAGCTTCATTTCCATGGCGTACCCCACAGCTGACTTTGGCTCTCAGGAGTTGCAGTGATTAGGAGATTGTCCCAAAATCAGAAGAATTTCCGATTTCCTGTGTTTTGATTTGCCCCTGAAAGCACATCATTGCAAGCGTTGGTCCCTTAATTCTCCCGTGATTCTCAGTTCTTCTTAAGAAAGTCTTACAATCAGTCTAGCCATGTGGATATCCAGGGACTGAGCTGGCCCGCGTAATAACACTCGTATTCAGCTGGACCCGATTATACTGTAAGCCGAACCTACCATAAGACGAACTTACTTAATTGGGTCACAAACTCACAACCTGTTATTTATATTTCTATGGTCACAACTTTTGAGATGATCTTCGACTAACGTCTGTTTAAACTAGTTCAGACTGTCATTAAATTTGTTTAGACACTTTACGTTTACTAGACCAAAATGATTAAAAGCGCAGGATATATCGAAGTCGTCTATCTTTAAAGGTACTGGAGTACGCGCGAGCGATGGTCGCCAACCGCCTGGCGCGTAACGGCAAGGAGTGGACCGACATCTTCAGTAAATATAACAGCGGCACTTACAACAACCAGTGGTGAGGAAGCCTTGACATACAGTCACCTCGTAGTCTTCAGGAACAGTCACTGTCTCAAAATTAGTCATCTCTTCGTGTTGTATGCCTTTGTGTACACAGATGGGGACGGAGTAGACAGTCCCCTCTGCCCCCCTAGAGTCAAAAGGCCTGGGATATGCCCATGCAGCCACGTTCACTCGACATTTAATTCCATCCAGAAACAATATTGTCCCAGGTTCATAGTAGACTTCAACAAGTTCCGCGCTCGCACAGCGCATAGGCGCGGCGGCGTGCGGCCGGGCCTGCTGTGGGTGCTGGAGCAACTGCCCGGCCTGGTGGAGGCCGCTGATCTGTAAGTGGTTTTTTTTTTTGACAATCCCGCCACTGCACGCCATGAAAACCAACCATTGCAAGCCATTAACAGTGGAGTCAGAAAAGCGGATAGGAATGAAGGTTGAGAAGTCCCGGAGAAACGATTCAACTGTTAGCCCTACAGTGGGTGGTGTGGTGGTTTAAGTCGGCAGGGGGGGGGACCTTCCGTCGTCTTTTAGAAAGCTTTATAAACGCGAGATCGCATCCAAGCGAGATAGGTAAATGGCGATCGTCACATCTCATGGCAGGTCCATAGCCCCTTAGGTCAATCGCTGCTTTGCAGTCGTATTACAGACTGTGTTAGTTAGACTGAACTTAGATAATGAAACTATGTGTGTGATGTATATAGGTAGATTCACGAATTAGTTTTTAGCAACTTAACAAAAGACACCGGTCCAACAGAACGGAGGTGCTAAAGAACACGACGTACTGGCCGTCCTACAACATCCCGTACTTCCCGCGGGTGTTCAACGCGAGCGGCGGCAACGTGCGCGTCGCCACCTTCGGAGACTGGTTCGGATACGATACCAACCCACGAGCCAAGATCATGAAGGAGAAACAGGTAACTTGCTGTGGAAGAACTTGATAAATTTTTCTGGTTTGCCTATAGATTCATTGTAACCAATACATATGTCCCTAACACATGTTCTCTAAAAATACAATTTATTTGCCCGAATACCAAATTGTGGGGTCTAATCTGCACCATAGCCATGGGCCATCAAGCTATATTCTATACATAACGTGCCTCGGGGCTATTATAACTAAATTCAATAACTTCTTTATTATAGGATTTTTAAAGTAGGTTCTAATTCAAGCAAGTACTAAAGTTTATCTTGGACATCACTGATACAGCACAGCTGTTGATGCCCGTTGTAATTCGTAGAACTTTGATAGTCGTTAGGGGTGGTCAAAAGCCAGAAAGTCTGACCAGTCTAAAAATGTGGTATCGTGTCGCCTAGTCACTGGGTTGTTGAGGTTTGATAGGCAATCGCTTCACGTAAAGCACTGACATCCAGCTGAATCCGGTTAGACTGGAAACCGACCCCTACAAATTTAGGACAAGGCTACGAAGATTTTTTATTGGTCGCTATCGCTTCTATCCTGGCAGGCAAACATCTGCAACCTGCGCGACATGTACGACACGATGCGCTACAACGACTTCAAGCACGACCCGCTGGCGCGCTGCGAGAGCTGCGTGCCGCCCTACAGCGCCTGCAACGCGATATCCGCGCGAAATGACCTCAACCCGGCCAACGGTAATAATCTACAAGTACTAATAAAAGCCTGCAACCACTAGCAGCTGTCGTCCTACATCGCACAATTACTGTTTTCCGCAAACAGCATAACAAACTTTAGGGACCCAATGTGGCCCACCAGAAAAAAACATCCACCTGGTTGGAGATTTCTCCCTTTTCGATTACTTTAATCCTGCGTTTTAACGGTGGTATCTTCTGATTAAAAGGCCATTGACAATGGTCTCTTCTTTTACCACGCTTGTTTCGATTTAGGATCTACTACGTCCTTGCCGAACTAGTAATTATGTCAACGATTTTGAAATCCATTTCTTTGATCAAAAGACAAATTATTTGATGGTGGATGTGCAGGAACGTTTCCGTTCCGCGCGCTAGGCCACCGCAGCCACGGCGCCACGGACGCGAAGATCACGAGCGCGTACCTGCGCACCAGCTACCGGTTCCTCGCCATCTGCAGCCCCACGCACAACATCTCCAGGGGCATCCCGCCATTCCAGTGAGTTCTTAGGACCTGATCACTAGCTCTTGATTTTAACCTTGGATTTTTCCAAACCGTTCGAACTTCGATCGAAGTTGATAATAACGCCATCCTCTCCAGGTTTGAGATCAATTACTTAAAAACGTTTTATATAGTAGTTTACACTCTTTCTTTACTTATTTAAAAGATGGAACCACAGAGTATGTAAAATTTGTTGTTCCATACAAAAGTGTACAGTTTCACCTTCATGCAGAAAATGTATAAAACAGCTTTTAATAACCGACGAAATATATGGTAAATAAAAGATCACCCCTTTCCTTGCACCCCATATTACACCTAACACCCCCTGAAGAATCTATTTAAAAGCGCTAATCTCAAGAACTGCTTATCCAATTTAAAAAGTCCTTTCGCATGTTAATCCATACTAATATTATAAATGGGAAAGTGTGTCTGTCTGTCTGTATGTTTTTTTTTTTTACGGCAAAACGGAGCGACGAATTGACGTGGTTTTTTAAGTGGAGATAGTTGAAGGGATGGAGAGTAACATAGGCTACTTTTTGTCTCTTTCTAACGCGAGCGAAGCCGCGGGCAAAAGCTAGTCCTACATATAAGTCCGTTTACTGAAGCGGGCTAAAAGTATAAGGTATTTAACATCACGCTACGACCCACAGAAGGAAAGTAATAAAAGAGGAATTCACTATTTTTTATGTACTAAACAATACTGTATTATTTTTATCTAGATGGAGTACATTCGACTTGGGGTCCCAGATATCCCACGTAGGCCAGCCTGACCAGTGGATGTTCGCGCCAATACTACACGACTGGGAGTGGGGGTAAACGCGACCTTATGGCGATCGTGATAAGGATCAGTTTAGTTTGTGCCTTGACCGTGAATACTTTAAGAAATATTGCAGATTACTGTACAATACCCGTGATCTAAATGCACTGTAAAAGTAATAGCCAGCCAAGCAGCATCGAAAACTTCCAGTTTTACAGCATTTTAAACTTAATTTTTTACCTTAACTTACACCCTGATACTTATACCTCTAAAGTGATTTTATGTGCTATAACAATGTAGATAAAGTTTAAAATGCTTTGAATTGAATGTGCCCCGCCGCTGTTTTTTTGTTGTGGACATAATAATATTACTAAAGTCGAGAGACAGAGAAGACGCTATCAGAACGAACCTTTTTTAAAAAGTGTCTTTCTAATCCCGTAATTATACACTGCAATGTGCAGAATTATAAAGAAGAAACATTAATTTAGTCAAAGTCAAAGTATCCATACATTGAGGACTATACAATTACCGTAGATTATTAATTTTCTCATACTCCAGGAATGTAATTCTAAACTGAAATACCATTTTACTATATACATTTGTGCCGATTTCCTTGGTCACAAACTAGACTAAATTTAAGTTAAATGCATCTTTTTCTTTCCATTTCTTAAAGAAAAGGACAGAAGATACAACTTAGTTTCATCCTGTGAAATTAGACAGCGCCGGAAGAACATTGACGTATGTTTAGACGCCATGTTTTTAAAACGCGTCTAAATTATCTATGGAGTATCTAAATTTGACACGACTTAACTAATATTTTATCTTCTGTCCTTTTCTTAATTAAATGGAAAGAGAAAGATGCACTTAACTTAAATTTACGTTAGTTCGTGAATAAGAGAATCGGCACCATTGTACATGTAGATCTTGTCATATCGTTAGAACGATTTGTTTTAATATGTTACTGTGTATAATACTAGCATTGTAATTAGGTAGAGGTAGTATATATAATTATTGTAATCGTAGAGATCTATATTCTTGTTTTTATATTTTACACCCATTTTTTATAAATAAATCATGTTTGACTGAACGCTTTAATTTTATTTACTTTCTGTTGCTGTGGTCAGTTCAGACTCTTTCTCACTTACAACAATTTAAAAAGTCGGCTAAATGAATTTAACATGACGACTTTTTTCAAATGACTTGATTTCAAATGGGATCGACATATTTTTAAGTTGTTTGTTACAAGGTTAAATTGCAGTGGCCAAAATTGCAGGGAGGGGTACCCTCCCAATATTATGAGCTTCTAATAGATTATTCTTGACAGATCGAAAGTGATTACAAAAAATCCTACCCATTTTTTGATTTGTAGTGATTTAAAATATTATGGCGTAGCCAGTTTAAAAAAAACAATAATCTTCTAAATAAGCAATAATTTTATTTCTCTCTAATATACACCAATAAACAATGCTTATAATTAAACTTTATATACATTATGATCTCATGATGGTACTAAAATAAATACATATTTTCAAACCGTTATCTTTACACTCTGCTTGAGAGCATAGACTGCAGATATTTATTAGGTTTAACATTTTCAGTTCCATTAACGGCGTAAGACCTAGAGATATTGGTGCCGCTTCTCTTATGCACAAACTAACGTAAATTTAAGTGCATCTTTCTCTTTCCATTTCTTATAGTAAAGGACAGAAGATACATTTTAGTTTAATCCTGTCAAATTAGACAGCGCCTGATGAAAATTGACGTATATTTGGACGCCATGTTTTTAAATTGCGTCTAAATTATCTATGGAGTGTCTAAATTTGACAGGACTTAACTAATATTTGATCTTCTGTCCTTCTCTTAATTAAAAGGAAAGAGAAAGATGCACTTATCTTAAATTTACGTTAGTTTGTGCACAAGAGAATCGGCACCACTAAATATGTTACCGGCCAAACCCGATTTCAGGACAAACTAGTTTAGCCTAGGACAAACTAGTTTAGCCTACGCTAAACTAGTTCTTCCTCGCCTCGACTCAGGGCACCCCGACTTGGACAGGTTAGGTTAGATAGAAGGCTATGGCGGGAGCGAAGCGGAGCTCCCGCCTTAGCCGTCGTGGTTATTTTTTTTTAAACCACCCAGAAGTAGGAGCCACGCGCAGCGAGGCTCCGTCGACCTATCTTAGACTAGTTTAGCCTAGGCAAAACTGGTTTGTCCTGAAATCAGATTTTGCTGGTAACATATACACTCATCGAGCATTTACCTCGCCGCAATTGTTTACAACATTGCTAAAAGATATATGTCTTAGTACGGGCCGGCAAACCTCGCGCTGTGACGTAACATAGACATAATGCTATCGCTATTAATTTGCTATTAATCGAACGAGGCAAACACCGTGTAAGAAAGCAGGGACGCATTCCAGCGAGGAGCACAGACAAGTTGTTGTGGTAAAAAGCTACGCTCACGAAAAATGCGCCAGTAGGTCATGAACAGCAATGGAACTGCTACTTTAACTTAATAACCTCTAACAGTCAATGGTGCCGATTCTCTTAGTCACAAACTAACGTAAATTTAAGTTAAGTGCATCTTTCTCTTTCTATTTAATTAAGAAAAGGACAGAAGATAAGCTATTAGTTAAGTCCTGTCAAATTTAGACACCCCATAGATAATTATTTTAGACGCGATTTAAAAACAAGGCGTCTAAATATACGTCAATTTTCTTCCGGCGCTGTCTAATTTGACAGGATTAAACTAAAATGTATCTTCTGTCCTTTTCTTTAAGAAATGGAAAGAGAAAGATGCATTTAACTTAAATTTAGTTAAGTTTGTGAACAAGAGAATCAGCACCAATATAATTTAACTGGATCGCAAGTCTTTTCAGATATAATAATACAGATTGCCTTGACTACATTAACACATGCCCTTAACTAACATAAGAATTAAAATGATGAATTATTGAATAAAGTAATGTTTTCCCACTCTTTACCACTTATGAGAACATTTATAGATATTGCATTCAATTCTAAATGCTTGAAGTGCTGATTTATTCATCTAAGATGGAATGAATGAGTATTCTTTATACAAACTTAGTTTTTAACAATATAATAATGTTGAACAGTAAACATTTAAATAGGATTGTCAACACTGCAGTAATAAGACGACCTTCTATATCTTGAAACAGACAAACCGCTGACTTGTGATTGGCAAGGCCTCAGATGGAAAACTTCTTATTCAGAAAATTCACTCTTGCTTTGAAGAGCAGATTACAGTTAGGAAGAGAACTCAAGATACAGGCAGAAGTTCCAAGTGACAAATGGACTTACATAGCCACAATTACTCTTTTCTGTCTATTACTGCAATATTCACAAGTATATTACATACAAGTTATGCTAATATAGACATAGCCAAGATATAGAGCAGAGGCCCTCTATAGTTTGGTACACATATGACCTTTTTGGTTTTCTCTTAATGCATATGTTATCTATGGTTATTATAATCTTTACTAGCCACAGATAATGTATGACTGCTTTACAGATGCACCATTTAATTTACCAAAAAGTATTATATTTTTTATTTATGTTGTGTATCCTGGCCATGTCCTCTGGTATATGATTATGAAATTATTCTAAAGAGTTGAGCATGAGAAGTTGCTTCAGGACTTTAGTCTGTGATGTCTCTCGGATCTCACCTGCTAAGAACATCTCATCTACCACTGTGTATACCTGAAAGTAAGTATATAATAGAACATTTAGGAAGGTAGCCTGGATCTGAATTAGAAAACTAATTACTATAATTGGCTTGTTGATTTTTTTTTATTCAGTTATTTTACTGAATCCAGTTGGTTTTTCTCACCTCTGACAGTCTGAGATAGTTGGGAAAACATAGGAAGATGAAAATGACAATGATATAAAAAAATATTGTACTTTATAGAACAAGGCAATGTTTAGGCAAAATATGCTGTGGTGATTATAGTATTATTATCATAAATAAGGTTAGTAATGGCAAACTACTAAGGAATATAATATGATTGTCAATTAGCTCTTTGGGAAACCAAGAATTATTTAAGTAGTTTAAGTGTACAAAGCAGCACAGCTTTTTTACAACACAGTAAGTTATCCATGTATTACATACCTTGTAGAAGTTGAACACCAGGTCCAATTCACAAACATTATGGAAATACTCATTGAGGACTTCAACAAAATTGTGGATAGCCTCCAAATAGCACAAGTTATTGTCGTTCACGTCCACGCATATGCAGAAGTACAGTCCCGCGTACCTTCTGTACACAATTTTGAAGTTCCTGAACTGTAACAATATCAGGTATGAATAAAATCTTCATGGAAGGGTACGACTACTCAAAAAGGTCTTTTAATAAGTTTTATGCTACTTACCTCGACAAAGTTGGTGTGCTTAGCGTCTCTGACGGTTACTACAGCGTGCACCTCCTCGATGAGCTTCTGTTTCTCATCATCATCGAAGTTCATATACCATTTTGCCAATCGAGTTTTGCCCGCACGGTTTTGGATCAATATGAAGCGAATCTGTGAATAATGCACTTTTTATGAAACGTCTGGTTGTTAGGATTGTTAAAGACCCTCAGCAGAATAAGTTTAAATATTTACCATTTTGTAATTGTGAAATTAAAATGATATAATTTGTAAAAAGTAGCCGTCGTCGACGCCTCCTCTTCCTTTCAATTTTCACAATTTTGACTTTGACAACTCACTCAGGCAGAGGCAGACAGACAAATAAAAACTAAAGTGTCAACTTAAATTGTCTGTGCTTTTCATGGACGATTTATGTAGTGTGCTTGCATTTTGCTTCTTATTGCCATTATGGAAATAGTATGTACCGCTTGCAATATTTTTACACGTTTTTTTACGTATCGTTATAATTAAACCGTAAACTAAATTAGGTTGGTATCTGAGTTTTAATAAAAATAAAAGAATTATTATATAAAAAAATAATAAGCTAGAAAATCATGTCTCTGGTTTCTGTGTTGCCATTGTATTAGTGATGAAATATTTTGGTATAATTTTATTATTATATTCAAACTTGACCCATTATATACTAAAGTTTACAAATGTTTTACGATTCGTTATATAATACCAAATAAAAGATTGAATTAATTTGCTCACTTGAAATTTAATCAATTAAATATATTTTAACTCTTTTTCCTTCAATTTAGTTATCTTTTAAAACCTTACTAAAAATGGCAACACAAATATCGAATTGTTTTTCAATTTTCCAGTGGATTCTGTGGATTTTTGACGTTGCTACTACTTGCTCGTTTTTATCAAGTTTTCCTCCATGTAGTGCTTAGGTTTCCATAATGTCTCTAATATAAGTAGTTATATAGGATACTAAACCATATAATTCTTAAATGACGCCCACGAAAACCACTACAACCGAAGTAGAAATGGTGATACGGAATAGAAAAACTGTTATGAAAGACGGGATTATGACAATGTCTGGCATCGGCGAGCCCTCCGTGTTCCACGCGCTGGTGGTGATATTCTTGGAGTTCTTCGCGTGGGGACTGCTCACGATGCCGATCATCTCGGTGCTCAACGTAACGTTCCCGGATCACACGTTTTTGATGAACGGTTTAATAATGGGTATCAAGGGCATCCTGTCCTTCCTGTCTGCGCCCCTGATCGGCGCGCTGTCCGACGTGTGGGGCCGCAAGTTCTTCCTGCTGGTCACTGTGTTCTTCACGTGCGCGCCCATCCCGCTCATGACCATCAACACGTGGTGGTTCTTCGCCATGATCAGCATCAGCGGAGTGTTCGCTGTCACCTTCTCCATCGTGTTCGCGTACGTGGCGGACGTCACCACGGAGGCGGAGCGCTCGCGCGCCTACGGGCTCGTGTCCGCCACCTTCGCGGCCAGCATGGTCATTTCGCCTGCGCTGGGCGCCTACCTGATGGACCTGTACGGCGAGGCGCTCGTGGTCGCCGCCGCCACCGCGGTCGCTATCCTGGATGTGTTCTTCATCATGGTTGCAGTGCCTGAGAGCCTCCCAGAGAAGGTCAGACCCAGTGGCTGGGGCCCTGCTATCAGCTGGGAGCAGGCTGACCCCTTTGCAGCATTGAGGAAAGTTGGTGCGGACCGTACAGTGCTAATGTTGTGTGTGGCAGTGTTCCTCTCATATTTGCCAGAGGCCGGACAGTATTCATGCATATTTGTGTACTTGAAGTTAGTGATGGGCTTCGGTGTAGTCCAAGTGGCAATATTTATTGCAATAGTAGGAGTGCTCAGTATTGGTGTACAAGTTGTTCTCGGATTCTTGATGAGATCTCTCGGAGCTAAGCATACTATTATGGTGGGACTATTATTTGAAATGCTGCAGCTCATGTGGTACGGTTTTGGAAGCCGCACGTGGATGATGTGGGCTGCAGGAGTGCTGGCTGCCCTCGGCTCTATCACATATCCTGCGATTAGTGCATATGTGTCTGTGAACAGCCGGGCAGACAGGCAGGGAGTAGTGCAGGGCATGGTGACGGGCGTGCGCGGGCTGTGCAACGGCCTGGGCCCCGCCATGTTCGGCGTGATCTTCTACCTGTTCCACGTGGACCTGAATGAGGAGCACGCGGTGGCGGGCAAGCCGGAGCAGGAAAAGTACGTGCGCATGGTGCCCGGGCCGCCCTTCGTGCTGGGCGCGCTGCTGGTGATCTGCGCGCTGCTGGTGGCGGCGTTCCTGCCGGAGGACGGCGCGGCGAGCCGGCGCACGCCGCCCGACCTGCGCTTCGAGCTGGAGCGCGGGCGGCGCGTGGCGGGCCCGCTGTCGCCGCTCATGGCGCCCGAGTCCGCCGCGCTCTAGCTGGCGGCGAAGGCCGGCCGCGCGGCCAGCGTTTGACTCTAGTGCTGTGCTCAGCGACAGCGACCCGTGCATTTACGAGGTACCAAAGCTAACTCGAGTGAGTGACCGTGATTCCTATCGTTCGCCGACGACACCGATACATTCCCGCGTCGATACAGCTTAATCATCGTGTTTTTTAAGCTTTGTATTATATTTTTATATGGTTTGGAGTCGCCGCTGGGGTGTGTACATATTTGTCTGAATAAAATCAATGAAATCGTTGTTAAATGCTATGTTTTCATGTTCCAAGCGGAGCATCACACAGTAGGTCAGTCAGGTTACGCTACATTTTGCATTACCTACAATGAGTCATAACTTCATAGTCATAATAATAACGTTGGGGTGTTAATGTTGTCATAACTTCCTCAAAACAATAATATCCCATTTGTAGATAAGGCTAACTAAGTAAATAACAAGTAGTCAATGGATATGTAAAGATTAATATGAAAATCTTAGAAGATGTCTGCTGTCCATAGCCAAGAGAAAATATTTTGTATAAAAATGAGAAAAGTAATATTATATAAATAGAGTAGGTAACGTCTGGAGTAGTTAGCTAAGAGATGAATTGGAAATGTTTCAAATGGTGATATACTGATTAGGTACATTGTGTAGTAAATACTGGTATGCATCCTCTGGCTGCCTCTGCATTGTGGATGGTTGATGTAACATACATAACTTTCCATAATGAAATCTACTTCTGAACTAAAATCAGTGAAGTAATGGGATCTCATTCTTCTGAATATAATAATTTATTGTCTATTGTATGGGGTACCTAGACCCATAATTCTAAACTTAAATAACATACATTATGGGTTCACAACCAAAAATTTCAGATTTGTTTAGAGCAAAATGATAATCTGAAAATCCCGTTTTGTTTTGCAATTCATGAAAACTATTTTTGTAGGTCTATCTTGTTCTGGTATTGACGTCAGCGTAAATAAAAAACAAATTGAAACAAAGCAAATTCAATCATAAATTTTGTTTTTTTTAAGGAATTTAACCATAAACTTTTCAAGTTTAACTGGAGACCTAATTTAAATTTGCCTTTTTTTAATGAGTGTCCTTTCAACCAAGCGACAGCCGGCTGTCGGGCTGCTATTGTCTTTCTATTGTGTCTCGAATCGCGTGTGTTCGAAGGTGTAAAGTAAAAAACGCCAATTGCAAACAGCTAGTTTTTGTAACTATTTTCATTGACAAACTTTTCATATAATTCAACCTGTATCCACGCATTGTTGCTCTAAACCCGTTATTTTGGTACTAGGGTAAGAATAACGGGTTTATGGTTCGCGGTAATGCTATAGGAAACCTTAGTTCGAACCATAACCATCAATGGCGTGACATAATTTTTTTCCTACAACACTCGTAATTAGTCATTGTTTAAACCAACACGTCAAGCTTTCTAAGCGAAGGTTTTCGTTGTTAGGTGTCTTTCAGGAAGCGCACAATTAATAGTTAACTCTTGAACGTCGTTAATGACCGCTCCACTAATTCGTGAGATGACCTTGCTTCTAATAGGGCAAGCGTTTGTTTAGGCGCGAAACGAAACGCCGTGGAACTTAAAATGGTCGCCTGTCGCTCTAGATGAGTCTTTGATTTATTGAAAAAGTCTTAAAAGGAAAAATTAAAACTGTTTAGTTCGATTATTTATATGTTTTAACAAAATACAATTAACTTATTTTACAAGTAATTCTACCTGCTAATTTAGAAACTGCCACTGACTATGTCTTTAACTCATAGCATTGCTTGCTAGTTTATAGCACATTAGCGTAAAAACAGAACTCCAAAGTCTAATTAGGTACAATATCAACAAGACTATTGCTAATATGCTATGCGGGCAATAGACAAAACAATTAGTCTACAACCAACGAGGATTTAACTGACGCATTACGTCATCTTTCAATAATAATATTGTTGGCCATGTAACGAGAACAAATACGACCTTATTCAGAATTTTCCTGTAGAAATAATACTAAACATGTACATAATATCCTATTTTTTAAACCTACACTGTAGACTAAAGTCTTAAAAGGAAAAATTCAAACAGCGCCAGCGCATCATTATTGTACTAATTGTCAATCAAAGTACCTAGGATGTTAACGCTGGTAAACACTGTCCGGAATAGTCCGGATACCATTGTTGTTTTACCATAATTAAATATTTCCGTAGTAAAGTAACTAATCTCTTACAAAACTGATGTGGCGGCAAACGAAGCAATACCCTATGTTGCTTATGTCGTAATCAAAAAGATGAAATATGTTCCTTGACACTTCATTCCAAAAACTCCAACCGTGACAATTGGTAGTAAGAACTATAAAAAGAATTGATAAAAGTTTCAAGATACCACAAAATATCTGAGGCATTAAAGTTGGAAGTGGCCGTAAAATTCTTGATAGAAACCACGAAAGTTGTGCTAGGCAATCTGTAGGGCATCTTCGAGCTTTTATTTGACATGTGGGGATATAGGGTCACGCAACGATTCGCACGCCTCGAGGCAAGGATAACAACCTACTCGTTTAAAACAAAGAATAATAAAACTTATAGCCATCCGTAAATGCTTTTGGACCTTTTTTTATAAATAGAGGCGTATCTAGGATCTAGATCTGTTGGTAGCAAATGTATGGTCCCAACAATTTGTTTTTATATTAAGACTTGAGTTATGACGGATTTAGAATCGTTACCACATAACTACGTGACGGAATTTTAATTGTGATAGCTGTCAGTCGTGCTGGAGAGATCGTTTTTTTCAAAATTTTCTTATTTTTGTAAAATAAGTTAGATTTTTGGATTTTCTTCGCAGAGTTCAGTGTTTTTTTATATTTCTGAATTTTATCAGTAGGTATGGACCATCCTCCTCCCCCTCCAGCTCCTCCTGACCCTCCCGATGCTGTTTCGTCATACTCGGCGGTTGGTAAGCGACGCCTGATAGACTCAGAAACAATTGAGGTTGTTTCTAAAAAAACTTTTATTGATAAGGATTTGGCTGTTGCAGCCATCCAAACTTTATTTATTCACCCTACATTAAAAGAGGGCATTAAATTATACTCAGACTCTGAAAAGGGTCCTTTTTTGGTTCATGTTTCCCGGTCCGAACCGGATCCATCTGCAGGGACATCTATTCGTCCGATTAAGTTTGGCCAACTGTTGCATCACAACAAAATAAAAAATATATGTAGGGATGGTGTTAAAAAAGTGGGCAGAAATAAAATTTCTGTTGAATTTACCACTGGTGAAGCGGCCAACAATTTCATGTCTCATCCAGCCTTAGACTCTAAGTATATTGTATCTATTCCATCGTTTAATATCACTAAAATGGGTATCGTCCGTCAAGTGCCAGTTGATATGTCCATGGACGAGTTTGTCGACTCAGTGGTCCTCCCTGAGGGTTGCGGCATGATCTTAAAAGCACGCAGACTGAATAGAAAAATAAAACAGGAGGGCAAGACCTCCTGGATTCCGTCTCAAACAATTGTGGTTACTTTCAAGGGACAGTTCCTTCCCCAAAAAATTTTCTTGTTTCACACGTCTCTTCCAGTAGAGCTTTATCATTACCCCACAATTCAGTGTCAGAATTGTTGCCGCTTTGGGCATGTTAAGGCTCAGTGCCGATCCAAAGCAAGGTGCTTTAGATGCTCTCAACCTCACTCTGGCGACAGTTGTGAGATTGTAGAGGAAAAGGCCACTTGTATCCATTGCTTGGGTCGTCACTTTGCCTTTTTCGGCAGTTGTCCCGAGCAAGGGAGACAAAAATCAATCAAGTTATTAATGTCACAGGAAAATCTATCCTACGAAGAGGCTTCTCGCTCCATTCCCAGCGTTAAAAAGCTGTATTCAGAAGTTACTCAAAATTCTCCGTCCCAATCTTCTTACTCGTCTTCTCAATCTTATAGTCTATCTCCTTCTACCTCTTATAAAAAAACGGTATTTTCTTCCCCAAAACCTAGAGCTCCTCTAGGAAAGTCTTATGACAAAGTTGCCCATAGATCCATTGTGGCAGAGGTTCCTTCATCTTTGCCCAATGGCTTCTCTCTCTTTTCTCAGAATTCATCTCCAAATTCCCTTCAAGAGGATAGCCTCTTAGAATTACTTGTTTCGCTAATTATTAATCTTGTTTCCCGTAATAATTCCTCTTTACCGTCCCACGTTGCCCGTAACCTTTCCCATCTTCTCTCTAGTATCAATTATGGATCTAGTCTCCACACTTCAGTGGAACACACAAAGCATTCGGCCGAAGAAGCCTGAACTTTTATTTTTAATTAATAAATTTCACCCCTCAGTCATCGCCATTTCGGAGACTTGGTTAGTGCCTGGTTCTCACTTTAGAGTTTCAGGTTACTCCTGTCTTCGGAGTGATAGGGCTGATGGGTATGCTGGCAGTGCGCTTCTTGTTAGGCGCTCCCTTCCTTTCTCTCTTATATCTTTGCCCCCTACTTCTCCTGACATTAATATCGTTGCTGTTAGAGCTTTTAATATAACATTTCTCTCTGCATACATTCCTCATCCTCACTCTAGATTAATTCCAGACCTTCTGTGTATTTTTTCCTCAGTTCCCTCTCCGATTATTTTCATGGGTGATTTAAATGCTCATCATCGCTCGTGGGGTTCGAGCCATGATGATTACTTCGGTCTTGCCCTCCTAGAAATTTTTGATGAAGCAGATCTTTGTGTCATTAACAACGGTTCTCCCACTAGGAGAGTTCGCCCTTCTCAAAACCCTTGTTCAGCTGTGGATATTACAGCATGCTCTGCGTCTCTTGCTTCTGTTCTTTCCTGGAATATTTTACCTAATTCTTATGGTAGTGACCACTTTCCCATTATTATCTCTATCTCAGATAGAGTGGTACCTTCCCGCAATTTTAATCCCTCTCTTAAGTATAGATTAAACAACGCTACCTGGACATCTTATTCTGATTCCTTAGAAAATAAGTTAGCCTCTCTTCCTCCTCCCGACAGTAGCAATCTTGTCGACTGCTATTCCAAATTTGTAGACTGTATTATCTCTAGTGCTGATGATAATTTTCCTTTAAAAAAACCGTATAGATTCAAAGTCTCGACTCCTTGGTGGGATCGAGAATGCACTTTAGCTGTCAAGGAAAGAAAAATAGCTGAGGATAATTATTCTAATTCAATGACTCTTCAAAATTTTTTAATTTTCCAAAGAAAAGCAGCCATTACCAAAAGACTTCTTTACAAGAAAAAAAAAGAAGGTTGGCTTTGCTACTGTCGTTCCCTATCTCCTTGTTCCCCTTCTTCCCTGGTTTGGAAGCAAATTAAGCGGTACAGAGGCTCCTGTAATTCTGTCGATATTACTGCTAATGATCCTTTTTCCTGGATTGAATCTTTCTCGGATAAGCTAGCTCCCCCTTCAGTTCCAAGTTTAGACTCTTTTCCCTCTTCTCCGGCTTTTCTTCCTTCTGAAAATAACTTTGATGCCCCATTCTCGTTCTCCGAACTTCAATTGGCACTTGATGGTCTCGTTGATTCCTCTCCAGGTGCAGATGGAATTCCTTACTCATTTCTAAAAAATGCCTCTATAAGTTCAAAACAATATTATCTTGCCCTGGTAAATAAATTCTTTGAGTACGGTTTGGTTCCTTTACCGTGGAAGCACCAAATAATAATTCCAATTATTAAACCTGGCAAAAATCCGTCAGACCCTAATAGCTATAGGCCTATTGCTTTATCATCTGTTTTGTGCAAGGTGGCAGAACATATGATGAAGCATCGACTTGAATGGTTTGTGGAAAACAGGAGCTTGTTGCCCGCTTCCCAGTTTGGGTTTCGTAAAGGTATGAGCACAATGGATAGTCTTAGCATATTAACTTCTGATATTCGTATATCTTTTCTTCGTAAGCAATTTTTGGTAGGTGTTTTTTTGGATATTGCCTCTGCATATGATAATGTTTTACTCCCGGTTCTCAAGAATAAACTTGTGCATCAGTTGAATATTCCCATTAAACTAGTCCGTTTTATTTGTAATTTATTGATGGAAAGATCCATCTCTATTAAATCTCAAGTCTCCTCTCTTCCCCCTAAGACTATCTGGAAAGGCTTACCGCAAGGTTCAGTTTTGAGCCCTCTCTTATTTAGCCTCTACACTTATGATTTACATTTTTCTGTGGATTCATTTTGTGAAATATTGCAGTATGCTGATGATTTAGCTTTATACTTTTCTGGAAAATCTCTAGATGAGGCTAGTGTCCGTTTAAATTCCGCTCTTGATTATCTTTTTGATTGGTTACTACGACACGGTTTGTCCTTATCAGCATCTAAGAGCTCTGTAGTTGTATTTACGAAAAAAAAGTTTGTTCCTCCTGTTGATATCAAAGTTAATGGTGAAAATATATCGCAAGTGAACAATGTCAGATTTTTAGGTGTTTGGTTAGATTCAAAATTATCAGGCATTGCTCACACAAATTTTGTGTCTCAAAAATGTGAAAGAAATGTTAATGTACTTCGCTCTCTCTCCGGAGTTTGGTGGGGTGCTCATCCATATACTCAAAAATTGATTTATAACGCTATAGTTCGTAGTCACTTTGATTATGGTATGTTCCTATTAGATCCTTGTAACAAATCTGGTCTTCAAAAACTTGATAAAATCCAATCAAAGTGTCTACGGATTATTCTTGGAGCGATGAAGTCTTCCCCAATTAATGCCATGCAAGTCGAATGTGTTGAACCGCCCCTTTCGATCCGAAGACAATTTCTGGCTAATAGATTTATTTTTAAACTTGTGCAAAATTCTGAACATCCTCTCCTTGGTAAGCTGGACCAATTATCATCCATTTTTGACTCTTGTAGTCATCGTTCTAACATTGAACTTCCTTGTCTTCTTCGTGCCTACCTTCAATTCACTCGTCTTTCTAGCCCACTTTTTAAAAACCCTATTGTCTTTTTATACTCGGTGCCTTATGATGCCCTGGTATTCCAACCGGAGATTGTTTTGGACTTTGGAATTCACAAGAATTCCTTAGAACCACATAATACATTTGTTCAAAAAGTTTCTTCTAATTATTATAATTGGACTACTATATACACTGATGCTTCCAAAGCCTCCGATGATAGTCCTGTTGGAGTTGCTGTTTGGATTCCTCATACAAAAATTATTTTAAATTATAAGTGCCCTTCTATTACATCTGTTTTTACTGGTGAATCAATTGCCATTTTCGAAGCCATTTCATTTGTTTTGTCTCATAAGTTGAATGACTCCATAATTTTCTCTGACTCAAAAAGCTGCCTTCAAGCCATTTTATCTAATCCCTTTAGGTCTAAATCAAGATTTCCTATCATTTTAAAAATTAGAGATTTGCTATTTCAATGCCATGAACTTGGTATTAAAGTTGTCATAGCTTGGATCCCTGGTCATATCGGCATTCTTGGCAATGAGTCAGCTGATTCATGCGCCAAGAGTGCTGTTTACTCTGGCTCTCTTGCTCACTCGGAAATTTATTCTCATGATATTTGTACTACTCTTCCTCTTACTATGTTAAAATCTTGGTCCATTGCATGGCAAATTTCTAAGTCCATAAAGGGTAAATTTTATGGAGACATTCAACCAGAGATTCCTCACAAGCCCTGGTTTTTTAAATATAAATTAGAAAAAAAAATCACTACTTCTACTATCTGTCGATTACGATTAAATCATTGTTGCACTCCTCATTTCTTGGCCAAACTTAGGATTAGGGACAATTCTCTTTGTGAATGCGGTTTGGATGAGGGAAACGTGGACCACATATTTTTTTCCTGTCCCAAATTGCGTTTTTCTATTCATGAAATCATTCCTTCTCATATTCCTCGTCCTACCTCGGTAAAATGTCTTCTTTCTTTTGTGTTTACTCGTTTTGTATTTAAATTATGTAAATTCATTGAAATTAATAAGATTAAATTGTAACTGTTATTCTTTCTTTATTTATTTATTGTATTATATTTATTTTTTCTTTTTCTTAGAGAAATATTCATTATCTGTGGTTGTAATGTTCGTCTGCGAGGAAATTCTTAAATTTTGATCTTTATTTTAACTATTAAGATTTTATGTTTACGGTAATTCTCGCAAAATACTCTCCAGCGTTTGATGGTTTATTATCAAAGTTCACGTGTTATTGGCAGAATTGTGGTGTCTTTTCCACAAAGGCCATTCATTAAGAGTTGAAGTTGAAGTTGAATTTTAATTCAAAATAGTTTTCTTCGAAAACTGAGAGTGATGCACTCCGGTATAACTCATTTTCTCTCAACCGCACTCGATTGACTAGATCTATACTATAATGCTTCTCATGGTGTAGTCGTAGCGACAGCGACTTTAATATAATCTTTAGCGCTTTAAAGAAAATTTATAGTGTTATAATGTCATTTCAAGAGAGCGCGATGTCACACAATAAGAAGATTCCGGTTCTGCATTCTAAAATATTTCACATAAAATATCAGTCGTTAACAACTAGCCTAGGAAGTGAGGTTTATGTTATTTCTAGACAACAAATTCTAATAATAAGTAAATTCATAGACTATTTATGGTACGTACTCAAATCTCTTCAAATAAAACAAAAGATTTAATCAAAACGTTAAATGTCGTTGTAAACACAAAGGAAAATAATGTAGTCGGTAAGATCCCAGGTAAATAAGTCTGGAGATAAGAATTCTGTGTTACTTTCCGTGACGTGAGTTCCGATGTGCAGTGTCAATGCCATCCAATGCTGCCCCGATGCTCTGTGTGAATGCTCTTCGCAACGTCACATCTTTTTCGCTGAAAATAAATAAATAAAATGATAATTAATGATAGGGTATTTCGGATTGACGAATCTGCCGAATCTTTACTAAAAGATTGCATAACGTAACTTAAAATAATGAGCGCCAATCTCAATAGGATTGCACGAAACGTACTGATGCGTGTCTTACTCTGTGTTTACCAACCTTCACTTACCTAGTCCATGCATAACCAAAAATTATTCGGATGTTTAACTCCCGTATTCTGTGTACGTCATGAACAATTTAAAAAAGTTTGAACATCAATTGTGACCTTAATAGCCCCGGTAATCTTACCACAAAGTCTTATTATCTCCACACAGCTTATTGCGTTCAACAAAGCTCCTGAAATTCCTTCGTAACAATTTTACTTCTTTCGCAATTTGCTTGCTTTATTGTACGCTGAAGTGCCATAGAACCCCTATTATGTTATCTTTTCTTACACCGAACCTCCATCGGAGGCCTTAATACATTAGAAGTCATAAAAAAACGTTAAAATGGCGGGTAAAGTTTAAACAGCTAATCGTTGTCAAATTCAAACTAAATCAAGGTTTTTTTGTAGTTTCTGACTATTTATTGATGCAGAACTCAGCAGACCGCATCTTGGCAACATTGTTCCGCCAGTGGCCTGCCAAGCAGCCCTTACAGCTTCAGTGCTACGCTGGCAATTATTACGTAATTGCACAGCAGCATGGCGACCTTGATTTATTCTTTGTTGAATTTTTTTTGCACGGATTCTTATTTGAGTGTAATAAATGCAATCATTTGAGATATAAACGTATGATGGAAGGATATTTAGATCATTTCTCGTAGCTTGTATGAAAAAGGATTTTAATATTTTTATGCTTAACAAGGAATTTAACTGCGTTCATAAAATATTTTGACGATTACTAAATAATTATCATTTTAATATCTTAACATCCCTTGTCCATCAACGACAATTCTTAAAATACCACATGAATCCTCCTTAATTTACAAAGATTTTTACCTTGTATTGCCTTGTTATATTGATTTAATAATAAGTGCTAATTTGCTCGTGACGTGAAGCTGCTATTTCAGGGTTCAACAATGTTATCAACTTGTCCGATTTGCTCACCTAAGCATAGACATTAAACCTATCTCAATAACCATAAACAAAACCTATGGACGGCACGTGCAGCCGGACAAAATATTTGAAAATCATAATCTGAATAATAATTTATTTCCTGAATCGATCCAGGTAAAACGTGACCGATAGAATTCACCGCCGCGCGCGGACGCTATTTTATCTGTAAGCAAAAGGTTTGATGCATTTAGAATGAATCATTGGCATTGTTTATGAATTTGTTGATTCTCGTGTACAATAAAGCTCGTATTCCATTATTCTGGCAGTCAGCCTGTCAATGAAATGGGTTTCACCACTATATTGGTACAGATGAAGTAACAGTAATCCGGTTTAAATACTTATTTCTAACTAGTTGTCCCCGCGGCTTTACCCACGTAGTTCCCGTTTCATGGGCTTTCTCAGGCTAAAACTTTCCTATGTCCTTTCTCAGTCTATGGACTATCTCTGTACCAAATTTCATTTAAATCGGTGCAGTAGTTTTACCGTGAAAGACGGCAAAACAAATGCACACAAACTTCCTCATTTAAAATATAGTATGGATGCCCTTACTGCCCGGGTCCTAACTTTATCATACAGATATTTCAATATAAACGTAGAAAATATCTAGATAGGTACTATGTTGACATAGCTTTACCCTCATTCTTTTAAAAGAACAAGGCTATCTCTCTCATTATAGATAAAAATATCCCGCGCAAAAATACTGGCGAAGCTTTCCTTTTATCCTCTACATCGAATCGTCCTAGATTATTAAACAACTTTGTAAAGTTTTGCGACAAACTTCGTTAGTACAATGAAATTGTGCGTTGCGTTAAAAAATCGGGTTAGTAGCGTTATGACTACATCTCGATAAGACTAAATAGCAGATATGACTAGTTCGCTATAGGACTTAATCTCGATATGACTAGATCTTGTTAGGACTAGATCGCAATAAGGCCAGATATCAAAATGACTCATTATCGATATGACGTACAATCGTACCTAAAAGTGGCATAAGTATAGGAACTTCATGGAGTACCTACTTAGCTTTACTAAATTGAAAAAAAAAATAACAAAAGAAGAAACACCATATTATTCAATCGCAAGTATCAAAGAGAATTTAATAAACTAGAACTAGAAGATTACGCTCCTGTCTTTTAAAAAAAAACGTTAGTGATTTAAAGCGTAAGTTAAAATAAATAAATAAGTATGGTACAATGAAATGCTTTCATTTTAGTATTTTAGTATAGGTACCATGGAAAAAAAACTTAATGCTTTAACTCGATAACTGTACTCCAAAAAACAAACGAAAATATAGTCGTTACGCTATCTGGCCTTATTGCGATCTAGTCCAAACACGATATAGTCCTAACAAGATCTAGTCATATCGAGATTAAGTCCTATAGCGAACTAGTCATATCTGCTATTTAGTCTTATCGAGATGTAGTCATAACGCTACTAATCCAAAAAATCTGATATTTTAAGGCCTTCGTATTACTTTATAAATTCTGCTTCAATTTATAAATGGAGCAAATGACTGTTGAATTAATTATAATTTTGGTTATGAAACGCCATCAGCCAGAATCTATTAAAAAACAAGAAAAGTTAGCAAATCTAAGTGCTACCTATTATTAAATTACTACAACACTAAAGGCCGGTTTTAGTGCTCGACCGACCGTCGGTGCGTACATCGGTCGCGCTTCTCATTTGGGTGTGATACGTGACATAGAAAAGTGTAACCCCGAATATCACGTCCCCGAAAGTTCACGTATTCGAAACACTTAACAACGAATGCACGCTACCTCGAAAAACTTGACGCCGTAGCCATCGTGATCTCGAATAAAGAAATCTCACTATAAAGGCCTGTCACCGATTCTGTAACAGGCCTTAGTGAATGCAGTGATTGTTTTAAGACCCAGTTTCACATTGATTACCTCCAGGATTACAGGTGAATTTGGGATTTCTTTATTCGAGATCACGATGGCAACGGCGTCAAGTTTTTCGAGGTAGCGTGCATTCGTTGTTAAGTGTTTCGAATACGTGAACATTCGGGGACGTGATATTCGGGGTTACACTTTTCTAAGTCACGTATCACACCCTTCTCATTTGTATGAAAATTCACAAGTCGTCACAGTGCTCGACCGACCGTACGCACGCGTATATTGCTACGCACTGCGTACGAGGACCGTCGGTCGAGCGCGTCCGCATGCGTGCCGTCGGTCGACCGACGCGCTATGGAAACATATGAACGCGTTCAGTGCTGCACCGACCGGTGGACTGACCGCACGGATGTGCGTATCATCGTCGACGAAAAATTATTTCGGTCAGTTTGTTGGTCAGGAGAGCACTGAATGATAGAAACTGACGGTCGGTTGAAGCGTATCGTCAGGACGGACCGTACGTACTGACGATCGGTGGAGCACTGTAACCGGCCTTTGTAACAATATAACGCAGTTAAAATAATTAGATGAACCGCAATTGCCTACAAACAAGATCATAATAAATTGAATTCAAGTTAGAATAGTAAATTATTTGATCTCCACACGATGTTCTAGACTGAACTAATTATAACTTGCTAACAAAGTTAAATGTTGTCCAAAACATGTTAGATATCATATTTATTTAGAGGTAGCTCTCCATTTATTCTGGAGAGCACCTCTAAACTTCGTTATGGCCATGTTGGTTTTTGGTTAGACTTGAAGTTGACTCTATCGAATCATTTTAGAATATGACCTCTATCTTTTCAGCCTTATTTCATCTTCTGTAGAGTAAAGGGCCTTGGTTGCTTGACGTCGTGTTGTTGTCCTGTCTTCCTGAGCTTCAACTGCTGCTGTTCTGCTGTAACCACGAATTCTTCGGACCTAGATGGTAGTATTCCTTAGACTTTTAGCACTTCGTCTGTATGCTAAAGAGGCGGATTAATGACAGTTCATGCTAAATTTTCGCTCAATGTTGAAGCATAAAGTTTGCAAATACATTGTTCCAGCGCAGCGCTAAATACACAGTATCACTTGTTCACATTCATCATGAATGAGTAGGTAGAAACCCAGGTAATACTTACTTATCTTAGGTACTTGCGATATTAAACAGATTATTTGAAGTCACGTTTTGCATGAAATAGTGAGTTTGTACACAAGGCGGGCACTAGCAAAAGCCAGGGGTTACAGTACTCTGACAGGTTATCATCAATAATATCCTTTTTATTAGGTCGACAACCTTTTTGCGCTGTCTGGTTTACGATGGCGGGAAACCTAAAGGCGGGAGCATATCGTATTCTCTTCTTTATGGTCGGTTCAGCGTGTAAAACACTTTTAACGTACCTAACTAAAGTAGCAAAGACATTCATATTGATTTTTAGCGAGCAAGGGCTGAGGTAGCGGACCGATAAGCCGGTGTTATCAGCTTGTGACTAATGCACCAACACTTGTTTCTCTAGAAGTCTAGAACAAGAGCCGTTTCATTAACGAAAGTTTTACACTCTAACAGTGTCTCCAACGACATTGAAAGTCGATACTATTGTAGATACAAACTTCGATATGGTCTAGTGAGCAAGATTTTATCATTACATTTAGCAATTCAGTTAATAGATTGCCAGTTTTATTGTCTGATAAAGGTTATAAAAGTCTACAGGCATGGAATTATTAAGTACTGTTGTGGATTGGGTAGGTAATTTTGGAAACAAAGATGGCGGAATCTTCCATCAACTCTTCAACGATATAAAATAGTTCTTAAGATAAAATAACGTGGAATATTTTTGAATTACTTTTTATTGAAGAAAGTAATAGCGCTGCAAACGACAATATAATGAGTTCATTGGTTTATCTTATCATTGAAACTGTTTTACAAACTGATTTTTTTCCTGTATATTTCTTCTTATCAATGATAATCTTTTCGATTAAGGAAAAAGTTTAATTGAATGTACAAAATTCAGCGTACTTAAGCACTAAATTCGATACGAGGTAATTTGGGAGAATAGATGAAATATTGGCACTCGTATTTTAGGGAACTAAGTTTCATAATGGCAGACCCCTGTAGCGATTGTGAAGCAAAATTTTTCAGTTCTTCAAAACTACGACCTATTTCTAAAAACACAGAATGACAGGAATTAATAATGCAGAAACCAGAGTCAGTCGGAATGTAACATACATGCGATCACTGCTCAGAATTTTAGAGAATCTTCGTCAATTTACATATTCATTTAGTCAGTCAGACAGTAACTGTTATAATTATAAGCCTTGGCAATTAAATTGATAATATTCTTTTGTCTTAACACTGTACTAACATCCGAATATCTGGAAATCTCCATTGTCTCGATTTTCATTGCGACAAATTCCAATTCAGTTTTAACAGAGAAAGTTTAAAGACCATTATGAAACGCTAAAACACTGAAACACAAAGGTTCATTCAACCGAAAATATCAAAGAAATGCTCTGATAATCAGCACGATAAATATGACGTCACGAAAATTGATACTTTAATGTAAATTAGCGTCACTACCTACTTACCTTTCAAAATCACGGGTTTTCTTTACTATAATATGGATGATCAGCCTTTGATCTGGCTGGAGTAACTCTATTGATGACATAATTTATATCTGTTTAATAATTCCAAAGATCTAAGCCTACATTCAGCCAGGAAACTTTATTTCAAGAATTTAGTAGACCTAAAGCCCATTTAAGGCTTCAATAAAACATTAATTGATACAATTCCGATTCGTCTTCCGTTACATCATTTTCTGGCATCGTTAGAGCGGAAACAAGATGCTTCGTAATTAATTGCCTTCGTGATTACAAACAATTTTGCCGAATAAATATTAATTTTGGAGTACTTGGTAAGCAACCCTTTAAAGAATAAAAGTCATTCTCAGTTCAATCTTGCTTATGTATATTCAAAATGGTTCTGCCGCAAATTTTGAATAAGGAACTATTATTTCTGAACAAGTTGTCTATTGGTCAGACATGTCCCCACTGCCTGCCAGTAACACATGTTAAAACTCTGAAAGCAGTCTTGAATTCTCGATTTCTGGCCTCTGTGGAATTTACCACAATGCAGTTTTTCGTATGACCATCTATTTATCGCGCAATTGCTACCACCTGGCAAATTATGACGAGTCTCGGTGACTAAAATAACTATGCTCCTAGTCATAGGTACTCCACCCTGCTGAGACGTTGTCACATCATTTATCAATATTCTAGAATACTTTTAAATATTCTTCATGCTCACCATTGTATAAAATATGGTTGATAATATATGGTTAATAATTAACGTTATTTTTCTGCCCTTGAAGTATAGTTCAATGCTACGTCAACCTCAACAGAACACTTTAGTCGTCAGAAACAGGTTAGGTGACGCCATCGTGAATACATTTTCTCTGCCCGTATGAAGTAAACCGTTTTCGGATCTTGCCAAACACTGTCCCTTATTACTGTTTATGTTTATACTTTCCTTTTAATTATAACGGTGTAAATATTAATTAATGCTTGTCCTCGTAATCGTAACCCAAGGATGAACAAAAGCTTTTATGAAAAGAACATTGATAAGATTTTTCATTTAGATATTAAGTATAAGTAACATAAAATGAAGAACGGAATACTTTTAGACAGGCCTTGTGAACCATCTGGCAACGGAAAGTAAATAGACTATGTAAGTAATATCTTATTACTGTAATACGGTAATAAAATTTTCAAAGTCTAGTCTTACTTTCTGAAACCTTTTTGCTAAAGAACTAAGCTTTTGTTGAACATATTGGCTCTGGCGCCGCCTTGTCTCAATTGTGACCTACATTCGCGTACCTATTGAATGTCTTTGCTCAGTATTTGCTGTTTCAAAAACTGACTGCACACGTCACTGGCCATGGCATGAGGTAGCATGGCGCCGTCATTCTCCCGACCGAATTTCGGTAACGATCCCAAACTCAATGAAAATGACTATTAGGCCAAGTACGCTGAAGATATTAAATAAGTGCGTGCACAAAAGCAGGTGCTCCCTCATATACTCCAACACGATCGGGGAATAATGAATTGCAGCATCAAAGGCTTCACGTGCTCTCAATGCTCAATAGCGACACCCATATCTAAACTCTTTGCCTAAAGAAGTTAGTCAAGTCACGTTCGGCAGTCAGTTCAGCCAGTAAATCGATTTCTGCTATGTCATTGCTCAACTAAGCCAGAACTGGGCACCCGCGGGCTTACCGCAACCAAATTATATGGCACCACGTCAGCCAATGAAATGTAATCAATTCGACACGGTCAATACGTTATTTTCTTTTCCACAAATGTAAAATTAATGAACAAGACGTCATCTAGATAAATGATAATTGTAGATTGATGCGTTTTTAAACGAGTATTTAATTTTTAACTTCTTAAGATATGATGCTAACTAATATAGGTAGATTTAAAGTTTGCGGTAAATAGGTTATTGTACTGGGTGTCCAACTGTGAAATCTTATTGATCATCTATCATAACTGTCACGTATTGAATTTCGATCAACATTCAACTTAAAATGAGCTTCAATTTGCAAAAATCTTAAGAAATTTTAACATTATGCGCGCTATCGTTACAAGAAAGGTTACATTAGTAAAAGGTTATTTTGTACTGCGATGACAATTGACTACTGTTGTCAACAGACGTTCGTTTTTAACTAAGAATGTAGATTCAAGCTCATTCCACTTTCCACTACCCACAACATAATGCCTCTCGATGTGTGATCGAATCGAAAATCACGGTACTTACTACCTACGCAAATACAATAAAAATGTTTACGTCAATTAAGTAAAGCATTTTACTAATAGTATTTTCGCAGAATCACAAAATGCGAAGAATCAAGTTAGAGCAAAATGTGTATGCGAGATGAGTCACGCTACACGCGAACAATGAGCAAGACCAGGAGTGCACACTTGCATAATAAATAAACTATCTTGACTTTAACATTAGGGCTGCTAGATCCTCTGGGGAATTTACGGATTTGTCCTAGTTTATGGGATGTCCGTGATTTGTCATTCGAAGTGTCAACACTTTTAATGCCAAGGGAATTCCATCTTATTTAAAGATAAACAATACGTTATTTGTTTACGAAAAATATTATTTAATATTAAAACAAGGCAAAGAGAAAAGAAAAATCTCAGGGGCTTCCGGGAAAAACTCAACGTCACATAATTGTCTCGGTTTGTTTTTAAGTATTTATCCGGCATGCTGGCAGCCCTAAAATATACATAATTTATCTACCATAGTGCAGGTCACGTCTAACCTATTTTATCATAGGCCACTTCAGCCACTTGTAAAACTATGATTCAGAATCTAAAATCATAGCTACCTACTCGAGGGAGATGTATTTTCGTAACACTAATAACAACGCTATTTGTTTACGTTAACGCCTTATCTTTTATTACAAAATTAAACAAATATTTTAACGTGATTACGTTAGCTGTCACGTTTCCTTACCAGCATGTGACGACAACTTAATCCTATGATAAGTTATGATGACGTTTCTAACGTCAAACTGAGAATGTTATTTAATTAAAATCTTAATTTATTTGGTGATTAGTCAAAGTAGAATTCTACATGTTAATGACAAATGTATCCTTTTTTTAATGAAATTTACAGAATTCGACATGACTAAATTACCGTTATTTTATATTGTTAATTTCAAACACGGATCGGCCTTTTAGGGAAATTACTAATGCTTTTTTTTTTTTTTTTGTTGAGTGGGAAATCATCCAATGACTGCTCCCGTCCTGGGTGCGACGGGAGGGTGTGTCAGACTCTTACTGACTAAAACCCACTCATGTTCCTTCGATTGCCCTTTATGTTCCAGGGTCACGGTAACTATTATAAACATTCCGCAACCCCGGCAGGCGTAAATTACTAATGCTTAGATTCTGATAAATAGATTTCCTAACAAACTAAAATTTAAATCCTATAGGTACAAACGATGAAGGATGTTACCATCCTTCATCGTTTGTAGTGAAGGCTAAAGACAAAAGGGATTTTATCCTATGCTTCTAATGTACCCTAAGTTGGTGTTCCTTTCGTGATAATCGTTAATTGAATAGGCCAAAAATACAATAGCCTATCGATCGAGGCAATTTTTTCTCCATTACCATTAGATTTAGATTACACTGTGACCTTTGAAAAAAAAAAGGCTTTTACCCACTGTATTTTTATTCTATCAAATCCGTAGTAATTCACTTTGTTCCGAAAATATTCAAGCGAAGAAAATACGAGCCTCTTCATGAAAATCTAGTAACAAAACAACAATATGTCTGTCTTTTCCACAGTATAGTTTTAGACAAATTGAATACATTTACAAAGAAACTAAACAATGGTTTCAGTATTTACTGTATCCACGCCTGCTCACTCGCCTTTGCCTTAGTAAAAAAAACTGTGCCAACTTGGTTGGAACTTGATACCTTTTTCCACGATTATTTGAGAATGAAATTGAATGAAAGTTTTTCGTTTTGCTTTTTCGAAGATTAAGAACTATAACATGATTAAATTTGTTCTTTGATAGCTTGCCGAGTTCACTTCTTTTCCGGTCGAACTAACTTAGAATGAGGTTGACGTAATATTAATTTATATGGCACAATTCTTTATTTAAAATTTATTAAGTGCGACACAGCGCGCTATATGCTCTAAGTACATCCATAACAATTTCTTCATCAGTTTATCATTCATAGACTTACTCTTTGACGCGTGATACGTTGGGCTTGTGGGAATAGGACAGTAGATTGAGCCCTCTCATTAATTCACAGGCTCGGTTACAAGTTCCCGTGACTTCATTAATTGACGTTATTATTCAATGGTCTTTGTTAGGTAATTGGAGAGGTGAAATAGGTACAATGATTAATTTTGTCAAGTTGCTTATTATGACTAAGGTCTGTAAACAAAATTTCCCGTTGCGTTATGCGAAAGCATAAACTACGGCGGGTAATACCCTTGCGATATATCAACGCTTTGTTTAATGAGTAAACAAGTGATAAATAATAATTAATAAGACTTCAATAAAGAACACAAATAACTGAAAAAGGTTGCAATGCATAAAACTTGCTTGACACATGTTTGTTGACGTATCTGTTTATAAAAAAACAAAAATACAATATAATACAGACGTGTAATTCTGGCATTCCAATAAAAAGATAGCGATTACAAAATGACTGCTAAAGTACATTTATTTTCTCCGATTAAATAAAAAACATATTAATTTAGATAACATTCTCACCGTTATAGGAAGAATCACGTATTTGTATGTGAACCAGAATAACCGGAATATCCGACAAATTGTATGTTCGAACGCCATTTTAAATTATTGACAAGGTCTGCTCTCCTGGCAGCTGGTCACATCGTCAGCATCATTACTGCCCGCTTGGCAGCTTGGCTCAGCAACTTCATCATCATCAACACTGCCTAGTTGGCAGCTTGGCTCATCATTTTTATTATCGCTAGAAATTAAATCAGCATTATTATTTGTAATTAATACATTTTCTTCGGACTTTTCCGAAATTACTGCGGTCGCTTCCTTGACACGCTCGTCAAACAATACTTTGCGACATCGACAATTTACGTGTCGAAATCTGAACTCTCTTCTCATCTTGTCGCATAATGTCGCAAAATCCATATCATCTTGAAATGTATATCTAAAAAAATAGTAAGCGGCTCCTTTTGTAAATAAACCGAAAATCAGGGCATAGTCGCTTTCACGCCACTTATTATATTTGGCACACTCAATGAACTCATCTATATAATCTTCAACACAGATGCCACGGGACCCTTCGAAATATGGGGGCACACGCATCCAATTCGGTATACCAAACATTTTTAAGACATAAATATACTTAGCTTTATCAATTGTATGAGGCGTCTTCTTTCGCCAAAATCTTCATCAATTTTACTATTATTATTATTTCTTCTTTACGCATACACTATAATCGCTTCAATGCGAGAAATTGGGGACTCGCTATATTCACACAAACCGCATCTACAACATAAAAATAACAGCAGCGGCGACGTCGGCGCCTCCACCAAATGTGAGGTCTGAAAAGACCTCCGGGACCTAACGTGTGTGTTTAGTATGTGGGAGGGCTTGAAGAGTCCTCCGGTCAACACTTTTGTATAGTGTAACTATTGAAATATAAACAGGGAGCACTTTTAACCGAATTTATTGTTATTTAGAACATGCTCACTCCATGAGCCTCGGACGCGACATGCGTCATCATGTATCAAAAACAAAACTACGAAATCAAATTGAAACATTCATTCTAGAATGTTTCAATTTCATGCTGATTGTTAAGATAAAACCTCAAAGGTATTTTTCTAGCCAGTTATCTATAAACAGTTACATAAAGACTTCACAGTACCAACTGCAACGCCAAATTCAAATCTAAAAAAAAAATTGTAAACAAAAAGTTTGTTCTATTTTTTTGTTACATAGATTACGCCTTTTCAATGGAATGTAACACTACTCGATAAAATATACCTAGGTGTCTTCTAGAATACATGTGTTGGTTTCGACATTTAATATTCTCCTGACCTTTACGAAACTTAGGGATTTATGGACCTTTAGTCAACCAATAAGGTCAGTATCTGTCCTAGACCAAGGCGTCTCCACTCGCCATTTTCGTCAACTACCGCGTCGCTGTCATACAAGTATATAGAAAAACCATCCTGCGTAAAAGGGAGTGATTAGAAAGTTTAGCAGCTTTTTTTATAATAATTATTAATTCCCATACCTGTGGCTTCTTGCAATAATCATTTTATTTTATATCTCACTCAAAATGCTTTGTTTCTACGGCTATTTCGTTATTTAGGATAACAAAATCTGGACAGTCTAGCCATTACACAATTTGGACGATCGAGATATCTTATTGTGGTGGTGTCACCTCACCGCATGGTTCCATTTACTTGAGGTCGGCCTTGCTTGATCGTTTTTTTTCGTTAAGCACGATTTAGTGCTGCCTCTTGAAATGAGCTCTAGGTTTTTCTCTCAGCTAAATGGCTGATGGTCTTCCTCGCACGCCTTCATTAGTGGGCATAGAAAGGCCAAGCCCCAAGTGCTTGTCTGGTAGTTTTTGTGTGTGGCTGTACCACCACGTATCTGTTTTTCTTATCCCTTTTCAATCTTAGAAGCAATCACGAAACTCTCTCTTGCTCTTTGGAACTAGCTCTTTCATGACACGTTGTCGGATAACTCAAACCAAGGTGGTTTGTTTCCTACAATACCTATCAGCCTCAGTCTCAGTCCTACGTTTCACAAAAATCGTAAGAAATCCGAAATTCTAGCTCAAATCCAAAACAATAATAGAATCAACAGCCTGTTTATTGTCTAAGTTGTTGTTATACTGTTCACGGTTAATAAAGACGGCAAAATGTCGCCATTCAGGGCTCCTTGGTAAATAACGTCGGTCGCCCAACTACAGGTGCTGCGTAATCGCGAATATGCTAATATTCTGAACCTTTCTGTCCAAATTTAATGTAAATCCACTTGTTACCTCTGTTGTAGTGTCGCCCTTCGCGTATTATTTGTTTTGTGGATGGATTTCGTACACGAGTTCATTTAGAGTAGTAATCTTTCTGGCGGAAAATAAAATGTCAGCAATTATAAAGTGGCTTCTAGTAGCTCATACATTAGCTATTTATAACCTATCTACGTGTGTAGTGGTTTGACTAGTTTTTATTATTTTAGTTCGTATGTCTAATGTTCTTCGTCAGAGCTAGCAAGGTTAGACAAAAACATTGTCTATTTCCTTAGAACTGCTTCTTTTAACATCTGAATTTTAAGCAGAAACAATAAAACGCGAAGAGTTCTTTGTATCTATATAACGTTCAAGTTCAGTTACGAAATCTTATGTTTTCAACGCTGAACACATAATTGGCCACTTTTTTTGAACTTGGCATTGTGAGTGGCTAGAACACGGTCACCGGCCGGCATTACAACGGCACCGGTGCGTTACCTCTTTCTTACCTCACATAGCCATATGTAATTTTGCTTATGTTGGAAATAGTAGTTCTAAAGATAAACTAGAGGATCGTGTTGTATTTTTTTAATTAAATAAAAAGCTGGTTTTAATTGGTCTGTTAATTAGGTAGATATCTTTATTTTGTCGACTGAAACAATGGTTGTACCGGTTGGTTTCTCACACAAAAATCCCACTCCATTATTTCCTCAATCTCGTTCTCAGTCTTTACGACTGAGCAGAGGCTGACTAAATATTTGAATATATTGGTACGTGTATGCCTAACAAAGCTTATGTTAAATTATTCAAGTTTAATTATTCACTGGACTTGCTGGAGAGGCACTACAACTTATAGTTTTATATTAAGACTATCTTTCGCCCGCGTGAATGTCGAGATTTCCATCCCCAATTTTAACCTTAGGGTTGGACTTTCCAGAAAACCTTTCTTAATGGATACTTACTCTTCACAAAGAACACACCCTCAAAGTTTCATATCTCTAGGACCTGTGGTTTGAGCTGTGCGTTGATATACCAACAATCAGTCAGTACCATTGTATATTTAAATGTTCTGAAATGTAATGCTTTTATGGATAAGTAAATCAACTTTGTTTTGTAGTATTCCGTACCATAAAAAGGCAACATTAATAACTTGTGCAATGGCACCGATGTCGACTATCTATTGCTAATTTGTTATGCACACCACGAGCCACGCGCACCTCGCAATTTTGATTTTAATACTGCAAAACTTAGGAAACACGCAGAAAACTCATATTTTTGTACAGGAAGGAAGTTTGCGTACCAGCTAGATAAGGTTTTCCTAACACGATTACGTCAAATTGTTGATTAATTTTCCTTACGTTGGCACGCACGCCATCGCCTCCGCGTCGCAACATTGGGCCACAATTACACATTTTTGAACGTAACGGCTTGATCGTGTGTTCTATCTTTTCAGCGTAATATTAATTTTAATACAAATGTTTACATTACATGTTGTTATAAAATCAATTATCTTTGTTTATGTTCTAATATTTTCGATACAATAACAAGGGCGGCCATTACAGCGGAAGCGGTGACAAAATTACGATGAACGTTAAACATAATTTTTGCTCACATCCTGCCGATTAGCAGATAGTAGCGCGATGCATTTATTGTTGCAAAAAATAACAGAGTTATTAAAATTGAATGGAATTATTCCGTTCGTTGATCTCTGACGAAAAATGGGATGCGGAATTCTAGAATTACGTTTCCATCAAACTAAATAACGGCTTTTGACATTCCAACTTTCTTTCTATGCCATTGACAAGACACAAGTTTTATAAAACTAACTTTTCGGAATCCGTACGAAAACAATTAGATTGGGCACGCCGTTATAGCGGCGGACCCCTCTTTGAGGAGTGGCTGGTGAGGCGTCATGGCACTATCACGTTTCGCTTGACACAGGTCTTCACCGGACATGGTCAGTTCGGGAGGTTCCTGTGTCGGATTCGGGCGGAAGCGACGCCTGGGTGTCACCACTGCAGTAACGGTCGCCTGGAGGACACGGTCGAGCACACAGTGAAAGTGTGCCGCGCATGGGTGGAGCATCGACGTGTCCTCGTAGAGGCGATCGGCGGTGGTGATCTCTCGCGCCCGGCGCTGGTTCAGGCCATGCTTCGGGGCGAGACGGAATGGGATGCCGTCGCCTTCTTCTGCGAAGCAGTTATGCTAGTGAAGGAAGCGGCGGCTCGCGAGAGGCAACGACGAGCCTCTCGCCCCTGACTAAGACCCAGGCGAAGACGTCGAGAGTCGCAAGACGACTACCGGCCACCGTAGGCGCGGTTCTGCGGATGGCGAGCGATGGGTAGCTCGCCGCCCGGCTAGGACCAGGACCGCGTCGACGGCGCGTTAGTGTTCCACGCGCGCCTCAAAGAGAAGGAGTCAGCACAGGAAGGGGCCCAACAGGGCCAACACCTGCCGGGGTTGCGGAATGTTTATAGTGGTTACCGTGACCCCGGAACATAAAGGGCAATCGAAGGAACATGAGTGGGTTTTAGTCAGTAAGAGTCTGACACGCCCTCCCGCCGCACCCAGGACGGGAGCAGTCATTGGATGATTTCCCACTCACCAAAAAAAAACATATTTATTAGATATGTTTTAATAATAGCTTTGCTAATTCATAATTATGTTAATGGCCAGAACATAAGTGTAAAAGCAAATTGGATCCATGCTTAAACATTACATATACGTATTGAATTGCACTGATGCAGAAAATTAATAAGGATAGAACGTGGACTTGGGTATAGAAAAACTAATAAAATATTTACAATCAAAATCAACGTCTTCCATAATTAAAAATAAAAATTAACATAATAATGGACCATGTGAAAATTTTCAGCGTTTAAGTTTTTGTACACCATAATCATTTGACCACATTTTGGTTTACAAAGTTTTTCGTCGTGTGACGTCATCTAATTGCCTACATAATTATCAATCTTTTTATTGTTTTCGAAAAACAAATTAATGTTTTTTTAATTAAGGAAAAAAATGTTTTATTTTGGAAATGTTGTGTCTCACAATCATTATTAGTCAATGATGTATACCCAATAGTAAACTACATAGGTACCTACCTATAGGTCACATCGTTGTCTTCCAAGGTACCAACCTCAGCATATTAATAAAACCTTGCATTTGTAGTTTCCTCAGTAAACTGGTTCATAACAAAGTCTGATGTCGTCCTGAGAACGGGGGCAAGTAGTGCCACCTGTCAGCTTGACCGTGAATTATAGTCGCCACGCGGAACGAAATACCTAGTTTGACAGTCTTGAGAATGATATGAGCACCTATGTATGTACTACCTATTCGTAAGTCATAGTTAAATTAATACGCTAGCTAATATTGATGGCGTGTAGAAAGTCGCTAAGGGCCTGTTTCCCATTCTCCAGATAAGTTCTGAAAAAAATAATTAGAAGATAATTTTACACAAATTCTGTTCTACTTTTGAATATAATTATCTGTTATTTAAACCTTCGGACACACGTGATTCAAGACACAATAGAAAGAAAGACAATAGCAGCCCGACAGCTGGCTCAGGCCAGCTGTCGCTTGATCGTTGAAAGATAAGTCTTTTATGAGATTGGCAGAAAATAAAGAAGTAAAAATCGACGTTGATTAGAATAGAAGAGAAACGCCAAGGCTTTGCATGATTAATACGCGGCTTCCTTGTTAGCCAAAGCCCATAAAAGTTGTTAAATGAAACACCGTCGAAACGCGTTAAGAATTTATCACTTTGCCAGCAACTGCGCTCGTAAATATCGGAAGATGTGGAAAAACTCTGTGAAAATTTAATCGCTTTTGGTGTTGACTACTGCAGCGTTATTATGGAGTAGAAAATATTTGCCTTGTCACTTAATAGCGACCAATTTATTTCCCTTAAATGGCGTGTGTAAGCATTGAATATGCTGGCAACCGACGTAATAATGCTTAACTAGCGCTTCTAATCCTGCTGTCAAGCCTTCAAGAAAATTCTCAGAAAATCGCGAAAACCTGCTTTCGCGCGGTTTTGGGTTTCAGGTTTACTCTATCTTACTGGCTTTTGTAGATAAAGAGTGTCAGTCCATCAACTCCATACCTATGCATTGTAACAACGTCAAGTTTTCCATTGTCACGTCAAAATGTGACTGAACTCTTGACAGCCATGCTGTTAACGTTTGCTTGTCCGCCATTTTCTGTTCATACCTGCTCACGTAAATATCCGAATCACATTGTTATCCAAGCTACCATAGCCTAACGACCTCTATGACGGATTATATCAATCACCAAGAAGTAACGCTGAATTTTAAACATTTGCAGGACGATTATTTCAAACTTTAAAAAGTCTTAGATTATCGTTACTAAGATTAGATTTGGGTTACGTTTTAATCGGTATTTGTTAACAAGTTCTTTCAATAACACAATGGTTGCAGAACTATACTAGATTATCTGTGCAGCTACCATACGTCAAGTACTGATAAACGTTGCCTGCCAACCTACATTTCATGTTTATGCTTGTGCGGGCAAACGCGTTATCCATACTAATATTATAAATGCGAAAGTAACTCTGTCTGTCTGTCTGTCTGTCTCTTCTTCACGCCTAAACTACTGAACCGATTTAAATGAAATTTGGTACAGATATAGTCTGGAATCCGAGAAAGGACATAGGATAGTTTTCATCCCGGAAATCCCCCGGGAACGGGAACTATTAATTACGAAGTCGCGGGCAAAAGCTAGTATTTTATAAAACGCTTTAACAGCAAGTCGTCATTAAAGGATCTTTGTTTTCCATGCATTTAAATCGTGTTTGGTAGGATGAATTGTTTCTCTGATGGCACCATGTACCAGTATTTACAAGTCATTCACAATTATAGTTTGTTTATGGTCTAACTACCAACTCATAGCACAGCATTATTGTGAAACTTACAAGGACGGCAATTTAAGACCAATAATAAATTCAAAACGACTTGACGCGAGAGATTTATTACCGTTATGACATTATTAAGAAGTTACTTAATTCATTTATTAATAGGACGAGCATAGAACGGTAATAATGGATAACTTAAATCCACGACTTATATTATTATGTCCATAAGATTTATATGATGTAGTAATGTACTAATATAACGTGGATTCCTTATCCACGTTATATTAGTACATTTCCAAAGGCCATAACAGGAAATAGAGCACAATTTAATAAGGAAACTGCCAGCGATGACCTAGTATTAGCAAGATTCAACAGAATATGATTACTTCTAGTCATTAAAGTTGAATTAATAAATTGAAATAAAACCGGTTAATATAGAGTTACAGCTCAAAAAATATTCTTTGTAGTAATCTTACAACGACACTCGACAGCCGGTTGTCGCGCTGCTATTGTATCTCGAATCACGTGTGTTCGAAAATTTAATATTATTATAAGCCAAATTGCTTTAATTGTAGGTATCGTTAGGCGGAGTGAACTTTGTGGCGTTACCGTAATGGTGGTCTAGCCCGACTAGACTTGGCCTAAGCCCGTCTGGATGACATCATGGGCTAATTGCCCAGGGCGCCTGGGGATGCGTTGAGGTCACGGACTCACTTTGATATGTATTTATTTACTTATTTATGGAACACAAAACAGAATACAGAGAACACTTAGCTTATGTAATCCTAAAGTTCAGATCGAGACTATATTCCTAAATAAATGTGTACACAGCATGACATGGATAAGTAAACAATTTATATTGATAACTTATGAAGCTGAGTCTAAAGTTTAAGAGTTAAATAATTTATCCTTAGCATAGTCGGATTCCTAAAAGCATCACGTAGGACCATAAAACATGCGTAAAAACTAATTTAAAAACTTAAATAATTACGAAAAACGGCTGCCTGTTGGGATTCATTTGTTCGTTTATTATCAAGGAGTAATTAATAAAAGTAGGGAACACGTATCAAATTACAGTCTAGAGAATTTTTTTGAGGGCCTTATATTTTGAGAGGGGTGTTGTCTCTCTCTGATTTACCCGACCAGAAAAAAAATGTTTATTGGTAAATAGGTCAAGAAAGTTGTACTCCTGAGAAATCTGTTTCGTAAAATATTCGATCCAGTGGATTTACCTTGTACATAACAATCATTTAATGGAGAGCCTTGAATAGAAAAGCGAAGTCTTTCAAAAACCTTGACGACTCTGTCCACTTGAAAACATGCAGCTTTGCGTTTCTGAAACTACAAATAAATTTCTTTTCTCAGAAGTTAACCTTACAGTTTATACTTAAAACCTTAGCCCAATTATTTAGCCCTCAGTCAAGGATGGCACGCTCTCGCTCTGGGCTACTCAGAAAAAACAAAATAAAAAAATAACGAATGAAACCGGTTGAGGAGCAAATCCTGATTGTGCAACGTAAAAAACGCTTATGGCTATTGCAATGTTTCCCAAGGTTATTAATTTCAACAGTCATAATTAAAAGATAGTATTTTAGGCAGTAAATTTAATATTTTGAGTAAGTGCAGTTCTTCTTTATTTGTCGGAGCTTTTATTACTACCCATTATTATTTTACGTGGTTAAATTACTATTCGAAAAAAAAAACACTGCAGATTTTTTAGAACGTAATTCGGGAAATGCACCAATTTTCTATGCACAACTTCATTAAGGAAGCTTATCTAATTCATTGTATCTCGTGTCACGACCCTATGCAAAAGTAAGGCAAACCTTCTTCTAAGAAATACGATTTATTATCAATCAGGATAAAGGGATCACATTCCAGCGCCGTAATTAATGATAGGGCCAAAGAGATTTATGTCTCAAGATATTATTATTTGAAACATTTCGTTTTGGTCACGAATTTATTTTACAAACACAATAATATATTAACTGTATAATTTCAATGAGAAGAGGCCTTTACCCTGCGTAGGGATAAAAATGGCTGGTTTTATATACATTTAAATATATTATATTTCTCTTGACCTACCTCAAAACTGGCCCTTGAGATGTGCCCAAAATAACGCCGCCATAATTATGTATCTACATGACAATATTATGGAAATTACGTAATACTGGCCGGTAATCTTGAGACAAGTCCAATTTTAATATCGAAGTTTAAAATTAATCAATAAAAACAAGGTTTGTTCAACGTAGCGACGCTTCGTATTTGATTATAGAAAATTAGATTCTCAGTCAAACGATGCGATTTATTTTTGTGTGATATAAGCTCCGCTTGTCTGTTATTTTAATTTATGCTGTTCACGTTATTTCTATGGTTGTCTTTCTTGTTTATTTTAGAACATTGACCTCCTTTATGCTTCTCTGTCAAGAGAACCTGTCATGTCTATGATGGTTGTATATTGTAGTTTAGTTTTTTTATGTTAAATTTTTTTTTCTTTTATAATAAACCTAATCCCAATTTGAGTGTTTTAAGCTTCTACTACTTAAACTTAATTTAAAATATCTGTGAAATTAGCTTTTTTACGAATACTGTGTAAAACATTGAAGGAAAATAATGCTTATGTCTCCTTAAGAGTGGCTTAAATATTTCTACTTCTGATCTACGGGTAAATCTCATGACTTTGACTTTTGAAACCTGTTCGTGAGAGGAATGTGAGGATGTTTTGCGTGGCATGAAGTGCAGCAACGTATCTTACAAGTGTATAAATGAGTAGGTATATCAATGGTATTGGTCTACTTAATGTTCAAAAACGGAATGACAAATTAAGTAACGTTTAATTATTCATATTATCGGACATGGCAAAAAGTACATTTTTATCGTTGTTATGTAATACAATTTATTGTCTTTGGCAAAATTCTCTCGCCATGTTATTTATTAACCTCGATAAAGTGCCCAGAAAAAAATGCTTGTGTGGTCCCTAAATGCAGGGTGAGCTTACAAAAGCTAACATAACAAGGATGTGTAAAGTGTGTAATTACCTAAAATTTTTGTGTAAATAAATTGTAAGTAAAATAACTTTGTTTCCTCTAGAATAAGTGTTGAAAATATTCACATTTTAATTGTGTTGGAAAAAAACCGAGTAGGTAATGTTGGGAGTGTTTAACGGAAGGTGTGAACTTATTTGTGAATGTGTCAATTAGGGTCAATTAAACGATTGTGACAGCTGTCATCCATCTGACATTGACATCTTGAAATGTCAAATGGTTCAACACCCTCGTATTCACAAATGAGTGAACACCATGTCTTTCATCCTCTTGTGCTCTAATGTAGTTAAGATCCTATTATAGCTAATTAGGTGCCTGAGCGTAAATTAATTTATATTGAACTGTAAAATAGTGAGATAAATATAAAGTAGAATTATTTTTAATATTAAAATATGTAACTATATAAATATGTATAGTCTAGTAGGGGTTTGGATGGAGCGGCAGTCGATTGTGTATTGAAGATTGGAAATTTTTCTAGATTAATCCTAACAAGCCCACTTGATGCGCCAGCCGAGATAAACTATCGGGCCTGCGTACTGTATATAGTATAAAGATGTATATATCTAGACTGTTAACTATCCACTATAACTGACTGCTAATCAACGTAGTTGTCGCAAAAATGGAAGATATGCCATTTTTCTGTAAATAGTCCTCGTATTTTATATTAACTAGGTCACTGTTCTAAGCTGTTGCTAGCCGATGACTCTGATATAAAATACAAAAATAAACTCGGGAGTTCTATTTTAAACACCTCACAATTTCGTAATGGTCAAAACATATAGGTTAACATTTGACGTGGTCTTATAAACAAAAGATCACAAGGATTTGAAATTGTGTCATTGTTTCAGTGATCTGGAATATTCGATGCTTTAATATTGTCTATAACGTCGGCCGCTCACTCCAAAGCTCTATTTTGCAGGTATTTTTGTTATTGAATATAACGCTGCACATATCTATGAAACCGACCGTCTGATGACATCTAATACAGCAACTTATTGTATCTTTTTAAAGCTTACCGATACCTATTGATTATATTTTTGCTACGATATTCAAAAATAAATTGCTAACTCAATTATTTATGATTAAATTCTATTGACGTTGGAAAATACGGAGACCTAATTCATGAACAAATAAAATTATTGAGTCTTCTCAATCTACTGCCGCCTACGACTACTTTCAATATTTGTTATTCATTTTCGTGGCTGAAATAGAATGATAAACGATACTTCATAACAAAATTCTTAAAGAAAAATAAATAAATAGCAAATAGCGTGGGTCCTCATGGCCTGATAGCATCTGACTGGGACCGCAAGCAAGCCACGCGAATCATGTCGGAGAGCATAAACTCGACGCGAACTTGCAGCACAAAGCTTTCCCGACGGCTGCGACCTTAGCAACACGATGTGACCATGCATAGGGTTGCCATCTCCTACAAAAAGAAAATGTCCTAGGAAATGGATAAATCACTTTATTAGAGATTAATTTAGTGCGAACAATCAATTCCTAATTTGTCTTTAAATTTGACAGACTTGCATCCTTGATAACGTTTCTGATGACCGTCCATCTAAGCTAGAATAAAACGGAGCAGTCCTGGACATAAGGCAACCCTAACCTTGCTTTATGCAACCATGAACCGTGCAAGCTGATATTCTCGCTTGTGCACAGATAACTGGGTTATAAACATATGTATTTCAGCCCTTTACAGCATTTCTACGACGAACTTGACCTTGAATAGAAAATAAAAATATATTCAACGTCATAAATTCCGCAGTGTTTCGTAAACTGTCCTTCTGCCCTCCTTAATGAGCATTGTCGCATCATTTTATGGCATAACGACAAATTAATGGTAATTTTAAACAAACGATATTTTCTTTGCTCTAATAACGCTTCAACGTTTAACTTGACAACTTCTATATTCTTATTTTATCAACCGTTAGGATAACTAAGAATGTTATTAATATTTTTGAATATTGTTGCAAAAATACTGTGTGCAGATTAATTTTCAGAATCCGATTTGTTTTTCATATTTTTATTTATCAAATCGAAAGGTTTCACAACCATTTGTAAAGAATTTTATTTTTTGGACACGATTTTTTTTTTTACTTAAGTTTGGTAATTTGGTATACCTAGATACCATTCACTTGTTTTTATTTTATTTTATAAAATGCCAAACTGTAGTATACCTAGTGTAATTACCTATAAATAATAGAAAGTATTACTAAACGTAGCCATTTCAGTATCATAAAGGTGGGCTGTATGATATGGTCAATTAACTCCATTGAGGCACAAATATGGGCAACCGATGACCAAAGCCATTACTGTGGGTTGCGCTGTTGGCAACAAAACCTAAAGCTTAAATTTTTGCCTACTTTTAACACCGAATTATTCCCGCTAGTTGTTTTAAAAAAATAGGATTTACAAAGCTAGACTCTGTTTACTCGTTTAGCTTGTCAGGATTTACAGCTTTTAGCGACAGCCAAATTGTGTAAGCTTTTTAGACATGCTTTATTAACCTGGATAGGTAACCTAGGCGAGTTGGCAGACGATTTCAGCGGCTTTACCTTGTGAAGATAGCTTTCAGTAAAATTACATTAGTTAGAGTATTTTGGTCAAAAAACTTATAACATACCTACCGAAGTTATATATATATGATTTCAATAAACATCGAAATAACATTAGGCGTCCATCAGATTGTTATGACAAATGACGTCATCTTCTACAGCATTGTGGCATTGTGCTAGCTTTGAGATCAATCAATGCTCCCAGATGATTATTTTGCCTTTCTCGTGATGTAGAATACTAAAAATGTAAAGCAAGATTGTACTAAAACGTTCGTCCGTCAACGTCGAGTAAGATTAATCGGGCAGAGATCCAATTTTGAGCTATTTATGCTCAAAGAAACACAGGAGAAATTCTTAGGTTCTCTTAACGATTAAGCAACTAGATTAACGCTATTAAACTCTTCAGAAAGCTCCTTCTGCATTCTGCTCGTGCATAATATCGTCTGTGACCTTTTACGTGTCACGGAGAGCTGTTCAGTCGGCAAATATTTCTGTGACGTCATCTCTATAATATGACGTGCGCGTTTTACTGTAACGAGTCTGTGTTTTCCTCATAAGAGGGACCAATATTAAACAAGATTTTATTCGGGGAATTTATATTGCTTCGTTCTAGACACTTTTATGGTCTTAGGTGGTGTTTGGCAAGAGTATAACGCAACAAAAAAGAATAACATTGATTCTTTTTGTACGTAACATTTTTTTAATACTGTTTTATTTCATTTATTCTTTGGAAAGTTAGCTATTTTGTCCATCAAAGCAATAATAGGTAGATTAAACTTTCGTAGAGGTACTAATTCCAGCGTTATCGGTATCGATCGAGTTTAGAACTTAAATAAAAGAAAACTGATGAGATACCGATACAGAGTATCACGTGTAGGACGTAGAACGTGCCTATGATAATAAGTCTGCGATTGTATTTGTTACTTTATTTAACGTAATATTTTTGTTATCAAAGTCTATGCCCTAACGTGCCATGACAATTTTGTTTAACCACACCTAAACTATTACTACAATGTATTTGTATTAAATGGCCTGACCGTGCGTTGACTATCTAAAATACCTATATTCCAGCCATTAATTCCAGTTTACATTTAACTGGGAAACAGAATGCTTAGCAAAGCTTTATAATGTCAATTTTTATATTTTTATAGTTTTATTTTTCACGTTTCATTGAAAAGGAATTGAGCAAACAATGCATTTTTGACATTGCCATTGGTTTTGACAGTTCAATCGACAATGCTTTTATCTAGAGTTTAAAAAAAAGAACGGGAATATACCAGAATATTACTTTTTAAATGTATCGTATGGAGCTGCAATATTTTTCAGTGTGGTTACAGTCAGTCCACTTTAGCGAATCGATTCAATGGCAGTATTGTCGACAATGCGACATAACCGGGCACTTTCCATTGCCTACTTAGCGACAAATGAGAAAGTTATTGCGCCTTTTGATTTGCGAAACGAAAAATAACGGGCCTTTTTGGGGTGAGGTCTCATTTAATATGGCGTGAATCCTTTTATTGTTTATCACACAAAGGCACATAATTTGCATTTAAAGCTTAGCGTAAGTACGAATTAAATTAGTTAAATAAAACAAAACAGCATTTCTGAGTAAATATTCTGTACCTCGTCACTCGTGCGCGTGTTCCGTGTAAAGTCCTCTTGACTTGAATCCACTCTTCAACTCAGCGTAGTCCAATTATTACGTTTTTTCTACCTATGTCAAAAGGTGCTTAAAGAATTCTTATTGCGTTTTCAATTGTTAAAAAAACGGAATCTTTCCGGATTTTGTTTTTAGTTGTCTCTTCCTCTCTCCACTCAACTCAAGTTTGATACTTATCTGCTACCCAACGAATGTTATTCAATGGACATCGTTGCGGGTCTCACAATCTGTCTAACTTAAAGCCAAGATTGTTGGTAGGTAGTTGGTTAGTCCATGATGCTGAAGGTCACTGCAGTCTAACGTTCTAAAGAAAACCAATATATGCGAAATTGCTTATAAGTATTTCAAACTGGCCTTGACGACAATCATGTAAATAAAATACTCGTACCTATTCAGCAAATTCAATAATGGCAACTAATTGTATTTACCCTCGAGTTACTTTTCTACATACTTACAAAAGGCGCTGGTTTGAAAACTATTGAAATTGACAGCCAAACGCCAGTCAGCAAAAACCACAGCAGTAAAAGTTCAAGGTTGAGCGTTATATTTGATGAATGTACTTAATAATAATGACACGCGAGATCGTTGACCCGCCAAAATTGTTCCAAGATGGCGAAAGTGCTTTTGGCACAAAGTGTTTGGTGACGAAACGGAAGTGTGTATTTTTTTTTTGTTTTACCACACATGTGGTTTCTATTGTAGTATATTACATCACTATTAAACTCAAATTCATGTTGTACTAAACGTAATTCTCTGAAGCAATATTGTATGTAAAAATTGGTATTCATAGAGAATAGTCTGCCTGCTATTACGGCCTTGTATTGTATTGTATGATCTATTAAACATAATGCCGCAATACTAGCGGTTACTTTGAATAATACCAATGTCCAATTCTTCCACTGTATAGTACCTATAAAGTTGAGAACAAATCAAGTGGGCTCCTGAAATATTCGTTTTATTGTAGGCGTAAAACTAGAGTTGATTCGCTCCACAAATAAGTTTCCACAAGATTAGGTACTTCGTTACTGGTATCTCCAGGACTTATTACTTGGGAAAATTACTTTCTACATGCGTCAGCTGGAGCGAACTAGGAATAAAGGGCAAATGAAAGTGAATATTATTACTTTCTTTTAAAAAAATCCCACACTAAGAATTTCTTCTCTAGGTTAGGTATTGTATTCTAGACAATAATTTTACACATTTTGGGAAATTTTATCAATGAAGCAAAATATTTCAATCTCTATATGATTCGGGGTTATATTTTTACTAAATAGGGTGCCCTATGAGCAAGTTTCTTTTTTGATACTTATTAACAAATAGCCAGAAAACCCGCCGACCTACCTAAGTACTTAGTTTGAATTCGTTTCCCGTCAACTTGAGTAAGATAAAATTCCGTTTGATAGATAGATAGATAGATAAACCATTTTTATTTGGTGCAAAGTTTGACACAAAAATACAGAAAACATAAAGTAAACAAAAAAAAAAAAGAACTAAACAACATTACAAATTAACACCTCTATAAAATGTATTTGTTAGGTACTCGATAAAAAATATTTATAAAAGCATTAAGTTTTCTTGTGCCTGACGCAACCCACAGTAACGAAACACAAGATAGAAGAATGGAAAAACAAATATTTTATAAACTGTACAATGAAAGCGAAGCATTTCCACTAGAGTGAGATATTTATTTTCCCTATCAATGTATTAAAAATGGTATTTTAATAGAATAACAGTACAAGTGTTTATTGTGAATGTTTGATTTCTAATAAGTGAGATTGTAAAATGCACAAGGGGTAATTTTTATTGTAAAGAAAATTGTCGCGTCATTACATAGGCAGACAGCCGGCAGAATGAATCGAGCCTTTGTCTACACAGCTGTATTTCAGCAGCAAAATAATGTTTGACTCTATGGTAAATAAATTAGCCGCGATAAAATATAATGTACATAATATTAAATGGAGAAAAACTAAAAGTTTTCCATGATCTTGATGTTGTAAATTTTCTACAATAATCTTGTAATATTTCTTAAACTTGGACATTTTTTAAAACTGTTTAGCAAGTTCTGCCTATATAATGACTGGATGATAATGTAAAAAGTATACAAATTATCATGATAAGAGCAGTGTACTGCAGTGCCAGGAGCCATGGAGAAGACACTGTATGTCGTGACAGTGGCCATTGCACTGTCAGTAATACCTACCATGCTGTGCTTCTATGTTGAGAACATTAAATAAATCTGATTGTAGTCATTAACTGTGTTTCTTTTGTTTATTTCCCCGTATTTTACGTTTAAGTACCAGCAGTTATGTAGCTTTCTGAAAGTGTTTTTTTTTGCAGTCGGATCGGAACAATCCGTTAACAATTCTTTACATACAAATATTTTACATGTTTGAAGGTTTTTAGTACCTATCTTACTTACCATTAAAAATGTAAAAAAAATATTATCAATTCGCACAAAACTGCTGCACCGATTTTGATGAAACGATACTATGTCAAGCAAGTGTGCTGTGTACCAGTGTACCTACATTACATGCGGGCTAAGGTGCTAGCGATAGCTATAGTTACTCAAATTTAGATCGTATTATGTAAAATATACTTAATACTTTTACCGACATACATATGTATAACGTGTCTAGATTCTAAACCAGTTTTAGTCTTTACACCGTTTGTATGGATATAAAAAAGTTTCCGAAAACGCTGTATTTTCCCAGGCTAAAGCCAGTTGCACTAGGGTTGCTAACTTAAATGCAATAGAGTAATAAGATTTAAACTTTTAAAACAGAGTAAATTTTTCAAAAAAGAAACTATTTTGTAGTTTTGCGGAAGACTTTTGATCATTTTATAAATTCTAAGCATTGTAAATAAACATATTAACTCATATTATTAAAATAAAAAATATACTTTAGCGTACTCATAAACTATTATAGAGTAAGTACGCTTACCTGAAATGGAGTATAATACTCAATTTTAGAGTACCATTGGCAACCCTATATTGCATTGCACGTGCTAAATTCTTGTCGTCAAACAAATGTAGTTTCATCCAGGTGGATTTCTATGTGCCACAATATCACAGACAGAACACAATTACTCGACAACCATATAACCTGGCTTGTTCCTTTATTGACTTCCTCCTTCCTGAAACTATTTCATATGGCTTCTGAGCAATATTACTTCGCATTCTCCACCGCTTTAATAACTTAGTTATGCGTAGGACCATAATATGTTCTTTTTCCTTTTTTTATTAACTTGGCATCGTTTTCACACTGGTATTTACAGTAGCTGGCCAAATTATTAGGGACAGTGTCATGATTTTTGTATTATGAAGTTGGATTGATTTTTTTAGAAAAGTGATTGGTTGTAGACTTCAGTGGTATTTTTTGTTCAAAAACCTTATTATTTAAGATTATAAAAATAAGAAATATGAAGGTGAAATTAAACCTGGTAATTTGTTAAAAAAAATAACGCATTAATAAGTTAAAAGTAAATATTTTGTGTATAACTTAATATTTTGCGACGCCGCCTAATGCTGTAATAACAGCTCGTATAAAACGTTTTATACGTTCTATACATTACATAACAGGTTGTTTAGGCTTGTGTCATGATAAAACTTATTTCTATGAACTGCAATGAGCTGGTGTTTAGTGGTTACGATAGCCCTCTTGATGAGCTTTTGAATGTTTACAATATAGAGTTCGTATCTGGGGAATTATCTAGTTAGTGCAAAATATTTATTTATTTTTCAGACAGGAATGCTTTAACGCTCTTGGCCTTGAGACACGATGTAGAATCGTGCATAAAAATTAACTCTCTGGCTACAGGGCACCCATTCTTGGACTTGCGGCCATAATTCAGTTTCTAGTACTAACTTGTACAGATCTTGCCTTGTAGTCACTTTCACGAAATATAGGCACCCCATGCTTTTAGCTGAGATGTTAAATCACACAATGATGCTACCTGGTTGTTAAGTTTTCCCTAAAAAGCAAGCTGCATGGAGCTGTTCTCGAACAATTCCACGACGTGTACGACAGCAAATGAGCTCTTATCGACATCCACTTGAAAAAAATATTTGTCGGAGAGGCATACACAGAAAATAATGCAATAATTACTGAATAGTGTATTTCAGACGTATGGAAATATTAAAAGTAATATTATTAACCGATTCCAGTCTGCCACTGTCATACTTCGGTGTTACCAGGCCCACTGCAGTCGTTTCTACTTCATGGTCTCGGTGAGGCGCGATTTTTTGATCGGCCGGCGATTTACCCAATTCTTCTCGGCCAACCTCCGTCAAACTGCCCGATCGAATATTTCTATTTTCTTGTCTTATCCCTCGTTTATAATCGTAGTCAGGGAAACAATACACTTTTAATCATGTTTTAGACAGATATCCCTGTTTTTAAGGTCAGAACAAATAGTGGTGATCCGTTTTTTGCCTCATTTTTTCACACTCTGTGTTTTTAGAAGTTTGTTCTGATCAGATTTTACTTTAATACTGTTTACTTCAGACTTTTAGACACCTGTAATAGCTGTGAAATTTTTCAGAGAATGTGTAATATACAGAAACAACGTTTTTATTTTTATAAACTTTCGTAGAGACGTGCCTACAGCTTTGTCCATTTTAAAAAGGCGAAATTTTAAACATATCACGTAATATCGTTCTCAAAACTTAATATTTTGTATTCAATTTAAGAAAAATAGGACATCATCAGAAACATTATCTGCGGTTTGACTAGTTTTAACAGAAACATCTAGTAAAATTAAAACCAAAAATAGTTTTTGCCATCAATAAAACAAAAGTAATTTTCAACTGAAGTTAACGAAATTGCTACATATTATAAGCTATACCACTTTTTTTTTAAATGACTCTATCACATGGTGTTGTCGCATATCAAAATTAATAATAATAATACCAGGAGTAAAACCAAACCAGAAAAACCTATATAACATTTTTAATTTTCTTGAAAAAGGTGTTTGAACAAAAACATTTTGCTCAATGAATACTGTCCCTAATAATTTGGCCACCGATGGTATTTATTTCTCCAGCGCCGTCAGTGCGTTTACAAACATACAGACACAAACCTGGAAGAATTATAGGTATCTGTAAGCCATACAATAATTATTTGTCCCGTGCGGTAATCGAACCCATGACACGCAGCGCAGCAGCTAATCGCTTATTCACTGAGCCACAGTTACCGTTGCCCTGCCGGCTACTGGCATTTCAGAGGAGTTTCAGCAAATGGTACCTATTTGGTAGGTTTTGACTGTCATATCACTACGATTATGGATCATGACTGATCATGCAAACCGAACCATAAATCTTGACTTTGGGTTTGGGAATTATTGACGAAAAGACTGCCTACTAGGAGCCCAGCGGCTGGTTCTAGGACAACATCGACCACACTTACTACAGGTATCTATTGTTTTTGTCCGCCTGGTGACCTCGTCGGCTGCACTCACACCACAGCACATTTAGAGATATTATCACAGTGCATCGCTAGCAGCTACTCTACAAAACAATACGTTTGCTTTAATGAATAAATAACAATGGGTGATAGGCGTCGATTGTCAATGTTTACGAGCGTACTACTCCCAGGAGAGAGCCAACGCAGGTAGATTACATAACGTTAAGTACTTACTTACTTATAACAATCCTAGTACAAATTTAATAAATCTGTGTATCTCTAAATATCTGTGAATAAAACAATCAAAAAACCAATCGAGCAACGTTTTACTTTAAAAATCAAGATAGCTGTGCTGTAAACCATAGTTTAAGCGTTTTAATATGCTGACATTACCTTGTCTGTACAAGTCTTTGGAACCGTGACTTTTGTAAAACGAAAATCCATTATTTGAGACTGACAGAAACAGGTAATCGCAGCAGGAATAAAAAGTAGATCAAGGAGGATTAAATGTAACTATATATGTTCTTAACACCATTCCTAATTTATGATATAACACAAATCCTGTATTTACGATTATATTATTTAAAACGCACATTATTTTTTAATTATCATAGGTACTTATACTTTTAATTATTATAGGTACTTATACTATATTTTTAATTATTATAGGTACTTATACTTCGATGTTTATTGCCTTTTTCTTTGTCTCACTGTTTTCCTGGCGACTATTAACCCATAATTCATTGTTTAGTGTTTGGCATATTAATATTTCTAATTAACTAATTACCATAAGCACACAATTTGGACAACTTTTGAAACAACGCAGTCTCACAAGTCATAATATTTTTTTTCTAACTACCCACTTCCAAAATCAATTTTTTTTTATTCTATTATATTTTTAAATGCAAGGCAAGCAAAGCAGATGTCAACTATTCTGCCTATAACAAAAGTGAATAGGGCTACTGCAAACATAAAATTATTTGTTGAACAATAAAACTATATTACAAATGCGATCATAAAATCTACACACATTCACAGCTCGACTAAAAAGTATCGATCCAAACACAATGAAACATTTAGTCGATGTAAAATCACTATCCCATATACTTGCAATTGCAAGTAATAGGTATAATAAATTGTTAGTCAAAAGTTTGCAAATAAGTGACCAAATCTACCGCGGAAACCGCGGTTTGACAGCTCAGCTCAACGTCTGTATTCTGTCCTTGACTGAAGTTAGTCAGAAATTAAAACCACCTTACTATTAGAACGTCTCGAACAACGGCGCGACGTTCAATTCTATTGCCTACATTTTCCCACACGATCGTACATTATACTTAGCCTGCATTGACTACAATAGGCAGTTAGTACCAAGGTGTGCAATAATATACATAGGGATTATCGAAGTGTGACATTATGTGACAAAGAATGGGGAGCCGATAAAAACATAAAACGAGAAGCGGAGTCCGGGAACATAAAAAAATATCTGTTACCTTTCGACGACCAAACGACAGCCGGCTGTCGGACTGCTATTGGTGCCGATTCTCTTATTCACAAACTAACCCAAATTTAAGGTAGGTACGTGCATCTTTATCTTTCCATTGCATTAAGAAAAGGGTTGGAGTGTACGTAACGGGGCACTGAGGAAAAAACACTTAGAAAAATTTTGATGAAATTTTCAAACTTAATAATACTTTCTTTTTATGGTTTTATCGTATGGGGGACATCAAAAGAAACAACTTTTTCCCGGGATTTTTTTTTGTGAGGTCAATGACCGCTGAGATAGGAGGCAAAATCTAACCCTCATTATTAAGGCGTCTGGGACTTAGAAAAATTTTCTTTTTGACGAAATTTTCAAACTTAATAATACTTTCTTTTTATGGTTTTATCGTATGGGGGACATCAAAAGAGACAACTTTTTCCCGGGATTTTTTTTTGTAAGATCAATGACCGCTGAGGTAGGAGGCAAAATGTAACCCTCATTATTAAGGCGTCTGGGACTTAGAAAAATTTCACCCAAAAACAACGCCTAATCAAGCCTTCGGGATCCGGTGGGATGTGGGAGTACTAGGGTGGGAAAACACCGGGGGGCGACCTTAAGGTTAATGACCTTGACCCTAGGGTCAAGGTCAAGGTCAAATTCATGAAAACGCAGGAAAATTACGAGGAACGCTTGAGGTCAGTGACCTTGACGCAAGGTTGATGACCTTGAACTCAAGGTCAAGGTCAAAATTCATAAAAAACGCAGGAAAATGCGGGGAACGCTCCAGTTCAGTGACCTTAACGCCAAGTTCAATGACCTTAAACTCAAGGTCAAGGTCAAAATTCACAATATGCATCATGGGTGTCGTTTTCCTGGTTTCTTGGGGTGCTAAGGTCAAAAATGAGGTCAATTTGAGAATCCAAGATGGCGGCCGTGACCTTTCTCACAATATGCGTCATGGGTGTCGTTTTCATGGCTTTTTGGGGTGCTAAGGTAAAAAATGAGGTCGATTTGAGAATCCAAGATGGCGGCCGTGACCTTTCTCACAATATGCATCATGGGTGTCGTTTTCCTGGTTTCTTGGGGTGCTAAGGTCAAAAATAAGGTCGATTTGGAAATCCAAGATGGCGGCCGTGACCTTTCTCACAACATGCATCATGGGTGTCGTTTTCATGGTTTCTTGGGGTTCTAAGTCTAAATTAAGCCCCGCGAAGCTGGGCTCCGACTGCCCTTTAAGCAAACTAGTCCAAGAGCGAGCGAAGCGAGCTCGGGACATGGGGCACCCCGACTCGGACAGGTTAGGTTAGAAGGGGATGGCGGGGTCTAGTGAGCGAGCGAAGCGAGCGAATAGACCCCGCCATCCCATTCGTGGTTATTTTTTTTATGACCATTAAGCCCCGCGAAGCGGGGCTCCGACTGTGCCCTTTAAGCAAACTAGTCCAAGAGCGAGCGAAGCGAGCTCGGGACATGGGGCACCCCGACTCGGACAGGTTAGGTTAGAAGGGGATGGCGGGGTCTAGTGAGCGAGCGAAGCGAGCGAATAGACCCCGCCATCCCATTCGTGGTTATTTTTTTTATGACCACTAAGCCCCGCGAAGCGGGGCTCCGACTGTGCCCTTTAAGCAAACTAGTCCAAGAGCGAGCGAAGCGAGCTCGGGACATGGGGCACCCCGACTCGGACAGGTTAGGTTAGAAGGGGATGGCGGGGTCTAGTGAGCGAGCGAAGCGAGCGAATAGACCCCGCCATCCCATTCGTGGTTATTTTTTTTATGACCATTAAGCCCCGCGAAGCGGGGCTCCGACTGTGCCCTTTAAGCAAACTAGTCCAAGAGCGAGCGAAGCGACCTCGGGACATGGGGCACCCCGACTCGGACAGGTTAGGTTAGAAGGGGATGGCGGGGTCTAGTAAGCGAGCGAAGCGAGCGAATAGACCCCGCCATCCCATTCGTGGTTATTTTTTTTATGACCATTAAGCCCCGCGAAGCGAGGCTCCGACTGTGCCCTTTAAGCAAACTAGTCCAAGAGCGAGCCTTTTAAGCAACTTTTAGTGATCAAGGTTATTCATGACGTCAAGGTCACTGACCCCTAACGTTCCCCGTCATATCCCTGCGTTTTTAGTATTTGACCTTGAGCTCAAGGTCATTGATCTTGGCGTCAATATCATTGACCTCGAGCGATTCCCATCATTTTCCTGCGTCTTTATAAATTTGACCTTGACCTTGAGTTTAAGGTCATTGACCTTGGCGTTAAGGTCACTGACCCCTAACGCTCCCCGTCATTTTCCTGCGTTTTTAAGTACTTGACCTTGACCTTGTGTTCAAGGTCATTGACCTTGGCGTTAAGGTCACTGACTTCGGGCGTTCCCCGTCATTTTCTTGCGTTTTTATGAATTTTGACCTTGACCTTGAGTTCGATTTCATTGACCTTGGCTTCAAGGTCACTGACTTCAGGTGTTTTCTATCATTTTCCTGCATTTTATGAATTTTGACCTTGACCTTGAGTTCAATGTCATTGACCTTGGCGTTAAGGTCACTGGCTTCAGGTGTTTCCCATTATTTTCCTGCGTTTTTATAAATTTTGACCTTGACCTTGAGTTCAAGGTCATTGACCTTGGCGTCAAGGTCAGTTACTTCGAGCGTTCCCCGTCATTTTCCTGCGTTTTCATAAATTTGACCTTGACCTTAGGGTCAAGGTCATTGACCTTAAGGTCGTCCCCCGGTGTTTCCCCACCCTAGTACTCCCACATCCCACCAGATCCCGAAGGCTTGATTAGGCGTTGTTTTTGGGTGAAATTTTTCTAAGTCTTTTTTTCATAGTGCCCCGTTTCGTATACCATGACCCGCAAATGTTTTATTGATAACTTTATTATGCAATCTGTTTAAGTGTATATGTTATATATAGGCAATGTGTATAATCCGGCATTGTATAGAATGCCTAGGCATTATATATATTGCCTAAAACTTTCAGGCAATGTAATACGATTCATTTCATACATTGCCTAGGTATTGTATAAAATGCCTAAAGCGCATCAGGCAATGTGTAAAATGAACGACCACGAGAAGGAGACACGTGTTTCTATTATTTCATTATGTCATTTCTATTGTTACTTTTAATAATTAAATGGTAAATAATATTTCTCACACTTGACTTCACATTTTTAATACCTACATAATATGAAACCTTTATAGAAGATTTTTAATTTATATTGTTTAGAGTAATGTTTGTGTTAAATTAAAGTTTAATAATGTTGATTTTGAATGGTTTAAACCAAACTTTACCTAAGTATTTTTTTTTAAATATGTTTAATTTGATAACGTAGCGCATAGATTTCGTGTCGATTACTGAACTGAACATGATTGTGAAGATATTTAAGAAAATAATTGTTTTCAAATCAAATTTCTATAATCAAGTGGTAAGAAATGAACAGGGCGACTTTCTGCAGCAATTTTTTGGTGCATTGTAAATTTAAATGTTTATCCGAAGGCAACTGGAGAAACGCTCTCTACGCAAAAACTCGTATGTACTTAGGCATACAAACCAATAGAACACATGTCTTATCGCTGTCTGATAATGGAAGTCGAAATTAGGATTAGCTCTCAAAAGATCAGTACCTATCTAACTAAATCGTAGAGAAGAAAAATCGATTACATACATTGCCTGTGCTTCAACTGGCATTCTATACAATGCCTAGGTATTTTATACATTTCCTAGGTAAAGTGTAAAATAGTTTAAACATTGAACATCATTTCATACATTGCCTGAACGACCCCGGCATTCTATACATTTCCTAGGTATTGTATAGAATGCCTGCATTGTACACATTGCCTATAACATATATACAGAATCATTCTGTAATCTAAACAATGCAAAGTCCACCTTAGCTTACCTATTTTTTTTTATACAAGTTGGATATTGGGATCCATACTAATATTAAAGGCAAAGTGTGTGTGTTTGTTTGTCCATCTTTCACGACTGAACGAAGTGACGCATTGGCGTGATTTTTCAAGTGTCACGCACTTATAGACGACTATTTGTCTCTTTCTACCGCGAGCGAAGCCAAGGGCAAAAGCCATTATGTAAAATAAATATTACACACAATACTTACTCATCACAATTAGGAAACTGTTTTGTTTTAATATAAGCATAACTAGTTTCCTAAATCTTTTTCTTTAGTCAGCGCCATTCAAATAACATGGTAATACATTAAATTGATAAAGTCCAGAAGGATGCAGATCAAATGACGTTGAACTAGAGAAACACGCACGCAACGAGTTGATCAATAAAACCACAACATAAAATGGAATCGTTTAATCTGTTAGATAACTATAGAACACAATATCAATACATGATTACGACACTATCTGACATGCCTATAAACAGTTAGTAACAACATATTCTATAAAGTAATCCATATTTAGTCAAAATTAAAAGCTATATTTGTTAATACTGTTTAGTTTAGCTTAATTGAAGGCTCGAGAAAACAATGGTCTGAAATGTGTAGGCGTGGAGAATACGTCATAAGACGAGTACCATCCCCTGACTTCCCACGCACCACAGACATATTGCGGGTTTCAAACGCGCCGCCATCCTCTCAGGTAAAACAAAGGGACCAACTTTAAAAGACTGAAATATTATTATATTGTAAAAGAAACGAGTTTCTAAAGAGTGTAGTAAATATGGCACCGTTTATAAAACTACTGGCACTTATCAAAATTAGTACATTATATAAAACAAAACACGATCCTAGTATGAAACATTAACATTTGATAGTCTACAGTTTTTAATGACCGAGTCCAGACTCTGGTCATAAAAAATGTATCACCAATTTGGCTAAAACATGCAAAAATAACCAGATTTTTACATGAAATTTAGCGATTTCGTCACGGGGCTTAAGCTAAAGTTAATTTATGAGCTAATTGTATTGTTGTCGCCCGTATTGTAAGGCTAACTTTAATATTAATTACCAACTCACCTACCCTGAGGGCACTACTCTAACTAGGCTACTTAGTCGATATTTCTCATCTTCATCTGTAGTTCGAACCTTCTGTTAGTTCTGACGCCTTTGATGACAGTTCTGTTTTCATTCCTCTTCACGTTGCGTCTGTCTGTGAAGGACTTTTCTCTCATGACGGTAAGCTTGGCGACTTCCCGCCTTAGAGATGTGGCTCCCGCAAGTGAAGGCAACACGGCGAGCCTGGGAGCTATCCCATTCGGTTTTTCAACCGGTTTCTCCTTCGGTTTTTCTGCTGTCTTACTCGGAATGCTGAACGGGTTGACGTCGAGGTTCAATTTGAAACCAAACCTGGTGAAGCCAGGTCGTAAAGATTCCAGCGTGGGTAGTTTCTTGGGGGTTTCGGGTTTCTTAGGGGTTTCGACTTTCTCTTTGGGTTTGGCTAACTCTTTGCCTTTTGGTGAATCTGGGTCTGTAAATTTAATGAAGAATATGTTTAGATAGAAATTAATTTTGGTTGACTGGGAGAAAATACATTAGGCATTAAATCCGCCAATGTAAATTTGTGCATAAAGAAAAAATAATTTTTGTTGATGAACGAGGGAACTTTGTGGCCATGTGGTTCTGAAATATTAAAGCCGATACACACTGTCATAGATATATTAAGTGTGACCTGAAACTACAGTTTATTATCATAAAGTATGTCTATTAACGATTTAAATGAGTACGTGGGAGCATCCGCCTGCTGTGGGTCACCTACTAGGATCCGATTACAGTGGCATTGGAAAAGAAAATCCAGGGAAAACCACGGAAAACGCAGCTTCATACAGTCTACTAACATTTATTTTGAGAAAAAACTCAATAAATGTGTTGATGAGCAGCCATTTTGGATTCTGGTATTTAGGTTAAGAGTGCGAAGAGATTTGTTACGAGTGCTAACCACTTATCGAGATGAGTCACGTTATCATGTCACAGTCACAGATAACAGTTATCTATTTATGGCATTACAAATCAATATCGATTTCATCTGCGTCAGTTAAATTTAGGCAACGACTGACTTTTATTCGGCTGCGGAAATAATTGACACATCGTTTTATATTGTTTTCGGCGTCGTTGTATTGTGTTTAATTTTACTTTAGCTGTTTTTTAGAAGGAGAATGAAATACAACGAAGCAGATACGCTGTAAGCAGGTAATTGGTAGTATAGTAATTGGGGGGACTGTAGGTATATGTCACAGTGCGGATAATTGGTTCAATTCGGAGTTGAATTCTGTGTGTGCATTTGTAATAATGTATTATTACAAATGTAACATGACGGCAATTATTCAGCGGGGTAGGTAATCGGAGTTACAATTAGTAACGCACTATTTCGATTCCACTATACAAAATATTTTGAAATTGGCAAAACAGATCATTTAAAAATATTGATGATGTTTATCTAATGTTATTTTCCAGCGACTGATGACGATGATTATCTACAAATTGTTGGTCATTAACCTTTGCAAAATACTGATATTTATGGGTATATAATGATGGCCTAAATTTAGAGCCGCGCTGTCACTAGTTAGGATGTAAGTAGATCATTAATATCTGATGGAATAGTTATTTATTACGTTGGGGTATTTTGACAAATGATGCTGTTTCTTTAGGTAGCAAATAATCCATAATCAAAACTGACAATAGAATCTCTTAATGTTTTTTATTTAACTTCCAGTTCTTTGGGTTAGTCCCTAGAACTATTGGATCAGTGTTATAAGCAGGATCGATTGGCACCAAAAATTAAATAAAATTGTTATTTCTGTGGAGACCTAAATTACTCAAAAGGATAGTTTCCCAAGGCTAATTTCGTGTAACTGGAACGGTTAAGATACCTAGCTGTCCTTGCTGTCTGTTGATTCCACCCTGTATTGATCTGGTTTACAAGAAACATCATTTATAAGAAAAAGAATATGCTTGTTGCCCTTTCGAAAATTTAGCTCCATAGAATCTTAGAGAAGAATGGCCAAGTAATAGGGATGCCGATAACGTAAAAAAATTAGCATTCTGTTTAGTCCGTCTTGTAGATCGGCCAAAAATACGGGACACGTATTTTTTGCTTCATCAAAATAATAAAAAAATACAAAGATAAAGAGCAACAAAGTCCCGGAGCGGAGGCTTTTGACGTCACCGTGCTGCAAAAATTGTATCAGATCGTGACTTCACGCGCAACTTCAACGCACTGTATCGCCGTCATTTTTCGTTTACGAGAAAAAAGAAAAAATACGTGTCCAAATTTTTTTAATAATCGCTCTGACGGACAAATTTTTTTTTCGTCGTCTCGCTTTTATTCGTTTACTTTTTACTCTTATAAGAACACGCGTTAGTACCTTCTTGTTAGTAAGTTAAATCTGTTTAAAACTTGCCTCTTCACGATAAGTTAATTAACTTCCCCGGATGTCGGCCCACGCAATATCCGTATTAAATGAGGGGGTGGTTTACAGTACAAAACTTGACTTTGTTTATTTACTAATAAGAAAAGTAAGAATCTGCACTTAACAGGATAATAAGAATATCCTATCCTATATTGTACCAGCTTTTACCAGTAAACTAGGGCATCCTATATACCTTCACTACCACAGTCGCTTTTCGCTGTTTGGTCTGTCCTTATGTGTGTTTGGATCCCTGCTGGGGTTGCGGACAGCGGAATAATTCTAATAGTTACCGTGACCGCGGAACATGAGTGAGAGAGAGACTTTTACTGACTCCCGTCATTTGATGATTTCCTATCCATAAAAAAAGTGTGCTTAGATATTTAAAACTCAGCTACGGATTTTGTTACTTTTTTTTCAACTTAGGTATACTGATTTAAGAGGAAAGAATAAATCCATACTATCCATACTAATATTATATGTAAATGCGAAAGTAACTCTGTCTGTCTGTCTTTCTCTCTGTCTGTCTATCTGTCTCTTCTTCACGCCTAACCCACTGAACCGATTTGAATGAAATTTGTTATAGATATAGTCTGGGACCCGAGAAAGGACATAGGATACCTAGTTTTTTATCCCGGAAATTATTTATTTATTATTTAAAATCCCCCGGGAACGGGAACTACTTATTATTCCATGCGGACGAAGTCGCGGGCAAAAGCTAGTGTATAATACGCGCATATCATGTAGAGAAAATCCGGGATTTTTAAAGTTTTTTAACACCCGTGCGAAGCTGGGGCAGATTGCTAGTTGTGCATAAAGTTTAAACAAATAAAGCAATACTTTATGGTACAACTATCCCATTCCTATCTCACGACTATGTGGTGTTAGTAATCAATACAGGGTCAATAATGGGAGTACCACCTACGCTCAGCATCAAATGGCGTCACGGAGTCGCAGGGATTCCGATGTCACAGAGGATTATACACTTTAACTTTATGAAGCTTAGGTTGAAGTTTCAATAGTCGTAGCTAAATCAAGTTTTATGCGATGTCGAACGCGTGTTTGAAATTTAAACTATAATGTCGTTATATTAAGGCATATCGTGTATTGTGCCATAGACTCTGTGGCCTGTAAGGAACCTGGAAAAGAGGTAATAAAGAATTTGCGTGACTCAAATGAGAGGAAGATCGGAGTCTCCATAAACAGTCATACGATTGAAATGAGGCTTCAAGAAATTATCTGAAGAATAACTTATTAACTTCCCAATCCCAATTAACTTTTTTTCATTTAATTTTTGTTATTCATTATCTACTATATAAAAATTAATCGGGTTTTCCTTCCTGACACTATAATTCCAGAACGCACGAACCGATTTCCACGGTTTTGCATTCGTTGGAAAGGTCTCGGGCTCCGTGAGGTTCATAGCAAAGAAAATTCAGGAAAAATCCACGCGGACGAAGTCGCGGGCAGAAGCTAGTTATTGATAAGAATGCAATGCCCCCAGCAATATTTTTTGACTACAACTTATTTTCAAGTAAGAAAAGTTTTTTTTAAAGTAGCAATATAATATCGAAAATTAAATTATTTAAAAAGCTACCCTATAGGTCGAAGCAAATGTGATGTAGAGACAAGAAATGTCAACGTTACTAAGTGCACATCTGTTAGTTGTTTGCTTAGCATAAACAATGACGTCACAACACGCAGAACATGGCGGACGTTTGAAGTGTCCGCGGAAATTAGCATTTTTTAATACTTTATAGGTTCGAAATGTTATTCAATTATTATGGCGATGTTAACTTTCAATTTAAAAAAAAACTACATGTACTGTATATTCCATATTGTAACTTGTACTCATTAATTATGAAAAATATTTACATTGGGGCTTCTGCTTCATATTGATATTTTGGATATTGTAATGTAAGTAGGTTGTATTGTACTTTAGTGCGTCCATTCACAACTCTGACTCACAACCGTAGGTGTTCGCGATATCAAAGGCGCCAAGCAACATTTCTTTTATAACACCTGGTGACTCATTCAAATTTCACCAAATCCATATTAATATTATAAATGGGAAAGTGTGTCTGTCTGTCTGTATGTTTGTCTTTCTTTCACGGCAAAACCGAGCGACGAATTGACGTGATTTTTTAAGTGGAGATAGTTGAAGGGAGAGTAACATAGGCTACTTTTTGTCTCTTTTTAACGCGAGCGAAGCCGCGGGCAAAAGCTAGTATTACTATAAAGTTGTTTTTTCCTTCCAAAATACGTAGACACCGATAGGAGACACGAGTCGACTGTACTTACCCACATGTTAGCTGATAAACTGATAACTGATAAGCTATGTATTTAATAGGGAGCTCATATTTTCAGTATCTCGATTGCAACGCGTGACGCACCGATTGCTAATCGATATGATAACGGAAAGTATAAAATAGAGATTGGGCTGGGTTTTTATAGTTCTTTTGTTATATTATTGAAAGTCCAAAGGTTGATATTACAAGAGTGTCAAGACTCTTCATGTGACCTGAGATTTGACCCTCTTCAGTGGCGTGACCTTTAGACAAGCCGTATACCCGGCTTGCAATAACAAGATTATAATATGGGGCTGTCAATAAATATAATAAATAAACATTGAGTTATAATGTACTTCGTACTAGAGGAGTCACCTCAACAAAATTTTTTGTAACACGAGTTAGAGTGCATGCACCCTAACTCACTTAGTCTATGTCGAGCGCTTGCAGCAGCTAGACGATTTCGAGTGCAAAGTTTTGTTCAAATAAATATGCCTTCGTGTGCATTGAGATACTGTTCAAACAGCTTGAAAAATATAAATATAATTCAAGGAGTGATTTTTTACCAGTAAGTTCAAAATATTATCTTTAAAACATGCCTAATTTTATTATTTGTAATTATTATTGGAAAGTATGACGTGTCACCTCGACGGCGGCCATGTTGATGTTAATATCAAAGAGTAAAATATTTGTTGCATGCGCAGAATGGACACTATCGTCGGGTAACGTAAAACAATTACGAACAAAAAAATGTTATTAATAATCATGAGAAAAAATGTATAAAGTAATATTAATAGTTTTTATTTATTAAATATATTTTTTTTTAAGGTTTCGTCGGCCGTGTCCTAGTACCAGAGAATTATGGATTAAATTTATTCAGAAGAATCAAAGTCACGTGATTGCCAATAGAATATTCACGAATATGTTCCGTTCATTTCAAGGAAAACGAGAAATACGCCACAAAGTCAAGAAGAGTAGTTATATTATTTCATAGGAATTAAAATTTTTACAGTTTAAATTCGTTTTTTTTATATAACATCATACAAGATATTGTGAGGCAACTGAATATACTTATGTATCTTCTAAATTCACGACTTCCTGACTAATTTTGCCTCTGCTAAGTTCCACGTATACACTGACCGACACTGTGATACTCTATCTCACACAATCGACACTACACTCCCTCACTACCCTTTCAATCATTTTTTTTTTATTTTGTTATATTATTATTTTTCACATAATTTTATGTTATACATTTCTTATTTTAAATATAACTATTTCTATAACGATACCCATAATGCACATAATATTAAAGAAGCCTATAGAAGTCAACTTCAAAAATATGTCGCATCTGCGCGCATTGGTGTTATCTATGGCACCCGCTTGCACTGCGCATGCTCCGCTGTCACCAAATTACGCGCCATATTTTGTTTGAAATAGCTCCTCTAGTACGTAGTACATTATAACTCAATGTAAATAAAAAAATATATAACAGGAAAAAGTTAAAAGAGACGCAGTTAATGCCGGTAGTTGTAAATCGTGAAAATGTTTTGAGCTTGTAATAATTTTGACCCTTAAACACGACACTGACAACCCATTGGCAGTGTCGTGTCAAAGAACCAAAATTACGTGGCAACGCTAGCCTTCTGTAAGCAAGTTGACCTTGAGCTCAGATTTTTGATGTCCTATTATGAAGTGGCAAGCTTTGATTGGAATTAAATAATAAAGTGTTGGTATAATTTGAGTTTATAAATAAAATAATAAATATCTTGGGACAACTCACACACGGTCATCTGATCCCAAGTTAAGCAGAGCTTGTGTTATGGTAACCAGACAACTGATATACATACTTATATAATTCGTAAATACATACATATTATAGATAAATATTATAAGCAAGGCTGCTGTCAGGGAGTGTGAAATCCATCTCAAAATGTTACGAAATTGACGCATTTTCAAATTAAGTAATCAACTACGACCAAGCTTAAAAGCCTAACAAAGCTACACTTACTCTTAGGACTGATCCTCTCCAGCAGCCCAGGGGGTGCGGTGGGCGTCAGCAGCTGCTTGGCCCTCTTAGCCCTCCTCTCCTGGCACTCGTCCAGCGACTCCATCTTGGCGAACTGCTTCTGATGCAGGGCGGCGAAGTTGGGCAGCTTCGTGCGAGACGGTTTGCCTTCGGACCTTCGCTGGGAGGGCGTGGGCGGCTTCTTCGGCGTCACTACTGATAGTTTTGCTGTGGAGGTTCGGAGAGGTTAATGGGGAGAATATGATATACAGGATATATTTATCTTTCAGGAGTTAAGAATATGCGATGTCGGAATCGGGACAAATTGATATTGTTAATTGTACTCTGAAGGAATTCACAAGAGCCGTGTACTGTACCTGTTCTAATTATCTTAGCCTCAAGCTCAAATATATATGTATGTGTGTAGAATATTTTTTGTTGTTAGTATACGTGTGTAGAGTAATTTAGACTAACAGAAGAGCAGTAAGTGGTCTTCACCAACACGAAACGACTCGAGGTGCTTGAGGAGTGGAGAGGTATTCCACGGCTATCAGGACCATCCCGGAAGTACGGTCAAGATCCCTACCAGCATCTTACTGGAATACACGAAACTACACGAAAATAGTCTAAGGAGACTATCCATATTTTTAAATAAGATAGATAGTAAGAAAAAGGGGCATTTTATTTAAAAATATATGCTACGCGTTACGCGATCGTGTTTGTTTTCCTGTAAGCAGGCAGCCAGACAACCTAGCAATGCCTACCTTTAAAAACAAAATATTATCCTGTTGGTGAGTAATTTATTGTCAAGTGTCGGTGGCTCAAATGAAACCATAATTTAATACATCATCTTATTAGTAGCTGGTAGCAGATATTACAGCAGGAAAAAATCAATTTATGAACAACAGGCGCACATCAACCAGTGTATTAAATATGTTTTCAATAGGATTTTCCTTAAAATATGAGAATGACAAGTGTTCATCACAATTGAATTGTAGTTAATTTTTGTATCGATCGAACATCAGATTTTTTATATTTCGGAGTTGTTTCTTTCTGATGAGAATCGAAGGGAAATATGCAAAGGATTTGTCGGTGGGGGCAACTAGTGTTTATTTATAAAATGTTAAACTGATTGACTGACTGTTGATATATTAAAGCACAGCCCAAACCACTGGTTTTAGAGACGTGAGACCTGCAGGGTGTGATATTTACAAAGAAGAGATAACCACTGAAAGTATTTTTGGAAATTCCAACCCTTAAGAAAGCGAAGCCGCGGGCGAAAGCTAATCCATACTAATATTATAAATGGGAAAGTGTGTCTGTCTGTCTGTCTGTTTGTCTTTCTTTCACGGCAAAACGGAGCGACGAATTGACGTGATTTTTTAAGTGGAGATAGTTGAAGGGATGGAGAGTAACATAGGCTACTTTTTGTCTCTTTCTAACGCGAGCGAAGCCGCGGGCAAAAGCTAGTAAATAATAAAAGCATTATAATTTTTCAAAGCATTTCGTTGTTATGCATAAAGAAACTTATTTAAAATCATAAAAATCATAAAATCATATTTATTTTGTAAATAGGTTATATCATAACACTTTTACACGTCAAATTTTTTGTTTTTTTTTTGTTTTTTTTTTTAAGCGAACGATGGGGCCGGTGTTTCGTAGCTGGACTGCTCTGAGAAGAAACATCCGAAACAAACTCAGAGGTCAAAGTCTCTTTTAAAGTCCATACAATCGTATTGGTCAAAAATGTGCGAGAACCATGGAGGTTAATGTCTGAGGCACTCTCTTGATGAGAGAAGGACACAGATTTGAGTGGACCTGTCCAGACAGTGCAAGCATTTGTCAGTAATCGTTTAGATCAACTAAAAACTAAGGAGCCCAACGTCTTGACGAACAGTACCAAAGTAAGGACATTTGGGTAGGCCGCATTAAATACTCAAACCGTCAGACCGAATATATTAAAAAAGAAAAACAAAGAAAAAAAAACCAACGACCTCCATAGTCCCCACATTCACAAAAAAAAAAAATGTCACGAAAACATATACATAATACTTTAAAAAGTACAATCAATGTCAAATAGAAATACATAAAAAAAGATTATATACTTTAAAAAGTACACATCAATGTCAAATAGAAATACATAAAAAAAAAGATTAATATACTTTAAAAAGTACAAATAAATGTCAAAATAATAAATAAATGTCAAAGAGAAAAAAAAAATGTACATAAAGTAAATAATGGCCAATGTATTAATCGAAACAGCTCAATCCCAAGCATTTGAATCCTCAATGTAATCTTTAACAGAGTAAAAAGCTTTCTGACAAAGTTTACGTTTTATAAATAATTTAAATTTAGTAATGCTAAGTTCTTGAATTTGAGAGTATATTTAGAACAAGAATAATATTTGCCAGTTGTACCATTTAGCTAATCGGCGGAGTCACAAAATACATCGTCCATAAAACATTGCAATATGTAGTTATAACAATAAAATGGGGTGATACATCGTTATCGACTAAGTAGCCAGCTAGCCTGATAATAGCATACCTAGCAGGTCCTAGCGGTTATATCTAATTGCTATCTGACGTGACTAATCACACTACTAGAGTAGTATATTATGTAGTATGTAAACTAACGAATAAATAACTGCGTTCTGTACCCAAAAGGTGCCAAGCCAAAGCCAATACTGCTGTCTGTCTGTCAGCGGGTTGTATCCCACGAACGGTTGTAGGAAGAGTTGAAATTTTCAGTGTCTAGTCAAGTCTAGTGTCAAGTGTGTATTTTCGTTTAGATTAGCCGCCCCGCCATATCAATAGAGACAATAGACGAGTAATAAATGTTTACAACTAAAATAATAGTACATTATGATACAAGAGCGCTGTGTTGGTCATTACATACGAGGCGATATTTGTGCGCGAGCCGCAGGCGAGCGCAATAAGAAAGCCGAGTACGTAATGACAATAGCGCGCGAGTATCATACGACGTTTTTCAACACACTAGTGAGTAAATAAACACATTTTCTGAAAATGACTGCGTTTTTTCACTGCATGAAACTATCGTACGCATCCTTTGACTTTGGTGGCAACAAATTACTACTCGCGTTTTACGCCTCCATAATTATTTCCGGCGGACTTAAAAATACAGTTTCTTCTTTACTCGACATATTTAAATACTTATATAATCAATATAGAATAACATCAATTAGATAAACAATAAAAATGTAGAATGCCGCGCAACGCGTAACTTTTTTTTCGCACTCTGCCAATACCCGGGCATGACCACAGATAATATACTAAACTCTCAATACAGACCAAATTCAAAAGTAAATGTATTTTAGCTTAAAAAATCGGGTTTGGGTGAATTTTTAATAATTCGTTTTAGTTATAGTTATTTATTATTGTTTTATTTAAATTCCTTTGTTATATTAATATTTAAGTAAGCAGTAAGTAATAGGCTGTTTGGCAGCGTCAAAGAGTCGTGTTAAAAAAAAAGTCGTTGCGCAGTTTTAAAAAAAAATGTGTATTAAGCGACAAATTTAAGAATGCGTACTGGACATACTTTTACTTTGCAATCTTGAATAAATTAGAATTGGTCGTGTGAAGATTACCGCACGCGTGCGATAATGTAAAGTGAAACGCACGCGTGCGTAATATACTCAATAACGGGTCTAAATGCAAGGTAATAAGACCCACTTTACGAGCAAGTGTGTTGAAAATAATAATTCTATTGGTATATAATGTATATATAATAATTATAATTATAATGGTATATAAATAGGAACCTTAGGTGTCCGAGTCTTGGCCGACTTTTTTGAGGTCGATAAATAAATTATATCGAAAATGCATTATTTTAATGTTGGAGTGTCTTGCTCATTATTGTTTGCAACGAGCAGCGAATGAACAACAACATCATCTTTCTGACGGACTTCATGACAATTCAAAAGTGTAGATTGTTTTTTTTTAGCTGAAGTTAGAGCTTAACTTTTAACGACCAAGCGACAGCCGGCTGTCGGGCTGCTTTTGTCTTTCTATTGTGTCTCGAATCACGTGTGTTCGAAGGTTTAATGTGTACCAAATACATTTGAAACTGATCCTCAAAGGGCAAAGATAACGAAATATCCTAAGTAAAACTCTTGCTACGCGAATAAATATAGGCGCTCAACTGACACACCTAGACTCATGACTACAGTAATCATTTATTCAGAACATCTGAACAAGCGTAACTTTCCACGTCTTCATCTTTCGCAAAATAAGGTAAATATAAATGCTACTCATTTAAACTAAAGGTAAACAATCTTGAAATGTCATTTATCAATTATTCAGAACAGTATTAACTTTCCACGTTTTACCTTTCGCAAACTAATGCCGATATAAATAACCAGCAGTATTCCTGTCACCTTCGCTCAACTGTCAAACTACGCTGAAAGAAGAGAGACGGAGAATGGCTAAGTCAAAGTACGTGCTAAGTAACATAAATATAATCTCGACCTGGGGCCCTAGTCTGCTATTACAATCGTGTCTCAATGATCGATTTTTGACGTGTAACATCAAACTTTTGACACATTTCCCATACAAAAACTGTCAAGGCTAGACTAGGGCCCCTGATCGACCGAATCATGGGCTAAATCTACCACAATGTGAATCCCAGAATACGTCCGACGACATCGTGGCAAACCCAGGCGAAGATGGCGGGACGAGCTTGATGCTTAAGAGGCAAGATTGGCCGGCCCAAGATAGAGAAAGTTGGAAGAAAGAAGAGGCCTTTGCCCTGCAGTGGGGCATCACAGGCTTATCTATTCTTATATTTTACTTACGATTTCTTTATGTACTTATAGACCTTTGTTCCCTATGTACACATTTCTATATTGTTATTTGTTTTTATTTATATTTTTTTATATTATAAAGCTAAAGACTAGACCGAATGAAATTTCTTTTTCTGTTGTATAGCCCATTTATCAAGGAAGGTTATAGGCTTTATAATATCACGCTACGACCTACAGCAGCGCAGTAGTAACGAAACTGCGGGGTACAGCTAGTACTCCATACTAATATTATAAATCGGAAAGTGTGTCTGTCTGTCTGCTTGTCTTTCTTTCACGGCAAAACGGAGCGACGGATTGACGTGATTTTTTAAGTGGAGATAGTTGAAGGGATGGAGAGTAACATAGGCTACTTTTTGTCTCTTTCTAACGCGAGCGAAGCCGCGGGCAGAAGCTAGTATACAATAATAAGATTGAGATAAGATCTCAAAAAAAAAAAGTATTAAGGTATCTTCTGTGAAAGTTTTGTAGCAAGTCATGCTTACTTGTATGTATACATGCATATTTGATTTGTACTTTTCTTTAAAATTTATCAATTGTTGTATAATCCTTATCAATAGATAAGAATCGGCTGATGCAACTGTGGCTGTATCACAGATAAAAATTCACAGAATTATCTTAGAATGGGTTTTTGTAGTAGCTGAAGGATTGGCTGCTCTGCTACAAGTCTACGTTTTACCAGTCGTAAGTAAGGTCTAATTGTACAGGTAATCCGAATCATGTTTTTTTAATTATAAATCTTTACACTATAAAGTCTCTTTACAAACTTATAAACGCGCATCGGGCATACAGAAGCAGCTAGGAGAATCGAACCGCGATCAACAGTTGAACAGTACATTAGCCAATCGCCTTTGTGCCTCGTGTATCATCAAACGCCCTACAAAAAACGTCGCATCCAAAATTCTGTAGACGTTTCTGGCATAATAAAAAAGTACACTCAGTGGAAAGTTTAAGAATTTCAGGAAGACCAGAAGTTCATTAACCTTTCGACGACAAGTGACAGCCGGCTGTCGCGCTGCTATTGTCTTTCTATTGTGTCTCAAATCACGTGTCGAAGGATTAATGGCATGAGGAACGGACCCGAAGGACACGTAATCATTAGGACAAGTCCCTACCTTTATTATTAGGCATTATGCTAAGCACTAGCCCTTTCGTGCAATAGTTTATAATATTTTATTTAGTAAGTTCTTTTACTGTACTTAGCACGAATAAACTGTTTTTCTTTTTTTCTTTACCTGTGGCGCTGGTAGTCCGGGGCCTGGACAGGCGGTCCACCGACTGTTTCATGTCCTCAGCGAGTCGCGTGCGTTTGACGCGCGTATCGTCTGCGTCGTTCTGCGTGTAGGAGCGTTTGCGGCCCGGCCGAGCGGTGGACGCTGGAAACACGATCATCATTAATTACGGCAGAGCCTCTAGGCCTGTACTATGGTCACAAGACAACTGATATAAACATATCTATACTAATATTATAAAGAGGAAAGATTTGTATGTATTTATGTTTGTTACGAATAAACTCAAAAACTACTGGATAGATTTCAAAAATTCTTTTTTCAGTAGAAAGCTACATTATCCCTGAGTAACATAGGCTTTATAATATCACGTTATGTCCCACGGGAGCGAAGCAGTAACCAAAAACCAAACGTAACGCGGGTGAAACCGTGACAAACAGCTAGTAAATTATAGTCAGACAATAAGTTTGGTGGAAATCAAACCCATTACCTCTAGATTTAATTATTATTATAACAAACTGCATCTTGGTTTTTCTATATCAGGGTATTGAGAAGTATGGAATATGCCTGAGTCTTATTGGAGCTATGGGTGAGTAATTATGTGTAGTGACTACAGGGCAATGCTACACCCTGTCTATTTAAACATTACTTGGTCAACAAACAAATGTTTCCATGTTGCTGTGCCGTAACAGGGTACATAAATAACTGTAATTTAGCTTTGAGTGCAAATCAATGTAATGCAATTTATGCTATTAATAAAATCAATAAGAACTTACTCTCTTCAAACACAAAGCTCTTATTGGACCCCTTGAGATTGGACTTGATAATCTTCCGCTTCTCTCCTGTGAACGTGACCGGGTTGTCCACCGGGCTGCAGAACATCACCCTGGTTAACCTCGGAGCTGGATCCACAGTACCAGCCACACCCTTCTCTATCGACCGAGTCACATTTAGCATACTCTTCTTTTGACCACTCTTTGTGACATGGTACGGAGTGCAGCCTGCTGTTGGAACTGATTTACGTTTGGTCGGAGTTGCTGTTTCCGTTGCAACTTCCGGCACATCCTTGGTGAAAGTCCCTTCACGTTTCAATGGAGTTTGTGGCTTCGGACTCACTGGTTTAGAGATAGATTCATCTATACTACTCTCTATGAGTACAGGAGTTGTGTTGACGATGTTGTCAATGTGCTCCGAAGTGTCATCACTTGTGATGCTTATACGTGAGAGATCGGACTTGTCTACAATACTGCTGTTATCAGAGCTGAGGAGAGAAGACTTTGAACCAGAGATAAGGTTTTCTTTTCCATCTTCGTTTTCTTTCTCAAATGTTGTGTTCAACACTGTCTGAATGTCAGCAGTTTTAGATAGTCTCGGTGACTTACGTTTCAATTCATTGTCATTTGTTCTCTCATATGTGGTATTGACAGTGTTCTCAGCAATGGTATCATTTTTATCAAAAGTTAGTCTAACAGATCTTCGCTTCGCAGCAGAACTGGATATAATGTTTTTATCTTTTTCAAAGTCTTCCTTAGTCAAGCTGGCAATAGACAAGTCACTTTTATCAAAAGTCGCATCCCTGATACTGGATTTTCTGGTCATCACGCCTTTTTTGAAGGCATCAAAAGAGACGGAGGCATCTTTTTCAAATGTTGTATCTGAGGCTTTATCAGTAGTATCATAGGTGGTGTTTACACTGGGTTTCTTTTTCTGTTTTTCAGAAAATGATGTGTTTAATTTTGGATCTTTTTCATCTGGATATTTACTATTACTTTTGTTAAAGGTTGAGTCTTTTACAGTTTCTTTATCTTCTGTTTCTTTACCGAATGTCGTGTTCAGAACAGTATCTTGTTTATCAAAAGTAGAATCTTTAATATTTGACATCTTTCTCTTAGCTTTCTTATTTGAAATGTTAGATACATTTAAATCAGGCTCTGTATCTTTCTCAATATTGTTACTATTTAGTAAGGAAGCATTGCTTTTATCAAATGTGGAATCCTTGAGAATTGATTTTCTTGCCTTTGAATGGTTTTTGGAAACATTTAAATCTGTCTCTACAGCTGGGTCTTCTTTAGTAATGGAGGCATTAGTTTTATCGAAAGTAGTATCTTTTATCAAAGATCTTCTACTTTTAGGATGTTTGTTAGAGATATTAGAAATATTTAAATCAGTATCAACAGTGCTTTCAACTATTTCTTTATCAGCCGACATATTACTTTTGTCAAAAGTACCATTTTTTATTGAAGAGTTCCTTTTTCTCAGTTTTCTATCATAGGTGTCGTTATTTATATCAATCTTATTTACATCTTCATCCTCTGACATATTTTCTGGCAGAGATAACTTTTCTTCTTTTAAATCAGATTTTCTTCTCTTTACTTGTTTGTTTGATGTATTAGAAACATTTAAGTTATTTACCACAATCTTGCCAAGATCAATATCAGTTGAAATATTACTTTTATCAAATGTTGCATCTGTTGTGTTAGAATTCCTTGTCCTTAGCCTTCCATTGGACAAATTAGGAGAATTTGAAATATTCATAACTCCATTTTCAAGATTGTCTCTTGTCACTGAAACATAACATTGGTCTAAAGTGACTTCAAACCCTGTATTAGTATTTGAGTTTTTCTTCATATGTTTATTCTCAACAATTTTATCGGTTGACATAATTTCTGGTTCATCATTTTTGTCAAATGTATTGTGAATATTTTTCTTACCATTTTTCTTAGTTTTAGAATGTTTTCTACTTTCTTCAGTTTTTTCCAATTTGTCACTGTCTTTTTTGTTTACTGTTTCGCTATTTTCATTTTTATAGGGGCTGCCTGCAGCACTGTGAAATGAGTCAACAGACATGTTGCTTCTATTAAATATACCATTTTTGGAATTATCACTTGGTGGGATATCTTCTACAATCATGGAACTTGATCGTTTTCCTTTCTTCTTCTTCTTTTTGGACTTCTTAGCAGGTGCTTCTTCTAAAGGAGGATTGTCTGTAACTGCCTCCACTTTCTTCTTTTTCTTATTTTTCTTTGATTTGGGCAGTTCTGCAGTTTCAATAGGGACATTTTCATGGTCCTCAGTCTCCTCAATGTTGTCTGCTAGCTTACCGCGACGCGACTTTCTAATAGGATGCTTTGTTTCTGTTTGTGGCTCTAACTGGTCACTATTCTCAATAGGATTATGTTCTTTGAGAGCGTGTTTACGTAAAGCGCGGCTTGGTTTTGTCTCATCTTCCTTTTTAGGCGCAGTTTCTCCGAGTAACTCGTCGTCAGTAGGATAACTCACATAATTGTTGCGTTTTTTGTTTTTAAATATAGAAATACTGAGTTCGTCAATGTTCTCTTTCGCTCGCTTGCTCCGAGTCTTCCTTTCACTCTTCACACCAGGCTCCTGGTCGGTCTTGCCTGTATCTTCAAGCAAAGAAGTGTGAATCCCTGAAAACCGCCGAAAAGCATAGTGATTATAACGCGTCTTACACAAACATCAATTGAAAGACATTAGGCCCGTTATGGATCAAAACTTACGTTTTCCGGATCTGGTAGACATGTTTTTAAACTATTTGCGCAGCAATACAATATTTCCAATGTTTATCCGCACTGTTTACATTAATTATGTTCCGCTTTCGGCCGTTTAACGATTACAAAATTTCAAAACTTGAGTGACTTCATGACTTGACTTACGTCATTGTGACAATTGACAGCAAATGTACAGTCCAGTATCTGAAAAGAGAAGTTGAAGAATATGATTTGGATTTCGGAATAACGTTAAAAATATTGGAGTCATCTCGTGTTCTTGGTTATAAGAACACGTGTATGATCGGTACGTGTACGGTTATTAAATTATAATATAATCTCCATATTATAATTTAATAACCGTACAGTTGTCATTTAAACTGAAATATTATTTTCAAACTGGACATTGGCAGAAATCACCGAAAATTCGGTGGATTGCCATTATAAATATAAAAGTTAAAGTTGAAGAAGTTAAAAATATAAATATAAAAGTTAAAGTTGAAGAAGTTAAAAATATTTTTGGTATTTAATTTATTATACATGAGCTTCTCAATTTACGTTAAAATACGTTTATATTAGTGTTATTAGGTCAATATAATTATTATTTGTTTGGCGGAGCCTCAGCCTCAGCTTAATGAAACAACATCTTTTAAGCTGCAACATTTTAGTTTTGGGTTAATTGCATTCAACAATATTTTAATTGACAAAGGATATGGTATATTGATATAGTAGGTAAGGTATAATATAATAATAATTTATTTTACTTTTTAGTAATTGTTTCAATTCAGAAAAAAACAGTGGAATTCGATGGGCAACATCCATTGAAGAATTGGATTCTGTTCATGTTCTGAAAAAAAAGGCGGGAAATCGTTTGCATAGAAAGGCGCGCTTTTCGATTTTAAAAATATTTATTTGTTAATTTTGTACAATTTCTTTGTAAAATCGTATTTCTATAGTTAGTTTTAAGTGTAAATATATATTAAATAGTTAATAATGGTGAAAAAAAGAAAGAGGAAGGAGGATGAGTCGCCACCGGATCTTCAGCAAGCATCAACCGATTCCGACTCAGCGGAATCGGCGGTAACATGTTCCTCTTACAGGGACGTAACTAAGAACAAGGACCCGAAGGATAAATACGCGGTCTATAAGGTAAAGGGTTACAGCCGTAAGTATCCGGAGGACACAACGAAAAAAGAGCTGGTTGTTTTCTTGAACCATGTTGAAGAAAATCGTTTTTTCACCGACAGAGATCGCATGGCGTTGTTGTGAAGTGTGGGATAGCCAATAAACTAAAAAAATAAAAATATGTTGTCTATGGTATAGTCTATAATTGTCTATTGCAGATGCTAAGGTTCACGAGAGCTAATGTAATATTTTTCTCCACCGAGTTATAATAAATAAATAATTAACTACTGCGCTATAGTTTTGCTCTGCCAACCCATTATCCATCACAGGTTATGGGCCCAGAGTACGCGAGTGCAAAATTACGGCATTTAATAATCTACGAGAGATTTTTGTTGGCTGTGTTGAGAGTTCGAGACGCCGAGACGCCATTGTTTGCCGGTCGTAAGTAAGAGTGGAAGAAAATGGATACGCCGCATCCGCAATCATTATCTGGAGTCAAACTAAATGGAAGTGCGACATGGTGTACCTGGAAATTCCAGATGAGAGTTATTCTACAGGCGAAAGGCCTATTTGAGGTCGTGGATGGTTCCATACCTAAACCCAGTAAAGACAAACCGAGTGAGTTCCAAGAGTGGGTTAATAAGGATAGCAAGGCGCAGAGTTGGATTGTTTTCCATGTTGATCAGAGTATTATGACGCACTTGCTTACCACTACTACGTCTGCCGAGATGTGGACTAAATTAAACAATATTTACGAGAAGAAATCGTCTACGTCTTTACATCTGGAACAACAAAAGTTTTATTCACTAAAGTGCGATACTGATATTTCGCTATTTTTCTCAAAAATAGAAGAGATAAGAGCTAATATACGACAATTAGGCGATGATATATCAGACAAAATGGTTATCACAAAAGTACTTATGTCATTACCAGACAAATATCGCCATTTTATTGCTGCATGGGAATCGGTCCCAACAATAAATCAAACTGTAGGAGAACTAATGGCGAGATTGTTAATAGAGGAAGAGCGGAGTATGTCTACTTCAATAAATAGTGAAATAAAAGCAGAAACAGAGTGTGTAGCATTGGCAACAGCAACAAAGAAGTTGAGTGAGATAAAGTGTTTTGGTTGTGGCAAGATGGGCCATTATAAAAAAGATTGTCGTGCCAAGTTGCAATGTTTTTATTGTAAAAAGTATGGTCACTCTATTAAAATCTGCAGACTACGGATAAATAAAGAGAAAAGCAGTGATGTTGTTAACACTGAGTCGAACAAAAAGAGTAATGCATTTACAACAATTATGAAGAACAGGGATACTACTCAGGGCTGGTTAGTAGACACCGGTGCCAGTGAACACATGTGTTTCCTAAGAAACTTATTTAACGAGTTTGAAGAGTATGATTCCCACCAATCAAATTCAAATTTTTTGACATTTGTGTAGGAATTTTTTTTTCATTATAATTTCAAATGTTTAAGTAATTTCAGTGTAATATTATAATATTATTGAGTTTATGTTATAAGTCTAAGATTTCTTTTGTTATTATTTTAATTTACTGTATAATTTATAAGTCAGTGTATATTTTCAATACAATGTAAAAATTGTTTGTGAAATAAATAAATGAATGAATGAATGAATCGGTAATAGTTGGTGATGGCAGGGAACTAAAGGTTATTGGAAAAGGAAAAGTGATTCTCAAAGCTTTTGATGGAGAGAACTGGATTGATACTACCCTAAATAATGTGTTATATGTTCCCCAACTGACAGTTAATCTTTTTGCTGTGAGAAGTGTCATAGACAGGGACTATAAAATGGAATTTGAAAAGGACTATTGTGAAATAAAAAATAAGGAAGGTAATGTTGTGGCCATGGGATATAGAGAAAAGAAATTATATGTTATGTGCTTTGATTATGGATCTAAAAATATTGCTGCTGTAACAGTATCACAAGATAGCCTAAAAATATGGCATGAGCGCTTAGGGCATCAAAACTATGAGTATGTAAAGCAATTTTTGAATAAAAATGGTATAAAATTTAAGAATGATGCAGAAATATGCAGTGCTTGCGTTGAAGGTAAGATGCACAGATTACCATTTAACAGAAGTAATACTATATCAAAAAGGCCATGTGAACTAATACATATGGATGTCTGTGGTCCTATGGAGGTAGAGTCCTTAGGGGGCTCTAAATATTTTTTATTAATAAGAGATGATTATTCTACCTACAGATATGTTTATTTCTTAAAACAAAAGAGTGAAGTTCCTGAGAAGATTAAAGAGTTTTTAAATTTGGCTGAACAAGATACTGATGAGAAGGTAAAAACTGTAAGAACCGATAATGGAAGTGAATTTATCAATGCAACAGTTAAAGAGTTATTTAAGGAAAAAGGTATAAGGCATCAGTCGTCAACTGCATACACTCCAGAACAAAACGGTAAAATTGAAAGGGACAATAGGACAGTGGTAGAGGCGGCTAGAGCCATGATAATAAGTGCAAGACTTCCCAAAGAGCTGTGGGCCGAAGCTGTCAACACTGCTGTTTATATTCTTAATAGAACCGGACACAGTCATGAAAAAGGCAAGTCACCTTTTGAATTATTGTTTAAGAAGGCCTATACTGATTTGGATAAGTTAAAAGTGTTTGGTCAAAATGTGTATGTGCATATACCGAAAAATCTAAGAAGAAAATGGGACGCAAAAGGGTCAAAACCAAAATCTTGGCCCATTTCATTTATGTTATTTTTATGTCACAGTAACATAAAAGTAACATAGAGGAAAGTAAGGGTTGTGTTCATAATGTGATAGAAAAACAGTCAACTATTTTTTTATTTTTTATTTTTAATAAAAATTGAACAATCTGAAAGATTAACAAAACTCACTTCGACGCTTATAATAATGACTTTAATGCAAGTATTTTTTAATTTTATTTATAATAAAAATTGAACAATCTGAAAGATTAACAAAACTCTCACTTCGACGCTTATATAACAATGACTACAATGCCATCAAAAGTATTTAAGTTTTTCTTCTAAGCTTACCTATTTATAGTTGATCTTAATTTTAAAATAATAGGTAGTCAATGGGGACTGCCGACAGAAGTGAAAACTTTTACGCCGATTACCACGTTGCACCGCACGCGCAGTCCGTAAGAAGCGCGCGGTGCAGTGTGATAATTGTCTAAGAAACTATTAAAAAGCGCTACACGACATTCTAATAACTACCTGGGGCCCTAGTCTGCTATTACAATCGTGTCTCAATGACCAGTCATCGGCTGGATACTTGACAACTTTGACAGTTTTTGTATGGGTAATGTGTCAAAATTTGACGTTATACGTCAAAAAATCGATCATTGAGACACGATTGTAATAGCAGACTAGGGCCCCTGGATTTACTGTTAACATTAGCTCGTTGATGACTCGGACCCATTTACGAGATTTTCGCCACCTAAACAGCACTCAACCCGCTTAAAAAAGGTAACACGTAAAAAATATTATCACAATCATATTATTGAATTGTTAACATTATTAAGCGACAATAATTATAATCAGGCGCTTGATAAAGTATGAAACTGAAATGAATAATTTTGATATAATAAAAAAAACTATCCGATATTATGTTACAGGATGCAATTTCGATTTCAGGGTTCGTCCTATTCATATAAAAGTTGCTTTTATTCAATCAATGAATACTTTCACATTCAATCATTCAATATTACAAAAGAGAATAATCACGGATGTATGAAGCTTCGTCCAAATGTCCACCACTAACGAGACCAATGTTGACTTTAGTCCACTAAATAGAGAGTAACTTTCAGTATGGCAAAAAAATAATAATAACAAACAGCTTACTATTATTTTTTGCCTCATACTAAAAGTTTCTCTCTATTTAGAGGCCTGTAATAAGTCTACATAGGTCTCATTAGCGGTGGATATTTGGACCACTTCCGGTCATTCTCTTTAGATGATTTAAAAATTACCCTGCAAATAAAAATTTACAATATTTTTTAATCGCTAAAAAGTTCATCAAAATCTCTTTTTAAATTAGCTGAAGAAATATTATAACTATAAGGTTCGGAAGAAGTTTTTTTCATCATCTGCAACAACTGCTTTGGCTTGAAATTTACTTTAACATTGGATAAAATGGTCACTGATTTAGAAGTAGATGCACTATTGACATCTTTGTCTTTAGAGGAATAGTTAGAAATTTTACTCACTGGGCCTGTCTCGGATTCATCATCTTCACACTCAGATGACGATTCTATAATAGGTCTCTTACATACACGTTTTTTAACGCAGTCTTTAATTAATTTATGAGTTTTTATTGAGTAGCATTGACATAATTTTGAACAGAAGCAACTTAACATCCTATAATAAATTATGTAATTTTCCTTTGAAATAACTTGGTGTAATTTTAGGGTATTTGGAACAGCCACAAAAGTGTAATCTGCAATATGTCTTTCTATGTTTGCTATGGATTCTTCAGTGATGAGATACAGTTTCACAGTAGTTTCGTTTTCTAGTAAACTTATTGCAGTTTCAGCATCTGGAATATCATGACCATAGGAAACTTTCTTGTCCAATTGCCTTTTTATTACTCCGCCAATTCCATCAGCTGCACCTTTACCATGTGCAGCTTCAAAAAAATTCCATGTTGCATATGTAAGACCATAATCCTTTATTATTATGTTTAAAAGAGCAAAGTTTTTCTTTTGTCTATATTGGCTAGATGGGCCGTCAGTGAAAAAATGCACAGTATCTATATTTGGAGATCTAATTTTGACATTTAGCAGTAAAGGCTCCAAGTGAGCCCAAATTGACTCTGGGGTGTGTTTATGGCAGTTCGAAAAAGTGCAGAATGTTTCGGGTTCCTTCTCTTGACTGTAAATAATGCTTGTATGCAGCGTAATTTGAGAATGTGAAGCTCCAAAGTGGACGGCTTGTATTTCGTTGTGATATTTACAGTTATAGTTTTCGGAGAAGTCACAATGCAATAATATTTCGTTGCTTTGCAAATTTTCCTTTAGAGACTTATATGCTCTATATTGGTGCGATATGTTAAAAATGTGAATTTTAAAATCTTTCAACTCTTTTTCAAAATTTGACAATAGAGATTGTAGCGTACCTGACTTACTTTGCTTTACTGTCTTCTTAGTCGTTTTTTTCACTTTGTTTTTTTCATAATCTATTGTTTTCACCGTCCACTCTAGCCATGATACTGGCTCATTTAATGGTCTGTCTAGTAAATCATATTCAATAGATGTATCTTTGCAAATATCACATGTTGAATACATGCAATCTTGTGACTTAGAATCGCAAACTGTAGACTTTACAATAATATCTAAAGTATCTTTATCCTTAAAAACCTTCAAACGCTTAAGTGATACAAATTTAAATTCTATATTATTGTGCCTTTTACAAAGGCATGTATCCCGATTTGATAAATTCGGGATCATCACATAAAATGGTTTCATACGTCTGAATGTAGTGTAAGATATAGGTATGCCAGTATCTTTTATAAACTTGAATCGTAATTTTTTCAAAGAATTTAATAAATACCTTCTCTGCATTTTAACTTTTTCTTCAGTTTTAGTTTCCTTCTTACCGGCAGTAGCTCTACTCACGTCATCTTGGTTAAAAAAGGCGGAAACCTTCTTTGCCAGTTCTTTACATTTAATATTCACTTTCTTTGCTTTCTTTACTCGACATTTTAATCCAATAGCTGATTCTAATTTCCTTTTCATTTTATATTTACTCACAGTGTCGTTATTTATAATTTCTTTTAATATATTTCTATTGGCATTGTTGTCTGCTTTATTGTACTGGTTTTTTATGGATTCTAATAAAACATTTTTCTGCAGCAATTCTTTTGTAATTATATCTTTATCTTTTTCTTCAATATTCAATTTTGCCATGAATGATTTTGTTTTTGATTTTGGGCTAGACATAGGGCAATCTTCAGAATCGCTCCTAGCATTCTCTTTTTCTTCATCAGATTTGATGTTCTGTAAAATTTTAAATCTATATATTTTTTTCTTTAAAGCTTTATTTTCTTTACTCAATAATTCTATTTTTTTTTTCATATTTTCATTTTCTTTGGTTAATTTTCTGTATTTCTTCTGATATTTTCTTTGGTATTTTTTTCGAGGTTCACACTTTTCTACTTCTTGCTTGTTGTCAGTCTTCTTTTTTAAATTCCTCCAGTACTTTCGTCTGCTTTCCTTCTCTTTGTCTGATAGCTCTCCTATTTTTTTGTAGAATTTTTTTGCTCTGGTTAAATTTTCCTCCTGTATTCGATTCCATTTTTCGGGGTCGTTATTTTTAACCCGCTCTCTATATCTTTTTTGCCTTTCTGCAGCCGATAAAGGCATATTATCTGTGAACCAAACACAAAATCCGTTTTAGTGTGACAGTTGTTTGTAGTTTAAAAACCCGACATTTTTTATTGTGTTAGAAAACTAAAATGGGCCGCCATTTGAGGGGTATCGGTTAGCAATTTTTATGAACCTAGATTTGTCGATCAAAATTAGTATTAAAATATCTTTGCCCTTAAAGTATCGGTAACACATATAACCAGTAATAATATTTATTAACAATATGATATCTTATAAAAAGTACATGCCTAACACGTGAACACACCTTAATGAAATTTTTATGTAACGTAACATAAAAAAGTAACATAAATGTAACATAACGGAAACATGGACGATGTTTTTGAAGCGTTTTATTTCAATTCAAGACACACTATTCACTTCATGATTACAGTTTGTAAGCGACTGAATAGCACAAACAAAATAGCTTTCCGATAATAAGATTTAAGTCAAACATACTTACATGTTGTTTTTTTAGGAATATCAAGGAAAATCCAATATTTGTTTATTTTTCACTCCACGCACAACACCTTTGAGTTACTTGACACACGACAATATGGCTGCCGCGCTAAGATTGGTGGTGTATTGACGTGACATTCCCGTCAATGCTGCCAGTAGTAAGTTTGAAAAACGGTATTTTATTATTAAAATAATGCGTTATATAAATGAAATAACATAAATGAACTCGTTTTGAGACAGTATCTTTTTTTTTATTATAATTAGTATATATATATATGTTGGTTAGAAATTTAGTGTTTTTACGTATACTTACATATGCTGGTTAAAATTATAAATTCTATTTTGAAGAAATAAAACCTTTTTCGACATTTTTCTCGGTTTTAAACATTGAAATTGATAGTTGGACATAGGATTTTTGAGGAAGATAATATGGTACCACTTTATTATTTTCATAATATTTCTTGAATATCACTGAACCACCAACAAATCTGATTAAATATCATATTTAAGGTAGTACTCCGCTATGAAATCCATTTTATAAAATAGCATTACTATTACAGATTTTTTGTAGGAATAAAGAAAATTCAGTGGACACGAAATTGTTACGAAATGGACCAAGATTTTGGTTTTGACCCAAAATGCAAAAAGGGTCGTTTTGTGGGCTATAATGAAAATGTTAAAGGTTTTAAAGTTTATTTTCCTGATTCAGCCACTATAGACATAAAGAGAGATGTTATTTTTGAGCCACCTCAAAAGGAAGAAGTGTTTAGTGAAATATTAAATGATACTTTTGAAGAAGAAATAAAAGAAAATGTAAATGATGAAGATGATGAGTATTACACAGATATTTCTAGTGATGCAGAGGAAAATGAAAAATTAGAAAAAGAAGAAAAGAAAGAATTACCAGAAAAGAGAGTAACAAGAAAACCAGCATGGTTACAAGATTATGACACAGAAACTAGCTTTATGTGCATATTAAATGAGCCTAAAACATATGATGAAGCTATCAATAGTAAGAATAGTGAGAAGTGGAAAGAAGCAATGGAAAAGGAATTGGAGGTTCTAAAAGAAAATAATACTTGGAAATGTGAAATTAAAGTACCTAAAGACAAAAAGATAATAGATAGTAAATGGGTATATAAAGCTAAACAAGATAGCGAAGGAAACATAACTCAGTACAAAGCACGTCTTGTTGCTCGAGGTTTTCAACAAGAAGATATTTTTGAAGCTTATGATGTGTATGCACCAGTAGCTAAAATTGCAACTTTCAGGGTTTTAATGGCTTTAGCTAGCAAAGAAAAACTACCAGTTCATCACATGGATGTACGGAGTGCTTTCCTGTACGGTGATATACAGGAAGATGTATACATGAGACTACCACCTGGATGTGATGATAATGTTAGTGTTGTTAAATTAAATAAAAGTATCTACGGACTAAAGAAATCACCCAAGTATTGGAACTTAAAGTTTGACCAAGTTATTGCTAAGAAAGGTTTTATTAGATCTGAAAATGATTTTTGTCTTTATTGTAAGGTAAATTCTGAATGTAAAATTTATTTGTTATTATTTGTCGATGACATATTAATTATGGGGTCAAATGAAAGAGTAGTGCACAATTTAAAACTTTATTTGAGTAATATTTTCTGTATGAAAGATTTAGGTCATGTAACTAATTACTTAGGTATTCATGTTATGCAAGATTTGCAAAATGGTAGTATTGAAATGTCACAAAAACACTATTTGAAAAAGGTATTAGAGAAGTTTAATATGATTGATTCAAAACCTATGTCAACTCCAATGGAATTTAAATTCCAAACGTTTCAGTCAAATAAATCAGATCCTAAATTAGAAAATCAATGTAGACAAATTCTTGGATCATTAATGTATGCAGTTTTGTGTACTAGACCTGACTTATGTCCTAGTGTGGCATATTTGAGTCGTTTTCAAAATTGTGCAGATGAAACATTGTTAAAAGCATTAAAAAGAGTGCTCAGATATGTAAATGCTACACTTGACTTGAAGTTGATTTTCAATAGTAATGAAAGCACAGATTTGCTTGGATATGTAGATTCTGACTGGGGAAGCGATATTAATGATAGGAAGTCAACATCAGGTTATGTGTTTAAATTATTTAATTGTCCTATTATGTGGTCTTCTAAGAAGCAACCTACTGTCAGTTTGTCTTCTTCTGAAGCAGAACTTATAGCTCTGAGTTCTGCAGTTGTTGAGGCCTGTTGGCTTAAAAATCTTATAAATGATTTTAAGATTTCAGTTTGTCCTATAACTATTTTTGTAGATAATCAGGCAGCCATAAATATTGGAAATAATCCAGAAAACAATAAAAGAGTCAAACATGTTGATATTAAATTTAATTTTATTAAGGAGAAAATTGACAGTAACATTGTAATACTAAAATTTGTTAAAACAGATTGTCAGTTGGCTGATTTCTTTACAAAGTCTCTACCAGTGAGTAAATTTAATGGTTTTAGACATCTTTTGTGTTTAAGTGAGTAAATTTTAAATATGTTTAAATTGTAATAAAAGTAATTAAGAGAAATTCAGATTAACATTTGTATCAGAGACTTGTATTGGTATTAGCTAGGAGTCTACTATTAAGGGGGCGCATATTTTTTTTTGAGTTGATGTATTTTTTTATTTTATTGAGGGGGCGTGTGAAGTGTGGGATAGCCAATAAACTAAAAAAATAAAAATATGTTGTCTATGGTATAGTCTATAATTGTCTATTGCAGATGCTAAGGTTCACGAGAGCTAATGTAATATTTTTCTCCACCGAGTTATAATAAATAAATAATTAACTACTGCGCTATAGTTTTGCTCTGCCAACCCATTATCCATCACAGTTGTCGAAAGGCATACGCGAACACGGCGTTTCAGGCGTCTTGCACATGCGTTCAATAAATAAATATAAGGTTGGCATCACATTTGATCTCCCAAACAACGCCAATATGTTCCTCAAAAACAAAAAAATATTAGATCAGTTGGGTCTTAAAGCATCCATCCCTGCTGTTGATACAGAGGTTACTGGAGTTCTCACTTCAGTTCCTGTAGATATGTCGAATGCAGATATATTTTCACTGATAGGAAGCTCGAAAAATGTTGTACAGGTCAGGCGCTTTATGCGCAGGGTAAAGAGCTTCGGCAGTGTAGAATTCACACCTACACAAGCGGTCGCTGTTACCTTTGCGTCCACTATTCTTCCAGCTTATATATACTTGGACTCATGGCGTCACGAGGTGAAAACTTATATTCCACCTGTTAAGCAATGTCTGAAGTGCCTACGGTATGGTCATATTGCAAAATTTTGTCGCAATACGGAGGTATGTTCGATCTGCACATTAAATCATAATTTTAAGAATTGTCAAGTTGACCCTAAGGACGCTAAGTGTGCGAACTGCAAGGGCGATCACATAGCTATTTCCTCAGTTTGTCCATTAAAAAAACAAAAAATCGAAGAAAATAAAATAAAGTCAAGAAACGCCACATATTCTGATCTTTTTAATGTAAATGCTTTTCCAGCTCTAACTGCAAAAAATTTAGATGTACAAATTAATAATTTAATGAAATCTGATAAATTTATAAATATCTTAGTAGAAACAATTACCAAAATAGTTAGTAATAAAGATGTCCCTATAAACTCATCTTCAATTAAAGAGGTTTTAAAAACAACTCTTAGTAACAAAATTCCCTCACCTACATAATGGATTTATCAAATTTAAACATAATGCAATGGAATGCACAAAGCCTCAATAGCAACAAACATATATTTATAAATTTCCTCTATACGTACAATATTCACATTGCAATAATTAGTGAAACATGGCTCAAACCAGAACAAAACTTTAAAATTAAAAACTATAATATTGAAAGAAATGACTGTGGCAACAAACACAATGGAGTTGCCATTATTATTCATAAAAGTATTAATTACACTAAAATTAACACTTATTTTGACAATTCTTTACAAAATATCTGTGTAAAAGTTCTAATTAATAATAAGGAAATAAGTATAGTCAGTTTTTACAGTCCTTCGATTTCTAATCCAGCTTTCAATAAAGATAATTTTGATTCATTGGTCAAGTCTATTCCTGGTCCTTTTATATTTGCTGGGGACTTTAATGCTCATCACACATCTTGGGGTTGTGGTTCTGATTCTCCACGCGGTCGTAATATTTTAGAGGTCATTGACGAAAATAATTTAATTCTTCTTAACAATGGTCAGGCAACAACAGTGGGCTCTTTAACTTGGCGTGCGAATGCATTGGACTTGTCTTTAGTCTCTCCATCATTGGCACTTAATTGTGAATGGCACATGCATGATAGTCCTCTTGGTAGTAGTTACCACATTCCTGCAATTATAAAAGTTACAATGAACAATAGTCAAAATGATTCCTATAGAGATTGTTCTAATGCTGAACATTTGCCTGTCTATCCAAATTACAAAATGGTGGACTGGCAAATGTTTAGTAATAAGGTGGATGAAATTTTAGTTGATTTCAAAACAGATAACACAAGTCCTCTTGATTTATATTATCATTTTTGTACAGTTTTACGCACAGCCGCTGCTAATTCCATCCAAAATTCGAATGGCAATTTGAATGCCAGCAATCGCTCATGTCCCACAAATAGGAATAAAAGACCTTCCCTTCCTTGGTGGAATCAAAAATGTACAGAGGCTGTATCAAATTTCAAAACAGCTTACATTAATTTTAAAAATAACCCATCTGAAGAAACATATATACAGTTTAAAAGACTTCGTGCACTTAAAAAATTAATTATAAAAACTGAACGACAAAAAAGCTGGTTGACTTTATGTGAAACTTTCAATAGATGCACACCAATATCTATTATATGGAACTTCATGCGCAAATATAATAAAACATTTAATTTTAATAATCATGAAAATGACGCCTGGATTTTAGATTTTTTGAAGAAATACTCACCAGATTTTGTGTCTAATGCTCCAAGATCATTATTTAATAATACAATCAAGTCCAACTCGTCCAATCATAGTTTTCTGCTAGATCCTTTTACAATCAGTGAATTAATATCTGCTATTTCATCTCGAAGAGACACTACTCATGGTCTAGATGGCATGCCATACATTTTATTTAAAAAACTTAGCATTACTGGTCTAAAAATATTCATGAAAGTCCTGAATTTGCTATGGGAAAACAATATTATACCCCAAGACTGGAAAGTAGATTGTCTTGTACCAATTTTAAAACCAGACAAACCCAAATCTTGTCCTGATTCTTATCGTCCCATAGCACTTACTTCTTGTGTTGGTAAACTATTTGAGCAATTGTTGAAGCAGCGTTTAGAGTTTTATGTTGAAAAAAATCATATTCTACCTTCTAATCAATTTGGATTTCGTAGAAATCGGTCGGCTAGAGAAAGTGTCTGTCAGTTGCAGCTTGATATACATTATGCTTTATTGGCCAATGAGAATTTGGTTGGAGTTTTCTTTGATGTCGCTGGGGCTTTTAATAGCGTAAATATAGATATTTTATGTCATGAACTATTACAAATAGGGATCAGTGAAAAATTCATAATTTGGGTCAGAAACTTTCTGTGCAATAGAGAAGTATTTGTTAAATTTAATAGACATCTTTACGGTCCTAGAGTTGCATCTAAAGGAGTTTGTCAAGGAGGTATATTATCACCATTATTATTTATATTGTATATACGTAGATTAAATTTAATTTTAGGATCTCAGGTCAAAAATTTACAATTTGCAGACGATTTAGTAGTTTATGCTTCTGGAACCAATTTAACGCAGGTTGTTCAAAAAGTCAATGATGCCCTGACAAATCTGTACAAGTTTTTCTCATATCTTGACCTTAATGTCAATCCATCTAAATCTAAAGTGGTAGTATTTGGTAAACAGTGTCATCAAATGCCCCTCGTACAATATAACAACTGTGCATTGTCTATTACACAAGAAGTTAAGTTTTTAGGGATTCTATTTACACATAATTTAACATGGAACAATTATATTAAACATATTATTAGTAAAGCAAATAAAGCTTACAATATATTGAAATCTTTAGCTGGTTCATACTGGGGTGCAGACCCAAAAATTTTGCTACTGCTGTACAAATCTTTAGTTCGTAGTCATTTTGAATATGGTTTTTATTGTTTCGCTGCAGATACTAAATTTGTAAATAGTCTAGATGTTCTGCAAAATAAATGTTTGCGTGTTATCACTGGGGCATTCAGAAGTACTCCTATAAATGCAATGCAGATTGAATGTAATGTCCCACCATTAAAAATTCGATTTCATTACCTGAAAGAAAGATTCATATTAAAACTGTATAGCACATCCAATAATAGTCTTTTAGTCAATCTGTTGCAGTCCAATCCCAGTTTGGGTATAAAACCATTTTATTTGTTAGAGGACCTTCATAATTTCATAAACTTTATTAAAAATACAAATATATATCAATCACAACACATTCTGCCATGTTATCAAGGAACATTTGCTGCTAAATTTCCAGAAATAAATATAATTATAAAAAACAAAAAGGATCTTTCTTCAAAGGAGGAAGTTAGTGCAGTATTGTCAAAGTGGCCAGATCATAAATTTGTGTACAGTGACGGCTCGAAAAATGATAGAGCAGTGTCTTTTGCTATTTATGAGCCAATCTCAAACATCGGTATAGGTCGAAAAATTGACAAAAATGCTAGTATTTTTACAGCTGAAGCTGTTGCTATTTTGGGTGCTTTAAAACATATAAAAAATTGCAATTTAGGCCACAACAGGTGGTTTGTAGTAAGTGACAGCATGAGTGTACTTAAAAATCTGGCAAACAACAAACTACATGCTAACACTAATTACATTATCTACTTGATAAAAGAGTTATGGTTAGAACTGTCTTATTCTAATATTGAAGTTGGTTTTGTTTGGGTACCTTCACACATTGGCGTTACAGGAAATGAAAAGGCAGATTATCTGGCCAAAAAAATCGTTGATCTAGATGAATTGATTCCAAATACTGATATGAGTATTTCCATACCACATACAGACGCAGTTAGTCTTTTAAAACAGCGTATGTATCAGGCGTGGGGAAGACATTCCTACCAGTCCACACATGTAGAAAATAAAGGCACTTGGTTTGCTACTTTGGATGTACAAATTAACTCCATACCTTGGTTTTGTAAGAATAGCAAGTTTATAAATAGAAAATTTTATTCATTTATTTGTCGTATGCGTTTCGGTCACTGTCGTTTAAATTATCATCTTCATCGTCTTAAAATGGTTAACTCGCCTTATTGTGAATACTGTCAATTGGAAAAAGTGCAATCTTTACATCACATCTTCTTTGAGTGTTCGTCTTTCAACATTCAGCGCCTTGTGTTGTCGGATGAACTTTTGAAAATTTATAAAAAACCTGATATGGTCCCGCAATGCATTCAGGAGCTACTTATGAATGCCTCAACTTATATATATTTGTACAAATTTATATTAGAAACTGTAAATGAGATTTAGGTTATGCTTTTACATATTTTATGCATTTATAATATACTTTATTTAAACCTAAATAAATTGTGTACATAGTTTTGTAGGTTATATTTTGTGCTAGAGGAAACTAGGAAATAAGCTACGGCTACAAATAAATTTGACATGTTTGTTCAAGTCATGTTTGACTTGACATTGACAATGACGCTCACGGATTTGACAAAAACTAATGATATACCTACATAACGGACATGAATAATTACATTGAATAGACTTATAGCGAAAGACGATAAAAAAATAAAATTAAAATACTTAAAAAAAAAAAAAAAATATGAGAAATAAAAACGAAAGACAATATTACACAAATATATCACGGAAGAAAATATCAAGACGAAAGACTAGGCAATATGGTTGAAAGACTATAGCCTTCCCATTAGGGTTAAAAAAAAAAAAAAAAAAAAAAAAAAAAAAAAAAAAAAAAACATTGAAGAATTGACACCTGTCAAAATAATAACGAATAAACGAACCGACAAGCAAAGCAAATCAACGCGGTGTAAAATGTACGATTTTTTCGCAAGTTTCCTTATTAATTAAGTTCAAGTTGTACACAATGATGTACGTCATCTTCTATATATACTCTACATCCGTGAATTTCCAGTTCCAAAAACGGGTGTTTTGAGAAATAATTTGTCGGGCGTTTACAAAACGCAAACAAAACGTCAAGTGGGCTTGAATGAGTCAATTACACATACTAAACACAATGGAGAGACAGTGTTACATATTGTTCGTGTTATTGTTGTGTTCGTGGACGTGCAGCTGCGACCGCGGCGACTACATCGGCTGCTACAAGCTGATGGTGGAAAATGTGCTCAACACTCATACTGGGCAGTCTGTAGACGTCTGCTTGTCGGCGTGTGAGCAAGTGTACTACAAATACGCTATCATAGGTAATGATTCGACGTGTTTCTGCGGGAATGCTCCTGGACAGTTCCAACTGGACCCAGAATCTTGTGATACTCAGTGCCCTAAGAATGACAGTCAGAAATGCGGCGGACAGAACGCCGCGAGCGTGTACGACACCGATGTGTACTCCCCGGGACCGCCCGCGTCCATCAGTGTCTCCAACATAACTGAAACAACTGTGAGGGTGCGCTGGACCGCCCCTGACGCCTACTCATCTATATCTGATTATGTAATAAGAGCCATTGTGGTAGAGACTTATACTGATGCTGCTCTCATAGATCTTGAATGGAGAGTATCAAATATAACCTTCTACACTGAGCTATTAAATCTACAACCAGGCTCAACATACCATATTAGTGTGGTAGCAGTTAATAATGGTTTTGAAGGCCCTAATATCACAACTACAGTAGATACAGTGATTGGAACTCCCGACCCTAGCCCTCCTGACATAGAAATCAGAGAGCGGAGAGGAGACAGAATGGTTGTACACATCCCAGAAGCTAAGAATGTAAATGGTCCTGTTTCTATGTACAGGATTGTTGTTTCTATAGAGCTGTACCAGCAAGGGTTTATTGTTGCTACCCTTGGCAACCATTCGTATGCCACTCACAACGGACATCCCTACTACATCACTGCTGAGTTAGACCCAGATGATATTAAGCATGACTTCATTATTGGAGACAGACATACTTATAATGGATTCTACAATGCACCACTGCCACTGACCAATGATATAGAGGTTTCATTAGGAGTTGTTAGTGAGAAAAATCATGTGAAGAAAATCAGGTACGCAGAATCAGCTAAGAAAATTATTTTAAATATTAATGAACCTGAAGAGACTTCCCCCATGGTGATAGCACTAGGAGCAGCTATAGCCATCAGTGTGGTGCTGCTACTAATTGGAGTGGGCCTGCTCATCATCCTGAGGAAGAGGATAGAGATAGTAAGATCACAGAGAGGCTCACAGTCCATGCCTCTGAGCATGAGCGAGCCATGCATGGAGATAGAGAACTCCAGTTTCATACAGGAAGAAGATGAAAGAGTAGATTATTACAGCAACTTGAAAAGAAAGCTTTGGAACATTCCAAGAAATCTTATAGACATTGATATTTCCTGCATAGTGGGTGTTGGCAGCTATGGCAAGTTTACCAGAGGGAAAATTCAGCAGCATGGGGCACAGACCCCTGGACTCGTGCAGGTGGTGGCCGACAGGGAGCTGGAGAGACCTGACAAGAAGATGATGCTGCAGGAGCTAGACCAGCTTATCAAGTCCAGTGAGCATGAGAATGTCATCTCACTTATAGGCTTTTGTGAAACCAATACAACTTTATTTGTAGTCCTGGAAGACAGTAAACATAGCTTGAAAGACCTGCTGCTTCAGAGCAGACACAGAGACCTTCAAAATAACAAGTTTTGTCTTGTTCCTGAAAACAGGTTGCTTCAGTACTTTGTCGACATTGCTCGCGGTATGGAATACTTGCATGGTAAGAAAATATTACACAAACGTCTCAGTTGTCGTAACATCGCGCTGGCAGCCAACGGCGTCGCGAAAGTGTCAGGGTTCGGTCTGTCGCACATGAGGCCGATGCACGAGACACCGGACTACACGCGGTGGACGTCGCACGAGATGCTGCGACAGACGAGGTTCAACCCTAAGGCCGATGTTTGGTCGTTCGGTATCCTAATGTGGGAGGCACTTACGATTGGCGCCACTCCTTACTTCCACAGTGCTAACAAAGACGTCGCCGCTCGTATTCTACGCGGCATGCGGCCGTCGCAGCCTTCGTACGTGGGCGATGAGCTCTTCCAACTGTGTCTGCAGTGCTGGCAGGTGGACCCTGATGAAAGACCAGCATTCCCGAGCCTCGTCCAAGAACTGAAGCCATTCGCCGAAGCCCCCGGCTGCAGGAGTCTTAGCTTTACACATTACAATGGCTTCGATTTCGAGCCGCATGTGCCGCAGTACGAGATCGTCTCATAGTATTAGGTCACTAACCAAAATATAGTTTTATTAGGTTCCAAAGAGTTATATTTGATACTCGGATGTTAGACGCGAAGTCAGCGGCAATGGTATCTTTATAGAAAATGCAATATTTTACCATGAAGGTATTGACGAAATCTTTTTCGACCTCTTTATTAATATGCATAAGTATTGTTTCCGTGCTAACAGGCGGGCGAGCGAGCGACTGTAGTCATGCGGAACTAATGATCACGCACTTCGCTCACCACTCCTATTGCTAGCACTTGATTAGGGCGAAATGGCAGCTAAGCTTCCTACAATTTACGATTACGATCATACTCGAAATTTGTTTAAAATTATATAGATCTGATTTTGTGTAAAAACGTTTTTAGTATTTAATTTTTGCATTTCTATGTATGTATTTGTATTCTAAACAGTTGACTAACTTCATATTATTAGTAACTACTATTTTGCCAGTATGTGTTTACTAACCAAGTATTATTATGTAGATTTTATAATAGCGCATTGTAGTCGACCCCATACATAGGTAGGTGACTGTAAGACTGTTAAACGCTTGTTACCTTTCCTATATAAATACTTACATAAGTAAGCTAGTGTAAGACTTAAATATTATAGGTAGTAAGAGAAGCACCAACAAGGGGTTTCGGGATGATCGTGTAATATTTGTAAGTCATATTTTTGTATTACTGAATGTTCATGATGTGCTATGGACCATCTGACTGGTACACACTGGAGCCAAAATTGGAAGACGCTTTCGAATATTTTGTAGCTCGCATAAAAACTTATTGGACTGAACAAATCTAGAAAATAGATACTTCGTACGTAAAACTTGAAATTTTGTACGCAACACGACACCGCGCTGCTGTAATAATTACATGACCCCTCCAACAGTGTCTTGTCAGCAAAAATAAAAAATTAGCTTATTTGACAGTCGTGTGAACATAATGAGGGTAGTGTAAAAGTACCTAAAAGTCTGTATGTAGTCGTTTTTGTGTTGGAAGTTTATAAAAGCCTGTAAAAACGAATTAATAGTTTAGTTTGATAAATGAAATCGGTAATCAATAAGATTTGCATGGTTTTAATTTAGCGTGAAATGATGATAAGATATACTTTCTTTTACTGAACTTTTAAGACATTTTAAATATATCTACAGATAGTTTACGTTTTATACAACATAAGTTAGACAAAATAATCGATGTATGTATATAAGTATAATAATTACTTTCAGTAATAAAATAACACGTATTAATTTCCTTTGCAAAGACTGTGGCACCCATTTCAGTGATATTTGTCTTAAAATATAATTTCTTATATATTTGACGTATTTATTTTTAAAGTATAATTTATTGAAGATCTCATAGACATTTTGTATTTTAGAGATCTTATGTTTACTTTTATACTTATTTATTGATTTATTTATACTTTCTGTGAACGCGGGTTTCATACAAATATTAATTCCGAAATCATCATATTCAATATATAAAGTTCAAATTATTTAGTATGAAATGCAACCTTTTTAAAATTCAAATCAAAAGTCACGATTATCTTTGAAGGTCCAGATATACATATAAATGATACCAAATATTAATATTTAATTCCTATGGGCTCGCGTTCACCCAGCCATGCATTTCCACTCTATTTAAGCTCTCACGGCTTTGCCACTGATATTAATCAAATATATAATTAATTCGTCTAAGTACCTACTTATGTAATTGACTTATATTGGCGTAATGTATCTTTCTACCTATGTACTGCTTTTCGCAGTTATATTTGAAATACTTAAGTAGTAAGTAGGTAGCTACTTACTTATCTTTTTATCATATAATATACTTACCTAATATAACATTAGTCGTGTATTGTGTATGTAATTTAGTTATTTTATTAAGTTTTCACTTAATTCTTGTGTGATCTGAAATAAGATATTCCGTCCAACTCTTCGTATTTTTGTACGAAATCTCATTTTATTTGAACTTTATAATATGTATCCAAGTGACATTTTGATAATAAAAATGGTAACCAATGACAATTTGTTTTATTGACTTTATTTTCCGCTTTCCCGTAATCAGCGAAAGAACAAAATAATATATTCTCTCGCTGGAAACTATTGCTAAAACTCTGGCTCAAGTCTGATGAAGATGCGGCAGGCAGTTTTCTCAGCGATAGCATATGGAGATCCCTCAATTAGGATTATAGAAAACACCCTGAATATCCTTACCACCGTTAACTTGGATCTTCCACTTCGCTGCGGATGGAGCATTTATTTTCACTTTAAGGGAATTAAAAAAATAGAGAGTAAATAAAAACTTCGAATTAACGAACGGTGGTACAGAATCCTTATGACTGCTAAGTCAATAATGAAAAATTAGTGTTCTCTAACAATTTTTTGATTTGACATCAGTGGCGGTCAAAAAGTTTACTAGTAGAACAGATTATGGCGCCATGTTTCAACAGGGGTCAACCATCTGCGCTACTAATTAAACACCCTCCATAGAAGTCCGTACAAATTGTGTGTGGCACGACCCGTGTTGTGCAACCACGGTGTTCTAATATAATATGGCCCTTACTCATGCTAAGAATGCTAAAGTTCTAGGTCAGACTATTACTACCACTGCTAGATAGTGAAAGGAACCGGACTTTGTACAAAGGAGTCTCGTACCTGTGCGCCTATAAAATCTTAGTAGGTATGAGTGGCGACAAATAAATTTTAATGTAAGTAACTTTATTGAACTGAGGGTGGAGAAAAATAAATGAACACGGCATATTATTTAGTTTTTGCATTTATTAATGTTAATATAATATAGACAATGTTCAAGGTACCTTTCAATTGGTTTCGAGCTTTTAAACACTAAGACATTGTAACCTTCCATTTTTACCTCTTATCATTTACAACATTGCAAAATAACACTTCATTAGAAAATCAATCTGACAGTACAACTAACTAAACAATAATAAACATTGACTAAAATATAGTGAATTTTAAATTCAAAACATATTTATTATTCAACATTGTATTTTTTAAATTCAAACTTAATTAAAAATTATAATATTCTCGTTACATAACATTGCAGACCCGTTTATCGTAAACCAAGTTAACAAAAAATATTAATAATAAAAAATAAAAATTCCATCACTGAACTGTACAGCAACAAATGTTATCAACGTATGACATTTACACATAACGTACGGAGCCGGAGCTCGCTCTATACATACTTATAATACGCAACAAGTTATAATTCAATAGAATTAGTATAACATATCAATCTCAACATGTGTAAAGGTTGATGAGACAACGACTGATCGGCGCTCGACAGGCCGAGAGGCCGACTGCCCAGAGGCCGAGAGGCCGACTGACCGGGAGGCCGATTGGCCGGGAGGCCGAGGGCCGGTACGCGGCGCCGCGCGCGCTGCGCCGAGCTGTGTGCGTACTGGGTGAGTCTCAGTGCGCACAGATCCGTTCCTGTGCGCACTGAGTCAGTGTGAGCGCACAGATCCGTTCCCGTGCGCACTGAGTCAGTGTAAGCGCACAGATCCGTCCCCGTGCGCACAAGGTCAGTGTCAGAGCGCACGGCTCCGTGCCTGTGCTCCGGCCCCGCTCGGCGCAGCGCGGCCGCGCTCTCCGTACACTCGCAGCTGCGGCCAACTAACGGAAATGTTCAAGTTGGGCGTTAACAATAAAACCGACGTGTAACAATGAAAACGTGAAACACCGCGAGTGTACTGCGGGAATCGCACACGACTGCGCCCTGGCGGACGAGCCCACATGAAACCGAGCGAAATTTTTATTTTAATGATTAATAAACAATTATATTACAATTAATCCCTACCGTTTGGGACGCGTTCGTGACGATGTCAATATGCGCGAGTTGATTCCTCAGTCTTTAATAAATTGATGACAATGAGCAAGGAGAAAAACGCAAATGAAAAAATGTTATGCAATTATATACAGATAGTGAGTGGAGCGGCCCGCCGCCGGTGCCGAGCGCGAGCACGGCGCGAGCACCGGCGGCGAGCGCGCGAGCGTCGTGTGCGATCCGCGCCCATCAGAAACAAGCGTTATGGTGATGTCTTAATGTTGAGTTCGACTTGAACGCACAGCCATTTTCCTAAACACAGTATCGAACCTTACTCTAGCCTAGCGCACCCAACGGCTGCCACCTACGCGTGTATACCCACTAAACTACCTATAGTAATTACAATAAACCACTCTATCAACAAATTCAACAACATTTAGCTATTAAAATTAAAATGGGAGATGAGCCGCGGCCGCCGAGCGGCGCCGGCGGTGAACTGAAACTCTCCGTAGATCCGTACGATGAAGAATGACAACTAGCTACCTTATCCTACAACATTGAAATTCCTTAATCGTAACAGCATTACTTATGACGTGATGCGGGAGCGGTGCGGGTGCGAGTCGGACGCCCGCGGCTACTCTACTGAGCTCTACTCTTTGACACAACCTGAACAGACTGCGGTCCGTGTGCGGTGCGGGCGTGCGGGCGTGCGGGCGCGCGTGCGGCGTGCGGGCGCGCGTGCGGTCACGTATCACAGACAGTCCGGAGCGGTGGACAGCGGTCGGTGAGGCGCCTACGACTTGCACTAGTTCAAGTATTCGGGACGTTGCACTATTTATTATCTTCCACGCGATAAACTTTATCCAGATAATGATTACCGCACTAAAATTATTAAATTTGTATTCACGTTAATATACTCTCAAATATTGTAACAACTTCAGTATAACAACATTAACATTTTCCCAGTAATTTTAATTTTAAATTATCTAATTATACCCATTATATTGATTTTTTAAATATGTTAATTATAACTAACTAGAATTCCATTGATAACTATCATAATGTCGGCGGGAGGGTCGCGATGTGTCGAGGCAGGCGCTTTGTACAGCCAGCGAGGAGATAACATAACTTATGACATCTTCGAGGACAGCGAGCGACTCGACGGACGTCTCACTTCCTTTAGGACATGAAAACAAAACTCAGTGCGCGTGCGCAGTGTCGCGACACTCGCACACTACCGCCCTCTACACAAACTAACTCTAGCCGGAATGTGTTCCCGACACACAGCAACCCCGCCGCCAACAATACAGGCAAGTAACTTAGAAAGAGAGAGAGAGAGAGAGTGAAGAAACGAGACGGAAACTATGCCTACCCCCAGAGCTCGCCCGAACCGTGAAATGATATATCTTTCATTGGAAACCATACATTTCGTTTAATTGACGCATTTGACTTATACGTACCGACTAATCGAGTTTTAGTTCCGATAAAATTGAGCTTGTTAAATCGACGTGACAGGCGATACGTTCCGGCTGAGGCCGACTCCACGCCGCTTGTGAGTTCGCGATCACTACCACCCAGCCCTACTCCCCGAACACTACCATATCTAAACACCAACAACTCGTTAAAAATCAGTTCATTAATCTACTCGATTATATTATGCATATTCTGAAACGTTTGGTTCCATTGTACTTCGAAGTATCCGATCAGTTCGTACTTAAACCCATAACTTAGCCACCGCGAACGCACAAACAGACAATTTTATTAATTGACACAAGACGATATCTGTACCTACCCCCAATATACATAGTTTAGATGAGAAAAATTGGAAAAACACCAGAAATTTATCCAACAGCATTACCTATACACGTTAAAGATTGAATATATATAACTAGCTACTGTAATGCCACTACACTGCGCAATGTTAACTACATAACACACGTATATATGTAATAGATCAGTTAACAATGCCCCGGCCGTGCGCGCGGGCGGGGCGTCGCGAGAGGAAACTTACAACAACGTCATAATCACTATTATTTCACTTTTCACGGAAGTACAAGTTATGGCGAATCGAGCGTGCTCACTTCCCTAATAATTAATTAGTTAAAATATTTATATACTTTTTATTTATTCATAATCGCGTAATTGTGAATGAAATTAGCTGAGAAACTGTCTCTCAATTCCGATTTCTTAACACTATCGTACTTTAACTTCCATCATTAAGCCGATTTCGAATTATTATACTTTTTTTATTATGATTACGTTTTCTTTTGTACTTCATACGTTTATTCACATTTGATAGTCGCCTTCGTAGTAAGTTATCACCCATTGCATCTGCATTGACTTGTGGCGTACGTGTTGGCGCCCAACGTGGGGCCAGGCGTACGGGAATACTCTGACGGCGGGTAGTCGTTACTTTCGATTGTGACGTGTGACTCGAAGGTGTTCGTGAAAGCTACTACGGTTAATATCAAGGCGCCTGAGCTGTGACGTCACAACCGAGTGTAACGCCGCGCGATATAGGACTGAACACAGCGAACGTGTCCAGGCTCACCTCACTAATCCTGTTTGTAGAACGATGGCACTTCTGAGGTAAACGAACACAACTTATAACTACCCTCCGGCGAAGTACCGAACGGCTTCTACACTAAGTGGAGACTGACACGTAGTACCTTGACAATGTCGACGAAAACAATCACAGTTTATAATATTTATTATGTAAATCTAACGTACTGCGCACGCAAACGACTTGCGCACTATGAAGTTCATCGAAAGTACCAATCAACGATTACTCGACCAGCTTCTGCGATGCGACCGAGTCGTGCGACAAGTCGTCGTCGTGCGGACACTAACAAACACTAAAAGAACGTCTTGGTTAAACGACGGCGCAAAAAATAAAATATTCAATCATATAGTAACTGTAAATAAGAATATATTATTTATATTGTCATCTCGATATATAGAAATCTGCATTTAAAATGTTTAAAATATTTTTTTATTACTTCTCATCTACTATTCTGGACATGCATTTTATTATTATTAAATTGTACTTATATCGTAAGACAAATTTAGACCGACAACAAACGAACGACTATGAAACATTCCTAATTAAACAAAAAAAATGATTAGATAATTATTATTTTGTTTATAAATGTATAAAAAAATAAAGATCTTTACGAGAGAAAATTAGGAATGAAATATTCTGCTAGCCAGATTCGAAGATATGAAATAAGGGCGAACTCGAACAGAGTGAAGAGAATCGTGCAGAGCACGCGTGGCGCGCCGGGCTCACCACCTTGTGACGTCAATACACTATTGCAACAGCCCAGCTCACGAACTAAAACTAGCCAGAATACAATACAACTGATTATGGGCCTAAAGCAACCGTACTTTAGGTACACAATCAAACAAACCAACACCGCTATGTACTCCGACTTGTCTCGGCTATAATACACAATATCAAGGCTGTAACCAAGTCGATGCTTGTCACATAATTATGTCAGTAAATAAAAAACTTTGGTAGGATTTAGCTCCTAAACTCCCGTAGTGCTGTAAGGGTATCGATAACATCTCCCAGCGAGACGTAACTATGTCGATAGATTTATCAATTAACCACATCACTAATCCTAATAAACTAAAGAAAAATAACTTATCAATGGTAACATTTACAATGAAATCAACTTTGTAAATAAAAAAAATGTATGCTGTGGTGAATAATATACAAAAATAATATGTGTATGGAATAGGAATTTCCGTGATAGGAGATATCACAATATTTCATTATTATATCTTAAACAACAATAACCATCTGCTAGGCAGAACAAAATAATTACTTGTCATCACGATAAGAACGTAAAATATAGTGTGGCGGGGAGCGCCGGGCGTGCTCACTAGTACCATTGTACTTTTAAATTATTATGTGCAACATGCAACGTTGCAACAACAGACAGTTTCAGCCACGCCCCGCCACGTCAACACTATGTTACATGCATAAAATCAATATACATAAACTTGTATTATTGTAAATAGGTAACTATGTGTCGATATGCGCCGACGCGTTGCACGTTACAGGGTGACGTTGCACGTTGCGCGGCGCGTATCGAGAGCTGCATAACTTATATCGTTGAGAAAACAAAAGGCTCGGTAACTCGCCGGTTGACTAGAAGCAGTGAAGCCGCGCTACTGCATGAGGCCGGAGATGGCGTTGTGCCGGGTGCGCTTGAGCTCCTCCTCCTGGATCTTCTGCTCGATGAGGTACTGCGCGTTGGAGATGGCGGTGGGCGTGCCGCTGATGGTGACGATGCGGTTGCGCGTGCCCGGCGCGAACGTGCCCTTCTTCGAGATCTGGATGTTGGCGCCCGACATCTGCTGGATCTCCACCAGGCTGCGCCCGCCCGGGCCTGCAAGCAATATGGAGCTGCTTAGCGTTTTGTGTCTTTTACTGACAGAGGCATGAATGTATTGCCGGTAACATTTGACACTCATATTTGATTTGAGCAGAAAACCATGAAAAGGACATACGTAGCGCACATTATAAAATCTGATTATAGTAACTATCTTGAGAAAGAATCCACCAGTAATAGAGCTAGTTACTTATTTCACTAAACAGTTTTGGGAATTGATAAAATCTATTTATTTCTTTAGTTAAGAAAATGATATAACAGTGTTGTTATTGTAACACCTTCCCACAACATGTAACAAATTCATTTGACCCGTTGAATTCTATAATTAGAGAAACGATTAAAATCATTGAGTCTCGCGTGGATCTGCGCTTCAGACAGCTTAAGGGTCCCTGTAAAGAAGTGAGTACTGACCTAGTATAGCCCCGACGATGACCTCGGCGATCTCCACGTTCTTGGAGTCCTTGGCGCCGGCGTCAGCGGGCGTGGGGCTCTTGGACAGCGGCAGCAGCGAGGCGGACGGGAAGCCGGCCACGCCGCCCACGCCGCCCACGCCGGCCGACAGCGAGATGGGCGCCACGGCTGGGGGGCGAAGCGCCTCGAATGCAACCTCCGCGAAACGCTCTAACGAGCCGCCGCGCGCGCCGCCTGCGGACGTCACACGTCAGCGCTCCGCCGCCGCTCCGCGCACTCCCGGCACATTAGAACGTTTCGCCGCCTACCTACGCTACTGCACGCACTTCAGCGTGCACTGACACTAACTTATTCGTAAACAAAAACTCATTTTACAAGGCAGCTAATAACAAAAAATATGACGCTATTCCTTACAATTTGAGGACATCTAATATTTACATAATATTGGAACATTTAGGTGAACAAAATGTGTACTTTATCGTGTCTATTCGACTGTGGGACAGCTCAAAAGCATAGTACTATTTTTGCTGAATTTGATCACAGCATTTTTACAAGGATCATCGCTCTTGGTCGAAGATTGTATTGCGCATACAGAAAATATTGAAATACAATAGCACAAGAAGTGGTTTGTTAAGAGGATACCTCTGAAATTTTTCGTAAGTGGGGTTTGCCCGTCGCGCAAGTGGTCCTCGGTCGACTGAAGACTCAAAGTTACGGTAATTAAATTACTTATTGTGTACAAATTCTAAGAAGGGTTTGAGCGTCAGTTTGGAAACACGCCGTAAGCGCTAAAAAAAAACTTTTTTTTTAATTATTAAATTGGATGGGTGGATTTAAAAGTTGAATTTGATGGAATCTAAGATCTAATGAAGGTCGTAGTAACAGAAAAAAATAAACTATTACTCTATGGAGAAAATTTCGTGTTACTATATTTCTATTTTTTGTAAGATTCTACAGCCAACAAACTTCTAGAAGAATGCTATTTCCTTGTGTAAAGTCCGGAGGTATCCCCTTACGGAGCGACATGTGCGAGGTGCACGCTGGAGTACGGCGCGGTGAGTGAGCTACAAGTCATGCGCCGAGCGCACGGCCGCACTACATGATACAACACAAAAGAACAACTTTACCGCACTTTCATACTAAAAACTTAACTTTACTTACATTCTTTACAAACTCTAGAACTAGACAAAACTATTGTGATTCCATCCAAACAAATATATCATATAAGTAGCGCAATATTCCTTGTACACTTGTCGAAATTTCAAATAAATACATTGTTGTTTACAGAACTTCTTCTAATTGTAGAATATATTAGTCTAAAGTTGTTCTTTCTATTATTTGTGCTATGGATCGGACTTCGTTTTAAAAAATGACAAAAAGTTGATAATTTTATATGCAACTTGCATTTTCACTCAGTATTCTCTGACAATATGAACACTCACATAGAAACATTAGTAAAATTTTAAGATTTATAATCTAATCCTGCTATATTGATTTTATTAATCATTTTAGTATTAGAATAGAGCCATGAGTAAGGCAACACAAGTGCTTGCTCGTCCGTCCATAACGCAAGCTCATGTTATGTATTGCCGACAGAATGGTATGGATAAGCGATGGACAAGAATTTGGAAAAACATTAAATTTGATAGATTAAATAAACAAAAAATAAAACTGTAAGCCAATTGTGTTATTTAGATCAGCAATACAACACTTGAAACACCATAAAAAATATCTAAGCATGCAATTATAACGAGATAGTATACATAGTCTTGTCTTAGTAATATAACCGTGTTTCGTTTCAAAAGTCATTATATTCACGCCCCACTGGATTTTACAAGATGCCCGATATGTTTTAGTCTTTTTGGTAACACTTATAGGCCCACATCATTTGCTGTGTGTAATCTGAAATCACATCCACACCTGAAAAACGTCTGTGTATTAGACACCTATGTTCCGGACGCCGCGCGTCTCTACGCATGCATCACATCGCGCTCAATCAAACGAGGTTCGCCAAGTAACCCTTTTTGATCAACTTCGGAACCAGACAACAACATAATAAAAACAATATAAAACGTTTTTTGGACTTCTCATTTGAAATAAAACACGGCAGAGTGAGAACAAAAGCATAATTGAAAGTTATTTAGTATCACGACAGCCAATCAGATACCAAGACAGAATGACAAGCGTTGTGAAATTTAGAATTTGGAAGCGAGGTGTGAACTTATGTACCGGCGGCACAGAGCGACCATTTACAAAACTTCGGTTCAACTATACTGCTCAAATGTTCAACGAGGAATGTCGGCCAGAAATATATTGAAATCGTGGATTTTCTTGCGTTTTTGGGGAGAACGAGAACCAGACTTCAGTATATTTCTATCATTATTATGTTGAAAATCAAAAAGTCATATTATACAAGTTATTCTGTGGACAACATTTATAGGACAAACTGTACAATAGATATATCAATGAGAAAGGTGGTAAATTTCGAATTATTTTTTTATAGAATTTAAATATATTCTTTCTATAATACAGTCCACAGAATAAATAATATTTCATTGATAAAACCAGTAACGGTTGATGTTTAAAATTCAAATGTGTTTCGTGAATAAGTAGTTCATATGAAAATCATTAACTTGTTACAGTATAATAAAAAAATAAAATATAGTTAATTTAATTACTGGTGTTATCAAGATACATTTTAACAATAAACTCTAAAGAGAATGCCAACACTGTTTGCCAGATTATGATGTTATTAAAGAAGAATTTCAGATTAATGTTTTAGCATGAAGATAGAATTATAACTTTTTTCAGATAGAAAGATTTTATTTTGTTGTTTTCCGGTGTTATTAATTTGATTGTACACCGCTGGCGTGTCAGCTAGTGGCGTCGAGACCGCGGCGCAACGCCGTAACTTGTAACGTGCAACGTGTAACTGCTAATAGAATTTTGTTCATAAAGAACGCAGTATTGCACGCGGATACGCCGCAATCACGACTAAGCGATCCGAGGCTTATTTGAGAGCAACGCTCTGTGCGAGCTCAACTATGAACGTTAAGTAACCTGTGCTTAGCCTGTCAAATGTGACGGTATGGTTTGTCGACCACAGACCAGTTGAGTAAGCCATAACCATACCAACAACAATGTCTAGTGATCAACCACTTCAACTTTATTCTGTTTATGGCAATCCACCGAGTTTTCGATGATTCCTGCCGTCCAAGTTGAAAATAATATTTTTCAGTTTCTATCACAATGTACGTTTATTAATTATAGTATCGAGATCATAAACGTGTTTATATCCAAAAACACGAGATGACTTCGACTAGTGATCATTTGTGTCAATTTCGCTTAACACCTGACATTAATGACAGCTGTCACATTTGACAGGCCAGAGCAGTGTGTAAGAGTTTTAGAAGTTCATAGGTGGTTGCCTGAAAGGAGCCTGGGCTCGATCGCTAAGGTACATAGTAGAGTGAGCTCGAACCTGAGTACATACCGAGCGGCACCTGGCCGATGGGCCCGAACACGGCGGGCGGGTCCTGCGCCGGCAGCGGGAAGTACGCGGCCGACAGCGGCGGCGCCTGCAGCGGCGTCGGCAGCGCCAGCCCCAGCACGCCGTGCTTCACTAGCAGCGCTAGGGCTGCGCCCACCTCCGAGATGCCCGCCTCACTATAGCCCGCCTGCCGCAGGGCCACCTGGGGGTGTAGGTTATTTTAGTTTATCTCCTCATTCACAGGGCATTTCATACACAGGTGCCAATATCTGGTTGGTTAGAAGGCTTTACCAATCTTTTAAGTGGAACTGTCAATCAAAGCTCCATCTACTATAAAGAGGAAAACTTTGTATGTTTGTTTGTAATGAAAAGGCTCAAAAACACTACTGGACCGGTTTTAAAAATTCTTTCACCATTCGAAAGCTATATTGTCAACATGTAACATAGGATATATATAATATCATGCTATGTCCCACGGGAGCGAAGCAGTAACCAAAAACCTAATGTAACGTGGGTGAAACCGCGAGGAACAGCTAGTATTTTATATACTGATTCGCCTGGGTAACACGATATCCGGTTGCCGAGATAGAATATCTAACTTTCAAGTTAGCAATAATTTTAAGAATGACAAACAAGATTAGAGAATGGAGGTACTACCTTCAAGTTTTATTAAGCCCTAACTAGTAATAAGAAATTCATACGATTCACTTACGATATCAAGATCATCAAAAGTAATGCCAAGAGCAACTGCTATAAAGAAACAGACTGCAAAATTGCCTTTGCAATCCTGCCAGCCCAGCTGCAACGTATCAGGGGTCCTAGTCTGCTATTACAATCGTGTCTCAATGATCGATTTTTGACGTGTAACGTCAAACTTTTGACACATTTCCCATACAACAACTGTCAAAGTTGTCAAATATCCGGCCGATAACTGATCATTGAGACACGATTGTAATAGCAGACTAGGCCCCCAGCAGTAATGGCAGCCACTCACCTTGATGTGGTCGAGTGTGTGCTGCGTGAGCGGCGCGGGCGGCGGCGTGCCGGGCGGCGCGAGGCTGAGCGACAGCGCGAGCGCCCCGAGCCCCGCGCCCACGCCGCCCACGCCGCCGTTGACCAGCACGCCGCCCACGCCGCCGCCCAGCGCGTGGTTCTGTAACATGTCCATGCCCTGTCACAGCAGGCCAGCGTCAATGTGCGTGCGATGAAGTGATACAAGGTTATTTATATGATGAGGTTGTGGAGTGCTCATTGGAAGGCTAATCCTGACCGCAAAAGCACAATTGAACTATTTTTACGGACTTTTTAAGGTCAAGGAAGCAGTCAACTAGGACTAATAGTTGATGCTAATTACTTTATCAAAGAATTGACTCCAAAATAATCGTGCAATCCTGAACTGATGGAAAACATATTGACAATGGTTAAATGATATCAGATTAACCGCCTGATGAGCACCTAAAGACCGCCAGTGCTGGACGAGGAAGCCATGAATAGAATAATCTGTTTTTTAATTTCTAGCTAGCTCACACAACACTAGCGATTAACTAGTCTTATGCGCAGAAACCACTGACAAGTTTTACGACGAAATTTTTTACGTTATAGATTCTGTACCATGATAAGAGGGTCTCTGGACCTCTATCCGTCTGTCTGCTGGATTTATCTTTTGAACCGTAAGTAGACAGTTTAAAATTATTACAAAAATTTTGTTGCTACTATTACTAAAGTGGGAATCATAGAAGAAACTTGATGTTATCCGTTCACTCTTAATATTATATGATAGTCGCAAATCACATGGTGATGATAAAATATTTTCATGTGAGAGGTCAAATCGAACTCGGCTCCGTATTTTTTACTATTTGATATAAGTTGCAACCAATACCTGTATCATGTAACTCAGTAACAAACACCACAACTTGCTAATGGTCGATGAGCATAAGACTAGCTTTTAATATGGACTCATGACATGCAATCTACAGACATTTATGTTTGTGTCACATGTATAATGGTGCTATTTTACTTGCGTTTTTTGAAAAATATTTGCTTTTCTTAGGTAATACAAACTGTACTAAAATTATCAACATGAGGTACATATCGCCTTGGATTAAATACACAAATAATAAGCTAAATAAACCAAGTAAAGTCGCACCATAAGTCTTGGAAATATTTACAAAAAACGTTGAAATGAAAATTGACATATTTATTCGAATTAGTGAAATTCGATTTACATTAACTTAGACCGAGATAAATTAACAGACTTTGGTTCGGCTACTTCGTCTATATCTAGCCATCGTAGTTTGTCAATAGTGTGACGGAGACAGCAATATTGCTTAGCCGAAGCACTTGTTAAGCAAAGTTTATTTATCTCGGCTTAGTGTGTCAGTTAGTATAGTGTACAAGTGCTAGTGTACACATAGTGTAAGCGGTTAATGTTAGTGTCACTCGCCACTCCGAACACGAGCCTCAGGCCTACGGCTTTCTTATTCAATAGCATTTAATTTGCTGCTTAGTATTTGGATGTATTGTAAAACAATGACGCTAAAATAATATAATATCTATATACAATTACAATAGAACAACTCGAATAACAAGTTACAATATAGTAATACGTTACATGTTACACGTTACAAGCAAAACATCTAAGAAAAATTCAATCTCGCGGGAAGTATTTTTATTTGCTTCAATATTTAGTTATTAAAACCGACTTCATTCAACTTTTCTGTTTCACATGAAATAGCTCATTTTATCGGAAATAACTAGATTCTTCATTATGCCCTGTATAAATATAAAGTTATCAAAAATATGATAAGCCAAATTGCCAGTTCACATTCGACACGTTACATTTCTATGCCTCGTTCACCCTTCAGTTCGTATCTAGTATAGTGTCAAGTGGGCGGGCGAGTGGGCTAGTGTTCAGAGCGGCGCGGCGTGGAGCGAGTAGGTCGCCGGAGCCACCACTGGCACACGCTCGCGTGCCTCACACACACAGGGGGGCGGCGCTCCACTGAGGATATGTAGCTGTTTTATATGGCGATGCAAGGTTTTTTGGTTAAAACTAAGGTAGTGTTCGTCAAGTGGTTTTGGGTCTCGATAGATATTTGGAATAAGTCAATCATTGATTGGCTTATATTTTCTTCACAAACTGACTGACACTTTGACAATTCATAAGTGCCTGTAATTTGGTCCATTGACCATTTGGTTTATGTGAAATAAATGCTTTGAATTTTGAATCTTTTGAATTTAGTAGAAATTCATAAAAGTTACAGTAAAATATAGATTTTTTTTGTTAATATGGCAGGGATTCATTTTCTCGTTTCTATAATGCAAAATGAACTTCATGACACTGCCTGCTTCACAAGTTCAACAAAAATAGCTATTTAAACGTATCCCACCCAGCTTTAATTTAGTTACTTAATTCATTTTGAGATTTCGACAACTTGTCACTGAAAGATTATTTAAGAATGATGTCCCTGTACATTTTGCAAACATATTTCTTTGTCTCCCCACCCTAAAACCACTTTCCAAGCACACCGAAACCCCCAACCAAACTCCAAAACAACCAACAAAATCCCAGTCCCAGAGCCAGTTAGCCCAGCCCCCATCCCAGGAGCGCCGCCGCAAGCAGACGCGATCACGACAAAGGAGCGTGTACGAGAGGTCACCTCTTTCACCTCAGCGGTGGGCACGGCGTACGGCGAGCCCGTGGGGTTGTAGTTCGCGACCGGGCCGGCCACGTCCGCGTACGACACGTTGGGGCACGAGCCCGACTGCGGGTCGTCCACCACCTTCTGGAGGATCATCAGGCAGGCCTTCTTGTTGTTGTCTTTTTCACCTGGAAGCAGAGAAGGGAGGTTGAGGAAAATATTTTTTTTATCAATATCTGATATTGTTTTTATTATATCTTTTTTTAACAATGAAGCTTTTGTTTTGAAGCATCTTTTTGTTGTGAAAATGTTAGGGATTCGTATACATACATGCTTTGATATATTTACTTTAACAAATATTTACTGAATTTACTTATTAGTCTTCATTGTTATAGCTTTAACTGTTTGCATGCTTTAGTTAAGGTAGTTAGTTAATTTAAGGTATAATTTCATGCGTGGGGTAGTCAACCAAAAAATTAATAAGATACTTTAAAATTAATTACAGATTTATAAAATCAGTAAAGTAATTCAAACTTTTTAAACCCTCACAAGCAAAAGCTGCCGCGTTAATCAAGCCGCATATCGGGCTAACACAGTCAGTCAGAGACATAGTCACCGAAATACCGTTGTTACTTAATATTTTTTATTATGGTTATATACTTTTTTGACGGAAATGGTTTTGACATTATATACATTCTTCTCTTACACGTAACAATGTACATATAATATTGTAACAACATTATTTTAAAAGAGGAAGTATGGAGTTTCTTGCCAATTCTTCTCCATACGAATCAACTTTTTGGAATGGGTAACTAGATTAATTTTTCCTTGTTTGTAAATGGTCTATTAGAAATAAGTAATAAGATTTGAGTTTGAGTTTTGAACTGTATGTTAATATCACAAAAGTCTACGTCACCAGTTACACGCGCCTCGCCATATAAACTGATATAAATTAGCTATTACTATTAGTATATAACGTGCACCGGGCAGCCCGCCAGCGAGTTCTGCACTATTTCATGCATTGTTTCTACTCGTGTCTCTGTTACCAGGCACTCATACCTAGCGGATAGTGGCTAGTTTCATATAAGCTGAAAATCCCGGCTTACACTGATAAATTGATAATAAGAGTCTACCGATAAACATATATTTTGCTATTAAAATATGTCAATTAGATATTTAAAAATCCCCCGAATTTATTGAGGTCGTGACTTCAGCTAACAATAAAAGTTGATAATTTCGAAACTACCGAATCAATTTTATGAAACATGTTTAAAACCATAGACAGTAAACCTGCTTTCAATAAAAAAACGGACCCGAATCGGATCACCCGTTTAAGAGTTACGGTGCCACACAGAGGCGAGACTCTTTTTGCGTCAGCGTCGTGGGGTTAAAAATGTAAAGTTATTGGAGGATGCTTGACTTGCTGGATTTTCTTAATTTTGTCCTTACTCCTAGCAGTCTGCCTATCACATTCGTTAAATCATTATAATACTTTGTGAAAACAGTTGATTTTGTGATAACAATCTTCTTCTATCTAAATATATAAAACAAAGTCGGGTTTGTTACAACACTTATAACTCGAGATCGGCTAGACCAATTTTCATGGTTTTTGGTTCGTTGGATTTGTCCCCGCCCCGAATAGCAGAATACATCTTAAAAATAATGAAAAATCGACGAGAACATAATTATAAAAGATGAATCATTTTCCCCTATAGTTAATTCTAAATTCAATTAAAGATTGAAAACTTAAGAGAAAAATAGTACTAGGAGCGCAGTAATGTGAAGTGATAATGTGAGAAAATAAAATACTGACATACTTAGTACTTAAATCAATCAAAAGTACTAGGCGCGCAGTTGTGTGAAGTGGTTAATAGGAAATGTGAGCGCAATTTTAAGAAAATATATGTTTATGAACTTAAATAATATCCATCCATACTAATATTATAAATGGGAAAGTGTGTCTGTCTGTCTGTTTGTCTTTCTTTCATGGCAAAACGGAGCGACGAATTGACGTGATTTTTTATAGTTTTTTTTTTTTTGGTGAGTGGGAAATCATCCAATGACTTCTCACGTCCTGGGTGCGGCGGGAGGGCGTGTCAGACTCTTACTGACTAAAACCCAATCATGTTCCTTCGATTGCCCTTTATGTTCCAGGGTCACGGTAACTATTATAAACATTCCGCAACAAGTGAAGATAGTTGAAGGGATGGAGAGTAACATAGGCTACTTTTTGTCTCTTTTTAACGCGAGCGAAGCCGCGGGCAAAAGCTAGTAAATAAATAAATAAATAAGCCTACAGTTCCTAGCTTATATTTAAAATTCATATAATAGGGGGCACCTAGCGTCAGCCAACTCAAGCGTTACTTAAAACTAGTTTCAAGCCAAATAGGTTCAAAACTTTAAACAAGTTTTCTTAATGATGGATGAGTTTGGTATTGCAATAATAGGGTTAAGCAGGCTATTTTTCAAACAATTCCAAATGTATCTTGACTCTCTTGTCTGAAAACACCAATCTTATATCCTTAATCTTAATCAATAGCTTTAGCTTTACTGACCGCCCTGCCAGGGTTGCGGAGTTGTTCGAAAGAGTTCCCGTGGCCCCGGAACATAAAGAGCAACCGAAGGAGCATAGATGGGTTTTAGTCAGTAGAAGTCTGACACTCGCTCAGTCATTTCATGATTTCCCATCTATAAAAAAAATGCTTTGCTGACCTCACAGAGTGTTTCTTTAATATTTTGATTTCCGCTAAAATGACTAAAACTTTTGAATATTTTTTCCCATTCTAATTTAGCAAAATTTTTATAAATTTAAATCAGTATATTCCATTCCAGATAGAACATAATACATCCACTCGTATACTAAGCAACCTTGGTTGTAAATCGGAACATAATGTCATTAGTCATTGTCGCCATACGTCGTGATTTGACCTTTAGCTCTGCCGGTACCTGAGCCGCTGTAATAGCGTCGTGATGGATGTACATACGTTTGCACAAATTACTGAAATCGATGAATCTTGAATACCTACTGTACACAGAAGTGACTTTGTACCAATATAAATACGGTGTACCAAAGAAATATTTATTTATTTCCGGTTGTAATGTCTTATTGCTATTTCCATTAATCGCTGGATTACGTTACTAGAGAATTTATCAAATATCTGACATAACCTATATACACAACGCATCAAAATTCTCTCTAGTCGCTAAATCCGGCTATAGATACTACTTAATTAAGGATGGTCGTTAGACATTCTTCGCCAGATAACCACAGGCAGTAAATAATATCAGTTTTCTCTTTCTGTCTTTAATGTAACTCGTAAATATTATTTCACTGCTTTAATTTCAACTTTCAGCGCTGATTTGAGCATTGAAAATCTAACCGTGTCTAAGATTCCTCTATAATCTCTGCCTGTAATATCGCCTACGACGATGCTGGGATAATTAAGCTATCGTGCCAATGTCCGTCTATCTTTCCTGTCGCCACTGATCTTCCTGATTGCTCTAAATGGGATCGTACTTTCGAGCATACAATAACGGCCGACGTGATTTAGAATGGGGAATTTCCAATGTCCTGTAAAACTTGCGACTATACCGATGATCTATGCCTGCTGAGTCACGGCTGCACTTATATGTAAACCAAGTTGTATGATCTGAGAGTTGAGGCCGCAAGCTAAGGACTCAATGTGCTCAAAATCAACACCAAGAAATTGCTATCTGGAGTTAAGAATTTGGCACTTGCAGTTGCTGATAGCACTCAAGGAGTAGAACGCGCCTATAAATTTACTAGCCTCGATAGTGTCGCGTAAGAAATGGAAGCAACTGAAGATGACATCTCAGACACAACTGCGTCCTGAGGGAAAATCACGTTAATTTACCAGCAGAGTTAAACCCAAAATATTCAATATAACGAACGTTATGCTTATACAGATGCAAAACGTAGGACGCAACTAGACCTATCTCGCATTAGCTCCAAGTTTGATCTAAAGGAGACCTTTACTCTTTAGGTAAAAATTACTATCTTCAATCCGAGCTGAATGCTCCGCAGCTGAAAATAAGAAATACTAAGATTCTAAATACAAGCTACCTTCGTTTAATATTTTTATAAAAAAGCTGCTATCTACAAACACATAACCGTCTCTAAGTTTACAAGAAAAATCGCCGTCCGTAAAACCGCAACACACAATATTTCTCAGTCCCCGTTCGCTTCATCTTATCGGATACCCAGTGCCCGCGGCGGGCCCGGCTGTGAACCGCCGCGGTTACTATCCGGCACAATTTCCTGCCGCATTCGCAACCGACGAGATATGGATGCCGCAAATCCAATATCAGATAATCTGGCTTTCAGCTAGTCAGCCGTTTATTGAGGTTTAAAAATTTCAGCAAATATCGAAAGATTTATCGGTAAACTTGAGTTGGTGATTGAACAGCGAAAATGCGAACATTCGATGCGCCACGAAACATAAATATTCTGATTTTTATATCAAATATTTTTGTAAACTGTATAATACTTATTCGTTCATATTTCCAACTACCGCTGTACGATTTATTCTTGCAAAAAACATTTTGAGTGTTTACAAAATGACATCAATTATTGATAGATGAAAAAATAATACGCGGTGCGTGGCGTACAATACATGAATATGTTCGTAACAAAAACGATACTGTACATTTAGGGCCTCATTATGACCTTGCGTGAAGGGCACTAGTCAAAAAACTATCGGATTTCTATGCGTTGCCCTTTACATTGAACCAAATCAAAAACATCGTGATGTTGTTATATTGACGTAAGGTTAATTATGAAACACTATTTTTTTAACGTTCAAAGGTTGGCCAATTATAAACTGGGGACCTTTTAAAACAAAGGTGAATAATTTTTAGCTAGTGACTTAACAAAATTGGGTTCTACGTTCAAGTTTCGTGTAACGCGTCACGAAAGCGTCGAGTTACAAAGAAAACATCAAAGCATTAAAAAGCCCGTGATCTGAAGTAACCAGACGCGGTTGTGTAAGCCTCTACATCCTCTCACTGCGAGGACGGATTTGGCAGACAATTGCAACACTACCCATGGTTAGCATAACGGTAATAAAACTACGAATATATGATTATTTACTTTCTCTTTCATTCAGTTAACGCTAGATATCATCAGATATGAACGCAGAATAACCAGTGTAAAAAGGTATTTAACGAAGATGAAAGTTTGTTTTTTGTTCCGGATTCACACCTACCAAAACGTCGTTTTAGATTTAATTTAAAAAAAATACGAATCATCCGGGCACACCCATACGCATAATATTTCCCAAGCGTCCATGACGTGATGATACCATATGTTATTGGAAAATTGCATTCAACATCCCGAAAACGTTATCTATCAAGTAACAGACAGAATAATACACTCGTCTTCCCCCAAGAAGCTCATTCAAGGAGAAAATCCGTATGTTTCCCTTATGAAGTATAAACACGAGTATTATTGATCGATGGTCCGTTCGGACGCAACTGCGGGCATTTGGCGGCCCGCCTATTGCGCTCGACGTGCAATGAAGCAGTCAGGCACATCCGCGACCAGATGCAACGGCTACTAGCGACTAATAACCGAAATCTGGGAATACTATGGCCAATTTTGTGAAATGGGTTCTTTTGTTATGATTTTGAAAAATAAAATGGTGTACTGAATTTGGCAGCACCATCTCGAGTTAATAAAATATGTATAAAAATAATTTGGTAAAGGAACACATTTCTGTTGTTGTTCGTTACACTAGAAGTCTAATTGGAAAAAATATTTTTGTTTATTACAGTTGATTTATGAGGCTCGTTTGGGCTTCGTAACAGCACGCTACGACCCTCGGCAGCAAATACGAAATTGAACGAAATGTAACTAAACTAACTATAGTTAAGTAAAATATAAAGTATACCTCCTACCATAATGTCCACAAATTTTGTGGAGGATTATTCTTTGCATCGATCTTTCAGGAGTCCTATTTTAAGCAATTCAGGCGTGTTTTCAAATAAAAGATTTACAGTAAGCCCCTATAAAAGCAGCCTTAATACTCAAGATTAAGATCGGGTCGCACCCGGTCTAAATACTTTAACTAATTTATCGTTTAACTTATTCATAGTCGTATTCGTCTCCGTCAGTATAATCGCTGATCAGGACCTTTTCATTGGCTATTTTATGACCAGACCAAGGCGTGCAAAGGGTACATGGATTTTATCGATTTGTATATAGTTTTGACTAAAATTACTGCCCACTAAGTTCTTGGTGCACTTGAAAATGTATAGGAATAATAAAGTCTAGATAGATTGGTTTAGGAAAGTAAACGCGCTTACGAATGATAATATGAAGGGTTAAAAGATATGTAATGGCAGGTGCATATAAAATAGTGCACCTGATTAAGTAAGCGTGTACTTTAGTTATAAAGTTAGAATAAAGACAAAAAGAACAGATGATGATAGAGAGACTGAATACGAGGATAGATTTTTTGTGAAAATGTATTCTAATATTTAATACCAATCTAAGGTGGCTAAACAAACTTTGTCGGAGCTCTGCGCAATCAAATTCCTTTCTTCATTAAGAACAGATACTAATATAGTAAAGTGAGCTACGAGAAACCCTCGGCCTTATAACTGTCTATAACAGCTGTCATTGCCACAGCACAGGTATCCGTGTCACAATCGGGACTGCTCGACGGGTCCCCGAGACACTTATTGTTCCATGACACTATAAATAGGACGGCGAGTGGGAAGGTGGGAAGCGCCTCGGCCTAACTAATAAACTCCTCAATTCAAAGGTAATAAAGCCCTATCGTGCGGTACCGAGACACAAGGTACAGCACTTGTCTGTGAATAATAAAGATAGGATAATTCGGTGAATTGCAAATGAACGCCTTAAGGGGTGCTTATCTAATGAGGTTCGCCGTGATCCCAGATATCCTCCCCGCGTTAATATTTAATTAATTGAGCACCTATTTTCACCTGCAAAGAGCACCGGCTTAATTACAATAATTAAAAGCCCCTTACCCTTCATCGTCGTTAGTGCTTAAGACGTTGTGCGTTGTTGAGAGTCCAGAATGAGCAGCGTCCTCCTGATATGAACAAAAGAGCGACACCACTCTTTTGTCGAACTGACAATGTCCCTCACCCTGTACAGCCGTGTAAGTGCACCCGTGACCTGTTATGGAGCTTTTGGTTTGATATGATGGTGATGTACTGGTACCTCCATACTCACCGACAACAGTGATGCACCGCTCCTGCAGCGACAGCTCCTTGGCCTTCTGCGAGATCTGGACGTAGCTGCCGCTCTGTTCCTTGATCTGCTTGATGTAGTTGCCTCCCTTGCCGATGATCATGCCGGCCGTCGAGTTCGGCACCAAGATCTTCACCTGGAAAGAAGACGTGGCTGTGGTAATGGAAATGTTAAGAGGCGAATGAGCAGACGTGATTGCTGTGTTATAATGTTTGTTGACGTGAGTGTAACCGGCGAGTTGACCCAACGATACAAGCATTTGCGTGAATTTATGCGCAGAGAGAAAGAATCTTATAGAATGAAAATGGCACAGACATTTAAGGTAAAGACAAAAAAGTTAAAGTAGTTAGTGCTCTATCGTTTACGAGGATCCCTGCTAGCTAATCTGAGCTTTTTCTAAGAGAATTCATTAATCAGGTTACTTTCTACGACGTTCCAAACGAGCTGGAATAAAAACCAACGCCACACGGCCAGGCGTTTAAATTCCATTTTATGTAGGCCTTAAAGCTAAACAGCTCCACTTTTATGGTTTTAAATGTAAGGTACGGCGGAACAAAGGGTGAATAAAAGCCAAATACACAGTAAACTTGATTTTATGTTAAATGTCATTTACGTAAACAGACAATATTGCTGAGAATTCATAATTTTGAAGGATCCTTCGTTACCAAGAGAATAGCCATTAGCATTACTGAATTTAATATGGCATTCTTAATTGTGGGTTATGAATTATTTAGCAGTTCCGAATGTCATTTCGTGGAGTCGAGATTGGAAACCGATTGTTCTTTACTAGAATTATTATCACAGTTAGTGTCTTTAAAAGTTAAATATCAACGGGTTTTTTTTTATGCAATACTACTATCTAATATTTTGGGCGTCGCCAATTTCCGTGAGGGTCAAAATATGTTTAACTTAAAACACCGAAGTTTACTGATTTATTACACACAATCAATTAGGTATTTCCTCATGATGAAGAACCAGATATGCTAAAATTAGTCAATGCTTGTTTACACAAAGCCTTTAGCAAAAAAACTGCGAGGTCGGTTCAACAATTATGTAAAAAACCCAAAGATATTTTCTTGCTAATATTAGAAGTTATTACGGCAGTACATAACAAAGCTGTTAGGCGTTAATGAATGGTGTTGCGACATACAATCCGGTGTATAAAGATGCAGACGTACGTCGGCACAATGTAAAGCTATTCCGTATTTACTGTAATAGATTTTAATTGGGTCTAGGCTATCCCAGCTGTACTAACTAATGATCCTTGATCTTCTGCTCAACTGCCTGCAGATCGATTTATTTGCTAAGTCTTACTTTAGTTTTTTACTTGAGGTAAAATATTATCTAAATTTTCAGCTTCAAAGGGTTATCATAATTCAAAAATCCGCAGTGCCTAAAGCTAGACCCTCCCTCGTGAAGTGACGTAACGACCGCAGATAACTCCGCATCGCCAAAAAAACTGGACTAGTTATACTGCAGAGGTTGCAGTAGGTAGAAACCCGTGCACCCCACTGCGGTAGTAATACCTATAAGCTTTCTTTATGGTACCTTTCCACCAGCAGGTGCCCGGTACCTTTCTTCACACTCGATATTGATCTGTGACCCTGCACGTCAATGCACGTGGTACGTGGTCGGTCACAGTCGATACGGCCGATATCGAACATGTTCCGCTAACGCTAATCAGCTGAGAAGATAACCGTTTGGAAATAAACTTTATTGCTTGTACTGGAACTGTTGCATAAGTTATGGTGTGATTACTTTTATTGGTTCCGTATGCTGATTTTAAAAGTATAATTTAAAGAAACCTCGTATAAAGAACAGTATCTGATAGTTGTCACGGCGTTGTCAAGTTTTTGGCGGTTCACTTTGAAGACACAAGATGATTTTCAGCATGTCTATTTATGATTATAGTGAACTTTCGACTATCTTCGTCCTTGAAGGTAGGTTGGTAGGAACTTAAGGTTTCCTTCTACAAGACGAGCAAAAGCAAATACAAAATAAGCGCCATTTCGGTACGACAAAGACCATACGTTTGTCCGACCCGAACCCGACAGGATTACAGGAGTTATGAGCCCAAGTAAATAAACGACAAATGCCACAACTCACGTAACATCGTATTAGAGACCGTACGTCTTGGAACAGGTTCGTAATACGCTGGGAACAGTTGGGAAGATTCAGCAGAATAAGATATTTAAAGGTTCTAACACAATATCGTTGTAACAACATACACACATCAAAAGTGTCTAGGGATATTTTAATTAAACCTAAATAACTAAAATTCTATCAACTTTTTGTTAAGACACCTACACTTTAAAATAAACCTTGTTTAATTGCCTATCTAATCTGATAATAAACTTTTAGATAAAGTTAAATTAAAAAAAAAACTTAGAAGAAGAGGAAAAACTCAACAACATTTCAATTTAGCTTTATTTTTGAAATTTCAAAACCTAAACAACAAAACAATTTTTTTTATAAAAATTGTTGAAAACTTAAAATTAATAATTCGTGGATCCACCTAAGACCCTCCTGACACATCTGGAGCGGTTCTGCATACTCAAAACAAGGGGGTCAATATCCTGTTGTGGAGTACTGTCCCAAATCCTGCTATGATGCAAGAAAAGCTGGTTTTGATGCACAATATCAACAGGGAAATTCCTACGAGCTCTTCTCTGAAGCATATTCCAGGCATGCTCAATAGGATTTAAGTCAGGGGATTGTGCAGGCTGGTCTAAAGCTTGGATAACATGCTGTTGTAACTAACTTGTAACGATACGCGCCGTATGTGGACGGGCATTGTCGTGCATTAGCTGGAAATTTTGTCCCATTTGCTGTTTGTGGGGCAAGATTACAGGCTCTAGCACCTCATCTCGGTATTTTCGAGCAGTCATATTGCCTTGTATCCAAACGAGGTCCGTTCTACCGCCGAGACGAATTCCTGCCCAAACCATAATCGTGCCACCTTAATATGCATGAACTTGTTGTGGGTACTGCAGTCGATTCCAACGTCCAGGTTTTCTCCAAACGCGTACTCTTCGCGAATCAGGATGAAATCCAAACCTAGATTCATCAGTGAAAAGCACAAGTGACCATTGAGAATGGTTCCAGTTTTCGTGTGCAATAGCCCATTGTAATCTTCTTCCTCGATTACCTCTCCTTAGTGCTGATACCCAAAATGGCCTACGAGCACGTAGATTGACTTCATGCAGTCGCCTTCTCAAAGTTTGACCGCTTACCAGCAAACCATACTCTCTCTGTAGCCTTTGAACCAATTGCATCGCCGCTGCATTTAGTTGACTTCGTGCAGCATTTACTATGAATCGGTCCTGTACATGTGTTGTAATGCGTTGAGGTCCTCGGTGCCGTTCCACCACTTCCTCCGTGACACGATAACATGACCAAAGCCTGGATATAACGCTCTGACTGGTCTTCATGGCTTCAGAAACGGCAATTATGGGACAGTATTCCACAACAGGATATTGACACCCTTGTTTTGAGTATGCAGAACCGCTGCAGATGTGTCAGGAGAGTCTTAGGTGGATGCACGGAATATTAATTTTAAGTTTTCAAGATTTTTTATAAAAAAAATTGTTGTTTTGTTTAAGTTTTGATGTTTCAAAAATAAAGTTAAGATTGAAATTTTGTTTGAGTTTTTCCTCTTCTTCTAAGTTTTTTTTTAATTTAACTTTATCTAAAAGTTTATTATCAGATTAAATAGTCTATTAAACAAGGTTTATTTTAATGTGTACATGTTTTAACAAAAAGTTAATAGAATTTTAGTAATTTAGGTTTAATTGAAATATCCCTAGACACTTTTGATGTGTGTAGATTCAGACAGAGGTGTTTATCGCGCCACACTAATAAATTACGTACGCCGATAGCGTCGGAACGTGATTCGCGACCTTGCGACGTCCACTTAGCTAGTACTTGTTCTAGAGTACTTAGATGCAGTTACTATGTACTGCTGATTAAGTGCATCAGTCCAGTCGTTTTATGAAGATCTAGGGCCCTGTAGATGGCAGATTCTGGCAGGGTGCAAACTGTGTCATGACAAAAATCTGGTCGTCAATTTTGATGAGGAGCTATTTTTTCGTTCAGCGATAATTATGATGATAATACTATTAGCTTTTAATAACGGTAACATTCCAAGTACTGTCACATCTTTACTTACTTATACTTTTGACAAGAGTTTGACATTAATTGTTGCAGAGTTTGCTATCAAATTAGGAGCGTATTAAATTATGTAAATTGGCCTTCTGTTCTAGCGACAATAATTTTACTATACAATGCCGTGTCAAGCCATATAGAAGCGTGTAATTATGAGCACGATAAATCATCGTTCGATTGTACTCCTCGACACATAGGTACGGTTCATTTGTACATGTCCCTTACAAGCTCCATGTGATTTATGTTTTTATTTCTCCTGCAAGGAGGACGGAAACTCATGCATTATATAAATATGCATTTAGTGGTTTCACGAGCGCACATGGCTTCCTACTAATATTATAAATGCGAAAGTTTGTGAGGATGGATGTATGTGTGTATGTTTGTTACTCTTTCACGAAAAAACTACTGGACCGATTTGGATGAAACTTTACAGTAATTTAGGTTATATATCAGAGTAACACATAGGCTACAATTTATAATGATTTTATGTAATTTTGATCATAATTAAACGATAAGTGTCAATTAAGTCGGAAAAAAATCTTCCATCTGAGAGCTATCTTGGCGTGCGCTGCCTAAACCAATGGAGTTACATAAAGATGATGTACCACAGAATTGTTTGTCTTAAATAGATCTAAATAAAAGTCCGCGATAGCATATATCTACCTCTTATGTGCAAGCCAGTACGACCAAAATTGTGAACCATAAATTTAATTAAATTTGGTACTATTTTACAATGCACATATAAATATATAATTATCAAACTCTTATCAAAATAAATACATTTCTCGCATTAAGTATATATTGAAGATAAACTTTGCCTTTTTCACTAAGTAATTTGGCACAATAGTTTAAAAGTTATCACGATATGATTGACTTGAACGGAGCGCTTAATGGCAAGCAACAGAACATTCACGATGAAAGTTGGCTATGTGAAAGAACTATACTAGCACCAAGAAATGAAAAAGTTGCGAAAATCAATAAAATTATCTTGGGCCAAGTACCTAACCAGCGATGCAACAACCCAACTTCATCTATCGACACAGTCATGTCATCTGAAGACTGTACGAGCTACCCTGGGGAGTTTTTAACTCTTTGGAGCTATCCGGGGTGCCATCACATAAGCTCAAATTAACCTTTCAACGACCGACCGACAGCCGGCTGTCGGGCTGCTATTGTCTTTCTATTGTGTCTCAAATCACGTGGTGTTCGAAGGATTAAAAGTCGGTATACCCGTTTTGTAAATGCGCAACTTGGACGCATCGAAACTATGTAATGGCACTAGATTGCGAGTCATTGAACTAGGCACCAATTGTAACTGGAGAAGCTAGGGGTGAAAATGTTCTTATTCCACGCATTCCAATAATACCCAATAACTTACTCTTTAATTTCAAATGTTTACAGTTCCCACTTAAAGTTGCATTTTCTATAACTATTAATAAATCGCAAAGGCAAACTTTGAAGATAGCGGGGATACATTTAGGCATGCCCTGTTTTGCCCATGCTCACATGTATCTAAGTCCCAAAATCTACATATTTACGCTGAATAAAAAAAAAACAAATAACATAGTATACGGGAGTATATTGCAGTAAAAACAGATAATTTAACACAGATGTTCACCTATTCCAATTACATACATATTACTTCTTTACTTATTACAAAATCTATTAACAAAACCGCATCGAAATCCCTTCCGTAGTTTTAAAAATTTAAGCTTACATAGGGACAAAGAAAGCTACTTTGTATTATACTATGTAGTGATTAAATGCAAGTAACATTGGTCCAACCTGTTTATTAGTCAGTGTTTAGTAATCAGTTTGTGCTGGATAGGATAACCTCAAGCCCGGGGAAGGACATAGGGCTACTCTTTATGAACACACCATACAGGTAAAGATTGATGAAGAAACCACTGGTCTTAGAATTTTGAAATTTGCAGAGTTCTATTATAGCTTAAAATAATGAGCACTTAGAAAGGAATTCAGATAATTCCACCCTCAAGAGATTCCCACTAAATATTAGATATAGGATTTCAAAGATTGTCATTATCATCTCCCTAGCCTTTTCCTAACTGTGTTTGGGGTCGGCTGCCAGCCTAACCGGATTCAGCTGGATACCGGTGTTTTACGTGGAGCGACTGCCTATCTGACCTCCACAACCCAGTAACTGGGCGATACGCTACCTCTTGGTTAGACTGGTCAGAGTTTCTGGCTAACCAGTAACGACTGTCAAAGTTCTACGCATGACAACTGAGACCAACGGCTTTACGTGGTTTCCGAGGAACGCCGGGATGTCAGTGATGTCCAAGATAAACTTTAGAAAATACATATGAGTTGAAAAAGTCACATTGGTACTTGCCCGGATTCGAACCCACAACCACACACGAGAGGCGGGCGCCTTATCCACTGTGCCATCACGATTTTCAAACGGATTTCAAAAATTGTATGGAAACTTGAAGTTAGAAATTTGGGATGTACGATGTGAAGATACATAAAATACAAGTATTTAAAAAAATATCACGCAACTTAATGTGGCAGACCAAATTCTACGCGAACGAAGCCGCGGGCAAAAGCTAGTACTTCATAATTCAGACCTCATTCTGGACGTAGGTTCCGTCTGTGGTTTAATAGCATTTTAATTTGTGTGTTCTTTTAATTATACATGATATTATTTTTAATAACCTACGATTTGAAATGTTATGTGAAGATATTTGAGTAACATAAAGTCCTAAATCAAAGAGAAATTGGGTCGCTTTGACAGATAGATTTATCAGTTTTAACTACTTATGTAGTAATCAAACATCGAAATATTAAACTTTAACCTTTGATGGCGGCGTGTTTCTCTTCTAACTTCCACGCTCATCTAGTCTCAAGTCTATATGTCACCGGAAAATAACAAGATCCGTAAGTTTATCAATCTACTAGGAAGTTTATAAACTTTCGTAAGATTCTAAACGGGAGATAAATTGTAATATTTTACGTCCACATTTTCGTAAATTTATCAATTTCCGACGTCATACGGTAAATTTATAAACTAACGGATATCTATTCGTAAGATTTTAAATGGTTCAACCAATCACAGAAACTCTTTTAAATATACGCATCTTTGAAATACGTAAAACAACACACTGCTCTCTGATTGGTCAATGTTCATAGTGGCAATGCTTGTGTCCAAAGACTGGTATAATCAGACTTGACAAACTATAAATTGGAAGCAACAATGCCTGGTTCCTCTCTGGCACGGATGTAGTGAGTTGAGTTTTCTTTGAGTTGCAACACAGTTCAACATTTAAAACTAATAAAAACGCACAAGCAAACTGGTTTATTTATGTTCCGTTGCGAACAACAATGGCGGCCGCGAGGAAGGAGAAGTAACACGTGACAGTCAACCAATCAGATCGCACGTAGCGTTTGGTTACTGCTTACTTATTATTTTACGAGTGAGTTCAGTAAGTTTATCAATTTACGAAAATGTGGACGTAAAATATTACAATTTATCTCCCGTTTAGAATCTTACGGAAGTTTATAAACTTCCTAGTAGATTGATAAACTTACGGATCTTGTTATTTTCCGGTGACATATATATTGATTAGCATTCACATACATACACGCTACGTTATGTAAAGAGCACGGTTTTGTATACTGATAAGGCAATAAAGATAAACCATACAACTTATTTACATTAACATCATGTAGCTCACTGAAAGTAAGGAAAGGCTGGAGAATTAATTATGGCGGATTAATTAGTTCTCTGCCTTCAAAAGATAACATTAATTAATTATGTTCTTTCAGTTGATACGTTGAAGAAAAACAATTATAAGTTGACGGAGGACGAAAACAAAGAGGAGTTTCTTACATCGCAGACATAAAGTTAAAAGTAGACGGTACTTAGGGAGACGCCCTTAAACCAAGAAAGCCTACCAAGTTTTCCCACAACCCCGAACCTTTGAAAACCATAATTTCATAATCATAACGATCAAAATGAAGGAAATTCGAAGCACGCTGTAACCTTCGGTCTGATAATAACGACAATATAACAGCAGTAACAATAAATCACCCGTGATGAATGTGATTCCGTTCGCGAAAGTGTTTTCACGCGATGTTTCCAAATTGTTAGATTGAGGTGAACTCCGACCTCTACACACCCTCCAAGTGTTCAAACTTCGTACCTATTTCACAGATTACGTTGAATAATAGAATAAGTTTGTGTTAAAACTTCAGTGAAAGGTCAGAAGTTAAGAAAATAGCAGCTGTTGTACTTCTACCTTTGATCAGCGCTAATTGTTTTCTTTGCCTTGATTTCAAACGTGTTTATATTTACTTTATTGTTGATCAATTTAGTTTTGTATCTATGAAAGGTCCAGTAGGCAATGCAAATAATGGTCCAACAGTTTTGTAAGGTATTTATCTTAGTACAGAAATGATGGGCAATGTTTACCTGATCCAAACGATCGACAGAACGAACGGTTAGAAGCACATGTGCGTCAGGCGTAAGGTGCTGCGATCTCCAGAATGTTTACCAAGGGCAACATTACAGCAATATTAGTTTTAAAGCTTTGCAGCGTTGTTATGAAGTCTATAGCTAAACATTGTTCGATAATGATCTAAATATCTTAACGAGAGCTGTAGCATTATCTTTATCATAATGCTTTTCGAATTTGTAACCGTTATTCGAACAGCTCAGTAAGTCTGCCTCGGTCCCAGCTGCTTCACAAATTCCGTTACCATGGCAGTTGCTAAAGGACATTGGATAGGTATTCATTCCACAGAGAAACCTTTGTAAACCATTTTTCCCCGTTTTTGATCCTATCCAAAGAATATCGGAAAACACCTCTTAAAATATAAACCCTCATATTTTTTAATAAACTTCTGAATAGCGGACATTCTTCTAAAACCATCCAGCACAAAGTGGCCTGCCTCAATAAATAAAGAAAAATACTCTTCTCTATGAATACAAAGTCGGCCCTTAACTGCGGGCCGCCATTTGCATGCAAATCGTGCGATATGGAGGTCTAACGGTTTCTGCTTACAATCACAATTTGATTTTCATTTGGCCAACCTGCTGTGAGCACAGGATAACGTGCTCACATCAAATTACTGCGCGTAATCACTTTCCATTCTCTATCAGCTATCAGTGACGAGCTAAATGGAACAGAAACAATAATGGTTATGCGTTCACTGATTACAATTAAAACGAATCTGTTATTGTACGCTGAAAATTTCGCAGTTTCCGTAGATGAGAAATATAATTTCTGCTTAATATAAAGTGTTGATATAGCTCTCAAGTTAACCTCGTTCAAACAACATTTCCCTCGCCGTTTTCCGTCGTTACCGATACAACTCAACAAAATTATTATATTGAAGCGAACGCGTAACCGAAAGCCTTTTCCCTTTCGTTACTAGATCGTCAGAGACCCGTCTCGCCGTCTGTAGCGGAAAATGATACTTTCCCTTAAGGCACGACAGAAATTGAAATTTCTGACGTTTCGTGGATCATAGGATGGCTCATCAGTTTTATCATTCAGTATTTTTGATGAGGTACCAGACCATTGTTTTAGGAAACTAAAACGTTAATTAAAGTACCTAGGTATATCGTTTTTAAGTCGGAAGGAACATATTAACATATTCTAAGATTTGGATGGTTTCATAACATAGTACCCAGACAAGGCAGCATAGACACTGTAGTTGGAAGACTATGGAGGAAACAAAGACTATACGCTTCATGGGAGGAAACAATTATTCATCAGATGAGTCAAATGAATAACATGATTAGAAAACTGCCATTGCCAAGTGGAGTGGAAGCGACAGACCTAAACTGGTGGATCCATAATTAAGTAAATTCAGTTCTTCCTCGGGATGAGCTGTTTAAGTTGTATTATCGTCTAACTTATAATATAAAAGTGGAAGTCTATGTGTTTGTTCCTTATCACGTATTAACAGTTGAAAGGAACTAGCGGAAATTCGTCATCGATATAGATATTGATTTAGTTTAATACAAAGGATAATTTTGGTAACGTGTTTGTGTATCCGTGGGATAATTTAGGACTCTAATTCGATATTGTACGCTAACAAAGTAGTGGGCGGCATCTAGTTGGTAAATAAATTGATGAAGCACACAATGTGTAGTAAAAAGGCGAACTGTTAATTTTATCTAATGCAACGCCGCCGGGCGCGAGATAACGTGCACTAACATAAACTCATTATGCTCGCCACATGACATTATTGCTGTTTCTCTACTAACTTCTATTAAAACGTTTATTACATTTTGTATAACACTACCTACCTATTCAAAAAGATGAACATTTCAAAAGTACTAAATGGAAGTTTAAGTAATATTGAATTTCTGGTTTCCATTTATGAAAATATTCGCCAGTCCCGATATTACATGAATTCGGTTTCAGTTTGAAATCTTTGCTCTAGCCCAACGTTAATTTAAAAAAGTAGCCAAATGTTTGGTTAGCCCACAGTCATGACCTAAATCAGAGCACAAACCTTTCAGTATTAGCTTCTCCGTTCCAATGTGTTCTTATTTTTTTAATGTTTTACGTGCCTGTCGTGTAGAGGAAAATGGATTTCTAATTATTCCAATTCTTCACTAATGGCTCGCACGTTCCCAAAAGTGGAGGTTTAATATTATGCAGGCACTTACAGTTTCTATAAAAAGGTTTATAAAACAATGTTTTCTCGTTATACAATTATGATTTATTGATCACTGTGATCAGTAAGCTAGGCACGTGTTCCGAGCACGTGGCCCGCACTCCGTCGGCGCTAATTTAATATGCCAGCATTACACCGTTTAAAATCGTTCACGCCATCACGGGGAACAACGTGAAGAAAATATGTTAATGTTTAATAACCGTCTATTATGAGTTAATCGATACCACGCTCTCGAAATGTAGACCGCACCGTCTCACTCGATAAATGGAAATCGAAAATATTCAACTTTTTGTTGCCGCACATAAAAATTCCTTGGCGTTGAAAATGTCTTCCCTTTTTTCCCCAATTTTCAAACGTACGTGATGAAGAGGGTTCGTTTTATGTAGCTTATTTTATTTTATTTCAGATACGTCACGATTATGAAGCCTGGTCGAGAAGGTGGTTAGAGAAGCACCCTCAGTACCAATAGTTGCGTTAATTAGTTTAAATGTTGAAGAGCTGAAAGCCGAGGCTTGTCGAAGCCGCGGAGAGCTCGTGGTCTGTAAGTTCAGCACCGCTAGCTTACACAGTTCACAGAAAGTTTCACTGCGATTAATAACTGTTTTACTTGCAGCAAATTGTTTTATAGCGCCCGACTGTTTTGCAGCAAAGAGAAGGACTCGTACTGAAGATGTTTATGTCCGAGTTGTGTCAAGAATTACAGATAATGAAAAGCTTATTGAGTCAATTGCTAAACATAGGTTACTAGCGCCAAAAGACGAAGGAGCCAATAATCTTCATGATCAGAATCTTCAAATTTATTTTACTACAGCCGTCAAGCTAACTTATTTAAAACCGCAATCACATAAGCATCCCGTTGCTGGCATTAATGAAATTCAAGTTAACCATCAGAATCACACAGTAGTAAAGATCGGTGAACTCAAAGGTGCACAAAGACTTATATGTATGAAACTGAATTTCTGGCTCAGATGTTCCACCCTGACACACATACACAACAATGTAGAAGAGGCTGAACAAATATGTAAATATAACAGTTTTGGCAGCGCGTCGCTAGCGTTCAAGGCGCAGTACTCGGGAAACGGGTATAAAGTATATAATTGTTACATTTTGCTACAATTGTACCGCTGTTTTTTTACGCAGTGTATTTTATGTTTCTGTGTAACACAAAATGTTCATAACCCTTTACTTTGTATGTGAAATTGTATCCAATACTTATGCAAATTAGGAGCGTTAAAATTTGGAGCAGTAATTGAGTAGGATGTTTAGACGAGTACATAAAATGTACATTTAGAACTCGAGGTTTATAGGAATTCAATAGCAGCATCAAAAGGAAGCTTCAGTGTCACTTTATCCCATAAAAAGGAACAAATAAAATCGGAGTCCCGCACAAATTCCACAGCGTCTTCCAAACCTAAAAAATCCGTATCAAATAATAGGCGACACACGCGAGTGCGAGACGAGGCGAACATTACACTTATTTAGGGGTTTCGTCTAAATGGCGGCCATTTGTCTCGGGCTCGTACCGCAGCCGTTGCTTACAATTTATGCGCCACTCCCGTTCCCGTATGCGGACGCCATGACAAGCGTAATGCGATGATTGAAGACCGAAGATACCCCAGTTTTTGCTTACGTGTCGAGACATTATCAAATATTGTTCGGGGCTTATCTAAGTCGAGAAACAGGACGGAAACTGGCTAATTTATGCACGGCAAAAAGGTCACATCCGTACATTAAAATACCCAAAGTGACCCTTAATGTTAAGAACGTCTGCTATTATATTCCGTGTCGTTATGTAAATGCTGCCGGTTTAGAAATGTCTAAACAGTTTTGTTTGGTATCTCTTCTTAACCTAGTAAAGTTAAGCTGGAGACGCACGTAGGCACACGAGCGACCATTTACTGTAAAACTTCGTCAGAGTTGGAAGTTTCATAATCATAAAGATATGCGCAATGTCGCACGTTTGTTTTTACTACTTTCTTTGTCGTTGTTTGGGAATTTCTCTTAAAGCCTTCTGAGAAGTTTCCCTTTAAAAATATCCTTGTAAATAACATGTTCAGTCATACCTGTTTATCCCTATCCTGGGGCATCTTGGTGTCGACGCCTTCCGGGAAGGGTTTGACGAGTTCTGGCTTCTCCTTGATCTTGTCCATGATGAAGTCCAGGACCACCATGATGCCGTCGACAGAGCCGGTGATGAGGCATGCTCTCTCCGTTGTGCCTGTTGACAAGACAGACTTAGAATTATTTACAGTCCCTTTAGGATATTCAAATTGCTGAATTGTCAAGACCACAAATGCCTTGTTCATAACAACTCCAGGCAAAAGCATCAAATCAGATGAATTGTATTGTTTGCTCCCTATCTGACGATGTTCTTGTAAATATTCCTGTGGCGTGGAATAAAACAACCGGTTATTTTCTGGTCCTTCTGTTCGCAAAGGACCGGATGGGCAGATAAGCGTTAATAATTACTCCGCTTTGTCCGTCTAAGAAAATTTTGCTTTATTTTGAAGGTCTGTAAGGACTTATCGAGCATGAAATCAGGTGTACTTGAGCAGGTAGAATATCATCAATATATACTGTGTGAATTCTGATTTTGAGAATTATTTTATTAGAGGAGTGGAAATAATAAGTAGGAAAACGTATGTTCAACTACCCGAAAAAGAGAAGCGCTCTCGTAAATATAGCTCATTGCGGATTAAATAACTTTTAGTTGAATCTAAGCGACAGCTGCAAATTGTGTTGTTTTTATTTATAAGTAACTTTCAAAGCAATGTTTTTAATTCTTATAAATATGATTGGCTTCCATGTAATATTTAATCAATTCAAGTTTTAATCTAGAAATAAAAGTTATTTCAATTCAACAGAGAAGCTTTCAAAGTCCAGACATTCCAGACTGCCTGCAGCAACTATTCAAAAAGTTCCCTAGCTTTCTGGACTGCGCTCAAAAAGTTAGGAACACAATTGGGTTAATTGCAAAGTATTTGCACGACCATGACCGCAGTCCAGATACATTTTGCCAAAAGGGTTTATGGTCCATTTACCCTGTCAGGTAGAGAAAAATGGTGAATTGATAAGTTTAAACCAAAGGTCCCCAAACTTCGCTGTCTCGTAGAACACCTGCCATGTTTTTGCATTTGGGTAGACCTTTCCTTTCCTAAACGTGATATAGTGGACATAGAAACCCTCCTAAACGTGATGGAGGTTCGAACTTTGCTAGACTTAAGTTTTTAAATTATATTCCATAGTAATATTATACTTGTGAGAATAACTCTTTAAGCCTATCCATATTGCACTTAAAAAACTGAACAGATTTTAATTATATTTGATATGGAGTAAGTTGATGACCCAAGGAAAGATATATAGGTTACTAGACTATCAAGATATAGACATTATTTAAACAAGTTCCACTATCATTAACCCAAAATCCTTCATTCGCTTACATTTACCCCTTGCTTTAGAAATCAATAGTTGACTGATTGAATTAATCGACGCACGTTTACGAAACTGCGCTTTCCAGATTTAGAGCACTTACCTCGCAATTTATTAATAGTTCCAAAAATTACGGATAGCGATCAAACGCGCCAGAACCTGGCACACCACTATCGAGGTACAAGGCGCGTTGCACTGACATATTCCAATCGACTAAACCTGAACACTTCATTTGCAAAGAGAAAATTTGACATTAATTGAAAGGAATGTCATTGCAAGTAACGTTAATTTTAATTAATCTCCCGATTTCTCATTACGAATCTCACTAATTGAGCTGTTTTTCTTTAAACTTTTATTATTAATGCGCTGTACATTATTTATTCGAGAATTATCCTAACGAGTTAAGTTAAATAAACCAAACAAAATTCAGCATTGACGGCTTTCACCGCCCTTTCTTTGTTCAGAATTTCGAAGTCGGCTTAGAGGTACACAATCCATTCCCATTCGGATTTCACTGAACCATAAAAGGAAAAATTTGACTTAAAATACACAATATTATCAATTGCCTCGAGGTGCACCAAATCGTACAATTACAGTTCAGATTCCAATTTTCCAAATCCCTTTTGTGGAGGTTCAAGCTAATCAAGGTTTAGAGGGCGCCTATCAGCGCCCGAGGGTTATGGCGAGCGGCACCCGGTGTTTCGGCATTATTGATCGCGCGGCCGGCCGGGCCAGCTCCAGCACAAATGAATGGGCCACCGTCACGCATTATTTGTGCCAAAGTTTTATTGTGATTTTATCAAGACTTCATTTTGGTAAGTTCGATGGAAGATTAATGGTGTTTGCAACTAATGTTCCACTGCGAGTTTAAGAGATAAATGCTTTGAGTTTAATACTTATTCTTTGTTTGAGTACGTCTAATGACCTTCAGCGATGTCTCGAGTGGTAGTAACATGTTACATGCCTATACGTAATATGGGAACTCGAGCGAACGTTTCATTTCCGTTCTGCTATTTCGGTATTTTCCCCCACAAAGGAGTTACCAAATAATAATTTCATGAATGTAGCCGTGATTAATGAGTCGTATCACTACATCGCAATACGAGTAACGTTACGTTTCTCAATATTGTATGATGAGCTAATTTGTTCCTGCGCGGTGATGCAACGCTCGTTACAACTGCCTTGTAAACGCGTGTTTCTATTACTACTACTTGTTTAGAATATCAATCGTGCTTGTTGCAATTTAATATGGCCAATTTACTGTCGTTTAGGAAATTACCCTTGATTGAATCATTAGATGTAAGTAAGACCTTTTGACGAAAATAAAATGTTGGCAAAATTCTTCGACACTACAATTCCTTTGTTATATGCAAACCGTGAGATTCTGACAAACTGGTTTTAATGACATTTACAGAAACAATAACACTAATCATCGATGCAATCATCATGCAGATTGTTTAGTTTCATTATTTTTGAATGTTGGTGGGATCACTTAATTACCTTGATACTTGATAGCGGCTATAAATTCCGTTATAATATGGTCAAATTAACATTTATATTTTCCTGTTTCGACGCTTGATGGACTTATAATGTTCTAACATTTGGAATAAGTACTTAATACTAATCGTCCCTCGATGAGTTTTGTTTCCTTATAGATATGGCCGCTGACTTTGCTATGGGTTAGTTTCCTTCATTATTTATTAACATCAGTCGATCTAATCCATAATCTACTTAGGTGAATTTAAGTGAGGTTGAGGTGAACTGCCTAACTGTGAGATGACACCTCCCGCCACGTTAATTAGCAAAGAGGTTTAGAGATTCGACCAGTAAACACGTACAAGCATCTTGAAATGAGGTCCTGGAAGCTGTTTACTTCTAGAATAAAGATATGTTGAAAATCTTTAAAAAACGATGATAGTTCCTACTTTTTTTGCGTCTGTGCAATCAGCACCTACTCTTTAGTACTGTGTCAAAGACTTAATGTAGTGACATTGACTTCTCAATTGTCTTGTTTACTGAGTTACTGACGGTGTCGGTAAACAAGGCCATTGAGAGGATGAGGAAGAGCGTAAGAAGTAAGGGTGCCAGGATCGTATGGGATTAATAAATATTTCACTAGCCAAAATCTACGTTTTCAAATGAACAACATGCACAAAACCGTGGACTTCAACAGAACATAACTTGACGCTTACGTCACTCTCACCACATACAAATAGGAAAACTAAAAGCAGTGTCGCATAAAAAAGGTTTTATTGATTCGTAAAATGGAAGAAATATAGAAACGAGTGTGGCGAGGCGTCTTTGGCGACGCGTTCACAAACCGCGGGAAATTATGCAACGAGCAGTGTCATACACAACCGGTCTTATTGAGTAACTCCCTTGACCTTCGAACTGGGAGCTGACAAACAAATCTAAATCCTAACTATAATACTTTAGGGTTATTATCGTCTTAAACATGTCATTATCGCTTGGTAATAGTCCAATGCTATGATAATTGAGAACAGTGGGCCAAAAACCTGTGTGTTAGAAATAGGTAGGTTGGTCATGTGCTGGCACTAATGTGAGCGGTATTAAAATCTGTCACCGCGTTTGGCGCGAACGTTTGTATATGCAGTTCTGCTAAATTGTGAGGTTGTGTTTGTTGCAGTGCGTGTGCGCGCGAGGAGGCTCGTCACTCTGGCCGGGTTGCTCGGTCAGCGCAAGGCCGCTAAAGAAAGATAATCACTATTATCCAATTATGCATGCTATTGAGTTGTAGTACTTCACGCGCGTATTCCGCATGTTTACACACTCGGCTACGAGACTCTCCAATATCAAGTGGTTTGCTTCGCTATAAATTATTTGTTACACACATTATTTAGGTCAACTATTCAGAACACTTTTTATTTACACAGTAACTGTGAGCAATGTCAAGCGTCGTTCGAGTATTTCAGTGAGGAATTTCTTCAACTATTATTTATATTTGTTAGGCGCATTTTATTTTTGTTGCCTCTAATAATTGTAAGTCAGTCAATAGATGGCGGCACGCGTCATTCTGATAGTTATAAAATCCTCGATTTCGTATACAATAAACCAGTTTGAAAGAACACAGCTATTCGGTCTATTTGCAATCGACTGGAAACTTCGAAAGCGGAATACCGTATATCTATGTATACATTACTTATTATACACAGATAGCACCACACTCCATATTCATTAAAATTTTGTTACAATAAAGATCAAGGCGACGAATGACAAATTCTTTGCAGCTCTGAATATCGAATGCAAATATTGTCTTTGACTTGGGAACATATACGGTAAAAAATGTCATGAATACGTGACAACTACAAGTAACGTCCGCGGCACGTTTCATAATGCGTGCTCCATGTGCGCCTAGTAAAACTGAAAGTGATTTCCGCGGAACAATAGAATTAGCTCGAGAACAAAAAAGTATTCTAGACTTGGATGTCACCGTGTCAAGACAAATGCTCTGTTATTTTTATGTCAAGGTCTCGAGAAGTAAGCCAGAAGCCAACCTGCAGTTCTATATTCTAATATTTCTTCGACGTGAGAACGACACGTCTGTTGACGAATGACATCTACAGTCGCTTTGAACATTTTAGTTTTTTTTACTGGTCGTTTGAATGTGTTCGGTCAAGGTGATTCGGTAAATAAATAGCAATTTAAATATTTTTATTAGTTTCAAGATACGTCGGAAAGTTGTAATGTTTGTGACATTTGTTTCTCACATAGTTTTTTTTTTGTGGAGTGGGAAATCATCAAATGACTGCTCCCGTCCTGGGTGCGGCGGGAGGGCTGTCAGACTTTTACTGACTAAAACCCACTCATGTTCCTTCGGTTGCCCTTTATGTTCCGGGGTCACGGTAACTATTATAAACATTCCGCAACCCCGGTGTTTGTCACAGATAGTGTGATAAAACCGGTTAGGTGCGATACGGGCTAGCAATGTAACTGTTCCGTACCACTGAATTATTATAATTAAAATCGGCTAACACAAAAAAGTGACGCGTATTTTTATGGGAACCTCGTTAGTTTATTCATTTTAATTTTTTGTGTTTTTTATCAAACAGACAATAGAGATATCCGACGACAGACAATGTCAACTCTACGTATTACGGTTTATGGATACAGCCTGGTGACACACAAACGGACCGTCAGCGAGGCATAGTAATAGGGTCTCGGTCCAATAAGGGTAGAGAACCCTAAGTAATAGAACCCTAATACTTAATCACGGAAGTCAAAAAGATTTACAGTGTGCATTATGACTTTATGACTAAGAATGTGATTAAAATGTTGTCATATATTGATGACATGTCACCCTCGTCATCGTCACGTGTCACCGGACGCCGCTATTAAATAAATATTGTTTAGGTACTTATAAATAGTTTATGTGTGGTGGAGTGCATTAATATCTCGTAAAACGGTATTCGCTGACATTGGCGTGAGAGACGACGATCTAATAAAACTAAATGTTTATAACTCTTGTCATTATTATTATATTTTTTGTAAATTTTATTTATTTTAAGTAGTTTAGTTTAATTTTCAGCTATTTATTCTAAAATAAATATAGCAGCTAATTATTCTAAAATAATAAAATAAACATAAACAGTAAAAAAAAAACTTGTAACAACTCCCTGAAAATGTTTAGAAATATTATGAAAAGTATTAAAAATGGTTTTTCTAACGAAATTTTACTCAAACATACAAATATTCACGTGGCATTCGGATGTTATTTTTGTCATATATCGAAGGATGACTCCGAAAGGAAACCAGTTTACCAAAGTGATTAAGATAATTCGAACCATTTGTGAGTGTATGTGCAAAAGAAACTATAATATTATGGACTCTTTTCGGCACAGCAAATAAAATAGAAATAAACCTGATGAAATTTAGGAAGACCACAATTTGAGAGAGGACATAGTAGTTACGCAATAAATATATTTTTATGCAAAAAATCCCACGGGAACGGTAACTACACGGGCAAAATGCGGGGGACAGCTAAGTATTAATATAATAATTCTTTTTCGGATACTTGACGACTTAATAACATAAACAAACAAACAACGTATAAAAAACAAAAACCAATTTGAAAAAAAAAAAAGTATTTCTTTGTTACAATTTCCCGGCTTAAGTTACCCAACACAACAGTGTAATCCGCCCCCGTAAATGCCTGCACGAATTTAAATACTCAACAATACATAATTATTTATAGAATTACCTGCTTACGTTTTAAATAAACTGCTCTCCTATTGTTTTAGAAACATCCGACCATAATGTAACCAAGACATGAATATTTGGGTCCGTGGCTTAGGCCCCCAGTGGTCGACGCACCTGTGGCCGACGCCCCCGATACGATTAATTCAATTCAAAGTTTGTTACCGTAAATTAATGTAAATGCAATTTTTGTGGCTATTAAAGCTGCTTAGCACCTTAACCTTTCAACGACCAACCGACAGCCGGCTGTCGGGCTGCTATTGTCTTTCTATTGTGTCTCGTATCACGTGTTCGACGGATTAAGGGACTGCGCACATTTATTCAACTCCGTTCAGCTTATAAATGTCCATAGAAAAAAAAGATGATCTCCCTATCTAAAACCTAGACAGATTGTCTACCTGTTACAGGGCTGTATCTTTAGAACCGTAATAGTAAGACATAAGCGCACTTATTACAACAAACAATAAAATACTTACTATTGCACTTATCCTTTTTTTTTGGTGAGTGGGAAATCATCCAATGACTGCTCCCGTCCTGGGTGCGGCGGGAGGGCGTGTCAGACTTTTACTGACTAAAACCCACTCATGTTCCTTCGATTGCCCTTTAAGTTCCAGGGTCACGGTAACTATTATAAACATTCCGCAACCCCATTGCACTTATCCTAAACCACACTCAGCCGGTCATTTTAGTATTTATTTTGTCAAAAATTCTTTACATGTAACATAATCGATAGGGTTGAATAATCTTAGCTTGTAATCCAGCCTGCAGTCAATACTCAATACAACCCCTTCGGCTCCCATTTAAGGCCAGCATTGTCCATCATTGGCCAGCATTGTCCAGCACCGATCAATGTAGCCAATGTAGGCCCGAGGATAATCCCTTATTGTCATGCGTGATTACATTTTCATTTCAGCCGAGCGTAACAAAAGATATCAGATTCGATGTTACGTAACACTGATGGCTCTGTAACCTACATAACACAAAGGAGCCTGGTTTATGGTATTATAAATAAAAATACTTCTAAATTGGACGGTTTTAAAAATAGACAATAAGGTTTGATGACCTTGAAATTTTTCAAAACTATTTTTATTATATCAAGCTTTGGAGTTTAATTTTTGACTTAAAACAGAATCATTAAAGCTAGCCAAAGTGTAAGCTCGGGGTTACTAGTAACCATAAAAAGTTCTTTTATTTTCTTCTTTTATCAGTCCACCTTTTGACTCCGTCATCAGACTAAGTAGCATTTAATGTATTGTCACGGAAACCAAAACACTGTGCAAAGTTTCAAAATAATTAGTTCAGTACAAGCAGCACAGCTGAAAAAGCTGTCGCCAGGACTGATACAAAGGAACGCACGAGGCAGAGCTAAGTAAAACCGTTTACTGATAAAAAATCTTGCATCACTAAACCATCTAGTTTTTACGACGACAAAACAATGGAACAAACATATTGAGTTGACGATGCAATGTTAACTGTAATTAACCTTTATTGTTCGAACGAGTTCTAATGTCATTAGAGGCGAGGCCTGGTGGAAAAACCTGTAGTAGTTACGTAACGTGATGATAATTGTGTGCTACTGCAAGATGTGCATCAATCATGCTGATATTAGTGTTACAATGAAACAATCAAGGTGAATGCGTTTTTTTTTCTACTATTACTAGGTCGAGTTTAACTGTCATGGTGACCGTATTTCTATTGAGGACTTCCTACACGTAAACAATATTACATCTAGATAATATCAGTTTAAATGCTAAGAGTTAAGCTCCTTAACATTTGATCCCCATCATCAAATTAATGAACACACGATTACTTTTATTTACATCATCTTGACTGACATTTACGTTGCGGGTTAAAAAAATGTCAATAACGAACGAAGTAACATTAACGTTTGGTGTCCTGTTAAACCACCAGTATTTTCTACACGTTTAGTCAAAGCAACACTTAGTCGAATTCAAAGCCTTTCGCCATTTGCAATGACGAAATGATCTCTAGCCACTGCGGAGCTCTTGGACATCTCAAACGTTTTCTATTACCAGGTATGTATTCACTTTTATTTTAGCATCGGTGACATCAGTCCCTTACCTTGACTCTTCATTGGAAGATTGCAGTGTTTAGAATGGACCTCGCAAATTATATTACTGCACATGTATTACTTCAGGTTTTGTAATGCGTCTTCGTTTAAGCCATCTGGGTAGCTCATCTTCTTATTCGTGAGGATAATTGGGGTTTTAATGGGATCATACAAATTGGACGAGTGTTTGTTTGTCAGTTGCGACAAATTACATGTATGGGAAACTTATAATTTGTTGTATTAAAGATAATAATGTAATTTTACTTTTTCAAACTAGGTTGGTTGGTGTCTTGCATGTGTCACGTTTATTAGTTTAGTTTTCTATCTGCTCTATTGCGACACTGTTTTTTTTCCCTCCGCCAAATGCATCTGCATTCTAGTTGGCATTGCAACAAGAAAATCTCAATTTCCTTCTTTATTAGTTTCGTTCATCTATGGAATTAATGAGTATTTCAAGCAATATTTTATTAATGGTATATTGTATGAATTCAATACCATCATAAGCATTTTCCTTTACTCATTTAACTACGTAAGGTTGCATAACCTCAGAACTCATAATTGGAACTTGACAAACAGATGAGTAAACTTTACTTAATGAATTCCCTGTAAGCATGCAGGCAGGTTCTGGCGAGCGAGTCGATGCACGTGTTTAAAACTTTTTCCTCAATCACTCTCACGATTTGCAGGCGAGATAAACCATGCATCCGAGTTCTATCAGAATAGAATTGTAAATGTTTATTATGGAGTTTTGTGCCCTAGTAGTTTCCCTGTCGTAAAAAGCAAAGCATTCGTTGGATTGTTGTTGTTTAAAATGTTACTACTCTATGTCGCTATAAAATAATAGCCGTCAAAGTCGTTAATTCGTTCGTCGAAAATAACAGAAACTTCAAGTAACAAACGTTTCACTCTTAGGGTGATATACGACAAGTTCTCAACTCCCTCTAAAAATCACAGAACTGGATAAAGATACCCTAAATCCCGTAATCCCCACGGGACCCCGTAATGACTTAAGTCCGCAGTCATCTACTTAATGGCTCACTTTGAAACACAGTTACGTAGAAGGAAACACTTGTACGAATAGGAGTAATAATGCGGTGATCTCTGGAGATGAGTCTCGTACTTATCCGCAGCGAATCGATCGGAACATCCGAATTTTGACGATCACTTACGAACGCAAAATCTTAATGTTTAATGGCCCACAGAACGTGTCAACATTATCACGTGAATTCGTAAAGAGAGCATGATTTTGATAGTGATGTTTTTTAGTAGAATATCGGAAAACTGTGTATTTTGAATCAACTTTATTTAATTGGAATCAAAGTCGAATCTTTCAGCAGAATAATTTAACAAGCCTTTAACTTTTAACTTTTTAGCCATTCAGTCGTGACCAATTAAAGTACTAAATAAGTTTTAATGTTTTTCTGTCATGTTTAGTTGAAATCGGTGTAAATGTCAGTGATTCCCACGAAGTGTTGGTTTATTATAATGATGACGCAATTACGTGTGTACCGGCATCAAATGTTCCGTCAATATTCGATCGCTTAGCTTCACTTACATAATGCTCTATATGAAGTAAGGTTAAATACCCATTCTGTATTCTTTTGTACGCCTAATTGACTTAATGTTACGTCAAAATTCAGAGTGGTTTTTCAAGTTACACGAGTAAACGGATATGTTGATGTATTATGTTTAACTTATTCGTCTATATTCAGCGTATCTACATTGAGTCCTTTTAATTCTATCATTTGCAAAATACGGCAACGTTTGGAGGTGCAAAGAATCGCAAAATTCAATTGTTTCCAAGTCCAACATTAACATCTACGTAGACGATTTTATCTTAAGTAACAAAGACGGAAAGTAAAGAAAAGAAAATTAACAATAATTGAAAGGAAAATAAAATAAAGTACAAAAAGATACGCTAATAAAGCAGAATTGTGTTGAATAGTAAAGTTAGTAGGAGCAATATAACATTTTTCAAGGACCGCAGAGTGCTCGTGACAACTCGTGACGCAATCCAATCGATATGCGAATACATTTCGATTAAATTACACAAAAACCTACCACTTATACAATCTGTGCGATTCTTGTATTACAACTAGTTGAAAACACAAACGATCTCTATGTTGTAGGCGATAAGGTAGAGAAATGTGAAGAGTTAATGGGTGGTGCGCTTACTCTCACTGGGTCTGAATAAAGAATATTTAAAATGTCAAAACTTGTGCTAACATTTACATTTATGATCGATGGGCAGGTTTAAGCATTTTATACAATATTTTAAGAAATTGCTCAGTGTTTCTAGTAAATTGATTAGAAATAACAAGAATTTACGAAAGAGAGAATAAATGTTACATATTAACAGCCCCAGCATGGGTTACTCAACTAAACATACGATAGATAAAAATAATGATAGCATCAGGCCAGTCAAAGGTGAAACAGGCGACAATGAAGTAAATCGCCGTAATAATAAAAACTCTTATCGTGATAAGAATTTCGTAAATGGACGACTTGCTCTTATTAATTAAAATGAAAACAATTTTAAGAAGCAAAGACGAATTACACCAAGTCTAGTTATAGAAACAAGTATCATCAGTGAAGGAAAAACAGGTTTAAATGAAACAAGTTATATCTATTACAGCACTCCAACGCCTTTTTCAATCAAGTTAATTTCCCTTTCAGCGTCATGTGCGCCTGCGCGGCTACTAGTTACATAGTCGGTTACATAGTCGGTCATAACGGTTACAGTAACGTCACTCCTAACTAGTTGCAAGGCCAACTGGGGATTATTTGCGACAAAACTATTAACTCGGGCAAGAATACAAGGCATTTGTTGAGTTGGATTTGCACTTGCAGTGTTTTGAATATGAATAGCTAAGCTGTTCAGAATTAAATCTCGTGGGACGCACTGCTCATATTCAAGAGTTTATTGAAGGTAAATATTAAGTTTTACCAAAATAGAATGGACCTTTGCGTGTTTCAAAGTGACAGCGGACGATTTCAGACATCTTTTTGAAATTGTTGGTTGTAGCTGCCTCGGTCTACAGGAGACCGCAGGAGTAATAATTTATCACAGTGATTGACATCGAACAGTACAGCTGCCTTCCAACTCTCCTTTTCCCGCAAAAATATTTTATCAAGTTATTTTGTTAAATAAAACTGAGGTCCGAGAGTTACACGTGAGATGGGTACCAAATGAAATGTCAGCAACAATACTATTCAGGATTGTTTCAAACATTTCAGCTTTGACCCGAGCGCAGACGAATTTTGTTTTAATCTCCGTTTTTCACATGAGTGTGAAGGAAAATATTTCTCTTTGTATACCTTTTCAAATGTCTAAACGGCCATCAAACAACCCGCAACTAATGGACAGGAATTTTATAGAAAAACTGGAGCACTTTATCACGACACGTGTAAAGAATAATTTATCGTACGCTTTTGGTTTTTGGCTTTCTATGATTTGAGATAGCGCGCTAAAACCACGGTCAAAGCGAATAGGTTACAGTGAATAGCTTTAGTAATTGTCATAGCTCCAATTAGTTCTGCACAAAAAAACTATAAAACTTCAATGTAAACTTCATTCTGGAGGAGACAAAAAAATATTGAATAAAATTAATATTATGCCATCGTCAATCAACTATCTTTTCTTTGATGTCAGGAAGTTTATTTATAGTTACACCATTGTCCCCAAACTTAACAAATTCTACATCCTTTTACCATTTATTATTTTACTATTAAAAAGTAGCTTATAAGCATGATCTTTAACCTAGCAATACTAATGAAGATACCTGTTTTTAATCTCGCAGTCACGGTGACGCATTGATGACATCGCCTTAGTCAAGGTTAGACCACCTTCAATTTCAAATGCCGGAGGTTTATCTCAATAATATACGACTGTACCATAATGTTTATTCAAATATTTTTCCTGCATGTTGTTTATCACCTTTTTTGTCCGCCTCGATAATGCAAGGCGACGTTTTACAAATTAGAAAACTTTGAATGTTTACCGAGTGCTATCAATATTGTCGATTCTGCTGGTACCTTAGCTTTAAACTTTAGTAATCCAGCATTCAGTCGATATGGCGTCTTTTGAAGCCACTTTAAAAGCAGACCACCTAGTTAATAGTCAAGGTTCTCAGGCTGTCGTGTTCAGATCGTCGATCGCTGGGCATACATCACTCACATGAACAGAATGCCCTGGTGTATAAATAAAGCTTCAAATAAAACGAGTGCTAGTCACGCTACGAGCGCCAATATGCACAACTAAAGTCGTGCTCGTTTTTTCCAAGCTCAGCAGATTACATACGTTTTTAGCATCGGTCAAGGTCAGGCCGAGTTAATTATGAATTTATTTTACAGTTAATAACGTGTGGCAAGGAATAGGTGTGTCAACTTTTGAAGGTCTGACTAGATGTTGCACAGCTCAAAATTGTTATTAGGATCTCTATAATCGTCATCGAAATACTTACAAACTTTAACTAGAAATACAATCTTTTTCTATGGGTTGTCGAAACTTTGGAAAGGGTCTTGAATATTATCCCATTTTTAGGGTTTCTTTTAATGTTAACCTTAGTAAGACAGACATAATGAAACGTTTCTTTTTCTGCAGTAGCACAACAATAAAACATAATTGCATGGTAATTCATAATAGCTTGCTCTCTCTTCTAACAAATCTAACGTCATGAATTATTTGTTTGTTGTTCGAGACACGTCTAAGGGTTGAGTAACAGTGGCATTAATAACAACAAATACTACACATAGCCCACACGAGGATTATCCCGTGTCGTGACTCGTGGGTGTCGTTACAGCACAAATCACGTACACAAACATGCACACAGAACGTACATCTGTAGGATCATAAAAAAATCTGATGTGGGAATAAAATTCACGACACAGAGCAGACGTTCCACCATTGCGCCATTTAGGTAGAAATTAAACGCGACGAGAAAAGGAAACGCATATTGCTGTTTATAATATTGTGCCATTTAAAGGATAAACTACGGTACTTTAAAATGAGTGTATATTTATTGCGACAAAGGTGACCAGAAACACTGGTTAGCAAACATATAACGGCTTGTGCAAACGAGAGCACAATAATGCGTGACGCAGAACAATCCCTTCGGAATAATAAAAACAAGCTAGCTTCTACACAATAAATCTCCTTAATGTCCCACCAATAAATTATATGACTGACACAATATCAGTGTCGCCGCTTCTGGAGCACTAATATTACTAATAAACAAACCAGTGGGTTGTTTAGTCTATACTCTATTAGCGCCTACTCAAGCGTTCTCTAGCTGGGCGTTAACCAACGTAGAGCGCATTTCGACATTGACATAATTTACAACATCAAAGTAAATAGGGGATATCAATCCTTACACTTTATGTGTACTTGGCGGACTTTTGTTCAGTTAGTAAATGTTTCGTGTCAATAAATAGAGTCAATATTGGATATTTGATGACCGAAACATCTTAAGACGTCCTATAACTTTTAGCTAACAGGATCTTTCATAAAATGAGAAATAGAGTGAGGACGCATTTCAGCCGTTGTGCTTTTGAAAATGATATGGCTAGATCAATTGAAAGCTTATAACCAGCTCCAAGTGGTTTCCGGTGAAGAAAAATATGTGTGTGCTCCAAATAATTACATAGATGATTTCTTTCTACCTAACCGCAACAAGATGTTCTATCATTAAAAACGCCGCAGCATCCGTTATTAGGTGTTTACCTACCGTTTATTTTCAGCCGAGCCAATCAGCAAATGAGTGGAGTTAACCCAAATTTTTGACAAAACTACATCAACCAATTTGGCACAGGATACACACAGTCAGGATAATTAATGTCAATCATTGCGCGGGCGCTGGTCATTGCTATTTTTTACTCAACTATTTTGTTGATAGTGTTTGTTTGTAGGAATAGGATGGCCGCGACTTATTTCAATTGCAAAATGTAAGTATAATAATATAGTTCAATCTTAATATGGAATAAAACTTGAAAGGATGCCAGCATATCATCTACATACATATTGGTATCGCAACAATAATCTTTTTACTTTACAGGGCTTAATTCATTTTAAGAGCGTTCAAGGACTCTAAAAGTCTTCTGTTGTGAAGAAAGCTAAAAATTTTGTGAGCCAAAATTAGAAATACAAACCAAACAATAGGTGCTTTATTGGGTGTGTGGATGCACATGAGTCAGAACGTAATCACGGTCGTTTCTATCCGGGTTCGTGCCCATAGTATTATCAAACACATCGGCCATATAAAAATTGTATGCCGCTAAAGCAGAAAGATCTACATCGATGATACAGCTGTCTCGTTAATTGAAACAAGTCACTTACATTAAATTCCCATTTAAAAATAAAACAACAAACAAGTAAAAGAAACTACGTCGTATAAATAATTAAATCTGTGACACAATGCCTCGGAAATAGTTGCGAGTGACGTAATCTGACGTTGTACAACTAGTGCGATACGTATGTATGTAGCTGCAAACATGGGCGTTATACTTGATGCAATATACACTACAATAGGTAGGTTAACCCACACGATACCAGCTTTGATATTATTGCGATTTAGACACGATCAACTGCAGCAGGCTAGGTTCTGTAGTAAACACGTTTGAGTCTTTGACGTATTCTATTTTTTTCATTTTGGCACTGAAAGTATGTAATTATTTTGACAAGACGGAGCCGCATTAACGAATTTTGGTTTGCTTGAGTTTATTACTGGGCATGCCAAGAGCACTGATGAATTGCCGTGAAAACACATTTCTTTTCAAAGTGGTGCATTCGCAGTTGAATTAATTGCGTAAGATTTAAATTGTTTAAGCTTGATAAATGATGCAACGTTGCCACCATATCGTATGGATCCACTACTGATGCATTCAGAAAATGTTAGAGAGCTACAACGGTTCTACAATTGAAACAATTGTAAATTCACAATTCCTTTTAGAAGGCTCTTCATTAGAATCCATTTTATCCATACAATAAATCAATTCACATGAATGACGATATTATCGCGAAGCAAGGCGACATGTCCAATCAGAGCTGCTTGACTATGCGCATCGCTGCGAGGCACCGGCTCGGAAATCGAACCTGACACTGTGACCTACATTCTAATGAAGCGTACTGCTGTGTCGTATTGCGCATTATTATTTTCTATGTTACGTTTTGTAGTAAAGCTCGTGTGTGTTTTGTTGAAATTCGTGGATGCATGCAGTAAGAGATCGTTTGTGTTGATTGTTTCAACTATGTGTTGTTTTCCAGCTTCGTTTTAGGTTTTCAGAGCGTTATTTAATACAATAGGTTTGTTATTATTTATCTAGTGGTTTATAATAAGGATAATTGTGTTGTTCAAATCGTTATTAATACACAGTATTTATGTATGATCATTCCAATAGGAATTTGAACACTCCAAAAAATTTTTTAACACTTTCACCACTAACATATTTATGATTCACATAGACTACAAAAGCAATATTACTAACCTAAACTATGCCAGCATTTGCCATAGATAATGCATCTACAAATTGTCGGCTTACTCGCTCTATAGCATCTAGCTCTTACAATTCATTGTTGTGTAAACTTGATCACACGTCTGGGAACCTTGACACACCTAAGCGATGTGAAGCCAAAACCACGCATCTCGCATGATGTAAGCTGAATGGACCTCAAGATGCTATCAAGCCTTGTTAGCCTGATTGCCGACGTTTGAAAACTGTTGTGGGAATAATTGCGGTTCAACTGCTGATCGTAGATAAGGGTTAAGGTGGCTCCATATATGGAAACTTGTGAAAGTCGACGAATTTTCACGTTTTGATGACGGTTTGGCAAGAGTTTGTTTAGTACTTTTTTATGGATAATAAAAAGTATTTTGTAGGATTTCGTAACGCTGAATAAAAGCGGAACCCGTTTAGGACCACCTTTGTCTGTAGATAGTGTTCAATATTATAACTTAGAAATATTAATAATTTACATTGGGTATAAAAATCATAAATAGGAATTAATTTTCCACTTACCAGGATAGAAGTCATGGGACTTGGACATCTTGACCCTGGCGCCAGTGTCCTTCTGCAGCTGGGCGATGGTCTCGCCACCCTTGCCGATGATGGCGCCGGCCACCATGGACGGCACCAGCACCTTGAAGTGGTATGTCGGCTCCACGGCTGCAGAGCATACAGTAGCATGGTGAGAAGAGTCCACAGTTCACAACAGAAACTAAGCGCTGTGTTTTGTTCCGAAAAATTAATAAGCGAAGAAAAGAAAAACAAATTTGAGAGCTTTGTATTATTAAAAAACAGCGTTTGTTGAGATTGTTCTTGTACAAGAAATAATTAGACAAAAAAAAGAAAATCATTTTCATTAAAAATAAACAAGAACTGGAGAGAGTAAATGTTTGCGTAGGACGCTGTGTGTACTGAGAGGAAGTTGGCTACCTAATGTAATGGTCTGTGAGCTCCGGACTACAGCTTCCGAAATACATATAGACTTAGGAACGGCTCGAAATTGGTCATAAATCAATACTATGGCTTTACAATCCAAACCCCTTTGAAGATTAGGTGTAATACCAGATTATACTAATTGGTTTCAACAATATTCTGGATATAGCCCCCGGCTTCAATATAATTTAAACAGGAATTTACATAGGTAATTAAAGAAAATACAACCGAGTTTAAATGTGCTGAGGGATGAATAAATTGACTAGCTTCGTTGAAAAGGAACCCAATAAATGGAAGGCGATAGCATCTAAACAACAAAACACAGCGCTCAGCTTCAATCGGCTACACTTAAATGAGGTTTCATGGGATAGCGTAATGTTGCAGATTCACTTCAACCATGAAATCCCAATTAATATGTAAAACATTTCAGTCAGCGAAGTGGTTGGCGATCAAAAGCGTGAGAAAGTACCAACTTTGGAGCACCAGTTCCGATACAGCTATCGCATGAGTCAGTGAGGTGCATTATTATTATGTATGTATGTAAAGTAAACCACACCTTCAGGACCTGTGCTGTCAGTCGCGATGACGGTGTATGAAGATACAATAGCCAACATCAAAAATAAATCATTATTATTATATTAATTAGCACCAACATTAGCGTGTTCGGTGACGAATTAATTTCGCAAGTTGGTTTTGGCACGAATGTGAATTTGAACGTGCCAGTGTTAGATGTGTTTGTTTTAATGCTTTTTATTTTAAATTGAAGGCAAATAGTACAGCTGTTTTATTTAATAGTTATTAACATGCATTTTATTTCGCTGATTAATTCTAGAGCTAAACACAGATGTATACGACGAAGAAGCCTAAATGATAGATGATAGAAATAAAATGATCCCTACAGACTCCACACCAAAAAGAATGAAATTGTTGTGAAACCGCGACGCCTACGTGAAACATTTTAAAGAATCAAGAGCAGACCAGAAAGCTGAGAAGTTTTAATGTTTCCCAGAGGGACAAACAAGTACAAATTGACAAAGAGAACGGACAAAGTTTGCAGAGGGACAAACTCAGTACGCGACAAGTTTCACTTGTTTGCTTTCATAGTTCATATCTAATTAAGCACCAAACCGCTGGGCACGTTTCGGCCGCAGTACTTAAACCACTTTCAAAGTTACTAAACCAAAATGTAAACTTTAATCTCTAGAGAAAATTGCATTATGATTGAATTTTTTTGAACAATCTAATCAGAAAGCAATTTTGAAGACCTTGAGGGACGCCTCGCGGCTTTTGCAGAGTCATTAATTAAGTGTATTACGAAGCACCGTTGTTCATAACAATGCGAAGAAACTAGTGTGCCACCTACATTCAACATGTTTCAATTGAGTGGCATCCCACCGTCTGACGGCGCGACTCATTTAACCTCATTTCAAATGGAGCGTGGCAGTTCACCTGCCATGTCTCGTGCCGCAAGGCACAGCAACAATACACCAGCTCCTAGTTTTCCTACAATCTATTAGCTAGTCAATCATTTCTCATTTTTCTCAACAGAAAATGTTTCTACGTCAGTATAAAGACAAGCTATTTTTTCCCAAGGCCCACAAAAACAGGCGGTTAAAATTTTCACAACTTTGCGGGAGTGCGGTTGGTACGTGGTATTCTGTGCATTAAATATTGTTTCACCAGAGTTTTATATTTAAATTGTGTACATTATTTCTTTAAAACTGAAATTATAAACATTTTTAGCCTCAAAAGTTAGAAGGTAGACTTAATAAACAGATAAACTGCTTGCAAATATCATAAAATTCTAAGAGAAAGGAAAATGTCTACGAAAAACTGTCCTGATAAAAATAACGTTACGGAGGACGGCGAGATTCTGAGATGGAAAGATAATACAGTGTCTGCGATCCAATATTCTTTTAAAGGAGAAAATACTAAGGAAGATACCTCCTACGACAAGAACAATGAAAATATATTTTTCAAGAGAAACGTTTTCTAAAACGATTTAGAACGCGAGCGGTGCAAATCATATTCAGTTCAAACATTGTGAGCCAAATAAAGGGTTGTCATTGATTTATAGATGTTCATGACGTAGCCAAACAGCTCGGTGATGGATTTATGATAATGCTATCACTGCGTCGTTATTATTGTATGTCATGAACGATAATAGGCTATTATAAATAACATAAAGTTACTATTACAAGCCCAGTGACATATTGAACAAACAATAAACAATAAGGACACAGCCATAGTAATTATCAAGCCAAAATTAATTGCTGCATTTATACAATTTGTAAACAGAGAAAAAGCTTCATTAATTAATTAACTTGGGAAAAATTGCGATACCAATCCGCAGCTGCGGGAGTGGCCCATTATAAATTCTTATAATTTAAATTTAAACAATACTTGTAATATTTTTTATCTACGAGCTGCATCCATTCACGTCAAAATAAAGAGACATGGACAATGGCGAAGAATTTTTCCGAGAGAAAGATTTCTATGTACATCCTCGTCATTGTCTGGATTACGGAGGAGGGAGGGATTGCAAAAGGCCTATTTTTCCTACCCCACATTAACAATGAAGATCTGAAGTTTATTCGACCGGAAGCAGATAATCTACACTGACCACTGACGAATTATTCCGACAGGGTCACGCTAACATTACATCGCACTCAATTTGACATTCTCTTCATTCCAATAAAGTCGACTTATCAAAGATTTAGAAGGCCTTCATAGCGTTCTGTACTTTTCTAACAAAAGATTTTTTGTTTAGAAATAATAATAAGCTCCAATTCGGGAGTCAGGTCGCTCTTTGACAAAGGAGCTTATTTAATGGCAAGCTCGTGTTCGTTTGTGTTCTCATTTTTTCGCATCAATTATTTTTTAAAAGCTGTCTTCCTTAGAAAGTTGTTCGTGTCGTTCGTCAAAGGAAATCAGAGGATTATAAATAGGTGAGTTTGCCGCACCGTTGCCGCACCTCTACCGTGTTCTAGGTCGCGAACTCGCGACCTTATGGCACACGTTGCCAAGCGCCGCATTTGGCAATCGCTAAGCTTTTAAAAGTTGGCGATGCAAGCTTTTGACACGAATTATACTGTTTTTGCCGCCGCACATCGTCACTAACTTGACTAATGTTACATCTGACGAAATCCGAGTGTGAAGGTTCTTAATTGCCCTGTCACAACCAACTCCGACAGAATTTGTTTCTCGACTTTAAACATCTAAAATGCGAAAAGATTTTCACTTTAGTGGCAGAGGTGTACAAAAACCCATTTGAAGAATAACGAAGTAGCAATTTGTTTACTAACATAATGTAACGTTTAAATTAGCAATTCTCTTCTAATTTGGACGCTATGTATTATGAGCTTCGTGTCCTTGCTGAGTCTGAGCAATGTGCATGCATTTGTCCAGCAGTAATATATTTAATGAGAATTTCTTGCGAGCCACTGACCACAATAGCTTACACAACAACACACAGTACTTGGATATCGCTAAGCTCTAAGTGCTCATATGTTCTGCTTTGTGTTCAAATTACTCATTATTTAACCGTCAAGGTTTCAGACGCAACAAACATTGAAAATTATAAGGAATAAAACGGAGCAGTTTCATTTGTAGATTAATCTCCGAGATCTGCGTTGACCATAGCACTTATAGGTTGCCACACCATTAGACAACAGTCGAACAAACCACAAACTATAAGTATGGTAATCCGCGAAGCGTTTAAGAGAAATCATGTTATGAAGTAGCATTACCAATCAATTGACTGCATGGAAAGCTAGCAATCACACCTCGTCAATCAATTGGCTTCAGTTGAGTCGCAAGTGAAGACCATTGCTGTCACGACGCGATTGTCCGAGCCGAGCCGCCGCACACGAGCCCCGACTGACGACAAATCGATCTCGATGCTTACAACGAACAATCCATTTGACGTCAAACTGCCTATCATCGCATGTCAACTATTTTAAACTCTGCTACGAAATCTGTGTCAGTGACGTCCCGGGTTTCTTTTTTGTTCTTTTTAAAGGCCGGACACAAGGCCTTAGAGAGGGCGGAAGGCACGAGAGGCCCTACCACTGGGTGAATGTAGGCCGAATAGATAGGAATCTTTTGTTAGGTCGCCAGCCAAGATCGAATTTGCTGTGTATTCAAATTGTTACTCCTACACATTCTTTCAAACTGAATTTTGAAGGCTGTGAAGGAGTAATTGCTAGTAGGTTATAACTTAGCTTCTAGTATTTATTACTAGTTTGGTAAAATAAAAACTGATGTATTTTATCTGTAACGATATTTTTTTATAAGAAATGCTCGTGTTATTGCTCCAATACAATATATTTTCTCAAGAACTCTCTACGCATGTTAAGACAATTAAGAGTCACATTGAGTGTTTCGAGGGAACAATCGAAGATATTAAAGTAAACCATAAAAAATGCGCATTTTGTTATATGTGAAGATTAAAGCAGCATCGAGTACTACGTCATATAAATATGGTTCTCGACGTGTTCTCATTCCAGAAGGTACTCCGCTGGCACAAAGCTGCTGGCGTTTCATCTTAGTGCTTTGATCTGGAGCTTCTGCCGAGATTAATGAGGACTTTCGTCTCTCGTCATACCTCGACACAGCATATAGCTTCAAACTTTTTCCTAACAGCAAAGTAATTAGTGGTTTACTTGTAACAAGAATTTTTCCAACAACATTATTTTTAAAGCTAAGACATTACGTAATAATCAGCAACAAAGAAATAAGCTTTATAAATTCCCGGATCAAGTTGGCTGCGCAACTTGCCCGAACGTTTTAATCTTCCTTAAAGTTTGTCTAAAGCGGGTACACGGGCGGTGTTTATTTTTACCACATTTTTGCAAAATGGCCGCGGATGGCTCTATTAAATCACGCGTGATCCGATCACTCGTCGGTCCGTCCCGCGGGGCTGAGAGGTTATCTGCGGCTATCTAAAAAAGGCCCATGACGACACAAAGATAGCCCATTTGCGCATTAAGCATGCATTATGCATGAATTTATCCGACCTATTTAGCAACATTCAAAATAATGGACATATTGAGGTTACAACTCCTATTATTACTTTATTGGATTTTTGCATATAAGGGATATCCAAGCGCACTTTAGAGACAATTTCGTAACCAACTGTTCAAACATAAACAATCTGTAATGCTAAACCTAACTCAAATAAAACAATAGCTATTATAGAACTCGGTGGAATTATGCGAAGTTTCGGGTTGTCTAAACAAACCCTTTGCGTAAGAACAGCAGCTATTTGGCACAACAGTGGAATGGCCGGCATAAATTCAGGACACTATCCGAAGTAATGCAAATATCTAAGGTAGAACTAACGGAAATGACGCAAGAAAGACTGGAAGGAGGTCCCCCGGCTCGGATACAGCTGTCAATAACCCAGGAGTACTGTAAAAAGGCAGCTTTGCAAAAAAAATGTCGCATCCCTTCTCTAGAGTCCCACTAACTGGAAAAATGTAAAATTGGAAAACCATTATGGCTCATTTATAAAACTTATGGGCGCCTGTCGCAAATTCGTAGAAATGGGCCAGACTCGAGGACTTTTCACGCTCGTTAACTTTCTATTATGTGAATTATACGGAAGAAGCTTTATTTATGGGTTTGCAGATTTAAATTGGTTCCAAACGTCGCAATTTCACGCCCAATTGTCTAATCGAAGTTACACCTCCTCCGCAAACTGAAACATTTATGTATGTGAGTATATCACGCACCTCGTGAAACCCATGTTCAACGTTACGTGACCTGACGCCGTCTCAGCACTTCTGATTAAAATATGGACTTTTATCTTCTTTGCTCATTTCTCCCCACTGATGCAGAAAAGTTAGAAATATACTCACGGTATCGCGTTGCTGTCTGTTTTAATATGTATAAATGTGTATCTAATAAAATTAAGGTACACGAAGGTATCTTTTCCTTCCATTATTTTTTGCGTAAAATCTTCGAATTCCGACCCCAATTTTTTCCTCCTTTATCGTAAAACAGTCGGCTTTATATAGCTTCCGAGATCTTCCTACCCAAAAAGCTTGTCGAAATATTTGTATAGTAAATTTTATGAAATAAAATTAAATTAATGGTGTTAGATCAACCCACGTCTTTTGAGAGCCTCGAAGAATGCTATGGTATAATATTTAAAACGGTTTTTTTTATTTAAATTAAGCAAGCTTCAACTAGATGACGGTCCAACTTCGGTCAGTCTGAAGATTAAAGTCTTTTAGTAAAGCTTAAAAAAAGTGAGATCAAAGATGAACCAATCGATTGAAACTGATCCATAGACAGAGACAAATATTAAAATGCAAACAAACAACTAATATCCGCATGGTAAAACATGATTGTACAAGATAGCACTGCCAATACTCGCACTGATGGAGCACCCAGCATTTGTCACGACGTCGTAAAGACGAAGCAATTTACAATAACCAGTTATGCTCACATGTATACCTGAATTGACATCGTTTACGACCTGAGCAGCCTTAGCAAGAAACTGCATGTTATTGAGGTATGTAGGCGCTTCAATGAAATCATTGAAGGGATACTTCCTCAGGACATCCGAATGAGATGATTTCCTTAAAACATAGTATCAAGACGCTTACGTTTTAATTATGAGCAAGTCACTCAACAGGGACATTATATAGATAAAAGAAAATAAATTGAACTCGAATCCCCGCAACAAGCCGAAAACAAACGAGATAATTAAATCTTTACAAAAACTGGTGATTTAAGAGTTGTGAATAATTAATTCGGAAAAAACTCATTTAGGAAAGAAAATCGTTTCGGAGCTGAGGCGGTCTAATCATTTTCAGATTCGAAGGGCTCACGAATGACGTCAGATCAGATGTTAACCTCGTTAAGGTCTACGCCCATATCGACGAATATCGTATACAAATAGCCAATCTTACTTCTGATTAGGACGGCACTCAACTAAATTGAACTATGATAGGACTGGCGCCAAACACGGAAGCTCCTCGCGATATCCTACATTGTGCCAATAAACTTAATCAACCCGACGATTTATCAACGTTCCAAATAAACATTAACCATAAAAGTTTGTTGAACTGAGATTAGGAACACCTAAGATACAATTTAAAAGTTTCCCGTAGATAATCGCAACTCGTATTTTATAGACGTTTATTGCGGTCTGACTCCAAAGAGTTCTGTAATAAAAACTCAAACTTTACGCTGTTCAAATAAAATGAGGATAATTCATTTCGTGTATCTCATTTCTCTTTTATGTCAGTCATTACATATTCAATTACACTTTACGGTTGGTAAGATCTGGGGTATTTTTATAGAAATGCTTGTACATTTTATCCGTTGGCGAGGGCGCACTTCCTTTTGGCGCTTGTGCCAGATAAAGTCGCACTCCAGAGGCTCTCCACGAGCTCTTAAGCTTCGTCAACGCTTTTCACTGATGCTCGCTCCTCGCCATTCAGATATGGAGGTTTAGCGATTATCCCGCATTGACGTATTTGCTCTGCTCTATGTCCAAAATTAAGTTTTGAGATGTCACAAAGAGGTGTGGAGGACATCCATTATCTGTAATTTTTTGCAGAAAAAGTAATATCTCCGTGCCTTCCTTTATATCAAACAATAGTCCGAACTACAAGATTCACATACTGTTCAGTATCGTAATAATAGCTATGAAATATGTGTTCGATTCCAACGCTATCCCACAAATAATATACGCAAACTACCTGCATGCTCGATAGATGGCGATGGGATCGAATTACATCTCACTATGGTTTCGTTACCCGGCATTGTACATATACCTTGGGTGAAACAATAAACAATCGTCTTGCTCTGAGGTACTGTTTTTCATTTTGTATCACTGGCTTCAAAGGATTTTGTACCGATATTGTACAATGGTCCATTCGAGCCGAAGGGTGTTTTTGGAATAACACAAGTCACAAGGATAAGTTACTGATTTGGAAAAGAGGTGGCGCTAGTTGTTGGCAAACAAAAATACATGTTGTAGATTATTGTACTGAAGAAATCTTGGATATATTGGACCTTATTGACTGGATCACGTGAGTAGTGAAGTGCATATGTGTGGACAATAAACTGTGAGTACATTCAAGTGTTAATAAAGTGTAGGGAACTTAGCGATTTAAACTTAGAAAATTCAGCGATCAGAGACTTAGAATAGTTTCGCTAAAAACGACCAGACGACGAATCTATGCCCGATTTTGCTGCGATTTACAAGTGCCCAAACACTTAGAAAAATTTACTTATTTTGGAACATAGAAAAATTTACACTCTTGTTGAGACTTCGAAAAGTTACACCTCACGGGACTTAGAAAATCCTCTCTTTCTAACACTTCGAAAAAATACCTTTGGAACTACATCATGGAAAAGCAATTGAGAAAGTTGAAAGATGTCATGGGACAGATTGAGAAAGGTTTCATAAACTTCAAAAAGTCTCCGAAAGATCGAATAAATAACAATTATGTGGAGACACGTCTAGAGACGTTGGAGACACAACTCAGGAACTTCACTGCAAAGTATGAAGAAATAGTAGGCGAGTGTGAAGGAGAAGAGTTGTATGATTACTTTCAGGAAGATATTTATGAGAGAGTTTATGAAACCTATTTCATGTACAAAGTTGAATTAAAAAATGCTCTGTCTCAATATACGGTCAATAATTCTAGTAAAGAAGTTTGTGACTGTTCGTCTGACAGTGTTGTAAGATTACCAGAAATAGTTTTACCAACATTTAGTGGTAAATATACAGAGTGGTCGTCGTTTCGGAATCTTTTCACGTCATTAGTTCACAATAATAAGAAACTTGATGACGTTCAACGACTCCACTATTTAAAAACACAGCTGTCCGGTGAAGCAGAGCAACTTATACGACATGTTCCCATAACTGATGTTAATTATAAAAAATGCTGGGAAATGTTGGAACATAGGTATAATAATAAGAAATTTATGACTACATGTATTTTAAATCGTCTATTTGGCCAACGCAATATTGTTTCCGAATCGTCTAAAGCACTTAAAGATTTGATTGATGTTACACGTAATTGTATGCACGAACTTGCTAATATGGGCATTGATGTAGCTTCGTGGGACGTTATCATTGTTTATGTTATCAGTTTGAAGTTGGACGTAGAATCTAGGAAGCAGTGGGAACTGCATGTTAGTAATTCATCCGATGATTTTCCCTCCTTTAAACAGTTTTGTGAGTTTTTTGAAACGCGATTTCGAGCCCTAGACTGCGTTGAAGCCACGAATAAACCGAAAGCTGATATTAATGCTACATCGCGCATAAAAGTATTGCATGCTGTAAATGTTTCGTGTCCAAATTGTTCCCAAAATCACAAGCTCGGCAGTTGTAAGAAGTTTTGTCAACTAGATACTGACGATCGCCGTGCCATTGCATTATCTTTAGGTGTTTGTTTTAATTGTTTAGGCAGCCGCCACACTTCCAAATTTTGCCGTGTTTTTTCAAAATGCCGTATATGCCAGCGGAAGCATCATACCTTGTTACATCCTAAGAATCCTAGTGGAGCCAGTTTGGCTGCAACGCCAATGGAACCTAAAACCTCACATGTTAGTAGTACTTCAGAGCCTGTACATGATATCAGTGCAAATATAGCAACTCATTTTGTGAATGAACAAGCACAGGGTCAAGTCCTGTTAGCCACGGCTCTTGTTAAGGCCGAGTCACAAAATGGGTCCTCTCGGATTCTGAGAGTTTTGTTGGATCAAGGATCACAAGCATCCTTTGTAACTGAGGCAGCAGCGCAATTACTTTGTTTGAAGAGAGTAGTCTCGAAGACTACTATTGCAGGTGTAGGAGGAGATCATGGCGATATTGTCTCTAGACATGTAGTTGATATTAATATTCAATCGTTGCATGATCCCTCTCATACCTTTAAAGTAACTGCGCATGTATTAAGCTCACTGACCTCAGTTATGCCTGATAAACACTTTGAACTTGAGAATTGGCCAGAAATACGCAGTATACCCCTAGCCGACCCAAAGTTTAATTGTCCTAATAAAATCGACATTTTGTTAGGAGCCAAACCATACTGCGCAATTTTAAAGGAAGGTCTCATGAAGGGCCCCGCGGGCTCTCTGGTTGCACAAAACACCCATTTAGGATGGATTGTGTCAGGCCATGTTAGTGGAGCACATAGGTCTCTAGTGTCCCAAAATCAGGTTGTAGGAAACAAATGGAATGTTGATATCGCCGATTATAAAATAGGTGATGTAGAGTTAAAGCAAAAAGGTAACTTACCTCCAGTTAGATGGTTATACCGTAGAATTACATAGTTTAGACACGCGTAGTCACTATTAGTTGTTAGGGCACTACGTCCAATTTCAAAATGTGTGTCATTACTATTTCTACAACCATTTGTTTTGTACTAAGATTTGTTTGTTTTTGTATTTTTACTCTGCTATTGCACTATTGTTTTAAATACTGTGTTTTGTATATCATTTTACTAATAACTTGTGTTTTGATAGAGTTTAAACGAACTCAATAATACTTTGATATTGTTTTACTTGTAGGTTATTATCGTACCTTGTCGATGAGATAAATGTATTATTGTCATGTTTGATCGAAACCATATTATCTGTCCACCGAACTGCACTCGTAGGCAATGAAGCCTTCCATTGCATTGTAAATATTTGTAATTATCATACAGTCCATTGCTTTTGTTTTGTTAAGTTTGTTCATGGTGGGCGGTACTAAAAGGAATATATTCCTTTTGGTGGGCGGAATGTTCAGTATCGTAATAATAGCTATGAAATATGTGTTCGATTCCAACGCTATCCCACAAATAATATACGCAAACTACCTGCATGCTCGATAGATGGCGATGGGATCGAATTACATCTCACTATGGTTTCGTTACCCGGCATTGTACATATACCTTGGGTGAAACAATAAACAATCGTCTTGCTCTGAGGTACTGTTTTTCATTTTGTATCACTGGCTTCAAAGGATTTTGTACCGATATTGTACACATACTGTTTAATCACATCATCACACCTAACTTCATAGCGTGACGAACTGACGAGTTATGTAAAACAATTTAAACGCTTAGTTTATTTAAATCATGTGTTAAACCTTGAATCTTATCAACGTATGAAGTACTGTGACCGCATACCCATTGTTTCTAAGGACCACTCGTAGTCGTAGAAAATATTGTATTTTATTGAATTTCTTTGCAACAATTGGTCACAAAATAGCGGTTCGCCTTCCATTGGCGCTTCCATCCGCGACCTGTGGCCTATTTAAGTGGCAGCCAAAGTGTTATTTTAATTTGGTACTAAAGTGTACATCAGACACCAGTTCTGAAATATGTGCACAGCACACTTTTGTCATATCTGGTCGACGACTTTTTGAGTCGTGTTTTATTTGAACGATTCGATTGCTCACTTTCAACATTGCGAAACGAAAATTGCTCTTTCTAGCTATCGCTGCGAATGACGGGAATCTAAACTTTCGTATCCATCACAAATTCTCTCGGTACAAACAACATTTTCAGCAACATTTATTTCAAAACTGTACAACTTGAACAAAGTGAGCTCGAAACTCCGTACACAAGTGTACCGCCAGCACAAAAGCGTCAACAGCCCTGGACGGCGGCCGTACCTTTTGTTACATCACTTTAAAACCACTAACTTGTTTACCACCTTTTTATTCAGCCATATTTCACGTCATTTAGACATGGCCATTAGACGCAAAATCTTAAATATTCTCAGTACCGTCTGTAGTAAAAGATATTCAAGTACAATTGTAATAAATTGTAATTCACGTCCTAATTCTCATTCTAATTGTAGCGTAAAACGAATTTATGTAGCTGTTCACAAATATTATAAGTTTAGTATTGAGGTCGCTCGTGAACTCGTGATTATGTAAAAATAGATAAACTCTGTATATTTTGCGTGAATGAGTGTTTTTATTATAATAACTAACTAGAGTTGTTTGAACTTTAAAATATGATGGACGATGTTTTACAAAGATTTAGATATTTGGTGGATGAGCTTAAGTTTTTGCAAATAACGTAACATGTGCGCAATGGGGTGAATTGAGGTACACTTTCCTGGATAGTTTTCGACGGAAGCCGAACTAGGCTGTCAAAACAGCGAAAAACATGGAGAGGTGCCAGTACCGGGCAGTGGAGGCATCTTCATCGATTTCCGTGACGTAACTTCGTCTTGAATCGTCCGCATAGAGCTGTTCATGCCCCAAATCTGTAGTCGGAATCTGAGTCACATAGCTGATACTATCAGTTTCGTGACATGGCCGAGTTAATGCACTTTCCGTGATAGCTGTTCAGGATTTCACAACATAAAGCGTGGCGTGGGGCGGCTCGCACGCGACACAATGCCGTGCAATCGATGTGTGCTGCACTAACCGTTCAATTATACAATAATACGCAAGGCCATTGTGTGACCGTGAGGGAGTTTCAGGCTAGCAACATAATTGGTTCAGCACGATATTGATTCAAGTCATAGCACAATACAGACATTACACTCTATGATGAATGCTATCCGAATGGAATTTGATCGCCAAGATCAAAGCAAAGACAAGGAATATACTTACGTGTTTGTGAGAACACATACTCGTAAATAGATCTTTACGCATTCATACGTATGAGATCCTCGGATAAACTAAAGCTTACAACTTCATGCTATTTGCTTTTTATTTGTTTGTTTTATGTAAGTACGCAACCAAAGTGTTATTTAACTGCAGAGCGGGAATTCTGGCCAATCTGAGACAAACATCTGGCAAATGGAAGATTTGTTTGTAGAATAATCTAAAAATGAAAATGGCAAACTTGAAGTGCCTTCGGAGAAGTTCTAGCAACTTGCTAAAATAACTGAATAAACTTAAAACAAAAACAATGGAGCATCCGATTTCAGTCCGCCCTTAAAAGGAAGCTACCGTCGAAGACTCAACTGTTCAATTAGAAACTCCACACCGAGTCAGTGAAAGTCTCCCAAAAAAGAATGTAGGCCTCCTCTAAGTCATAGTGTAATAGTTGCGTAAGCGTACACTTGGATAAAAACGAAAGTGCCTAGCGCGCCTGCGCATCCGAACGGCTCTAATAAACACTTATTGTGTTCGATAAATTACATGCCACTGAGCTTGTACCAGTTTTTGATACTTGCTCAAAAGCGAACACGATTTCTGTTGATTTACTGTTCTGTACTTCATCTAATAATTATATGTTCTGCTTCAAAGACTGTACAGTATTCGCGAAATAGACATTATTTTCTAGATCAAACAAGCAATTTTATGATTTGAAGAACCTAATATAAAGTAACTAGGAGAACGATGAAACAAAAACATTACATTCCAGCATCTCTTTATTTAATTTAGACATAATTTTCAATTTGAGTAACGATATTAGGTTTCTGGTCCCAGGAGGTTAATTAAAAAGCTTTTCCTCGTGCTGACTTAATTCTTTTCTTTGATGTAGTTTTTGGCACTTCTTTCCTCTTACGGATGGAAGGACCAACATAATTAAGAACACAAGCATTTATTCATTATGAACTAATAGAAAGTACAAACATTTCGCAAAACAAATATACGACGTATTTTTGGCTACTAGCGCTATTAGAGTGGCCACTGATAAGATAAGGGCTATCAAGTAGGTTACTTGCTCATGGGTCAACGCGGCACGTTTTGCCGCCTATTTTTAGTTGTGTCGTTAAGGATAACTTGGGTGTGACGCTAATACAAGTATCATTGGATGTTTGACAAGATGATTGGCGATCTGAGAAGTTTATCACGTATTATGTCGACGTTAACGTAAGACATGTGAGCCGGGACCACACCATTTTACGTGAAAAAATAAAAGTGGGTATTGTAAGAACCTAACAAAAGATAACTTTGAGATAGCAGTATTCACAATACAGGTGCTATGTGAAATCATGAAACTACGCAATAAAAATATGAGCACGAACGCGATTCGGACAAATACAAAATTGGTAAGTTCTAACACAGACAAATACCAGAAAGGCGAAAAAGCCTTATCTGTAATATTTCACTGAAATAGAAAAAGTGTGATAATACCTAAGAACGAAGATATGTTCTCGCAATAGCGAAATTCGAAATAGAAAAGTTGCCAGACACTAGTCCACAAGTTACGCTCGATTACAACTGCCGGCAACTTTTATAGCTACATGACAGTTACGGCTTGATTTATCAACCCGATAATCACAAAAACTGTATATTGGTACTGGAGACATGAGCAGAATATATAAGAGAAACTATTTGCCATATTCTGATTGTGTGCTGCGAAAGATAATTTAATTGTTCGTACGAATATTAGAGAGTTACGAGATTATTTATCAGGGACTCTAGTTACCATTGTAGAGCGTTTCCCTTTCCTCTCACAAACATTACATTTTCCGCAAATTCACCGTAGTTATAGGTACTGCTACGCTCAGCTTAAATTCCTGCTATAACCCTAGTCACCGCACACCCACCGGAAAGGACGGAGTATAAATTCTTGGCCCGGGGAGCATATCGTCACGAAATATCATCGCGGTAAATGTTTATGAGCACCGTATCCCTATTTACAAGCTTCGCGACAGGTGTCGCGTCCTATCGCCGACCCATTCGACTTTGTACACAAAATAAAGATGTCCGGTTGACATGAACTGGACATGGGGATTATTTTGAGGATCATTTGAATATTTTCTACGCTTCAAAAAGTTACAAGGGTCTACTCGTGGGAGCCGGAGATGAATTGAGAAACTCGTTACAATGTCATGTCTGTCGTAGGGATGTTAAAAATCAATTATTTGAAAATAATAATCGATTTCTTAACATCCCTATTAGGGATGTTAAAAAATCGATTATTTGAAAATAATAATCGATTTTTTAACATTCCTAGTCTGTCGGTGGAATGTTACCGCATAGGTGTTGCCGTACGGACTCGTTTGCCGGTGACATTGGACCGGTGCGCAACCAAGCGGATCGCATCAGTGTAGTGACTCCATCATATCAAGATTGCTTTAGATGTCTAACGTATACAGTTCTGGTAACATCGGTTCTAACTCGGAAGTTCTCAAACTTCCAGTTTTTGGGACTTTCCAAATATGATTGCTTTTCTGAAGAAACCTTGCGAGAACCGCAAGGGTGACCAGCACCGTTCAATGTCGTGGCTCTCTAAGAGCTGTCAGCACCACGTAACACTATGGCAGCTGTCGCGTGCTATTTCTGATACGAGTATTAATAGGTCAATGAGAGTCACAATTGAGTTCAGGCCGCGTGGGGGTGATTTCATGCTTTTCGTTTCCGAATGCTACGTCGAAACTATTTTAATGTTATGACCGGCTTGAAGAGTCGATAGTGTGTTGACCATTTTCTTTTTTTCTACCTGCATTATAGTTTTTTTATGCTTGGGATTGTTTTTCTTTAGACTATCACACATAAGTCTGTTAAATCTGCCAGTAATTCTTCACAGCTTACATGTAAGACTATAACATCGACCATTTCATGACCACGAGTACCTACGGTAGTTATAGAAGTACAAAAAGTAATCAAACTTAACTACCGTATACTCCAAAGCCTCTATAAATTCGATATCGCTTACTCCGCTAAGTGGTTTTCGAAGAAACGTACTAATTTATCTTTTTCTAAGAACGAACGCAACGATTGATTGGTGGGTTCGCAAACTTTATGGTATGAACATATCACGTGGGTACAAGACTGTTTCAATTGCAGTAAATCAATACTAACAAGTAATGAGAGCAAATCAAAATGGTCTCTTATTGTCATTCAGTTGGCGATTGCGTCTCCGCATGCTTATTGTGACAATTCCATTGGTAACGCGCATCGATTACCACTGATAAACACGTGATAAAATAAAAACTTTAGATTATTATTGTTACGTCGAAAAGTGAGATCTAAAACCATTAACACTTGGTTGAATTTCGATTGATTGTGTGGGTAGAGATAAAACGTTGTTATGATAAACAAACTGAATGTTACGATTATTGCTTTATTAGATGTGTATTTGTACTACGGAATATAATTGTTGAATGTATTTTCACTAGGAAAAATACAACTACATTTATACGGCGACTGAGGAATTATAGCTTCAGCGATTGAACTCAAGATTGAGATTTGTTTCATCTGCTTGAATAATAGATGCCTAGAACAAATTCGAGGCGCGATTCTTAGTACGCAAGCAAGTAGGCAGGTATTAAATAGGTATAGTTTAAAGTACTGAATCATCCTGTTTATCAAACAGCGAAACCAAATCCTACGACCTCCGCCCACAAAATTTCAGAACCCCAGAACAACAATATTTTGCTTCAAATTCGAAGTTTCAAGAGGCAAAACAAATCCGTGGAGCCATACCTCTCAGCTTTAATAGCATGAATACTAACAACAACCGACGTTCAGAATGCTAAACAGACGGACGATCGATTTGATACCTTTTACGTACCGAAGGACCATTCAATAAAATATTATATTCAGACACAAAATCGCAGCCCAGCTAAATCTGTATATTTTTTAAATTCAGCTGGCGATTTGCCCGCGTCTCTGGAGTGACCAGGAAGGTTTTATTTCTTGATTCGGATTTTTTTTTTGGTGAGTGAGAAATTATCCAATGACTGCTCCCGTCCTGGGTGCGGCGGGAGGGCGTGTCAGACTCTTACTGACTAAAACCCACTCATGTTCCTTCGATTGCCCTTTATGTTCCAGGGTCACGGTAACTATTATAAACATTCCGCAACCGTTCTTCGTTCTTGATTAGGGGTGACATTATCTTTAAATGTCGCCATGCAACCCTTAGCTGCCCACAACTAAAGAAAAATCTTATGGGACCAAGTTTGTGGCGTTTACGACACGAAATTGATAGAAGTTCCAATTTCAAAATTTAATAATCGTTTAAGAATGCATTTCAAAACTATTGCGTTTGTTATTACCTATCAATTTACAGGTCTTAAAGATATACTTGGTTCTGATAAGATAGTGTTATCATAAAGTTTTATCAGCAAATTGTAGAATAATATGAGAGCTGGTTATCACGGCTCGGATCGTATTGATAAATAATGTAACTGTTATCTCTAGGAAGCGTCTATGTGGCCTTATTATGTAATTGAGTTTTCAGATAAAAACTGTTGTAAAGCAAGGTTATTTCAGTGACGGGAGAAATAATTTAAACAGTTTCCAAAAAATTCAGCTTTTAGCCGCAAAGCTTTCTCTAAATTATTTTGTAAAATTAATTAAAACAGAACATCTAGCTTTTACAAGTTATTTTTATTAAAATGAAGTACAACAGAGTACAAAAGACTCCTTTGTTTTCGTCTTGTCACAGACGTTACGCGGTCTTTTTGCAAGCCCTGGCACAACCCTTTGAGAATACACTGTATTTGTTCAGTGAAACTATTCCTTTACAGCTTAGACTAAATTAATATTAAATTCACTGCGCCATTCAAATAAGTTAAAAGAGAAAATCTGGCAAATTCTACATTGTGAATAGTTTTGTTTTTTCTTTTCTATTTATTTATTTAAACAACTAAATTACTTCTACAAATACTATAAATGAGTAGAATGTATTCAATTCGTGGAATAGCCAACCTTGACGCAGGTGAAGCCGCTATCAAAAACTAGTCGCGGCTCGGATACGACATTGTCCTTAAGATAATTGGACAAGAAACGAGAACACAGTAACATGCTAATAGAGGAAAAATGAAGAAACGTAGACAGGAGAATAACATGATACCTTATTCCTTTATTTAAATATTTATGATTGGATCAGAGAATACAAGGGCAGGAAAAAGCTTGCAGCCGTAGGCCACAAACATTATACGTAATATATCATACATAGTCCACATAAGAAGGCAACTTATGTATAAGTTACGGAATTTCCGCAATTCCGCTGCGATCGGAGAGATATCATTGAACCAGAAAGATGTGAATATTGATTTGGTCGAGTTCGTGGAGACCTGGACAAACACAAATATTATTGAAACTACTTGAATACGGTGGCACTAGAAGTGAGCCGTTATAAGTTGGTTTCTGGCATTAAATAAGAATAATTCTCGAATTTCCACTGCTTAAAAAAACTGACCTGGGGGCAATTCGACTTTTAATCTGTCTCTATCTCTATTTTTGACAAGAATTTAGCCTCGTTTTTCGCAGAGATAAGATTGCGTCAGGATTTTTAGCAACAGTAATTAACCTTCCAATTAAGCCGACCTGCGTCAATTATAATAAAACAACCGTTTACCTAGCGAAAACCTAAATACATATTTAAAGACCAGAATGTGAGGAATTACAAACATTGAACCTTTTTTTCCGCTAGAGCCACGGCTCCCCCGAGATAGTCCTGGAGGACCTACCCACAAATTGCGAGAAAAACAAATATTTAATTTGGCAAAATAATTTAAACACGCTGGCCTTACACGTAGGGTTTGCGAACTTATGATACGGGCTCATGTTTATCACGCATCGTTAAACGCCTGTTAATGGCCAGGTTTATGTTGAGGCTGCTTACGTTGCTTAATGGTCATCAAATCCTCGCAGTTTAAGAGGCCATTGTGCATTTGAGATGTTATATGCAAACTGGTTACCCGAAGCATTTCGTTTTCGATCTCCGTAACTGACTTAACCACAATGTCGGAATTCGGATACCTCCATGCGGTTTCACTCCATCGCTTGCGATCCGGAAGCTAATGTTCATAATCCGGAAACACGAATGGTTTCGCGTTTAAATTTCAACAACTTTTTGGCATACATAATAAATGTGTGCGGAATGTTTTCACTATTGATGTCCTTTACAAACTTTGGTGGATATCATAAAAAGAGCGATAAAAGTTCCTCATAAAAACTTGAAAAAATATTTTAGCAGAACTTAGAAGTTTAAGCACATCACGACATCGTTAATTTTGCAAAGACATGAATAACACGCAAGGCGAACTGCGGTCAATAATAAAACACGTTAGCGTTTCGGTATGTGCCGAATTTAACGAGCCCCTAAAAATCTTTTGAGAAATTTTGGTACGTTTGTGAAAAGTCCCAAAGGATTTCAAATAATTACCATATCATATAAAATACTTAATGTATTTGTGTCCCTATGAAAATACAAAATGTTTATTAAAGGCTACTTTGATCTGGGTCAAAGTTAGGGAATTCCTGGGGGCGAGGCGTTGATTTGACACTTTAGACCGCACACGGATCAAAATTGCCCCTGGTCCAGTTAACCAAAGAACTCACGGACATAATCAAAGAGAAGATTCATGAAAGCAGACCGTTTCATGAAATTATTAATGTTTCGTATAAATCCAACCATCGGTTTCGTCATGATTGAAAAAATATGTAAACAGCTTCTGACAACATTTGGACTGAAATTAAATACGCCTGTCTAATCGTTATTTATTCTGGTCGGCTCCGAATGTTATATTATTTATTTTGCTCACGCCTCGCAAATAATTAAATTTTCATGTCAAATCAGTACAGCTTCGTCGATCTAACCGTGAAGGAGATATTAATTGTGCAACCAATAGAGTTACTATTCCCTTGACATTTAGTTGGTGTGGTTACCTCGGCACTGTCGACGGTTCGTCCGCGGGAAGTGCGGTAATTAAGTGTGTGTGGTGGCGAGCGCATTAGTTTCATAAAATTAATTAATGAGGTATCATTACCGCACATTAAAGTGTGCTAATTAAAGGTGTTATGTACGGGACGAACCGCAAACTTTCGTACCTAGTTTTATTCAATGAAACGTGTTTATCTGGTGAGTGTTATTTAACCCTACATCTTCGACTTCAATGAAAACAGAAAAATGGATGAAATAGAGCAATCATAGTCTTCGAATATAAAATCCAAACCTCCTACCACATCTCCTGAATCTAATCAAACTAGTGAAGAAGCCACCGGGCCTTAACTAAAGCGATTAATTCGAGCAACCGGTCTACACGATCTAAACCAACGTTATCTACATTCGGAGCGCTGCGTCAACAGTTACACGTAACCCAAGACAACACTTGACAAATTGATGCCAACCTTCAGACTAATAAAACGCCCCGCGATAGACAATAGACTCTAAAGCAAAGCAATTCAACTTAGAATCACTTAGCGAGGCAAAATGTGCAGTCAGTGCCGGTAATGACCTTGCTGTCATGATTCTGGTGTCAGCAAGACCTTCACATAGATACTAAACTTATTGCTTTTAATGCATGCCAGTAGCTATAAGGTTGTTTTGATTAAGAATCGTATTACGTAATTATTTGGATAATTCATAAAGATTGCCTTTATAAATGAAGTGTAAAGGCTAAATAGACTGGCCATCGAAATTTTACTATACGAGAACCAAGAACAAACACTTCGTAATTTTCGACCAATAGTATAAAACCAACATTTAAGCTTCGTGGTATCGGTAGCGACAATATCCTAGAAAGTAGTGTGGTTAACAAGACTAATATTCCGTAGTATGAGTAAGTGCACACTATCGTAATTCTCTCGCATCGAATTCCCGCGTTTTAATTCAAGTGCGGAATATTTTAGCCAAGGGATCCTTTGTTCAAGGCTCTTGCAAGCTCGTTGGCAAAGCAATGGGCGGGCATGCTGACTGGAGCAATATCGCCGTAATTAAGGAACAAGGGTATAGACGACGCCCCTTCCTACAATCTCTAACACTGTGGAATGGAAAAGCGGAATGCTTTTGCGTCCCTTACTGTTCTTGGAATGTTCTATAAAATTTCCCCTAAAATAAGAAATACCTCGTGACAACGAGTGATATTTTTCGCCATTTATTTTATGATGTCGATTTATCTGCAACATGCCAGTAGGCCATAGCTCTAAATAAAAGATTTCTTATGCTTGTGATAATGAACACAACATACAATAGATAACAGATACTCAAGGCAGCAGATCAGCTTGACTGCAGTGATCAATGCACAGATAAAACAATTCACAGCCTAGCTTTACCAGATCAAGATAGCAATACTTAATAAACTTAAGCTAATTAGTTTTTTTAATGATGGTGATACGGTGCCAATCTATAAATTACTTGTGTCATATCAATTTGTAATGGTCTGATTATGCAAAATAAATAATGTTAATTATTCCAATTGTTAGTTCTCATTTAAGCCAATAAAAATCAAAGCGAAAAAATAAACACTTTTGTCAAAGAAGAAGAATGAGAAGAATACACCAAAATAATAAATGGTAGAAATTCTGTACATTGAAGTGGATGTTCACACCAACGATGCAACGACTAAGCCATGGGTGGGTCAGTGTGAGACTAAGTACGACATGGCTCACGACAACGAGGCGATGTATTCTGTGCACGATGGACGATTTAACGATAATGCTAACACCTACGCTGCCCGCTCACACTCTGCTGATGTATTACATACTGTTTAGAACACATTACTGTATCAATATTCACATTTTTAAGCAGTATCAAATAATGAAAAGCCAATACTTATCTAAAATAATTTAGAAGCTTACATTATTATTTAATTAATAAAATAAATAGACGTTAAACATAAATCCTTATAATTAATGATTTTGCACAAGTATTACAAGCATGATGTATTAATTTAATTTTTGCACCTCTCTTTATGCAAAAAAACAGAAAGTAATACTTTATTAGATGATTAGCCAATGACCTGCATTGCTCAACGTAGATACATGGTAACTACAGCGGCTGTTAATATTGCCTCTAGGGTTTACATTAACGTTCAAGGTCCAATCATATTGGTGTGGCCTTCATTACCATCTATTAAAAATCTAGTGAGAGTGACTACAGAATAGGTCAATGGTTTTATTGGTGACTAATAAGATTCTTATATGAATGGTTAGGAAGTCTAGTAGGTGATGTGAAGTGAGTGTGTGGAGGCAGTGGACATCAGCAGAGGTGATGAGCGCGAGAGAGTGCGCGCGTGAGGCATGCGCGCCGCAACAACCACAAAGCCGATGAGGGAACATATGCGTTGACTGTCGACTCACCGAAATGAGACGTTATATTGCCATGGCCGTTGGCCAGAGGCAACGCGGTCACCAAGTCTTGCACTAAAAAACAACGACTATCTTTTAACATTGCATAAATTCATACTAGCTCTATATGAGGAGGCCGGCCCGGCCGTCCTGTCTTATCAAACGTACCAAATTACTCTGATAATTTGTGCCTATTTCTTAAAACTTATCAAAGGAATTATACTCGTTGTTACAGCAATAAAGAGGAATTAACTACACAGTACATGTTATCTAACTATAGTTTTTTAAAGTTTATTATTTCGATACATTATGACCTCACAATCACAGAAAAATAAGTAGGTCAAATTGATAACAACAGTGTGTCTGATAAGAATCTAGTTGGAGTAGTCCAGCTGCGTGCGGCTAAATCGACCACAAGTTCGCTGTGTCAATGTTATGCCCGCCTTGCCAAGTACGCAATGAAGTAAAGACAAAGCTACATTCATAACTATGTAACTATAGTGTGCAGGTAAATAGTGCGCTACTCACCCGAGCTAAAGTGTGATCTCTTTACGTCTCCATTCTCCGAGTCGCCATCGAGTGGCCGTTTCCTCGAGTCCGTGATTTCCGGACTGGGGCAAGTATCCATCCCTGTGTCAGCGGCCATGTTGAATTTCAGGGCAAAACTTTAAACTTGTCTAGCATAATTCCCATTACGTAATTGCTTCAAAATATGTACGATTATGCGGCACTATGCATTATTTAAACATATTAATGGTAACACTTAACACTTATACAACTAGAAACAAAGGAAAATTGAAGTTTTGAATGGTGTAGTTAATGAAATAAGAAGAGAAGTGACACTATGGTTGTTACGTCTAAACGTTTTGTGAACGTTTGTCGATACTGCGGCTGTTTGTGGCGCACGGCCAGCGTGAAGCTAGCTGTGGATGTCAGCCGTTATGTTGGCTGCAGTGTATTTTGACAGTAACCAGCTGATTGTATTAGTGCCGCGCGTAAATATTTATCGATAGATAAACATTGAAAAAAGATGAATTACAAACCTTATTTGCAAACCTGTAGCTTAGGTACAATGCTATCAAAAGGATTAAAAAAATATATAAAATTTTAGGTGATAGGGCAGAACCTTACTGCGATGTTAAATTTATTAATAATTCCATCTTTTTGTAGTTTTTAAAAAATAACACTTGTTTACAAAAAATACTCAGGAACATTCTATATAACACATATGTTTATTCTCAATAACGCGATGATTTTAATAAAATACCTCTGAACTCCACCTTTATGACTACGTAAATTTCAATTTCTTTGTTCAAAATAAATCTATTAAGGTGTGTCATATTTATCGATTGACTTATTTACGTAACGTGTACAACACTATACATACATAATGCGCCAAGGTCGTTCAGGGACCAATCAGCATTCGTTGCGAACTTCAGCATGGTTGGAAAATGAATTTGAGGTGCGCGACTAAATAGTTAAAATAATATATCAATAATAAATCGTAATAATATTATCTTATAATCTAAGAATATTATATTGTTTTTTGATAAGGTCCTTAATACCAGGTGGTTAAACTATTTATAACATTTCCATATTTTGAAGCAACATAATAATATTTTCATAAATTATTTTCTGGTTTTCAAGTTTATATTTGATTTGCATGAGATGATAATAAAATTATCAGTTAAGTTATTTGTGGTTCAAGAAATATCAAGGTGGAACTTTATGCGACTTATTTCTGATTTTTTATTAATTTGAATATGTTAACTTCTCTTAGCATTTCAAATATGGCGCCTTTTATGGACCTAGCAAAATAGCTCAAAACTAGGTCAAGGACCATGGCAAAGTATTTCTATCTCATTTCTGCAACTAGATCAAGAGTATTTTAGGTCATATAGAAATAGGGAAAACATTCTTTCTACTTATTAAAGAAACCTTTTTTGCAGAACTACGGCAAAGCAAAAAGGAGGGTTGTTGAAAATTCGTCTATTAATCTCTGTAAGTCTGTACTCGGAAGTCGGAAATTGCACCAGAATACTATTATGTTTTTTCATGTCTTTTTCTACGGAATTGCGAATTTATTATAAAGGAAAAACTTAGGCATAACGTGATGATATTTTATTGGAGTTCGAAAGTCCCGGTTCTTATATCATTTTATGCCGCATAGCTCCTAGCGCATTGCGGCGAAATCTAGCGCCATCTCTTACTTAAAATTAAGTACTAAAGTATGATACTACGTGCAACTAAAATAGTTATGAAAATATTCTAATATACAATAAATTCGTTATCGTTATATTATAATGTGATGCAGAAATGAGAACGGCAGAAACAGTTGCCAAAAATATCTATATGTACCTACTCTGATAGTAAAATGGTATATAATAAATTAGGTACCTAATTATAAAGCTCAATAACAATTCCTTATCAGCACAGCTACACAATACATATTTAAAATGTTAGAAACTCATTGTGGTTTTGTTGTATAACTTAGCTTTATTTATTGTCGCCTGACGGCCTAAAACATCGTTAATCTTTGCTGATCTAAGATAAAGGAGGTTAATATTCTAGTGTGGAGACCAATGCTATTTAATTTCTGTCTAGACAATAAAGTTGAACTACTAATATTATAAATGCCAAAGTAACTCTGCTGTCTAGTACGCGTTCGCGTAAAACTCACTAGACAGATTTTGATGTATTACGGTACGGTGGAACTCGTGGAACGCTGAATCCCAACGGCAACGATACAACTTTTTCTGATTCTTCAGATAGGAAACACCGGCCTCATCGTTCGCTTAAGCAAAAATCCATACTGATGTGCATACGAGTGTCATATTAACAAATATAAATTAAAATAATTTTATCATACGACAAAGGCATACAATTTAATCTCCGATGATGATGTCGCGGTCAAAAGTTTATTATCACCTCTTTTGAGTCACCCATTACACCAGGAGGTAATGTTAAAAGCCGTTGTTACATGGTAGTGTATCTACAGTGAAAATATCTTAACTAAACTGTTAGAAGTCCGCGTGGCAGATTCACAGATTTGAATAACTTGTAATGTATTGTATGGGACCTTCTCTCGATGCAAACTCTGATGTGACTGTGACGTTTTTCCTGTAATAGGTTGTTTTCTATAAATATTTGATGCCACTTATCTACATCTATACATTTGGTCTTGTCCTTTTGGTTCCGTTATCAACGGTCGGGGACCTGTGTTTTGCCTGTCCCGCCACATTGTTACGCAACATAATAGTGACATGATTAGGATTTACTAGGTCACCACGAGTTGTTGGTCCTACTAAACAAGACAGAGGAGTTCAGGAGAGCATATTATGTAGCGTTACTTGTTACTTCTATTTTCGAATATATTTAACTAGCTTTCGCCCGCACCTTTAGCTTTGCCTGCGTGAATGTCGAAACTTCCACCCCCCATGGGGTTGGAATTTCCTAAAACCATTTTTTACAAATATTTACTCTTCACAAAGAACACACTCTCCGAGTTTCTTGTCTATTGGACCAGCAGTTTGGGCTATAATATCAACAGTTTTTTTTTCTTTTTTTTTTATTACTTATGGGCTTGCTCTTGGTCCCAGACTAGCCCAAGGGCATAGACGGGGCCTACGATGGAGCGAGGTCACCCAAAAGATGCCTATGCACTCGTCTCTTGAATTCATCCGGGTTATATGCATTCGGAAACACAGACAGGGAATTCCATTCTTTTGCGGACAGTCAGTCAGTTTACCATTTTACATTTGATAAAAGATATCCTGCGTCACAAAATAGAAAGTGTGCCAGTAACAGGTCCCTACATTTACTAACAAGTAACACGAAAACAAAGTTATCATGCATTTGTAAATGGAGGTAATTAAAGCAATTAGTATTTAGAGCAGTTAGCAATGCGATCGGAGCTACTTTACAAATGAACAAACAATACCCTAATAAGGCGAAAAATGAGTATCACCTATGTTAGTTAATAGTTACACGATAACGACTTTCAAAACAAATTAAATTATTCTGTTTTTAACTTATAACTTAAGTTAAGCAGCTCGTATGAATGGAATAGATAATAACTTTTAAATAAAAAAAAGCTTTTTCCAAAAAAAGGTAACCGACTTCACTTCAAAAACTAAAAGCACAAAAATAACTATTTCGGAAGTCGGTGGCAACACAAATCGACCGGCAGAAGAGAAGCCACCGACTTCCGAAATAGTTATTTTTGTGCTTTTAGTTTTTGAAGTCGGTTACCTTTTTTTGGAAAAAGCTTTTTATTTTTTTACTTTTTAGTTAGAGTCCCAATGTCTGGCTACGTTTTAGAGTAACTTTCAAAATAAAACTACTTATAAGCTTATAAAACGAAATTGGCCCAGAATGTAACAAACACTTTGCTGAAAACCGTATCCAAATCGTTTCAGCCAAACGTGAGATAATCGCGAACAAACATACATACATACAGGTCAAACAGAGAACCTACTTTTTTTTGAAGTCGGTTAATAAATGAAACTTTACTTCATTATCTTCCTTCGATGGTTGGTAGCTAACTAATAAATACGAGTAAGTACATCTAAAATTCAAGCTGCACCTAAAACACTGGCCAGAGAGACCCAGACTTATTCTAGAAGGATCTCTTTACTACGTCTACTATACAATATTTTTTACCTTCTGCATCATATAATCTGAGATAAGCAAATTTGCAGGAAAACCAATGGAGACCGACATGTCTCATCGATGCTGAACTTAACTGACGGCCGTTGTTAGGAAGGAAAGGTTCTCGAGTATCGATCAAGTGGGCAAGTCTCCCGTAAGATTGACGGTTGGCAAGGGATAGGTATTAGTGGTAATCTTTGAAAGAGTCCAGCTGTAGATAGTCATTTTTCACCCGATATGCTGAAAGCGGTAATAGAGAAATGCACATGAACATTCCCAAACGGCCGCGCGCAAGTGTCTTTCGCGCAAGTGTACCAGATCCTTTTAAATCTCTACTTATTCTTGAGATACAGTCAACACTAGACTTCAAGCACGGGACCCTAAAACTGAATATTGTGTGAGCATAACGAACAGATTAATAACCTCGCGGCGTGGTGGTGATTGCCGGCAGCCCCGCCTAGTCTGGAGGCCCTCAGTGCGTGTCAGCCGAGTTTTAACAAGTCACGCACAGCCACGGGCACACTTGCCAAATTATTGCAATCAAACCAATTTCGGTTGATATTTAAGCTTTGTGGGTCATTTTTTGTAATCTCGATGAAATCTCTGATTTTGATCCATATCTTCTTTCATGTGTGATTTTAAAATACTCAGTTTTACTTAATAAGGATAAGTAGTTCCTACAAGATGACAGACACTCCACCGCCTGAGATACCACCCTGACTAACAGTACCGTTAGTTAGAGGCTCGTGGCTGTTAGATGGCACCCCCGCTTTAATCTGTAAATCTGTTTTAACTGACTTAAAAAGGAGGAATTTCCGAATTCGAATTAACTACCTACATGCATGCTTTCAGTACTTACTGCTAGGGTACTGAAAACATGCATGGGTTAGGTGCCCACTTCTGTCGGAGGAATGTGGCATTTGTCTCCTGTTGCCGTTGATGCTATTTTCCTATTTTCCTCTGAAAATGATTCGATACTTATAGCAATTGTCGAGCCTGACACTTTCGATCGAAAGTAATCTTATAAAAGAGAGCTTTTATAAGATTACTTTCGATCAAAAGTGTGTGTGTGTGTGAGACCACTTTGCTAAGGTAGATAAGAGTATCTACCTTAGCAAATTGGTCTGGTAGTGGTCTTATGTGTACTGCAGTCGTAATCAGAACAACAATTGCCAAGAATATGGACACTAGACCAACCGCAAGTGTACGGTCCGCGCAGTATATAGTTGTTTAGTGATCGGACGCAGTTTCACAACAGCTCGTGTGATGCGCGGCCTCGTGCTGACCTGGCGTCGCGAGCCAGTTAGATACGAGCTATCACATATCATTCATTCATTAATCAGTATTAACGCCAATACTTAACGCGGTATCAGTTACACTGTTACACAGACTCACGGTGTGGTGTGCCTAGACTAGATTAGGTATAAGTACTTACACCCCCATGGTTAGTGTTTACAACCGATGATAAGTGTTGACACCATCAAGTAAGTACTTATACCCAATGGTAATTAAGTAGGTACTTAATTACCATTGTACTTCATATAGTAAGTACTTTTACCCAGATGGTAGGTGCTTACAATCTGATGGAATAAAAATATCGAGACGAACAGACTGTTCAAAATATCGAAACAACTATAACAACTATGAAAATTAAACTTTAACTCAATGACACAAGGAATGTTTCAGAATGCAGACAGCTAAGCACAACTGCCATTCTAACAAGAACTTTGTTACGTTGACATAGAGTTGATTTTTTTTTGTTTCGATATTTTATTCCCTTCGTCCCGATATTTTTGGCGCACAGCAGTAGGTACATAATTTTAGTGTGTAGTATGACTGTGTGATCAAATTAAGCTAGTAACAATATCGTAGTCATTCGTAGTGTAGGGGAAATTAAAGAAAAATAAACAAATTCAGTATAAAACTAGCCTTTAATATTGCATTGAATTAGTACAAAATCACGCTCATTGCACGCATACAGCTCAGCTGTAAGGTCACGTCGCCGGTTGAGGACTTTCATATCAATTACAAGTTTCATATGATTAGCGAAGTATTTTAAGTTGCTCATTCACTAGAATATTTGTCTGAATATAACATTATGGTGCCGATTCTCTTATTCGTAAATTTAAGTTAAGTGCATCTTTCTCTTTCTATTGAATTAAGAAAAGGACAGAAGATTTAATATTAGATAAGTCCTGTCAAATTTAGACACTCCATTATAGACGCGATTTAAAAACATGGCGTCTAAGTATACGTCAATTTTCGTCAGGCGCTGTCTAATTTGCCAGGATTAAACCAAAATGTATCTTCTGTCCTTTTCTTTAAGAAATGGAAAGAGAAAGATGCATTTAACTTAAAATTTAGTTAAGTTTGTGAACAAGAGAATCAGCACCTATATTGGCTAATGAGTTGTTTGGTTTTCACTCAAAAATTTATCAATCTTCTCTCTCAATCTAAGTTGTTATGTTACAAACAAATATTACTAATGTGGAATAACCAGTAGTTAAAGATATAAGGTTGTTTGTAAGTACGTAGCTTGGTGATCACCTAGATAACTAAGGCTTAATTATACCTTATAAAAACTGTTTGAATTGACCTTTCCTTTTTAATCTATGTGAAGTTACGTTTGTACAAAATATTGCTGAAAAATGTGTAGATCCGTATATCGTAGAATCGCGTCATCTCAACAAAATAATGCACCTTTTTTTACCTGCAAATGACATAGTAACAATACAAATTTTGTTTATTTTAATTTTGTACTAGTTTTTTTAGCTTATAAGAACATCCTTTGTAGTTCAGTAAAACAATGGTAACCAACAAACAGATTCACACATATTCCCACTAGTCTATCATATCTTATGTGAAATTGGCACTGCTATACTATAGTCTTGTTGCCTTGTGTGTCACCAGGTAAAGAGGCAGCTACGTCCTTTTTATATAAACAAAACATCCCGGTACCGTACACATAGTATCCGGAAGAATATCGAGTTTCACATATATTATGCCAAATGAGTGACAGAGGTTTATTAAACTCGTGTTTAAAATTAGTTACGTCCGAGCACTGTACAGTTATAACCTGGTTCATTAAAGACAGGAATCTTAAATGGCGGCGCTTATCATGTTCTCTCGCTCGCACACTAGTGCCGTCTATACTCAATCGCGCGCGTACCGTCAACATAAAAAAATAATCTTGATTTGCTATCACGCTGCCTTAACGCGATCAGTGATCCTTTTTACGAATATCTTGTTAGTTTTCTGTTATTTTTTGTAAAGTCGGCACTGTTTTCGATGAAAACAATAAAAATTCTTTATAATATTTTTGAATAAAAAAAAAATAATAACTTTAAATTTTATATGCTGACTGTACTATCTGTCAACGCAAGTCCATGCCGCCATTTAAGATTCCTTTCTTTAATGCACCGGCTTATACTGGTATTTATTAGACACAGGTTAAAACAGGGATAGAAGCGAAGGAATGTCACGGATTTACCAGTTTGCCTCGTTCATTTATGGATTAATTATTTGATAATGAAACTTACGCAATACAATAGTTGCGTATATTATTATCAGCTGGTAATGACAGATCTTATTTTGTTTTAAAAGTATTTTGTCAAATCGTAGGTTCAAGGGAGTTGTAACATTTTCTACCCCTCATCGACATAAGCTAGAGATTCCTAACAGTGACTACAGAATTAAAATTATTTTTATTTTTGTACTTTGAATCAAAATTCTCACTATATTTTCTAATGTTATTTTAACAAGTGATTCTGTACAGGAGATTTTGAGTATTACTTTAAAAGGTGCCGTGTATTTTGTTGTTAATTTTGTTTCGTAAAAAAGATATTTTTTACACTTTTTACAACATTAACATTACCTACCTAGTTTCTCATTAGAGGTAGAAAACGTTACAAAGCAATCTTGAAAGTAAAATAGTTACAAAATCAATATACTATTCGTATTTACATAGCTCCCACAATTTGTTTCAGACTAGATGCTGATACACGGGGTCACAGGTTCGTTCTCGAGTCGGGTCAAATAGGATTAAATGCTTTACTTGTAAAACTATGTATCAGCATTACAGAAGCGGGATCTAACTGTTCTATGACAACTCATTAAAATAGTCCCGCAACATTAGATTTCGATAAAAACCAATTAAATATTAAGTAATTAATTACAATTAATAAAGAAGAGAAGAATATATAACATAATTTATAAGTGCATATTTCTATATTTTAGTTCCCAACTTGGCCCGCAACGCTTTATCACCCTATTTCATTAAAACACCATAGTGACACCACCAGTCACGGCATCAACAAAATAAGTACAGTTTTACGTAGAGTATTTTATCTACAAACTCATTGCCGCAACAAAAATCAATGCCGTTGGCCGAATCACCCGGCAATCTTAATGAAATAGAGCTCTAATAAAAATGCAACATATGTATAACGAAGTATGTACAAAGAACAGTGAGAGCCGCAGTGCCGGCACTCCGGCTGTCTAGTGCTACGCGGGCGCCGGCAGCGGCACGGCCGGCACAGCGGACGGCACGAGGTGGTAGGTGAGCCACCACGACAGCAGCGGCTGTGTGATGGCCACGAACAGCAGGAAGTACACTCGCCGCTTGGTGCCGCCCGCGGCCGGCTTGTTCCAGGCTTCTGCGTAAGGGTTGGGCGAGTAGCCGGCCGTGTAGCCGTATTGCTGCTGCTGTTCTGGTGCGTGCGACCCTGATAGTAACTGGAGACGGAGGGTTTTTACCTGGAAAAAGGTGGAATGGTAAATCTTGTGTGGAATTGGCAATAGCGGAGTGGTTAGGCTACCGCTCAGGCACCAAAATAATTTTCTTTTTAATTACTAGCGTAATAAGGGTGTGGGAGTGGATGCTGAAGGAACGTCGTCCAGAGGGCCTGTAACGGCTAAACCGGCACTAGTCTACAAGCATTATAACAGTTTTTACGTCGAGAAATATATCACCACTGTTTCGGGATTTAGAAAGGATATTTTTATGATAACATAAACGTGGTTGTATGTTGTAATTTATAATTTAGTTAAACATACATTTATCGCGAAGAAACCCTCACGGTAATGTAAGTATACATTTATTGGATTAAAATCCGTCGCACTTTTCAAAACACTTAGAAGCAATGGGTTAGTAATGCTTTTACTTACATCAAATAAACACCAAAAAAAAACTCACCAAAAAGTAAGACAACGCAAAGCTGGTATACACAAGGCTGCAGTAATACCCCGTCTTTCCCAACATAAGTCCGGCCAGCAAACTTCCAATCATGATGATGTACTTGTACCCCGAGAAGGCCAGCAGGTCCAGCGTCTTGAGGTGCGTGCTGGTGTTCGTCACGTACAGCGTCACCAGGTACATGATCATCTCGAAGATAATGTAGGCCAGCGCTGAGGAGGCTTGCATGCCTATCTGTTCAGGGGAGAAGCGGTGTTGGAGACCTGGAAAGGGTGAAATTATATTTATATTGCTTACTAGCTTTTGCCTGCGACTTCGTCCGCGTGGATTAATAGTTCCCGTTCCCGGGGAATTTCCGGGATGAAAACTATGTCCTATGTCCTTTCTCGGGTCCCAGACTATATCTGTGGCAAATTTCATTCAATTCGGTTTAGTGGTTCAAGCATGAAGAAGAAATAGACAGACAGAGTTGCTTTCGCATTTATAATATTAGTACAAATAATAATGAGGCTGGTGTTTTCTGACTTGGTCAGTTAGGAGACACTGGCCTTATTGTTCGGAGCAGTTCATCTCTGACAAGAAACATCCAGAGGTCAAAGTTTACGTCCATACAACAGATTAGATGTCAAAAAATATATATATTGCGTCAGTTAGATTACCAAAAAATATTGGACGCGTATTTTTTCTTTTTTATCGTCGTGTTGCTACATATTTTATTTGACTAGAAAATCATTTTTTTAAAACCGCATCGGGACTCGAACTCGCGACCACAGGCCTGCAGTTACGTTGCTGATAAGGAGCCACAGTGTTTTTGTTTAATGCTTACATTGTGAACTTTGGCTTTTTCTATCACGCGATGTTTCCTGTGGTGATAATGATTTTTATTAAATTATAATTATTAATAGTTGTAACCTGTGGATTCACTCTTATGATACTTCCTCTTTCTGGGTTACCAGTGCGGTCCGCGTCTGTAGGTCGTATCGTGATGTTATACAAGACTACATATTGAGTAGGCTACAGGCCTTACTCAATAAATGGGCAATTCAACCCATTTTTTTATTTGTACCAATAGTTCCTGAGACCAGCTTGTTCAACCCGCCAACCAAACAATGAACTCTTCAGATTTCTACTATAGTATAGATAGATTTTAATTATTTTTAAACTAGGTATATTATTTAGTTGATAAGTTGTAGAAAACAACAATTCTTTAATTAAATCTTCGAACACACGTGATTCGAGACGCAATAGGCAGACAATAGCAGCCCGACAGCCGGCTGTCGGTTGGTCGACGAAAGGTTAAATAAATACGGCTTATGCCACAGACAGTTCCATTCATCATCATCATCATGACCACGTACCGAGCATGAAGCCCGCCAGCAGCACATATGTGACGTAGCCCATGGAGGGGATGTAGAGGTCGGGCGCGTTGATGTCGTAGCGCGGCTGCACCGGCGTGTCCTGGTCGTACTTCACCATCCACTCCTGGAATCAGAAGGTGATGTTAGCTATCTTCGAGTTCTGGTTTGGTTCTTAACCACGATGATAAACATGCCAAAAGTATGGCACGCGCTTGTTGCCAATATCTATATTTTCTACTACATGGCATTGACCTTTGGTCTAACAACTGAGTAAAAAGTGCATACTGCAGGTTTTACGGAAACCTGCAGTTTTGCCTGCCGACGGCGAGCGATGGGTAGCTCGCCGCCCGACCAGAACTAGGCCCGCGTCGACGGCGCGTTTTGTTCCACACGCGCCTCAAAGCGGAGTCAAAACTTCACGGGGCCCTCTGGGGTGAATGCCTGGTTGCGGAATTGTTTGAAAGAGTTACCGCGGCCCCGGAACATAAAGGGCAACCGAAGGAACAAAGGTGGGTTTTAGTCAGTAAAAGTCTGACACTAAGGGCGGGAGAAGTCATTTGATGATTTCCCATTCACAAAAAAAAGACTTTTATGAAAAAGTTACAAGTAGTAAGTAAGTTAATTAAAAAATCATTGGATTAGATGAAAAAAAAAGTAACGATTTTATGCTGTTAAAGTATTAAAATAGATGCATTTTTCTTTGGGAATATTGTTAACCCATCGCCCTCTTTAAGAATAATTGCAATACTTTACACAAATATGCCCAAAGGCTGGACTAAGGACTTTGCAAAAGTTTCCAGGTCCTGTTGTCAAGTGGTGTAGGATGGCATTTGTCCTCCAGTGGACCTTGGTCTTTTGGATGATATGATGATGACCCTCACCTTATGCGTGTAAGGAAACATGATGAGCAGCAGCTTCCGCAGCACGTATCTGGTGTCCACCGCGAAGTAGTACCGCAGGCGCGACACCGGCACGTACTTGTTGAGCTCGCGCTGCACCACCTCGCGACTCTGTGCCGCGAGCTGGTTGCCGTACTGGAGGGCCATGTCCTGGGGAAATGACATGAAATTGTTAGTTAAGTAGGATATTAGGATCACTTTTACACAATTTCATTATTTGGTGTTATTTATCTATAATATGTATTTAAAAATTATACAAGTACTAGCTTTTGCCCGCGGCTTCGCTCGCGTTAGAAAGAGACAAAAAGTAGCCTATGTTACTCTCCATCCCTTCAACTATCTCCACTTAAAAAATCACGTCAATTCGTCGCTCCGTTTTGCCGTGAAAGAAAGACAAACATACAGACAGACAGACACACTTTCCCATTTATAATATTAGTATGGATTGATTTTATTATATAATGATTTTATTATATGTATTGATGTATTGATTAAATAATGGTGCTTTTAATATTTTTTTTGTTTTAGTATGGCCATCCTGGACTTTTTTTTAAAACTAACAGCCCATTGCATAACATTTCCTTTCAACGATCTTTTCTTCAAAAGTTAGGTGACAGCAACAATGACAGTATTGCCAGAATACACGTGAATCTAGATTGTGATAATGTGGGGGGGGGGGGGGGGATCGATACAAATCTTTTATGAATAAAGGTGATATGGTTTAAATAAATTTTGTTTACATTAATAGGTAAGTGATACGAAGTTCACCGGGTCATCTAGTATGTATATAATAGTAAACTCACTGCCTGATATCAACGTGTTTGTTAACATATAACAATAACTAACTAAATACATTAAACTTGGAGGGTTTATTCTTTGTGAAGAATATAAAAAATAGCCCTAAAGGGTTAAAATAGTAGGTAGAAGTTCGACATCCACGCGGGCGAAGGCTAGTAAATATTTTAAATCTAGATATTTTTTTTATCTTAATATTATTTTTGTACGTTGGAAATAAGAAAAGCTGTTACAGTATTATTTTTTACAGCATATTACACGCCTTTTTGTTATTTCAAACCGTATTAAATGGCTTTTATTTGCATGATTTGGATTTATGAAAATGATTCCATTCATATTTTGAAAACAATTAAACATTACTTATTTGTGTCAGGTTTGACGGGTTGTAACCTCTATGGTTGTAACTGTTTTGACACTTGATTTGCCGGTTACTATGACAACGACATCCAACAGAACATGGACAACTTTTATATGGGAAAATGGAATTGTTGTTTTACTCTATCTTTCTCGCAATTTTAGAGACAAAAAGTAGCCTATGTTACTCTCCATCCCTTCAACTATCTCCATTTAAAAAATCAAGTCAATCCGTCGCTCCGTTTTGCCATGAAAGAAAGACAAACAGACAGACAGACAGACAGACACACTTTCCCATTTATAATATTAGTATGGATGTATATCAGTTGTCTGATTACCATAACACAAGCTCTGCTTAGCTTGGGATCAGATGGCCGTGTGTAAGATGTCCCAGGATATTTATTTATTATTGATAATGTTAGTCTTTATTGTTTGGTTATGATTATCAGAGCTAATGCTAATGTGGTGAGGAATGTCGATGTGAAAGTCTCATGGCTTGGCTTTAAAGAAAACCCGATTTAAGAAACTCTGTCCCCAGCGGTTTAACTCGCGTAGTTCCCGTTCCCGGTAAATTTTCGGGATAGAAACTATCCTATGTCCTTTCACAGGCTATGGTCTATATGTGTACCAAATTTCATTAAAATCGGTTCAGTTATTTTGGCGTAAAAGTAAGACAGACAGACCGAGTTACTTTCGCATTTTTAATATTAAGTATGGAAGTTTGAATAGTATAGCCATAACACGGTGTTACGGGTTAAGGGAGTAAAGATGTAATTAAATGGAATTCAGCTAGTTCAATATAATGTTGTATGCCACCAATTGCCAATCAAGTAGAATATTTTTTATAAGCTGGCAATTCACAATTCCCCAATAGATTTGATATGACAGATAGGTATGGAGATTTATTACACTTATTTGCTCTGTTGATTGAGTTGATAATAATAAGGTGTTGACTAGTCCTGGTCTAGAGTAATTTGCCAAAAAAAACTAAAATATAAAAAATATATGAATTTAATTAAATATATTAATTATTTTTCCTTCTAATTTTAATATTAGCTAATCAGGGAACTCGAGGAGGTTCACATTGCCCTATACTAGATACCCTTATGTATTTATGTATTTTACATTATTTGTCATAATTTAATTTTAAGATAAAAATGTATTGTTATTGCACACAGGCATATCCTATATTGCAATCTCTTTTATAGAATTAAGGTTTGCTGGAAGATAACTCAACTTTGGGTTAAGCTCGCCTTTGTACATAACTCATTTATGTTTGCTGTTTTTTTATGTGTATTGTTTTTTTCTTGCAAGTGCAATAAAGAATAAAGGAGATGGCAATATAGGCCTCAATGTATGTAGTGCAATACCTCTGCTACATCTGGACATATACATTATCCATACAGTTTGTAAGATGTATTTTTACCTGTACAATGGGCTGATGTAACATTGAGCCGAGTTGTGCTGGGTTTGGCATCGGAGACTGAGAGTAGCCAGGCATGAATCCAAAATCTGAAACACAAACATTTCATTTGAGTGAATATACTTTAATATGTCATGACGACTTTCATTCCATACCTTTTTTTACTTCCTTAGGACCCATTCTTTTTTTCAACTTTCATTGTTGTCATTAAACTTAATTTTGAGCAACAAATAAAAAAAATCTATGCAACATAATGAATCACTTGATGAAAATTATACAAACATGTAAATTATGAAAATATTATGCTTGGTGAAATATATGTGGCATACCTACTAATTGGCTTTAGCAAACATCAGAAGTCAAGAACTAATTCAAAGTAATGGGTACAGCTATTATAAAAATCAAAGTAATAGGACAGTTCAACTTGTTCGAAATTCGGTATTATTATTGAGACATTGTTTTGTTTACAACTATCAGCAACACTGCACAAGTGAAACTTACTTCCGGCTGGTGGAATCGGCGCACCAAAGTCCTGTGAGTTTTCTAATTGGATTCCTTCTTGGTACGGAGGTGGGGGTCCGGCGGGCTGGTACCCGGGGGTGTGGTACGGCGGGGGCGCCGGGCTGAAGGCCGGGCTCGGCGACGGCGCCCCCATCGCCGACACGTCGCTCACACGCTTAGCCTTGCGGATCCCGCCCCCCTGGCCCACTGCAAACAGAAAGAGAAAGGTGGGAAAGATAATAGCTATGCTGTAAGTCAGAAGAATGTAACTGTGTAAGCAGACACTGTGTTCATAACAGGCTTCTGATGCTTCGATAAATATAGAATATCTTCACAACATTTAGGTCACTCGAGTACACAAATGAGTAGACAGTGTTACGAAATATATCATGGTGTGATAAGTTCACTCGATGTAATGAGAAATTTATGAGCAATTGTTAAATACAGCCAGAGCATGTCGGTAACAGGTGACTATGATGTTGACGAGGAAAAAACCCTTTACCGTTTCTGGAAGCGTTGAAATTCATTATATTAGTTTATTATCAGTCTACTGGGAAGGCAATGACATAGTAAAATGTTCAATTAACACGATTTATTTCTGATTCCACTGATTGAAACACATCACCAACGTCTCAAGCTGTCGCGGTTTGACAATTGACATAAGGAGCATGACAGAATGACACAAAACTTTGTGATTTTGATTTGTAAGTGACAGGCAGCATGGATTATTTTACATTTCTTTGCGCAGTAATTGAAATATTTTTCATTTGATGGTTGGAAACTAAATTAAGAGATTGTTTAAAAATCGTCAATAATATAAATTTAAAAAATTACGCTACATTTCATGAGAAATTTAATTGAAAATTACCCAAAGAAATGCTAAAAGGCAGAATATTATGCTATTTGCTTTGCGTGTGTTGAAACGTAAAAATTACATTTCAACATAATGCCGTGTTTGCATGTTTATCAAACTAAACATGTGAATCGCTATAAAATATATAATACATATTTATATTATTAAAATCTAACTAACCATCGGTAATGATTAATTTATTTTTATATAATAATCTGCTAAAACTGCACTTGAAATCTTTGCTTGTAGAAGTCATGAACTAGAGTGCATTTATTTCAATCTTCAATCATAAATAATGCAATGAATGAAAAACAATGTCAATCAATCAAACAAAAACCAATGTCAAAGAAATGTCATTTCGAAAGTGCGACGAAGGTTTTGAGTGATAGGATAGCTTTGTTTTGTGAATTAATTGTGTGTTTTCCTCAACAAAATTGTTTTTGATCAGATTCAGGATATCATAAAAACCGTAACTGTGTTACTGATTGAGCTAATTCTGTGAGTGCATTTAATATGGCTTTGACGAACGTGCTGCTATTGAGTCAAATAGCAGGCTATGTGATCGGCCTCATATTATCGCTATGTATCATAGTGCCGATGAGCATGCACCTGGATGAGTTCAAGTAAGTTAAACTGCACAATGTGGTCAGGGTTGACAACCCATATTACTCTGATTTTAGCCTCTGTTACTCAGAAACTAAGTTTATTACATGTTCCAACAGTGGGTGTCCCTACGGGAAAGCTATTCATAAAGCTTTATAAATCTAGCATTATATGAAAATACAAAAATGATAAACCAGAGATTGGCAGTTGAGTAGTTTAACTGGCAGACACAGTTTACATACATGATGTAGAATTGGATCAACTTCATTTAGCTGGACTATTGTGAAAGGAACTGTTTGATACATACATCACTATGAGTGAGAGGAAAAATGTTTCATATTCAAACATTTTGAAACATCACATTTATGTAAAATTATAGAAATATTTTTACAGAAATTACATATCTAGGTATATCGTAACAAATTGATATGATTCAGAACCATGTAGGTTTCTGTATTTGTGTTTATAAACGAATTGTCCCTAATACTAAAGATTTATGGCTTGTTGACTTCCCTTGCTAAGCACTTGTTAATTAGGCAGTAAATGATTTTACCGATCATTATTCTGTTGGTGATATGTTTTTTTGTTATCCTATAACGTTTCAATAATTATCCTTTTAAAGTAAAGCAGAATTTACCCTGTATAGTATTAATTTATTTAGGTACGAAGGTTTTAGTTCGCACATCATTTGTGTGTGTATATGACTGTAACATCCATACTAATATTATAAATGGGAAAGTGTGTCTGTCTGTCTGTCTGTTTGTCTTTCTTTCACGGCAAAACGGATTGACTTGATTTTTTAAGTGGAGATAGTTGAAGGGATGGAGAGTAACATAGGCTACTTTTTGTCTCTTTCTAACGCGAGCGAAGCCGCGGGCAGAAGCTAGTTGATTATAAGTAGAAAAGCCACATATTCATTTGTTTTTATTGTTACCTACTTAAAGTTCGTACCTCACCCACACACACATGTACAAAATAATATTGCACTATTGGAAAACTTATTAAGAGTAGTATATTATGTAACAAGTTTGGTTATTTAAGTTCTTGGATAAATTTCCTACACTTAAAAAAAATAAAATTTTATAATCTATGCTCCTACGTTTTTCTTTTTGGGGTAGTAGTAAAATTTCCGCCACCATTTTGTTTATTGCATAATGACTGAGGGGTTCAAATTTGTTCATACAAAAGCAGTCTGTAAGTAATAAAAATAAGGACTTTAATGAAATGGGATACCCTGACAACCGGCTGTCGGTTGGGTGTCAAGGAGTTAAACTATATTACTCCATTATCCTAGTATTCCTTTAGAATAGTGCTTGTTCTTAGTAAGTTATTATTGTCACAAGTTTCTCATAAAGTATTGTTTTCAGTGGTCACTGCTTGCTGTTCTCATACGGCGAGTGGCAAACAGAAAACGGTCAGCTGGCTGTGAACTGGGCGAACAGGGCCTACTGCAACTATGTCATTGTGGTTGGAGTTCTCATGTTCTTGGCGTGCAGCATTCAGATCTACAGGTATTATTATGTTGATATGAGTAAGAAGGCTTGCCTTATTTCATTAAAGATAAGCATGATATTGTTTGCAGACAATGCTTTACTTTTAACTAAACTTAGATGTTAGTAACTGTTCACTAATTGTATAGTCAAATTGTTAATAATTTACTTTTCAATAAAATTATAATTAAACTATGTAAAAAACTCATATTGCGCGGAAAATTCGTGGTAACAGATTAGGACACAGCCATTTAGTTTACTTTTACTACCAATTTATTATTTCTCTGAAAGGCAATTGTTTAATCTTATTATTCATTCATGACTCACTATAAGTTCCCCACTGTTGTTGACCTCGTCTGCCTGTACATACTAGTGTTATCTATGACACTACTATGAAGTAATTTCAACAAGCAAGTAGATATAATAGATTTTTGAGACAGAAATAAAATCTTGAAGTCAATCACTAAAAGGAAACAGTATACAGAAAAATAAATACAAACATTGTACTGGTAATGAGTTTTAAAGCAAAGGAAGTGGTCACCTACCCAAGACAGACCTTATAAAATTTATCTATCTAACATTTTAACAACTCTGATAAGAGTACAATTTAGCAAAAGGTTTGCAGCTAGCAGCTTTTCATGTTCGAAAACAAGACAGATATTGCTATTACAAAAAAAAAAACAACATTACAACACTCAACAACATGAAGCTTTGTGACATACTTTCCTCTATCACATTTCCTGGTAATGACACAATAACATTTTATTGTCTGTTTGACCCTATGAACAATATACCTACATTATGCTGTTAGTGCAGTGGTTGAGCGAATATCTGCTAAGCTGCGTGTCGCGGGTTCATTTCCACAATAATTTTGTCTTAAATCCACATAGCACACATGGCTGTTTGTGTATACTTGTACACGCATCCACAATATTAAAAAAAAAAAAAACTGTTGGGAAAGGCCTGCCTTTCAACGGCCAACCGACAGCCGGCTGTCGGGCTGCTATTGTATCGAATCACGTGTTCGAAAGTTTAAAAAACAAATTAACTTCATCCACAGATTGTCCATGTTCATGTACAAGGGTCTGGACAGCTCGTTCCTGTCAGCGTTCCTGGAGGCCGTGGGCTGTATGATGCTGTGCGGCTTCTCCCTTTCCGCCGCCGTTATGGTCACGCTCGGCTTCATGACCTGGTGCGACACTATTGTGAAGAGGTTCCTCAGGTACGGTTAAAAACACACCACAGCCCTGTTTGTCGAGTACCGCTATCACCGGGAACAAGGTGACGACGCCGAAATGGCGATACATAAATTTACAAAGGCCGCGTGTCCAGTTGTCCACCGCACGTCACGTCGCCTCATATAAAAGTCAGCCCAAAATAATCTCGTTCTTGATGGCGGCGGTGGTATACTAACGGCCTTATAGTTGTAACAACCATCCAGCATGAGTCATGACACCTATGTAGGAACATAAAAGTGGGTCATCGCGTCACAAGTAAGTGTAGAAGGTTTAAAAAAAATAGTGTAACTATGCATTTGGTGAGGTTTTTTAATAGACAGTTTTTAGATTGCTACGTGGTCACGCCAAATCCTTTTCAATATGTTCTGGTGCGACATGGTGGCGCTTTTGATAACAATTCGTCTGTAGCTTTTGGAGTAGGTGATTTAATGATGTCGTTATATTTTCAGTTGTGAGGACGCGGCCGGTCAGAATATTATCGACAAGGCAGCCAACATAACCACTAACGGCTTTTACATGGAAATCGGCTCATCACAGGTACTAGCCTTATTGTTTAGTTTACTTTGACGTTGCGCTTTTAAATGTTTAATTCGCCCACGAAATATGAAACTTCTCAATTTTCTTGCAGTTGCATGTAAAACATAAAAAAAATGTGGTATTTTATTATAACAACTTTCTTGTTGGTTTTGTCCTGCAAATATCTGGTTTTAGAGGTCACTGTTGAAAGTTTTTAATATAAATAGGGATTTATAGACGTATTTAACGAGACTTTATTTCCATCAGTTCGGCACGTGGGCAGCTTTCGCGACGTGGGTGGGTTTAGCAGTGTTTTCCACCATCAAGGTGTGCCGGTACCATCAGCTGGAGAACATCCAGGTGTCCATGTACCGCGAGAGACAGCGACTGGTGAACGAGAGCGGCTCGCCCGCCAAGCAGGACGGACGCTCCACGCCACCACTCGAAGCCGCACAATAGGACACTCGTATGTATGGAGAAATTGGCTAAGAATGTATGTTAGGAAAAGTGATTTATCTTAGCATTGTAAACATTAAACCGCACCCTTATTTACAACTCATTTTGACAACTACGAAAGTGTTGTGGACGTCAAATTGTCACCACGGAAGTGTAGTTTACTGTCCATGTCCCATCGTAATTAAATGGACGACTGGAGCGTCAAATGCTATGCGAAATTATTTCTCCAATTTGTTCGATCTAGCAGGAAGTTGTCAAATTACTTGATAATATCATTTTTACACTGGAAAGGGTTTCGAAAGGCTGAGGAATATAAAGAGGGAATTCTACTTTTAGGAACGTTCATATTCTATCTAATCTTTGTCTCACTCAATCTAAGAAAACCATCTATACCGATGGTACCTACATTTCATTGTCATTAAAAACGAGATAACAGCGATTTCGAACGTTTTTACGAGATTGGCCTCCTAATTGTTTTAAAAATGAGTTAATATCATTTCCCCTTCGTTGAATAAGACTGGTGTAACATTGTTAGCTGAATGCAGTCCTTCATAATTCTTGTAATAATTAAATTATACGAGACATTGCTTTAGTTACAATGTAAAAGAGGTCACTACGTTTTCCTGCTTTTCTGTGATGAATAATATTAGTCTGAATACATATTTTTAGCGTGACTAATTTAAATAAATGTTTTATTATTTTCAGTAATATATTTTTATTATATAAATTGCATGGAAGAGCTTATCGATCACAATTTTATCTAATATATTTTATTCCAAGACGATTTGATAATTACAATTTTATTAACGGTTAATTAATTGGCAGTCAATGGCTCCTTGGGATGAAGACTGGGCTTTCGATGATAATTAGAAATATGATTGTTATAATGAACTATGTGATAATAACTTAGTTTTCGATTGTTTTGTACAAACTAACGCTTTTAAACAACATTCACAAAGTAATATATATTTAATGTAATACAATCTGAGATAAGCGAAAACAAGGCGTATCTCAGATTGGCGTCTTTTATTATTTATAGCAAGTGTTAGCTTTCATTTATTTTAATACATAAGTACTGTATAAGTCCGTAATTAGGGCACGTAGAATTTGCACACAAATACCGATTAGCATTAAAAAAATGGAACTTATTGCAATTTGCGAATGTTTATACAATCTATACAATGTAAATAGCTTCGCCACGGGTTCACAAAACACCTTCTAAATCAAATATATAGTAAATAAACGAAGTTAAATATTCAGAAAATTAATGTAACAACTCGACTGTGTCTAAATTACTAATGTATGTGTCCGTCACAGTAGATAACTTATTGTTGATTTGTGTAATGTTATCGTATGTACTAAATAGTTTTATATTTACCACTAAGATACGATTAAAACGAATAAAGGAATCAAGAATTTAAAATAGATTTTTATTCTATCTTGGAAACTATACAAATTGCATTAAAATAACTTTATTATTATATTATCTAATAACTATATTATTATATTATAAAAAAATAACAGGTCCATACTTAGTTTATTTAAGTTGGAGCCTTGGAGGTAGATAAGAATTTTCTAATTTGTTTAAATAATCATCATATAAAAGCATTTCATCTAGATATTATGCTAAAATAACTTATGTACGTACAATCGACAAATGGAATCATGACCCACCATAAGCTTATTTTCCTACAGACATTCATTAGGTTCACAATCGCGTAAACATGTATTAAAAATGTCATACGTCTAGTCTTATTCATATTCATATTCATATTCTTTATTGCACATAAAAAAAAATAAAGTACAAACATCAGCAAAACTAAAATAAAAACTTATGTACAATGGCGAGCTTAACCCAGAAATGAGTTTTCTACCAGCAAACCAAAATGCTATAGAGAGATTTGCAACGGGCAATGTGCTTATGTGCACGAATAAAACATAATTATTAACTCTTAACTAATATATAATTGTAATATTAAATACATAATATTAAATACGTAATACAAAATTAAATACAACAATAAATAAAAATATATATAAATATATATATATATACATATATATACATACATATATATTATCAATCAACAGACAGGAAATGTTCCCTAATTCCTCTCCTGAACACTTCTAAGGAAGGGCTTTCTCGCAATGAATGCGGCAAAGCATTCCAAAGACGCACAGCACTAACAGTAAAAGATCCATCATACCGACTCGAAGAGTGAGAAGGAAAACGAAGTAGAAGAGATGATGAAGAACGACAAGGTTTACCTCTAGGAACAAGAAACTCAAAGCGTTCACGCAGATACGAAGGAGACTTACTATTGTGAAGAATAGAAAAGAGGAAAGAAAGAATGTGACAGTCTCGACGCTGCCGAATAGGTAGCCACCTCAGCTGCCGCCGAAACTCCGACACGTGGTCGTACTTTCGGAGGCCGAAAATGAAGCGGATACACAAATTCTGCAGACGTTCAAGCTTATTAAGGAGTTCCTCAGTCGCATCAAGAAAACAAATATCAGCATAGTCTATAAGTGGTAGAAGAAGAGTCTGAGCAAGGGTAATTTTAGTTTGAAAAGGCAGGAACTTCTGAAGACGCTTAAGAGATTTATACGAACAGAAAACTCTCCTGCTTACTTCAGCAATGTGAACTTGCCAAGAAAGGTTGCAGTCCAAGAAAACACCAAGGTCTTTAACTTTCTTGGAGTAGACTATAGCGGTACCTTCGTAGGTAACCATTGGGAGAGGCAGGTTATTCAATAAATTGGTAAAGTGTCTGCCACCAATAATGATTGCTTGTGATTTAGACGGGTTAACTAACAATCCAAAACTTTTGGCCCACTGACTGACGTTAACAAGATCATTATTGATGGCATCAATGGCTTCAAGAAGTTCTTCATATTTAAAATGGCGATAAAGCTGCAGGTCGTCCGCATAAAGATGGTAATGCGAAGTTAATACTTTAGTGACAGCGTCTATAAAAACGGAGAAAAGGAGAGGAGAAAGAACGCCACCTTGGGGAACACCCGCAGAAAGATCGCACCAATCGGAGCAAGCTTCATTTAGGTGTACCGACTGCGAGCGACCACGAAGATATGAATTAAACCAAGTGATCACAGAGGGAGATATATTTAAAGCAGCTAGGATACCCAATAGTATATCAAAATCAACTGAATTAAAAGCACTACTAAAGTCCAATAATACCAACACGGTAAGGAGTCGGTTTTCCATAGCCAATCGAATGTCGTCAGTTATTTTAAGTAAGGCCGACACCGTACTATGGCCAGGGCGAAACCCAGACTGGTATGGACTAAGCAGGCTGTTAGAGGAAAGGTAATGTGAAAGTTGATTATTAACAACACTCTCAAGGACTTTGGACAGAATTGGAAGTATTGAAATTGGACGAAACTGGGACACTGAGGAGGGATTAGAGACTTTAGGGAGAGGCAAAACGTGGGCCTTCTTCCAAGCTGATGGAAAAGAACCAGTGTATAAGGAATAATTAACTATGTGAGAGATTATAGGAATCAGGACATCAAGGATAGGAAGAAACATTTTAAGATGCAGACCATCATCACCTACTGCTTTTGTAGAAATAGATGTGATGGCCCGCTTAATATCCCCTTCTGTGACTGGGTGAAAAGAGAAAGAAGTACATATTGGCAAAGGAAGACTAGAGAGAACATTGAGAGTAGAAGATTTAATGGAATCATCCAGAATCACTGGAGATTTAGAAAAATGTAAATTTATTGTATTCAAGTTAAAATCGGGCGTGCTATCATTTGCAGCTTTGCCGATTCCGAGGGATCTGAGGAATTGCCATACTTGTGCTGTGTTAGAATTTTGAACTGACTCATGTATGTGGCGCCTTTTGGCATCCCTACACAAACGACCGCAGCGATTTCGTAGTTTCTTGTAGAAGGTCCAGTTTTCATCGGAAGGGTCCCTTTTGTACTGCCTCTTCGCCTTATCCCTTCTAGCCATCGCATTTTTAATTGCATCTGATAGCCAGGGGGCAGGAGCATATTTTACTCTGACCTTCTTCACTGGAGCGTGCACATCAAAAAGATCTAATATGATTTTAGTAAAAGCAGACACCTTAGTGTCCAAGTTATTGCTGTCATAAACAGGAGACCAATCAATGTTTTTCGCATCCTCTCTCAAACTCTCCAGATCAATGCTCTTGAAACTACGAAGCGAAAGAAATTTAGATTTACGTTTAGGAAAGCGAATTTTATATGATAGAAAAAGAAGATCATGATATGAAAAGGGGGCTGAGAGTTGCCCGTATGAAGTTACTTTGTCAGGGTCAGAAACTAGAATGAGATCAAGCAACGAGGGGTTGCAATGAGGAGCATGGTGAGTAGCGTTAAGCTGAAGGATGTGCATGTTGACAGAAGAGACAAGGGACCTGAGTTTACGGCTACGCACATCATCTTTGATAAGGCAGGTGTTGAAATCTCCGAGTATTATAAAATGGTCATATAAGGAAGAATAATATTCAAGATTTTTTTCAAAAGAAGAGAAGTAATCAATATGACATGAAGGACTATAAAAAACACCTAAAAGTAATTTTGCACAATTAACAGTAATTTCTATGAAAAGGTGTTCAGCCGATTTTGAATAAATACTCGGGGACTGATCGACGATTTTATAAATAATATCACCACGAAGATAGATGGCAACACCCCCACCACCCTTGCCTGTTCTGTCGTTGCGCACAAGCTTGTAACCCGGCAATGAATATTGCGTTGAAGGAAGAGCAGGTTTGAGGAAAGTTTCAGAGACAAGCACGGCATGAATAAGATTGGAGTCAAAAGAAGATAATAAATCGGTATGATGGGCTGGAATACTTTGAGCATTGATATGAACTACATTAAAACACTGACTATAGCTACAAAAAGTGGAAGAAAGTTGATCGCGTAAGTGCACTGAGTCATCACTGAATGCACTGGCATAGCTAGCATCTGATGAACAAGAAGATGAACAGGAAACAAAACTGTCATCACCACAGTCCAACATGACTAATAAAATTTAAATATTATAATAAATATATAAAAATAAATTAAATAAATATATCCTAAATTAATAAAAAGTATTCCTAAAAATAAACAGAAATACTAATCTTTTAATTAATCTACAAAAAATCCTCGATGCACCATTATAAAGGATTAAACAGCTAGTATCCAAGTCACAAAAAAAAAAAAAAGTTAATTTAGTGAAGTTTCCGAACGAAACGATTATTACAAACAATGAAACAAACATCATTGCAGATTGCTGTCAAAAATGACAAAACAGAAAAAAGAAATAATTATTGTGACTAATAATGTGAACTACCGACACTGCTGTGAAATAAACATAAGTAAAACTAAAAGTACACTACCCATAAAACAAACTGTAGATGTGGGTACAATTATTTGGCCTGCCTCCGCGATCTCTTGTCCAAGGGGAGGTTACTCTTAGGTGGCGATGCACCCTTCGCAGCCGAATCAGTAGATGTAGACGTAGGGAACTGCGCAATGAGTTGTTGAAGTTCCGAAGCAGACTCAATTTTACGCCGCGATTTGTCAGGGAGAGAGATGATGATTTTACCTTCAGAGGTCCAGCACTGCTTCACACTGAAGTGTTTGCGGGCGGCCATAAACACGTCGTGCCTAGACTTCGTCAGGAACTCCGAAAAGACAAGACCAGAACCCTTCAGTACAGTTTTCTTGCGCCACACCTCGCTGCGCATATTATAAGAACTGAAGCGTATTAATAGAGGTCGTGGCTTGCCTGAGTCAACTCCTAGGCGGTGGCAGGTTGAGATGTCCGAAGAAGAGACGTTGGTAATCTTCATCTTATCCACTAATGTACGTACAGCCTGGGAAGTATGGTCTTCATCCTTCGGCTCCGGGAGGCCATGCAGAAGTAAAACTTTCCTACGAGATGCCATCTCATGACGATCTAAGCCCAAACTGAGCAACTCCATCTGAGCCTTCAGAGCGGTCATGGTCTTCCAGATGAAGCATTTAAACTCCATGAAGTCCCGGGAGAGGCTGGCTACAGACTTGTGTGATGACTCACTGCTGCTAGCAGTCTTCAAATCATCCTCGTAGGTGTCCATGCGAGCTGAGAAAGTGGCCGAAAGCTCCTCCATACATTGTGACAGTTTGGTGTATAGGTCCATTTTGTGGTGTCCAAGTGATGATTCAGGATAGGTAGATAGGAGATTGAAAAATTATAAACTCAATCAGTGCATACGAGGTTAAATAATTAATTAGTGCATAAATAATATAAAATACTATTGTATATAATTTTAAATAATTAAATTAAGTAAGAGCTCTTTTAAAGATGTGTTTACTCAAGCTACCCTCGCAAGAGAAAAAAAGTCTTATTATTTTGTCAGCTTCAAACGATTTGTCGTCGAAATAGGTCATGATTCAATTTTGTCGATAGTTCCTACTACCTACCCGTGTGTCTTAGCTGTGCACCTCACGCTGTTACGTAACGCTGTCGGAATGCTATCGCTACTATACGAACGAGGCGAACACGGGGCGCGCGCGAGGAAGCGGGGAAGGGCGAGCATTCCAGCGAGGTGCACAGATAACTCGTACGGGTTGTAGTTCGTCTTTCATTCACTATTAATGTGCAGTCAATAAAACTTACACATATAAATATTTTAATAAATGCACTTTACTACCGACCAGTGTTTAGTTCAATGCAAATTCTTTATTGTGAACTCATGTTGTGATGTCAACCTACTATGGCGCCCACGTGTCTGTTTTTAGCTCGAAAGTAAGGTGATGATTTTCAGTCGCTTCCACATATTCTTGTGGCATACTCTTCAATATATTCTGTACCAGTCTTTATTTACCTACCTTCCTGATATTAGCCGAATGTTGTAACGCCGTGTGCGCTTTCATATATCGAAGCTGAGCGAATTTCTGTCCGCATTTATCGCAGGTGAAGCTCCCTGCGGTGTGCGTGCGCGCATGTCGCAGTAGATCGCAGTGCACACTGAAGCCTCGCCCACATGTACTACAAACGTGACTCTTCTCTGCCTCATGCCTCTTCATATGCCTCGACAGATGTGTTTTCCATCTGAACGATGTAGGGCATTGGCTACAAGTCCAAGTTTTCTTTCCATTGTGGGTCTGTTCGTGGATGTATAAGCTCGCCTTAGATTTGAACTGTTTCTGGCACTGTTGGCACTGGAACTCGTACTGGCTGGAGTGTACGGCCATGTGCTGGGTGAGACACGAGCGGGTACCGAACTTGCGACCGCACACGTCGCAGCCATGCTCCTTACTGCCTTTGTGGAAGTACTTCAAGTGGTAGAAGTAGCTGGAAGACGCGGTGTACTCTTTAGGGCAAAAGGGACACTTGCGCAGCTTCTTGTGGTTCTTCTTTGCACCATCAGTGGTGTCATCACAACTCTTTTGCCGAATTTTAGTCAGCGGTAGTGCAAGATTGTTATTTATATTATCACTTTTGGTCACTACATTCACTTGGGCACAGTCATTTATATTCATAGGTTCTATGACAACCGAACAGTCACTAAGTTTATGATTGTTTAAAACGTCAGGATCATTTAAGTTATTGGTCTCTGTTTGGGGACATTTCGGTTCAGTACTGTGACGCTCACTCTCAGGCGTGTGGCTTGTGTCATATTCTAAATGCTGGCTGTCTTGTGAATCTTCTATTGCCTCGAACACTGACTCTGGTAGAGGTCCAAAGCCGTCCATATCACTGTGGTCGGAAAACTCATTCTCTTGAACACTTGTTTTGGTCTTAGCCGGCGCGGGATTATCGTTAGTTTTCGCAAAGTGAGGCGCGGCGGGTATAGGGCTGGGAGTGTGACTGACTTCTTCAGTCTTTTTCTTGACTTTCTTCCTCTTGAAGTCCTCCTCGGTGTACTGCACGGCGTGCAGCGACATGTGCAGGATGAAGTCCTTGCGGTCGACGTAGCGGCCGCACTCCTCGCAGTGGAACAGCAGGTGTGCGTGCTCCGTGACCAGGTGCTCGCGGTAGGCCGCGCCCGCCACGCCGCGCGCGCAGTACGCGCACGCGCGGACCTGCGGGGAGGGTGGGTACCTGCAACAAAGTGGCTATTGCATCTCTTGGCTGCTGGTTGGGATTACAGAATATGATTTTTGGGAACATCGTTTATGAAAGTGAACCTTACTGTGTTGAGAAACAATATCTGGTGCTGCCAGATGCACGTATATTTAAACTCCTTCGTATCACTGCTGTCTGAATGAATTCACACAACCAATTAACTTAAAAAGTCTTCATCATGTAACCCAGGTGTATGGCTAGCAATGTTTAGCTCTTCTATTTCCTCCTTCTGTGTCTTCTGATGCACTCTGGAGTGCAGTGTGAGCTGGCTGCGCAGACGGAAGCTCTTCCCGCAGGCGCACGCGTGCGCCTTCTCGCCCGTGTGCACCGACACGTGCGCGCGCAGCTCGGCGCGCCGCTTGAACTGCGCGCCGCACTGCACGCACGAGAAGCGGCGCGCGCCGTGCGTGCGCGCGTGCATGCGCAGCGCCGCGCTCGACTTCGAGCCCTTCCCGCATATGTCGCACACGAATGCTCTGCTGTCCGAGTGCGACTTCACGTGGTCTTCTAAGTGGCCTTTCCGTGAGAAGGTTTTATGGCAGGTGGGGCAGGCGTGCGGTCTCTGTTGCGCGTGCACGGCGCGCGCGTGTCGCTGCAGGTTGCCGCTGTCGCTGAAGGTGCGGCCGCACGCGTGGCAGCTGTGCGAGTGCTGCGCGGCGTGCGCGCGCGCGTGCCGCGCCCAGCCCGCACGCGACACGCGCCGCCCGCACGCGCCGCACCGGCCGTATTGCTTGCCGTTCTCGCTCAGCGTGAACTCTGGCCTTTCGATAATCTCTATGATTTTCGTTTTGTCATCTTGCATATTGACCTCTTCTTCTGGCATTACCGTTCTGGAAAGGGAAAGGATGGGATCGGTGTAATGATACTGACATGTAGTGTGTAAGAGTATATTAGGTGTTAGTGGTGTGGGGCGCGTGCGCGCGGCGCGCGTGGTGGCGCAGCGCGCGGCTCGTGCGGAAGGAGCGCTCACAGAGCGCGCAGGCGTGCGGCGCGGCGCCGGAGTGCGCGGCGGCGTGCGCGGCGAGCTCGTGGCGCGCGCGGAAGGCGCGGCCGCAGGCGCAGGCGTGCGGGCGCTCGCCGGAGTGCTTGAGGCGGTGGCGCGCGAGGCCGGCGCGCAGACGGAAGCGCGCGCCGCAGTCGGCGCAGGCGTGCGGCGCGAGCGCGCTGTGCGTGGCGAGGTGCACGTGCAGCGAGCCGCTCTGCGTGAAGCGCTTGCCGCAGTGCGCGCACACGTAGGGCCGCTCGCCCGAGTGGATGCGCGCGTGCTGCTTGAGGTTCTGCGCGTTGGCGAAGGTGGCGGCGCAGAGCGGACAGCGCGGGCGGCGCGCGCGCTCGTGTGTCTCGCGCAGGTGGCGCGCGAGTCCGTGCGGCGCGCGGAACTGCTTGCCGCACACGTGGCACACGCACGGCCGCTCGCCCGTGTGGATGCGCTTGTGGAACAGGTACGTGTGCGCCGAGCTCAGGTTCTTGCCGCAGATCTTGCACGTGTAGTACGTCTTGTTGTCGATCTTGTTCTGCGCTTCCTGGAGCTCCTGCCTCGTCTCGTCGTCTAGCCTGTCCCTGCGCATGTTGCACTGCGTCAGGTCGTCGAACTGATCCACGTCGTTATTCTCAACTGCAGACTCGCTCGAGTCAGTAAAGTCAGGATAATCCTCATGGTGCTGATCGTTTACAAAATGATTTCTAAAGTGGACGAGTGCTCTGTAGAAATCGGCATAGAGTTTTGCGGGCTTTTTCGTGGCGAACATAGCCAGAGGCTCGTCATCGGACAGTTCGGAGTGTTCGCTGGGCGGCTCGGTCAAGTGGTAGGGGCTCCTGCAACAAACAAGGCCCGTTACTTCATGTGCGTCTTTACGTGGTAGTCCAGGTGGCTTTTCTTGCGGAATTTTTTGGGGCAGATCTGGCACTCATATCTCCGTATGTCGAGGTGTATCTCTAGATGTCTGGTGAGCGTGTTCTTGGCCCGGAAGGCCTTGTGGCAGTACTGGCACGAGTAGGGCGTCTCCCCGGAGTGCAGGCGCGCGTGCACATCACGTTGTGCGCGGCTGGGGAAGGGTTCGCCGCAGTCTGCGCACACGTAGCGCAGCACCCCCTGATGAACAAGTCGCTGGTGCTGGCGCAGGTTGCCGGCGCTGCGGTACACGCGCGCGCAGCGCTCGCACGCGTGCGCGGCGCCGCGCGAGTGCGCGCGCATGTGCGCGAACATGTTGTACTTGTTGGAGAACGTCTTGTTGCACTCGGGGCATACCGCCGGGATGTACTTCTGGTTGTTGGGACTCTCTTTCTTCTTTTTAGTGCTCTTTGTATCGCTGTGCGCGTCTCTGTAGTGCTGTCTCAACTGTTCGGCGTGGTCTGCGATGTAGGAACAGCTGACGCACTGCGTCTGCGCAGACTCAGCCGCTGTCTTGTCGACGTGAGCGTCCTGCAGATGCTGCACGAAGAGTTTCTTGTCGCTGTAGGCGCGCTCGCAGCACACCACGCCGTCCGCCATGCTCAGCTCCACGTGCTTGTTCAAATGGTACACCAGTCGTGTGGCCGACGAGAACATACTCGTGCAGAATGGACAGTGCAGGCTCGGCAGGACTATTCTACAGTTTGATTGTGTGTCTCTGTCAGAATCCTCAGCTAACTCTTGTTCAAAAGTGATGTAGTTGGTGATGAATGATTTAACACTGTTGTCACGTAAGTCAGGAGAGTGATCTAGTCTGATATGCTCAGCAAGGCTGTGCACAGTGCTCATTGCTGGCTTCTCCGTACACTTTTGGCAAACAAACTCAACATCCAAGTGATCTTCCTCCAGATCATTATGAAAGTCAATGAGAGCACTTTTGACACTCGTGTAAAACAACCTGAAATAGGAAATGTTTGGCAAATTGTGCAGAACCAACAAAATTATTGTAATGTTTCTATACTTACTTGATCTGTGACTCTTCTTGTACACTCGAGTTTGACTTATTGTTAATGTTAGGCAGATTTGTTTTCTGGAAAAAAAAGCTCAATTTATTACATGAAAAAAGTGTACTACAAAAAGAAGCATATACAAGAGAGATTTAATTCTAGTTGTAAGTTATTAAAATTATACAGATAATCTCGTAGAACTTCATATTTTTTTAATGAAATCTGTGTTATGTCGGAACCAGCCAGCTTGTCATGTTGCCAGCAACACTTGTAAAACAACAATTCAAAATAAACAGCTAGGCAGGAAGCATAATAAAGGAAGTTTCAGTTACAAGAGTGACAGGAAATGCATTGAAAAATAATATTATGGATTTTCAATTTTTTTCTGCTGATATACCAGAAGATACTAAAAAGGAATAGACAGGTACCAGTTGGTTAGCGCTGAGCTTGGCGCGCAGAGCTGCGTCGGCCTGCACGCAGCACTGCACCAGCTCGTGCCAGGCTAGCAATGTGCTGGCACACTGGTAGCACACCACTAGAGGCAGCTCGTCATCCTCACATACCTGGAACAATGATGGTATCACTGGATTCGGAAAAATTAGGAAGTCATTGACCAATATCAGAGTCCTAGATGTACAATGAAATACAGCGGGTGATTTTTATTTGTTTTCGAACAAAATTAGAAAAAATATATATAATATTAATAAGTATAAAATTACAAATATATTATTGTTTTGATTATGCATTCTAGGTAAAATGACAAAGCATTATTTATTTATTCTTAGGAGAACCAACAGCTACAACAAAAGGATAAAAACAATTTAAGAGACATTAAGCCAATTATTATCTTTTTGTCATTTCACACAAATAAATAATTGATCTTCCAACCCTTCTCAAACAAATGAACAGAAAATCATTATTTCATTTAAAAAAGATGTATATCTGAGCGCACTGGTGGTTTAAAGTTGAAATATGGAATATAAAGTTCAGTAGATTCAATGAAAGAAATCTACTGAATGTAATATTGCTATTATCGGCATGTGACGATGCACAGCATCCTGTGAGAGTGCGTTGTATACTTCCCTTTAAGTTTCCACCAATCACAGCTCGTTTCCGGTGACATTACGTCAAATCACGCCATCTTTGGTAACTGTCACGAGAGGTGGTCGATGGTCGACTTTCCCTCATAGCGTCGTTACTTCTCGAACGAGTAACATCTCTTAGTAAAAATTTTTGAATTTTTGTTCTTATACCTTACTATAATTATTATAATAATATAATAATAAAATTTTATCAAGTGAAAATGAGTGATGTTGATTCGGATAACGCGGAGGGCGCTCGGTGCAGCCCGTCGGTACCGTCGCGTTGTGCTAGTGCCTCCAAACTCCGCCGGCGCGACTCCGGTTCGCAGTTTCCAGATCACTCGGACGGTGAGGTAAAAAGGACGAGATGCGGTGAGTCCAATCCAGATTATAATACATTTGTGAACAAAATTGAGATTTTAACAAATGTACTACTCCAAAATGTGATTCTACCCTCACCTGTGACACAAATAACTGAAAATTTTTCATATGTAACTGCACCTCCTGCATTACGTAATGAGACGTGTAGCGTCATCGCGGCACCTGAAATCGAACGCCACCAGGACTTAGCGCCGAATACTACGACATTAGAAATTAACCTGCAGCGCCCCGAACCTGCTATTGCTACCCACCCGGTTGAACCGCGGTTTTTAAATCTTAGCTTTGTCAACACGTCGCTTAAAGAACCTAAGGTACCTCGAGCGGATCCTGGCCATCTTAAGTTTCTTGAAACCTTGCAAAAGTTCGGCGATGCTTCTTGGAAAGACGTTAGGTATACTGATGACTCAAAAATTCATAATGCTAGCCCGGGTTTCGTAGACCTCGAGGTTAACGGTGAGTTGAGACAAATCGTTAAAGGCAAAGATTATACGGCCATTTCTGAAAAAAAAAAAAAAAAAAAAAAAAAAAAACCGCGGCTATTTGTAACGGTTTATTACACAGCGGAAGCTTTTAAACAAAAACCTACAGGATTTTGTAAACTGGACAGCCGTCCCTGACACAATTTTATCGAGTGAAAGCATTTTTAATAAAATAACTGAATTATTTTAACCTGCTTTGAAATTTCACAAAGTGAGTTAAGAAATCATGCAAATGGTTTGCGGTAAGAGAGCCGAGTATATTGAAAATCGCAGGGAGCGTATCCTTTGCGAGCTGGCCAATAAGAACCTTCGTGAGGGTTTGCGTAAAATCCCACCTAGTTCTAAACACCTTTTCGATGAAACACAGCTACGCGCTTATATCTAAAGTACGGGCGGGATAGATAAATGGATACGACCGTGGTTCCACACGCCGAAGGAAGCTCATAGTAAGCCAGACCTAAAAATCAGACCTAATAATAAACCAAGCAGGCCGCCAAGCACGTCGCGAGAATCTTGCCAGCATTCCTTTCGCAGAGAATATGGGCCTAACACGACACGAAAAAATACTAATCCCGCCCCCAAGCAAACTTAACAAGGTAGAACGAAAAACTTTGTCAGTAAATCCAATAAAAAGCAAGCCGGTAAATGACTATCAACAACCACATTCTAAATTTTACGGAGGCTGCCTTCGAGCGTATCGGAGGCAGTGGCAGACGCTGGGGGCTCCGCAGGCCCTTCTCAGCATGATTACGAGAATGCGTCTGCCATTTACCTCCAAACCTCTGCTGGTCAATCCATCACAGAGGGTTCTTCATGCATTCAAAACTGCATACTCCGAGGACATGTCACAGCAAATAGACAAACTATTAGACCAGGGAGTGCTGGAGAAGGTGGAACAACAGCAAGCGGGACCCAGCTTCTTCTCCACAATGTTCCTGACGAAGAAGAACGATGGATCGTTCAGACCCATATTCAATCTAAAGCGATTGAATCAGTTCATTGTTCCGAAACCGTTCAAGCTGATCTCGCACTTCCAAATCACTCAATTTCTGCAGAAGGGCGACAGGATGGTAAAGCTAGACCTCTCTTTAGCTTACTTTCACGTGCCTATCTCGGAGACTCATCGCAGGTTTCTGCGCTTGATTTACGATCACGAAATCGTCCAGATGACCTGCCTAAGTGCCTACCCTTCGGCTTGTCATGCGCTCCGAAGAACTTCGCTGCATTAAACAACTGGGGGGCCCATTACCTTCGGTCTCAAGGTATTCGTGTAATAGTTTACCGCAACGATTTTTTTTTAATCGCGAATCAATCGCTAACCTTGCAGGAACACGTAAGTACATCAATAGATATTTTGATAAGACTCGGATGGACCATCAACTTTGCCAGGTCAATCATTCAACCGGTACAAGAGATAGAGTTTCTAGGCCTTCTCTGGAACACCAAGCGCTGTCTCAAGTCCCTGCCGAAACAAAAAGCAAGGACAGTACGAGAATTATCACAAAAAGCCGTAAGAAAAGAGAAGTTGACCCTAAAAGAAACACAGGTGATACTAGGAACTCTAAATTTTGCAAATTTTGTCACCCCCAGAGGAAGACTGCATTGTCGCCAATTGCAACTACACACGAGTACTCACCTCGTGCGCAATCGTGCATTCCAACAAGAGCCCTGAAAGATCTTCAGTGGTGGACGGATGCCATACATCACGGACAGACACAGTCAGCCTTACACCCAAAACAAATTCACCACTTCCTAATAACCGATGCTGCCGATTACGGGTGGGGGGGGCCAAATGGACGACCGTGCAGTGTCGGGGAGATGGAAACCCAATCAATCCCAATGGCATTGCAATCGCAAAGAAATGTTGTGACCCACTTCAGACATTAACTTCACGGTCGCCACGTTGTCGTATAATCCGACAACCGTAAGGTAATTGCTTACATTCGAAAAGAAAGCGGGACGCGGTCAACGGCACTCCTGAGTCTGACATATCAGTTGATGCATCTACTGGACAAGTGGAACATCACAGCGGAATACCTGCCAGGAAAATTCAACGACATTGCGGACAGGTTATCTCTGGGAAAGAGACCGGCCGAATGGCATCTGCGGAGTCCAGCTCTGAGGGAAATGTTCCAGCATTTCAGTGTTCCTCAAATAGACCTGTTTGCTACCAAACAAACGAGTTGTGGAGAAATACGTCAGCAAGGACTGCCGCGATCGGTCAGCTCAATTTTGCAACGCCTTCAGCCGGGTCTGGAGATCCGGTTAGCGTGGGTATTTCCGCCACAGAGTCTGCTTCCTCGGGTTCTGCACCACCTGAACTCGGCGCACGGATAGATCGTAGCACCGTGGTGGGAGAACGCGTTTTGGTTACCAGACCTTCGTCAACACACACACTGCAAACCGATCCAAATCAAGGAACTGGAGCGGGTCCTAGTAGATCACAGCCAGGTCTTCCACCACCGCACGTTCAGGAAATGGAACTTTATGTCTGGAAGATTGTGGGTGGAGCGACATCACGGAAAGCTGGTCCGAAGCCGAAAGAGATTTGCTGAAATCTAGTTGGAGACAGTAGACACTAAGAACTTACAAACCAGCATGGACAAGATGGGTAAAATGGTGTACAGACAATAATTTCGACTATAAAATTCCAAACGATATAAGTTTATCTAGATTTCTAGCTTTCTTGTGCCTTGAAGAGAGGTTAGCTTATCCAACAATATTGTTGAACAAATCAGTGGTTTTAACTTTTGGTTGAACTGAAAATAATGAAAATTTATCATCTAACTTTTTTGTGAAACAAATCTTAAAAGCTATCTCTCTTCATACCCCAAGAGCAGAGAAACCGCCAATCTGGGATCCTAGTGACCTCGTCACCTGGTTGCAGAATAATCCTCCGCGCAACGAGACGTTTTTCGAGGCTTCACGCAGGTTGGCTTGTATTCTTTTATTGGCTTCCGGCTGAAGAGTCCACGATCTCACATTGTTAAGAACTGATGCGACTCACTGATGGTGGAAATCATATTATTTTGATGCCAGCATTTGGTTCGAAAACAGACACTGCGTCATATCGACAATCAGGTTGGAAGCTAATTAAACATGACAATTGTAACATTTGCCCTGTTTACTGAAGAAGGTAATTCAATTAGGTTCAGAAAAACGAACAACTGAATGTAGCGCCCTCTTTGTTAAATTGTTACATTGAAAGAGCCCACAAAAGCTGCTTCACGCACTGTGATAGGTAATTGGGTTAAAACTGTCTTAAGAGATGCGGGCATAGCTGCATCCGCGGGATCTTTGCGCTCAGCTGTTGCATCTTTAAATTGGTATGAAAATTATTCGTTAGAAGACATTTTAAGTCGTGGCAACTGGCGCAGTGAAAACACATTTGCGAGGCACTACTGTAGACAAATAATAGGTAGTTCTCAGTCCCAAAATAACCTTGCCAGTAATTTTGAACCTATTTAATCTGATTACTGTTTAGTTTTTGATTGGGTATGTGATTAAATAAGATACACGTACATGATGTAACTTTGGTATAGATTATGTTATGATTGTTTTCCATCACATGATTCTTAACATATTTCTTAATTGTACCTAATGAGAAAATGTTATAATTGATACAAACTAAATTAACAATATGATATTTTCATTTTCTTGTATTCTCGTTACTATTTCACATAGCGTCGTTTGCTGTCACTAGGAGTTATAAACACGTCTCTCACAGGATGCTGTGCATCGTCACATGCCGATAATAGTGCAAGTTTTACATTAAAATAAAACTTGTATTATTGAGCAGAGACGATGCACAGCATCCCATTAAGGGCTCCTGGTGAGAGACTTCTATGAGGGAAAGTCGACCATCGACCACCTCTCGTGACAGTTACCAAAGATGGCGTGATTTGACGTAATGTCACCGGAAACGAGCTGTGATTGGTGGAAACTTAAAGGGAAGTATACAACGCACTCTCACAGGATGCTGTGCATCGTCTCTGCTCAATAATACAAGTTTTATTTTAATGTAAAACTTGCACTATTACTGGTTTATTTTGTCTTAGAGAGACATTAGAAATATTGGGATAAGGGTCAGGACCTTAACAGTAAAACAAGTTTCTATACTGATGACAACAAATATAATGCAAAGCTTTTTAGGGTTCCGTAGTCAACTAGGAACCCTTATAGTTTCGCCATGTCTGTCTGTCTTTCCGTCCGTCCTCGCTTAATCTCTGTGACCGTGGGCACTAGAAAGCTGGAATTTGGTACCAATATGTATATCAACCACGCCGACAAAGTGGTAAAATAAAAATTAAAAAAAACCGTTTAATTAGGGTAGCCCCCCTATATGTAAATAGGGAAGTGGTTTTTTTTAATTTCAACCCTGACGTGTGATATATTGTTGGATAGGTATTTAAAAATGAATAGGGGTTTACTAGAATCATTTTTTTATAATGTCAATAATTTCGGAAATAATCGCTCCCAAAGGAAAAATCAAAGCGTCCCCCCCCCTCTAACTTTTGACCCGTAGGTTTAAAAAATATGAAAAAAATCTGGAAAGTAGCACTTTATAAGGACTTTCTAGGAAAATTATTTTGAACTTGATAGAAAGAACAGTTTTTGTACAAAAAAGACAAAAAGGTTGTACAAAATAATTTCTGCATACTTAGTATGTCAACGTAACAAATAGCCTTTTTTTAAACTTTTAAGTAGGTATTCACTTATTGTGACGGATGGGAAACTACGGAACCCTACATTGAGCGTAGCCCGACACGCTCTTGGCCGGTTTTTTCTTCATATTTATGTGCTATGAACACTATGTGATCTTTTACTTATTGGTTTAATGGTTAACACACAAAAAGTGCAGACAAAGCACTTGCATGGAAATAACTAAGAAGGTAATATTAGTAGAATGTTAATCACCTGTATTGGTAAGTGTTTCTTTATTTTATCTGCCAAGTTGTTCTGCAGCCCCTCGCCAGCAAATATGGGCATAACGAACTCTGTGATGGTGGCGCACGTCCGACATACGTGGGAGAAGTCTTTAACATCTGGAATTTAAGTTAAATAAGTATTATGGTTTCCAAGTAGTTTACATTAATTGCCTACTAAGTAATTTGTTGCGGTTTTATTGGCTTTAATACAAAAATCTTATTCTAGCCTCATACTACCGTTATATTTATAATAAATGCAATTGATAACAGCGTTACGACCGAGCCAGAGTCTCAAAATGATATTGATTTGGTTACAAGTGAAATTATGAATAATGTAGAAAGGATTCAATTAAAAACCACTCGCAACCTAATTTAACTTTTGAGAGTAAGTTTGTTCAACACATACTTTGATAAATCTTTATTTATCCGGCAATATTCTTTGCAGAAAGAACACAAACAAACACTCGAAATAGGAGCTGTTTTTGGAACTCACCTTCAAGGTTAACTTGTGAGCTAGGCGGCAGTGCTAGAGTGCCTATCTTTTGAGTGGAGGTCGAGGGTTGACTTGGGGCTGCGCTTATTAAAAATATTTCTTCTGGTCCATTATTCATTTTCAATAATAAAAAACGTAAAATTATAAACAACAAACACCAATCACCATACACAGACAAGCCTGGGATGCATTACGTACTGAATGAAAATGAATGAAATGAATGGATTGAAACGAATGGGTATCCAAACTATCCAAAATCCAAACCATAGATAATACATATATAATCCAAACCAAAATGATGACATTTCGTTCTGAAACAAACAAAAAAATGCACACTTGCTTCCAAGCTTGCTTCGATTCCTTTTGTAAGGATGTCTTTCCTAATATTTCTCGTATTGTTAGTCAGAGACAAGATAAAAATATCTACTTTTTGATACAGTTATAGTTTGTATTGATGTAATATACTACAAAACAGATATTAATTTTTTTTTCATAACGTACAAGAAAAATGTTGTTTATGCCATGAACCTAGGTCCATGGTTTCTGCTTTGTTTTCACTTGCAGTCATTCATATCATTCTCATTCATTTATTACGTTCTTTACACAAAAGAGCGGGATTTTCTAAATTGTTATTTGTGATTTTGTGTTCGCAACTTTAAACGTAGTTATCTTATCAGAGTTTAGAATTAACAAAGTCAACAAGAATATGTAAATATTAACAAATAATGGCACCATTTAGTAAGAAAAATATTTAATAATCGTCAAAAGTAACATGCATCGTAGTATTATTTCGTTCAGTGATGTCCGCGGTGAGCGAAGACCTTGCGTCCGGCGGACGCTACCATCAGCGGGGCTACCATCATCGCCTTTTGTTTGTAAGTCTGGATCACTTGCTGCGAAACATTATTTTTATTGGTAACATAATTTTTTGACATTATGTTGGAGTTGAATCCTACAACCTACTGTTGAATTATTTATTAGTATTTATTATTGAGAATCGGTCCTGTACTTACTACCCGCATCCAAACCAAAGAGACCCGGTGACCTTGATGAGATCGTCAGTCAGACCGATACATGTGGAAATCTTTGAGGCGGTGAGGCCTTGTTCAACAGTAGATAGACGTCTTTTGGATGCTAATGATAATTTATTGGGAATCCATATTCCATATCATCCTGATGCAGATAGCCTCCGAACCTTCGGGTCCTAATAAAGTTCAATCGTCCGCGATGTCACGACTTAAGAAATCATAAAGGAAATTATTTCTGTATTCTCGTTGTAGGTTGCGAAGAACTAAAGAAGTTCAGTATCAACCTGGATTATGGATGAAGCTCAGCGCAACGTGGGCAAAGGTATGATTTACTAAGACTCTTTCTGGGACTTGTAATAGCGAGCTCAATTAGGTACAATTTATCTAGCCTAGACATTGCGACAGGGATTCAAAAGTTCGGGTCACTTTTTCAAAACTGCATTAGATATCAGCACATTGGACAACCACACTTACCAATACCAGTTTGATGAGAAAAACAGCGAAGGTGAGGAAGGATATAGTCATGAGCGAACTCTCTGACGACGGGAACTGCACGTGACCGCGAGGAGACGCGTGCGCGGACCGCGAGCGGCGGCGCGCGCCTGCGCTCTCGTCGTCCGGCCATGTTGCGTCTATGCGCTCCTCTGAAACAATTGCGATCACCAATTTCTTTATAAAACCAGATTACTATTATCCCACTGCAGTACGTCAAGAGAAGGCAAGCATTGATAACCACGCTTGCTCAAGGTGGATTGGCGATTTTAGACTTGTGTTAATAACTATGTCCCCCGCGGTCTCACCCGCGTTACGTTATGTTTTTGATTACTGCTCCGCTCCCTTAGGTCACAGCGTGATGTTATAAAGCTTTTGTCTTATTCTAATGTTAAGTTTCATCAAAAACCCTTCAGTAGTCTTTGCGTGAAAGAGTAACACGTCTTCAGACACACACAGATATACACAACACCCATACAAACTTTCACATTGTTTTATAATATTAGTAAAATATGTCAGGTTTTCTATCGACGTTTTCCTTCGCCGATGATAGTGATTGAAACACTATCTTCGGCGACCTCATGTATGGTTTTCACGTCACGATACATAGACCTATTTCATTAAATGTGTCAAGCTAGGTTGATTTAATGGCTTTAATTTCTTTTCTTTACTGCACATCACTATTAATTTTGATTTCACTTACCTATATTAGCCAGGATAGTCTCTTTCAGCTCCCGTAAGTACTCCATTTTGCCGCCAAAACTCCTTCGTGAGTTCTTCGCAATAGTGTCAGCGACCACTCGCATGAATTTTATTAAATTTTCTATTGTGTTTATTTTATTCTTCTTTGTTTTGTTGCTGGGTAGTGCTTCATCGTTTTTGTCTTTACTTTCGTTATATTTTTTTGACTCATTTTGATGATCTGGTAAGGATGAAGCGTAGTGACTTTTTGTCTCTGTTTGATGATGGTCGCTGTGGCTGTGTTTTCCTTTATTACCGTTGGTATTGTTAACAATATTTTCGTTAGATTGTGCCTTCAAGTCGTTCGTTTTATGAACATTGTTTTTATTATCCTTAGTTGTGGGTTTTGCATTACTTTTCGTCGATTCTTCAGTATCAATAATTTCTGTGGTGTAGACGTTGATTTTCTCAGTCACTTCAGAAGATTTGCTATTGGTGATTTTGTAAAATCGATTCTGTTGAGTGTCATAATAAGTGGTACCTTCAGTTTCACTTACAAAACTTGGTTTAGTCGAATAAATATGCCTTAAATCCTGATTAGACTTTTCTGTAATATAACTAGTTACTTGTTCTTCATCATCATCATCATCTGGTGGAAATGTAACAGGTCTTTCAGTGTTATGTGGATTATTTACTCTATTTATATAAATTCTTCTGTTAAACGATTCTGTGTTTTTATGTTCAAACTCATTTGCTTCGTGACTGTCTTGCTGGCTACTATCATATCGTTTATTCGAATATTTCTCTCTATCTCCTTTGTAACTAAGAGTAGGTGATTTAACAGGGCTGTTATTTAATTGAACCCGTTTAATATTGCCTACGTTAGGGACTCTTTTAATCGTTCCTGTTTGTTTGTCATGTTCATGTGCTTCTATAGTTGGTCTTGACGGGCCGTAGTTCGGTTTTATTTCGTAATCTTTGAAGTTAACATGTAGGTCGAGATCATCGTCGTCTTCTGGTCTTTCAGTTGTCTTTACGGGACTTCCAACATGTTGCACTCGTTTTACGTTAGCGTTGTTTGGTGGTCTAGCAGGATTTTTGTTCCAGGAGTACTCGGGAACACTGCGGTTGTTGTAGCTCCAAGGTTTTGTGGAGTCCTCGATGTCTGTCACTCTGTCTGAAGTAGTGAATGGGCTGTGTGCTCTGATGGGCTTCCTGTAGTGCTGCTGTGAGATCTCCACCCACTCCGCGGTGACTTGCGTGATGAGGAGCAGCGTCAATATGCGTGTCATTGTCGACTGTTGAGATGTTTGTCTTATTGTGAAACGTCGTGTGACGCGCCGCGCTTCGCTTCGTGTGGTACTGTTAGGTCAGGGGTATGCTACTGGAAAACGTCTTAGAAAATAATGTTGGTTTGGTTTGGAATCGGTAGAAAAAAATATGGGTTTTATGAGAATAAGTAGTTTGATATTCTGATCTAAATAACCCTGAGAATAGTCTTTTCAAAAACCATTTAGTGGTTCTTTAGCTCTTTCAATATTTTTAATCCATACTAATATTATAAATGGGAAAGTGTGTCTGACTGTCTGTCTGTATGTTTGTCTTTCTTTCACGGCAAACCGGAGCGACGAATTGACGTAATTTTTTAAGTGGAAATAGTTGAAGGGATGGAGAGTAACATAGGCTACTTTTTGTCTCTTTCTAACGCGAGCGAAGCCGCGGGCAGACGCTAGTAATCAAATAAAACAATCCCCATGATGCCGACTAATTAAGTAAAAAAACACAATTTGTTCAAGCAAATTATCTTCCTGATGTGTTTGTTGGTTGGGCAATTATTTAGTAGGTGCACTCCGGCAATACGTAGGTACTAAGTAAACATTACTAACAAAAATTATTATTTGTATATTGCATGTCTATCCTTTGTAAAAATATTTTATTATAGGTAGTAGAACCTTCATACTTTCAAACTAAATAAAAAATATATTCAAAACGAAATGTTTGTAACATTCGCGCTAAACGCAGCTATTATCCGAGGCGAGCCGTGAAGTGTATGTATGTACTTTAACATGTAAGTCGAGAACATTATGTCGAACTTGGTCCATGAGGCGGCGTGGGTCATCCTCGGCTGCCTTTGTTTCTGCCTGACAGATTATGTAAACAATTACTCTAATAATTTAGATACACGAGGAGGAAACACTACTTTTACAATTATTATGGACCAATTTTTTATACTAGGTATTATAATCTTTTTGTCCCACTTTAGGACAAAGAGCTCCTCTCGTACAGAGATAACATTCGTCTCCTAACAAAATTAAATAAATTAAAAAATATCGAAAATCACGAAAATACCTTCGTCTCGTCACCTCGTAAACCAAATCAGACTAGCAATTTCCGGCTTTTGTTTCCAGTCTAGATTTCCTTATGATATTTATTCGTCATCGATGAAATGAATTTGTTTTAATTTCGTTTTTAATTTACTTTTACATGTCATTGTTTTTTTGAACTACCTGCAGTCGGTATTTAATGATGTTCACGATAAATTTAAATTCAAAAATTCGCATTGGTATTTATCCATATCATATCGATTTCGAAATAGGATTGATAACAAGAGTTGAATTATTTTTTTAAATACATTAATTAAAAACCAATATTTATATTCAAAACGGCATTTATTATTTAAATAATTAATAATAACACAATTTGTAAATCGATCTGTCACAATATTAATATTTTATACTAAAACATCAACATTCTAGAGAATGTTGTTGTGCTCGCCTTATTTAAAACTTTACAATAAAATTGTATAGACGTTGTCTAATTCTACTGCTATATAAAAACTTAGGTCGATCAAATTAGGCCGAATATACACCTTTTTTTCATCAAAACTAATCATTTCTCATTTGGTACTTAGAACTGTCAGCTAAAAACAGTTTATCAGAATTCAGTTTTAGAATATTTTTTTTTTTTGGTGAGTGGGAAATCATCAAATGACTGCTCCCGTCTTGGGTGCGGCGGGAGGGCGTGTCAGACTTTTACTGACTAAAACCCACTCATGTTCCTTCGATTGCCCTTTATGTTCCAGGGTCACGGTAACTATTATAAACATTCCGCAACCCCGGCAGGCGTGGCCCTGTTGGGCCCCTTCCTGTGCTGACTTCTTCTCTTTGAGGCGCGCGTGGAACACTAACGCGCCGTTGACGCGGTCAGTTTTAGAATCATAATGCTTTAACCAGTTTCACTGCTCATTTTCCTTGTGATATTCGATCATTTCAAGAACATACTACCTCCTCGATGTAGAATCTCATACTCTACAGTGAGGCATATAAATGTCAATTATTTTATTGTAAGCAGGAAAGGCGAGCACAACACAACACCCCTGCTAGCATCACACGATTACTCGCACAGAAGTGGTCGCTTACCTCATGCCTTGGGTTTGTCCGAGCACACAACAGTCCTGGAAACGATATAATAAGACCCGTATATCTATACTAATATTATAGAGGTAAAATTTGTAAGTTTGTAGGTTTGCAAGTTTGTATGTAGGGGGTAATCTCTGGAACTACTGGTCCGATTTGAAAAATTCTTTCAGTGTTAGATAGCCCATTTATCGAGGAATGCTATAGGCTATATACCATCACGCTACGACCTACGGGAGCGGAGCAGTAACGAGAAATGCGGGTGAAACCGCAGGGGACAGCTAGTTTATTATATAGTAGTGTTTTGAACCCGTTAAGGTTTGAAATTCCGATAGTTTCACTTCTTCTTGTTGTTTTTGGTTTAATCAGTCATCTAAATCGTTTTTAAATATCTCTTTTTAGAATAAAACATAAGTTTCGCTTATATTGTATTACGGGTCATAGTAACGTTTCCGAAGACCACTGCGTACTGGAACCATTGCACTCATCGATCATTCTCTCATGTTAGGTACTAAAGTTATATTTTTCACCAATGTGTCCAAATGTGTTAGGTGAACTAGCTAATAGCCGGAAATTTAAAAAAATAAAAAAAAAATAGTATCATGGATATGAATATCTATTATTTATATCATGGGCGGACTTAACTAGGCCTCTCATTCGGAAGACTGTTGTATGAAAGTATGAGTTACAGGTCCTCTAGACCCTTTTGCACTAAAGTGGCATTGCAAACTGCTGCATAAATAACGATGGAAAAATACATAAATGTATTATTTTTAACTTGGCACAACATTGGCACTTGGCAGATTAAAAACTGTTTTACTTGGCAACACTGACTTTTCTTGACTATTTACAGTTCGTACTAACACATTTGGACTCCACACATATTGGCTGATATATTATTATGTTACAACTTTATACTATACGATTACAAACTTGGGTTTTGGTCCAAAATTCACCATTTATTACATAACTGAGTTGAGTCAAGAATTTAAAATAAAATATACATCGCTAATCGTTTAGATTGTTCGTCCGTTATTTTGATTATTGAGGAGCTGAAAATATAAAATTGTAATTGACATGGCTGCCAATTTATACTAAAATAAAATATTTATACTAGGTGTATTTTTGGTCTTGCACAACCTGCTAGTCTACCCATGAAAACAAACAACGAACAAACAAACAAGCGATTTCAGAGTTAGTTCCGTAATAAAAGTTGTTTGTTTTCATGGGCAGAATCATCTCCTAGCGGGTTGTGCACGACCAAAAATACATCTAGTATATTAGATAAACGTTATTGTCTGTATTCAATAGCGGGCCATCCACTAACGTTCATTCCTGCCGGAATGTACAATCCTTACGGAATGAACGCCAGTGGATTGGCAAGAGCGAGAAAGAATGACGGTATTAAAATCCCACCACCCGTCCCGTCGCGACAATCCTTACGGAATGAACACCAGTGGATTTGCAAGCGCGAGAAAGAATGACGGTATTAAAATCCCGCCACCCGTACCGTCGCGACAATCCTTACGGAATGAACACCAGTGGATTTGCAAGAACGGGAAAGAACGACGGTATTAAAACCTCGCTACCAGTCCTGTCGCGACGGGCGCGACGCGCTCTGTGATCAAGTTTGTGTCTGTTTATTTGTGCGGCGTGATTGAGCGCTCGTTTGTAATCATTTTGTGTTCGTCTTCGTCCCGGAAGGACAAAATGGATTTCCAAGACATAGGCCCGTATTAATAGACGTCACTCAACTCTGAGACGCTCTCAAGTTTTTTGCTGTCTTTATTTTTTCCCTATATAATGACAAGGACAGCAAGAGACTTGAGAGCGTCTCGGAGTTGAGTGACGTCTATTAATACGGGCCATAGACACACAATACAATACGGTGTTATCATCTTGAGCAGTTCGTTAAAAGACGAGACATCGCCTCTTAAATATTTCTTAAAATCATCAGATTCGTCGCATGTCAGATTTTTTAAAAGTCCTATATTTCTACTTTTCTAATAACCACTTTTTTCACACATCCTATGTCTTCATTTAGGTTTAAATAGATATTCACTTGCAATAAAACTCAAAGCAACAGCAATCTCTTTCTTAAAGGTACACATGTTTATTTATTAAACCTCATGGACATAATGTGAAAAACACTGCCCACAGGCGGACTTAATACCTAAGTGTAGGGCCTGAGTGCCCGCTCAAATCGAGCGTCTAGCAGGGCGGGGCGTGCGGCGTCCATATCAAACAGATGCATTTACACGTAGGTGTCCTAAGTGGCGACCTAGTGGCGCGAGAACATCTTGCACGCAACGCTGCACGCTCCGCTCAACGCTCCGCTGAACGCTCTTCACTCAGTTCGTACACTGAGGCATTTTCTCCTAGTCTACCTTAGGGTGATGCAGAGACAAATCATGGTAGACTGTGCAATATGCAAAGGTACAAAAATAATACCAAAATTAAATATATATATTTACATACTATAGTACTAAATACATATAGGTACACTCACATAAACATAAATATAAACATAAATATATAAACATAATTGTTGCATAATAATCCATAAAGATTATTTAAAATGACGAGCATTCCTTTCAAATGACAACAATCTTCATAAAATAGTAGGATTGTCACCATCCACACACGCGCAATCCCTCGGTATGGCTGACAAGATGCAAAGTGACAGGAATGTACACAAACGTGTGGATGGTCACTGAAGGATTGTTTTTCCTGCCGGACTGGCGTGTCGTGATAAAGTCAGGGGAAAGAACGAAGGATTGTGGTTTAGTTAGTGGCTTCAACGGTTTTATTTTATCCCGTCGCTTTTCTGTACGGATTGCACGACGGGACAAGTCAGAAGGAATGAACGTTAGTGGATGGCCCGCTAATGATTAAAATCACTAATTTATTTGTGACGTCAAAATAACGGACTCTCAAATAAATAAAAACATAATAATACTAATACAGTAAGCGTTTGTAAACGGGTTTACAATAAACACTCGAATGAAACAACCAGCACCTACAGACTTAGTAACAGGCCAGAATTGACTCTTGAAATGTATAGTTTAGGATACAAACTTGCGTATTAAATTGCGTATATTTTTATATGTCATGAACTTAAACATTCAATCCAGAACGAATACGTTAATAAAATACTATAAAACTCTGATTTTGTCAAATAAAACATATACGGCGTAATTTAGCAGCGCCAAATATACAAATGATCATATATTTAGCAGGTATTTTACTCAATGTATCATATTTTAAAAGTACGCAAGAAAAATCGCAAGTTTGCTTAATTAAAAGTATTAATATATAAGATGAACGACAAATATTAGCACATTAAACATTACACAGACAACATATACATACACCTAGATATATAATTATTATAAATAATATTAATAATCATGAGCTAGCTGCGAGTAACGTAACGCCATAAAGAGATCACAGAAAATGGAAGCTTGTATTGCAAAATGTAAAGTTTATAAAAAATAAAAAAAATAATGTATAAAATCACAGCTTCATTTAAATTTTGCGACCGGGTACGAGTCTCGACGGCTGATAGGTCATTTAGTTAACTTATTTTATTAAGTTTATGAATAAGAATAAAATCTTTAGCTGTTAAAAATGCCCTGGGAATCAGAAAATTTAACCCAAGGATAATAGTTATGACATATTTTTATTGATACGGTTGTATATAGTGATGTTATAACTTTGTGATGTTGTAGATAACATGAATTACTATCCTAGGGCTCGAAATAATTAAAAAGCAACTTTTTTAGAACGCACATTGCCGCCGAGACCGCCCGCGGTGCGCTTCTCTCTTGGAATGACGGCTCGAGACAAGAACAGTACAATAACAGTGACACATAGACACACAAAACACGACGTATACTCTAACTAGGGTCGCTTCTTGTCGCGTATCTCTAGATTACCTCCCGCTCTCCTCGCTTCGAGTGACACAACACATGTGCCAAGCGACTGGGTACTTTACAACTCTATATAATATTTTCAACCAGTACATTTTAGCGTGATTCGTTAATTATAAAACTGTTTAGTGGGCTCGTACAATTAGCTTTTTAGTTGCTTGGAGATCAATTAATAAGTAAAGTTGCAACGCTCTATTGCCATACAAATCTACGGGGAAATCGCGCTGACATAGGTATGTCAGTTAATTACTGTCAAATACCCAATCGTGTGACACATACCTTGCCACTATTATATTCTTCAGGACAATATAAATAAGACTCAATTTACTACGCACAATGCTGATGACCGTTCCTTTCCAATGTTTTATTATCGTTATCATTAAATATTTATTCTTAAAATAGAGATGTGATGCGTGCGTAAATACTACAGATAAAACACTACTCGGATTTAATTCCGGAAAAACCTTTTAGAACGGAACGATATCAGCATTATGATTTTATAATAATATATTAAAAGTATGTACTTTGTATCGATTGTACTTATTTATATAATATAATCTGTGAATTAAATAACAAAATGGAGACTGCCATTTGAATATTAAAATGCATTTACAAGTTTTGTTAAAATATTAGATGTAACGTTCCTCATAGGTACATATCTCTTTTAAAATGGTATATATTTACAAAATGTTAATGTGTGTGGAAAAAATGTAAAATGTTGGCACTACAGTACTTTTGTCACTTGGCTCGATATAAAATAATTTTAATTGTAATTATTCCATACTTACTTGTGCGCACCAAATTCGCGGGACTACCCAATGTTAATAAAATTAGACTACAATACGCCCCTCGTATGACTATTTCGTATCGAAAGTATTTAAGCTATTATTCAAAATCGAATCTAACCATTTAGGCCGCCACATCGTAGGCTCATACATACTAGTCGGGATTTAAAACCGTGATTATCTAATCTGATTATCTAATGCTAATATTATTGTGATTATTTTCGTGCGAATTATACATAGTACTTTTTTATACCCTTAACATTTCCCGATAAAATTGTGTATGGTATAAAAAATACAACGTTAAATATTCTATAAACATTACTTGGCTTAACTTGTTCATGTTCATAATAATACAGTTCGAATTGAAACCTAGCATCAATAATTTTTAGTTTATTCTACAAAATGAATGTTCTAAGAGTAGTTTAGATTAACTTAGTAGATAGAGTTGAAAATCTTACAGACTAGGCGTTCGCTTAACATTAACAAGTCAGTAGACACAGCGAAGTTAGACTCAGCGGCGGCGCGAGCCTCTCTGAGTTACATGTAAACGTAAAGTACTACAAGAAGAATCTACTCAATTGTTAGGAAATTTATTTTTTTACCTTACAGACTGTACGGAGAAACGGTTTGCCTGCATTTGATAATGTTTATGAACACTGTTCGTAGCATGACTTTTTTTATTCATGACATTTATTATGTAGTATTACAAAAGTATGAACATTCTTGCCGCGGAAACGTAGTCGACTGACCGCGGCCAGTAACTGTCTAGCGTAATATCTATTTGTGACAAACTCTTGGGCGAAAACCCTCTCCTCGTAACACTTAAAACAAATTAACTTAAAAAATATATTTGTTCACAACATACAAACGCAAATGTTAATATTTATTAATTTAAAACTAAGTTACGTAAGAAAATCCACCGCACTAATAAGTTAAAATTAGTTAAAAACAATAAAAATAAGTTTAAAACATTTTTCTATGTAGGAATGCAGTTATTAGACAACCATTGTGGATACCTTAGAATGGTACATTTGTGACAGAACTAAGTTTGTCGACTATACATAATGTTAATCTCATATCGTTCGCGTCTCAACTAATTATATTTAAATTATTTCTAAGCTACAACAAGCTACGCTACCTTTGTCAGGCCTATTTCTTTGTTCAGAAAAAGCGGTATAAAAACATATTTGTTTACTCTTAAAAGTAAACCTGCTATGCATGATCAAAAAATACATCTTTAGGCATTATTAGTTATTTTAGTCTTATTTACTCGATTTTTGTTCCTTGTTAATAACGGGTAAGATTTGTTAAATGCAGAATTGTCTGGAAATTCACGTTCCACCACTTATGTTTGACGTTTAGCAAGCGGCCATGACACTTTGCCGTATCTATTGTCTGTGGCAAGCGTTGTGTACTAGATGTAGGTGTGATGATATCTCGCCGTGCTGCCGAGGCGTGGTGATGAGGAGTGAGGTCTACCTGACGCGGATGAGTAGCTTCTTCCACACGCGCCCCGCACGTGACGCCTCCGCGGGAGGCTCCAGTGACGGTCTGGTGTAAAGCATACAAGACATGGTATTTTAAGTGTTATCAAACTCGGTGTGAATCAAGTATAACTAAAACATTTTTTTAAACGCCTTAAATTTTTGCCCCTATGCGTTTTAAGCTTTTTATGCGTAGGGGCTCTGGAAGCTTATACAGGTGCAGACGAAAGAGCTAAGCTCCGTTAGTTTTAACTTAGCTCGCATAGCTGACGTAATTTTTCATACTTGTGTACAAACTACAAAATATGCAAACTTAGCGGTGTCAGCTATGCGATCAAAAATGAACTAAGTTAGCTTTGCTTTGAAACCCGTATTATTCGGTAGTCGCGTCAAGTTAGTACTCACAGTCAGCGCGGCGCCCCCCAGCGCGCATCGTCACTGGGGTGCGTGAGGTAGCGCTCGCCCACTCGCTGCTGGAGCGCGTCAGGTTAGTTAGTTAGTACTCACAGTCAGCGCGGCGCCCCCCAGCGCGCATCGTCACTGGGGTGCGTGAGGTAGCGCTCGCCCACTCGCTGCTGGAGCGCGTCAGGTTAGTTAGTACTCACAGTCAGCGCGGCGCCCCCCAGCGCGCATCGTCACTGGGGTGCGTGAGGTAGCGCTCGCCCACTCGCTGCTGGAGCGCGTCAGGTTAGTTAGTACTCACAGTCAGCGCGGCGCCCCCCAGCGCGCATCGTCACTGGGGTGCGTGAGGTAGCGCTCGCCCACTCGCTGCTGGAGCGCGTCAGGTTAGTTAGTTAGTACTCACAGTCAGCGCGGCGCCCCCCAGCGCGCATCGTCACTGGGGTGCGTGAGGTAGCGCTCGCCCACTCGCTGCTGGAGCGCGTCAGGTTAGTTAGTTAGTACTCACAGTCAGCGCGGCGCCCCCCAGCGCGCATCGTCACTGGGGTGCGTGAGGTAGCGCTCGCCCACTCGCTGCTGGAGCGCGTCAGGTTAGTTAGTTAGTACTCACAGTCAGCGCGGCGCCCCCCAGCGCGCATCGTCACTGGGGTGCGTGAGGTAGCGCTCGCCCACTCGCTGCTGGAGCGCGTCAGGTTAGTTAGTTAGTACTCACAGTCAGCGCGGCGCCCCCCAGCGCGCATCGTCACTGGGGTGCGTGAGGTAGCGCTCGCCCACTCGCTGCGGGAGCGCGTCAGGTTAGTTAGGACTCACAGTCAGCGCGGCGCCCCCCAGCGCGCATCGTCACTGGGGTGCGTGAGGTAGCGCTCGCCCACTCGCTGCTGGAGCGCGTCAGGTTAGTTAGTTAGTACTGACAGTCAGCGCGGCTCCGCAGTTGTCGGTTGGTCACTGGGGTGCGTGAGGTAGCGCTCGCCCACTCGCTGCTGGAGCGCGTCAGGTTAGTTAGTTAGTACTCACAGTCAGCGCGGCGCCCCCCAGCGCGCATCGTCACTGGGGTGCGTGAGGTAGCGCTCGCCCACTCGCTGCTGGAGCGCGTCAGGTTAGTTAGTTAGTACTCACAGTCAGCGCGGCGCCCCCCAGCGCGCATCGTCACTGGGGTGCGTGAGGTAGCGCTCGCCCACTCGCTGCTGGAGCGCGTCAGGTTAGTTAGTTAGTACTCACAGTCAGCGCGGCGCCCCCCAGCGCGCATCGTCACTGGGGTGCGTGAGGTAGCGCTCGCCCACTCGCTGCTGGAGCGCGTCAGGTTAGTTAGTTAGTACTCACAGTCAGCGCGGCGCCCCCCAGCGCGCATCGTCACTGGGGTGCGTGAGGTAGCGCTCGCCCACTCGCTGCTGGAGCGCGTCAGGTTAGTTAGTTAGTACTCACAGTCAGCGCGGCGCCCCCCAGCGCGCATCGTCACTGGGGTGCGTGAGGTAGCGCTCGCCCACTCGCTGCTGGAGCGCGTCAGGTTAGTTAGTTAGTACTCACAGTCAGCGCGGCGCCCCCCAGCGCGCATCGTCACTGGGGTGCGTGAGGTAGCGCTCGCCCACTCGCTGCTGGAGCGCGTCAGGTTAGTTAGTACTCACAGTCAGCGCGGCGCCCCCCAGCGCGCATCGTCACTGGGGTGCGTGAGGTAGCGCTCGCCCACTCGCTGCTGGAGCGCGTCAGGTTAGTTAGTACTCACAGTCAGCGCGGCGCCCCCCAGCGCGCATCGTCACTGGGGTGCGTGAGGTAGCGCTCGCCCACTCGCTGCTGGAGCGCGTCAGGTTAGTTAGTTAGTACTCACAGTCAGCGCGGCGCCCCCCAGCGCGCATCGTCACTGGGGTGCGTGAGGTAGCGCTCGCCCACTCGCTGCTGGAGCGCGTCAGGTTAGTTAGTACTCACAGTCAGCGCGGCGCCCCCCAGCGCGCATCGTCACTGGGGTGCGTGAGGTAGCGCTCGCCCACTCGCTGCTGGAGCGCGTCAGGTTAGTTAGTTAGTACTCACAGTCAGCGCGGCGCCCCCCAGCGCGCATCGTCACTGGGGTGCGTGAGGTAGCGCTCGCCCACTCGCTGCTGGAGCGCGTCAGGTTAGTTAGTACTCACAGTCAGCGCGGCGCCCCCCAGCGCGCATCGTCACTGGGGTGCGTGAGGTAGCGCTCGCCCACTCGCTGCTGGAGCGCGTCAGGTTAGTTAGTTAGTACTCACAGTCAGCGCGGCGCCCCCCAGCGCGCATCGTCACTGGGGTGCGTGAGGTAGCGCTCGCCCACTCGCTGCTGGAGCGCGTCAGGTTAGTTAGTTAGTACTCACAGTCAGCGCGGCGCCCCCCAGCGCGCATCGTCACTGGGGTGCGTGAGGTAGCGCTCGCCCACTCGCTGCTGGAGCGCGTCAGGTTAGTTAGTTAGTACTCACAGTCAGCGCGGCGCCCCCCAGCGCGCATCGTCACTGGGGTGCGTGAGGTAGCGCTCGCCCACTCGCTGCTGGAGCGCGTCAGGTTAGTTAGTTAGTACTCAAGTCAGCGCGGCGCCCCCCAGCGCGCATCGTCACTGGGGTGCGTGAGGTAGCGCTCGCCCACTCGCTGCTGGAGCGCGTCAGGTTAGTTAGTTAGTACTCACAGTCAGCGCGGCGCCCCCCAGCGCGCATCGTCACTGGGGTGCGTGAGGTAGCGCTCGCCCACTCGCTGCTGGAGCGCGTCAGGTTAGTTAGTTAGTACTCACAGTCAGCGCGGCGCCCCCCAGCGCGCATCGTCACTGGGGTGCGTGAGGTAGCGCTCGCCCACGCGCTGCTGGAGCGCGTCAGGTTAGTTAGTTAGTACTCACAGTCAGCGCGGCGCCCCCCAGCGCGCATCGTCACTGGGGTGCGTGAGGTAGCGCTCGCCCACTCGCTGCTGGAGCGCGTCAGGTTAGTTAGTTAGTACTCACAGTCAGCGCGGCGCCCCCCAGCGCGCATCGTCACTGGGGTGCGTGAGGTAGCGCTCGCCCACTCGCTGCTGGAGCGCGTCAGGTTAGTTAGTTAGTACTCACAGTCAGCGCGGCGCCCCCCAGCGCGCATCGTCACTGGGGTGCGTGAGGTAGCGCTCGCCCACGCGCTGCTCGAGCGCGCGCAGGTCGAGCCAGGCGGAGCGCGTCTGCAGCCACGCGTGCGCCACCGACTTGTCCACCGACAGCCGCTTGCGCTGCTTCACTTGCAGCAGGTTGTTGATCAGGTCGATCGCTGTAACAAATTAGAAATATAATATTATCTAAATTTATTCTACCACTTCGAATCTTGTTTAATGATTTTATTACCGATGCTATGGACGAAGGTAAGCAGGTCGATGTCATTTACACTGATTATAGTAAAGCGTTTGATCGGATTGACCACGAAATCCTGATTAAGAAGCTAAACCATATGGGAATTCGTGGGGAACTCCTGAGGTGGTTTTCATCTTACATTGACAATAGGTCGCAAGCAATAGTACTCAATAATTATATGTCCAGCTGGGTACGTGTGCCCAGCGGAGTGCCTCAGGGCTCGTTGCTCGGTCCTTTACTATTTGTAGTCTATGTAAATGATATCGACTTGTGCCTGAAATCATCCAAATTACTATGTTTCGCCGATGATATGAAAATCTTTGCCGAGATATCATCGGTTGAAGATGGGATAGCACTTCAGGCTGATTTGTACCGTCTTGAAGAGTACTGTCGGGTTAACAAACTTGACTTAAATCCGTCAAAGTGCTCAGTTATCACTTACAGTAGAAAACGGGCAGTCCTTACTCTAACCTACACCTTGTCAGGCCAAACGTTGCCAAGATGTGTCACTATTCGTGATCTGGGAGTCCACCACGACAATAAGTTAGTTTTTGACACACATATTGATGACATTGTAAAAAAAGTCTCTAAGCTGCTTGGTTTTATAGTGCGCCTATCTAAGTGCTTCAAAAATGCCAAAACACTAAAAATTTTGTACTGCACTTTTGTAAGAAGTCAGCTGGAGTATGCTTCTCAGATATGGAACCCGCGTTACAACAAGTACATTGACCGCATCGAAAATATACAAAAACGATTCATTAAATTTCTTTGTTATCATCAAAAGATTCAATACCATTCAAGTGATTATCTCCAACTATGTAAAAAATACCATCTATTACCACTAAAAGACCGACGTGAGATTGCTGACTGTCTGTTTCTGTTAAAAATATTAAATAATAACATTGACTGCCCTGAGCTACTATCAAAATTTAATTTTAATGTACGGTCGCGGTCTGAAAAGTTTTACCAATTTTGAAAGTACATTCTATATCACACTTTTTTCATTAAAATCTAAAATGCCATATCATGTGACTTGTTACCTTTTAGAAGTTATTATGAAAAATGAGACAACGAGAATAACAAAGACGTTACTAAGCAACGGCGTCGGCTTAGCCATGTTTCGTCTCTATCGTGCACTTGACGTTTGGCAGTTGTGTAACAGTGACAGGTATAGTGCCAAAGTAAGTGCTTTGAAACTCTTTTCTTAATTTGTTGAATTGACATTTGTCAAAAAATATCGTTTGAACGTCGTATAAACAAAAGTAAAATTTTACGAATTAATTTTTTTCATATCGAAATAAAATGGCAAGTTCTTTCTCTCTTTCATCTTTGAACATGGACATAGTTTTATACCATTAGTGCCTTATCACGAAATTCATTATAACTATTGTGATTTACTGTGAGGTTTGAATAAGATGTCACGGCGAAGAAGACCAAATAATAGATCATGGAAATGATTCAGGAAGAAGTGATGATGCCTACTACGAGATAGATCACGCAGTGATCGAGTGATACCAGAAAATGATACCAGAAATACTGATCTATGCGCGTGTCTTGTTGCATCAATGCACTGGTCGTAACTGCGGAGTAATGTTAAACTTGATATTGAATAAAGATTTTTTAAGATTTGATTTATTATTTCCTTATATTCTTATTTAAAAAAACTAAATTGGTCGTAGCTGTGGATCCGTACTAGTTCATACTACTATTATAATTGCGAAAGTAACTGTCTGTCTGTCTCGCTTTCGCGCCAAAACTACCGAAACGATTTAAATGAAATTTGGTACAGAGTTAGTCTATAGCCTGAGCAAGTTCATAGGAAAGTCTTTTATTTAATTCCAAGGGAACGGGAACTACGCGGGTAAAACCGCGGGGGTCAGGTAGTATTTACCAAAGATTTTATTCAGTGCTTTTTTTTCTTCATATTATTATTCTTATTCAAAAAACTAAATTAGTCATAGCTGCGGAGTAATGTTATACCAGATATTGAATTAAGATTTTTTTAAACTTTTATTTATTATTTCTTCATATTCTTATTAAAAAAAAAATGTTTTTCAAAGTAGGTTTTCTGAATATCAAACCTTTTTAGTAGTCAGTCCATCACCTAAAGCGATTGATTAACATGTCATTAGAAAAAAAAAATCTATGATCAATCAAATTATCATGAAATAGACATTTAGAACTTGTGGCCTTAATGTGTGCATGCAATTGTGATCCTTATGGTGGTAACCACTTTCAGACCGCGACTGTACCTGGTAAACTATTTCGTTTTAATCCGCCCTTACGTGTACTTCTTACTTATACGAACTATAGACAGAACAGTTACATTGTGCGCGTGAGCAAGCAGATCAACAACATTTGTAAGCAGCATGATTTGGATCCCTTCACTACAAGTGTGATCTCAGCCAGAAGGTGCTTAAGCCTCAAGTTTTTCAAATAGCGTATTTATAACAATTTGAGTTTATTATCCCATTTTCTTAATTACTTTATTATAACTTTTTATTATACTTTTTTATACATTAGTAAACAAAGCGATTTTTGAAAATCATGTTTTCTAAACATTTGCATGTATAACAGTGGTTGTCTTATAGACGTATACTATATCAACTTTACATAAACACATTGTGCTGACGTGTGTTCACATAACTTCTAGTCTATATCTATACGTGAGGACTTGTAATTGGCTTTCAGTCGCCTATGTTTTGTTTTTGTTAAGTTTTTGTATAGCTGTAAGTCTTCCATAGTGTAATAAATAAATAAATAAATAAATGTAATCATAACGCATTATAAACATATCGCAAAAGAACCCAAAAATTAACGGCATGTGTGAATACTGTCAGTTTTAAGTAGTGTTTGTAAAAATTAATGCTTTAAAAATACCTACTTCATAAACAAAAAAATGAAAAACTACGGTTTACCAAAACTACAAGCATGTCACCCTCACACAGATAATTTTTAACGCGTGTGAGAAAGCACAAGATGTTATTGGAATCCTTTGTGCTTGTCGCAGGCGTTCGATTGTGTAAGCTATAAAACACTGTTGTTGAAACTGGAGCGTTACGGGATAAAAAAAATATTAGCAGTTATGTCTATTAGGGTTAATATGGTGTATAAAAGATAAAACGGTTAAAGCTCAGATAACCATCGTAAAATCACTGAGTCTGAAATAATATTGGGTGTACCTCAAGGTCTAATATTGGGTCCATTTCTATTTCAATTTTATATATTTGAATTAAATAACCAAGTATTACAAAATCAACCGAGAACAGTGATATTATTAAAATAGACGAATGATCGCAAAATCTTAAGGACGTGAATAAATTAATGTATTCTTCATGTTTGAAATTAAATTGATCACAATATCTTCCAAAGTATCTTCTTAATGGTCTAATGAAAAAAAAATGACTACTTAAAATAACATGCATTTATTTATTTACAAAAATGACTTTAAAGCTATTTTTGAGCTTTAAAGTCATTTTAAAAAAGTTAAAGTAATTCGAGTTAGAAAAACCTCACCCTCAGCAGAGATCTCCCTCCAAGGCGTGGGCGGGTACATGAAGGCGGCGTTCTGTATCTGTTCGTTGATGTCCTCGTCCTCGTTGAAGGGGAAGGTGCCGGACAGCGACACGTAGATGATGACGCCCACAGACCACATGTCTAGCGAGCGGTTGTAGCCCTTGTTGCGGAGCACCTCCGGGGCTGAATAAATTAAATAAATATTTAGGACATCTCACACACTGGCGTGTAAACGTAACCGCGTAACCGATCATTACTTCGTGAACAAATTCACGATTTTAATCGTATTGCAATGTATCGAACAAATTCGATCTCAAAAGATCGTATAGATATTTAGAAAGATGTAAATAAATAAATTAATATCTTGGGGAAACTCACACATTCATCTGATCCCAAACTAGGCAGAGCCTGTACTTTGGTAATCAGACGTCTAATGTAGATAATTAGTACTAACCCGTACTAATATTATAAATGCGAAAGTAACTCTGTCTGTCTGTCTCTTCTTTACGCCTAAACCACTGAACCGATTTGAATGAAAGGACATGTCCAAAAATGGTTTTTTATTATTTAATAATTCTAACCAGGATAAGTTAAATATATTTGGATAGACATCTCAAAACCTAGTACTTTTGACTATATTATACATTTTTAAAGATCCCCAATCTTTTTTTATTTTAGTGAGAATTTACTTCCAAAACGAACAAACTTTTTTTAAATTCTCTAAGTAAATAAAGTGAACGCATCCAAAAAAAGTAAACTTATCAAAATTGACACTGGAGAACTGTCAGTGTAAATCAGTTATCTGACTGACAGTGACAGATAACGATGTGTTGAGCCCAAGAATTTTAAATAAAGCTGGATACTGCACGTATAAGAAATATTTGACGCCAAGTTTATTTACCCCTCGTATGTTTTTTATCTCGCTCACACTTAAATTATGATATAAGTGTGAGCGAGATATAAAAACATACGAAAAAAATGTTTTTATCTCGCTCACACTTCAATTCATTCTACGTTCAGTATCCAGTTTTATTTAAAATTCTTGGTTGAGCCGATTAGGGGTGCGTTCTGAAATCAATTAATCAATGGAAATCATTATTTAATTAAATTATTATTTTATGATTTTTTGCTTAAATGGGGGTGTTTAAAAATATTATTGAATTAGTTCTAAGTTCCATATTTTTGTCGTATTTATTAGAGTGGACTTTGATGCTGGTTGGATTTTTCTCGGAATAAAAAACCAACGTCCATACAAAAAGCGGACATCTCCTTTGGTACAGATATAGTCTGGGACCCGAGAAAGGACATAGGATAGTTTTCATCCCAGCAATCCCCCGGGAACGGGAACTATTAATCCACGCGGACGAAGCCGCGGGCAAAGGCTAGTCAGACATATATCATAAATAAATCATTTCCTGACACAGAACAAACCATCATGGTCATTTATTTATTTGCAGACACACGTGTATTAAAATAAAATGTACAAAGTTAATAGCATCAAAAAACGAAAGTAGTAGTAAACTCACCAAGATAGGCAGGCGTGCCGACGACGGACCTCCTAAACGACTTCTCCCCGATGATCCTGGCGAAGCCGAAGTCGCAGAGCTTCACCTGCGGGAACTCCTCGTCCGTGGACAGCAGAACGTTCTCCGGCTTCAGGTCGCAGTGGACTATGTTCTTCTCGTGAAGGTGCTTCAGGGCTACCAGGATCTGAGCAGGAATATTAGTTCTTAGAGATTTAGGGAGCTAGTACTTCGAGGATTCTTTATTCTAGTATAGTCAACGAAGGATGGGTTTAATGAAAGACTAATAATATTGGTAATACTGATCAAATCGAGTCGGTCAGCTAGACAGAAAAACTCAAGCTGGCTGTTTGTTCCAACGGTTGGTCTCTAAGAATAAGATATACAAGTCTCGGTTAGATTAATTGGTGTTGCTTCTATTTGTGAAAACAGTAAAGGTAAAGAGCGATATAAAGTTAAAAGATGGCCAATCTCAAATGCTAGTATCTTGTCGTGTGTGTCACCACTATTTAGCTCAACTATTTTGTGGGGATCAGGTGCGTATGCTCCACCATACCTGCGCCACCAAAAACTTGGTAATCCTTTCTGTCAGCCGCCCATTCTCATGAGACAGGATCATTTCCAGCATGTCACCCTTGAGCTTCTCCATCACCACGAAGATCCTCTCAGGAGTCTCGAACATCCGCTCCAGGTTCACCACACCAGGATGAGACAGATTCTGGAGGATGGCCACCTCGTTCTTCAGCTGGGCTTCTTGCTTCGTCGGGAAACGGAGCTTGTCTATCACCTGTGAGAAAATTAAAATAGGCTTTTTGTAATTTTGTTTGAGGTGGAATCGTGTTGTGTGCAAATGGGAGGAGGATTTGTGTAAATACGTTTGGCGATTTAAAACGTGTGAGAACTAAAAAATTGTGGAATGGTAAAACACTCAGATGATATGATCGGGTATAAAACCTTGGTACAGTACAAAATTATCAGACTGATTGGGATGGCTAAAACGCCTGTATAATGTGATCGAAAGATATCTACCAAATAAGAACATAAGTATATCTGGATGACCACGACACTCAATGAAGAACTGCTTCAAGCCTAATACCTGCCTCAACCTTAGTACTTCTTGCGTCTCCACTACCAAGAGCGCGCTGCAAGACATCATAGCTACCTTAATGGCTACGGGTCTCTTAGACCTCCTGTGCAGGCCTCCGTACACGATGCCGAACTGGCCGGAGCCCAGCACCTCGTCGGGGTAGATCTGGTACAGCTGCGCCATGTCCGTCACTCTCTCCTCTGTGCTGCCCTCGCCCTCCGCCTCCGCCACTGCGCAGCCCCGGGCTTCCGCTGAACAGGGAATGGGCAAGACACGTCAAGTTCAAGTTGGTAGATTATGCGAGTGTAAAATAAAATATTGTAATGAGTGACACTTGCTTCACTGATAAGACCAAATCACATATTTCATAGGTGGCGGTCCCGGGTTAGCAACGGGTGCACCGCTTATAAAATACACCCCTTATAATTTTGTTGCACAACCACAGTCTCCTAATGAACTATACATTATAAGCTCAAAATTCTTGAAACCAAATAAACCGGTAATAAAATGCCTACCGTATGACAAAAAGTATAATCAGAAATATAATGAATGATCGGTTTTTTTCGTTGCAAAATGCGCCGTAAAGAATATCATGCAAGATGTACACTTTCCGTGGTAAGAAATACACTTTTCGTTTACCAAAGACCACCTATCTTCAGTCTAGAGAAGGTGTATATTAGTTTAACCGATCACAAGGTCGACGATAAGGCCACGAGAGATTCACAGCTGAGGGTAGTTACCAGAATGATGTGTGACGGGCATGAGCGCCTGGCGTACAGCGGTCTCCCAGGAGCGCGCGAGGTAGGCGCCGAGCCCGGAGTCCGGCGGCGGGGGCGCGCCGCCCGCCCACGCCTCCTCCACGCCCACCAGGTAGTCCAGGTTCGCAGTACGCACCTCGAAGCAGTGCATCACATCTAAGAAATATACGGAAAAGTTAAACGAGCTTACGCCTGCAATGCTATACCTATCCGGCCATAACGAATACGCGTACGCATTGTCGGATAAACACGCTTTTCATCGGGAAAAATATGTTGAAAAAATGTTGTCAAAAGTTTAGGATTCAAAGACAGAACATGGTTGGATCGTGAAGAAGAATCAACACACGCAATAATTGTTACTAAGACCCACTTGCACCACTAACACATTTTATAAAAGCAAAAACTTCAGAAAGATTTAGCACACCACTGTAATCCTTTTAAATTGTTTAAAGTGTAACAGACAAAAATATGATTCGTAGTGCAAGAGCTTCTAAATGTTATCACACCAACTCATTACAGGAACAGTAAGCTCAGACTACAAATTATATTATTTAAACTAGTCACTATATGAAAATAATATGAAAGGTTTTTTCGTTCATCTCAGGCGTCGTCGTCCTAATTGGGAGCGATCGTACGATGGCGCGATGCGTTCTCGTCGTGCGATGAGTTCAAACATACAGATTTCATCAGAATGTCCTATTTGAACCTCGCAAGCAACTCGCAAATAATGGTGCGAGCACATGAAATGCTTAATAACGATCGTACGATGCGTTTGATCGTCGTCTTGAGATGAAAAACGCATCGCGCCATCGTACAATTGATCCCAATTAGGACAACGCCTCAGCATCTGTCTTTTACAAAGGAGGAACTTTAGAAGGCTACAACTAGGATGCCGCTAAATATCCGGATTTCAAATAAAGGGCCTGATTAGTTACCGGTCATCGATGTTTTATCATTTTAGAAAGTTAAGGATGGAAAAATAAAAAAAAATGTTGTAGAAATGCAGCATAGCTTTAAAGTTTTTTTATACATTTTAGCCTAATATGTGTTAAAACGTCAAACAATTTTTTTATTAGCTTGTTTTAATAAAAGTTATGAAGTAAGACGGTAGCAGACGCACACACAAACGCACACATACAACCTCTTACCCCTACCGCTTGGACCTGCTCCGTTCCTCTGAGGGTAACAGCAGTTCTCATTCAAATGACCTTTTTGAAATTGTTTTCTACAATTTTTGCAAGGAGTCGCCTTGTCGCGGCGCACATCTGCTAATTAATATGTACAAAACGAATTATATATTAATATTTCCCATTGTATCAACAGTAGTACCCCGGTCATCTTTGTATTTCAATATCAATATTTTTACACACACTTTTCTAAGAAAATAGTAGATTGTATTTACAAGGGCGCAAAGTAATATTTAACGGCGAGGGCGTTTTTTTAATCCATAGCGAAGTGAGGGATTCTTAAATAGAATCCCAAACGTAGCGAGGGATTCAAAGTACGTCGCCCGAGCCAAAATATATTTAGACTTCAACTTCACTGTACATTAAAAATAAGATACACATTTTAATTAACCGTTATAGCATCTGAAACCACTCGATGATTTCTACTGCCTAGATCGACTTACGGCCATTCTCAATAACTTATCTATCAACGGATTTGGCTACTTAAATGTATTTTTTAGACATTGTGTATGGTGCTTAAGTCAAATATTTATAAATCCGCTATTGTATAGGTTATTGGAAATAGCCGTTTGGGTGATAACAGCATAGCCGGGTATCGGCTGAAATGTATATGCAACATAATATGTGGTTTCAAAGCCTACCTGTGCCAGCATGCGGCTGCCTCGCGGTGTCTATAGCTAGGATCTCGTTGAGAGGGATCTCCTTGTAGTACTTGCTGCCTTGCTCCGAAGTGAATAGCGTGATGGACTTGCTGTCTAACCGCCAATAGTGACGTTTTAGCTGCAACATAATAGGTAAATTTTATTTGAATTTTATAACTTATCTTTTGTGATTGTTGTGTTATTGAAGGACAAGGCTCCGTATGATGACTGGTGATAAGTGGTGTCGTATATGGAATGCAGAGGGATCGCAGAATGTTTTTCATTTTAAACGAAATTCAAATGAAATACATTTCATGCGCCCAAATATCTGATGAAACAACTTTTCTTAAAACAATATTGTACGACAATATAATACTCTTATTTAATAGAAATAGTTAATTAAGATTTTGCAGATAGTGAAGTGAGAGCCATTATAAAAGTTATATTATAAAAAGTATCTCAATTGATTGGAGGTGACTACGAATTATAGCCAGCAGCTTCGTCGTAGCGTCTGGCATTCTTCACAAGGCGAGACTTTACTTGGGGAATTTGACAAAACATTTGCGTGTGATGTAAATCAATATGAATCTTATTCTAATAACTCTAGAGTACAGTTTGTATTACCCAAGTAACGCAAATATTTTGCCTTCAAATGAAGTAGGATGCCCCGAGAGTTAATAAGAGGTCGGTATACTCACAGTCTTGTCCTTATTAGTGAAGTGCACAAGCCAGCCCTCCTTGAGCCACTGTCCCTCTCTCTTCTTAGTGTGCTTGACAGACTGTACGATGCGCATGAGCGGTATGTTGGCGCTTGGTGATGAGGACGAGCTGTAACGTGCACACGAGTCAGATCTACAAGGCTGAGGAGTTGGGGAGGTGTCCAGGGGGAAGTGTGTGGTGGCTGGGTTATGATCTCTTTTCATTTTGTCGTTTTGTAGTTTACAAGGTGTTTGTACCGTCGTGCTTGTATTGTTGGTCGTTTGGTTGAGTGTAACGTTGTTTTTTTTGAAAGAGGTGAGGCATTGGGGTAGCAAATATTGCGCGGTGTGTAATACTGGATTTAAATTTTGGTCTTTGTGCAATCGTTGGTATCTATGGGAGATATAAGAACATATATTAATTTAGGTTCTAGACCTAATCTAAACTTCTCTATAATTATGCGCCTATTTTATTTTGTAGTATACTTGATATAAGACAAATAAAAAACGCCGCAGACGTAAAGTTACTGTTAATTCTTGTAATATTTGTTTCGCACATTCATAACGGATGTAAAAAGACTACCAGCCTTGTGGTCAACTACAGGACGGTAATTCGGCAAAGTTCAACACAACGCGGAACAGGTACGCTTCAACTTGCTCAAAGATCCTGTGGCATTTACATGATGAGGAATGAAGACTTCATACTTCTTAACATAGCTTAACAGGCTAGATGGACCCTTGCTTGAATTAGTTAGCACATCATTCCTTAAAAGACATGAAGTAATGTTTTGCCGCGCCAATTTACCTATTCTTCTCGTCAATTATATATAAATAGTAAATAATAATATCCATCATACGGACAGTTGTATGGTTGCAAGCATAATGTTTTGCATTGCTGCATCCTACGAGTATAAGTGCCAAAAATAAATGTCAATAACCCGCAATACACATGGATTAGTGGTGTGGCTTTACACATGATTGTATAAGTTTGTATAAATGTAAATCTGAATGTTATAAGATACTTGATGAACAAAAGAAGTTTAATTTTAACACATAAAATAGAGAGGGTAAATTAAGACGGTGACGGTGGTAAGAAGGTGACAGCAAGGATTCGTGTATTTACTACATAGTCCTAGATTTTTGTTACAAAAATAATAGAAAATGAGTATTATTTCATAATATAATATACAACAGCGAAATCTAAAGCAGAAAATACCACGAAGCTCTATCCTTCCGACCGACACCCATACAAGATTATGCGATAGTAGAAACGTCACAGTGTTACACTTAAAGCCTTAGAAACCTCGCCATGTTAGAGAAAAGTAAACACAAGATATGCGACAGTAGAAACGTCACGTGTTACACGTTACTCAAAGCTGTAGAAAGTTCACCGTGTTAGGGAAACCTACACAAGGTATGCGGCAGTAGAAACGTTACACTGAAAGCCCTCGAAACCGCGGCGTGTTAGAGCAACACCTACATAAGATACAGGAGAAACACAGTGTTACAGGTTGCACTCAAAGCTCGAGAACACTCAAAGTACACAAGATAGGCGACAGTAGAGAGACAGAGATACACAAGCCCGCCACCACACAGTCCGCGCTCGCGCTCACCTGCTGGGCCGGCTCGCCGAGCGCTCCGGCAGCATGTCCCGCTGCGGCTCGTCCGGCCGCCGCCGGAGCTCCACCTGGGGATGTAGAAGAAAAAGATTGAAAGAAATAAAGGAAGAAAAATTGAGATAGATTTATTGAAATGACCTAAAACTCATTCACTCAACAGACAAAAAAGTAAACAACAGTACTTTTGCGAATTAACTCCAGCGGCATGTAACATTATTAACTTCAACCAGGATGAACTTAATTTTATGAAGTGGTTGAACATTTATGATATGTTATATTTCAAACTTTCGCGTTGCATATTTAAAACGTTAAGCTACAAACAAACAAAAGGTACGTGCGCGTTAAATCCCGGTGAACAGTAACATTTTAATTTATGATAATGAAATGATTTTTAGGTTCTGGCCACGACATTGAATGTTAGTAAGTGACATAATTTAGTGCATTAGTACCGATATACATTACCTCGCCATCATCCCCGGCGGCGTTCTCAGCGGCCTCTGTCCCTCCGTCGTCCGACTCATCGTCCGGCAAGCGCGCCGACTCCGACAGCTCGCTGCCGCCGCTGCTGTCCTGGTACTCGCCTGCCCAACGATACACGGCTTTAACCCACCAACCCACTACCACCAATATATCCACCATTCTCATAAACGACAAACAAATCACACACACACACATGTTGCAGCAACGACACGTGTTGCTAGATACATTAGATATCCTGTGCTGGCTTGCCGTGGATAGCTTGAAGGATTGCAGTTAGGGCGAAGTATGAAGGTAATTAATTTTCGTTATTTTCTTGGCTCTATAACAGCTAGTAGGTTAATAACGGTTCACAAGAAGATTCCATGTCCAACGTCACGTAAGCACCAACTTCTCATCACAATCACAAGAATAACAAAAACAGCTATACATACTTCACGAGTCCAGTCTAGGCAATTTAATTATATTGCACGAAAAAATCCATTTCTCTTTTGCATGCCTTAGCCAGGATACCATTAATTTTTGTATAAACTTGTTTGACAAGAGTGTCCGTGGAGTTGCTTGCTCGTTCTTCTCCAGAGACCTACCTACGTTTTGGAACGTGCTACTAGCTTCAACTTTTTGACTAACCGACCGACTCCATGACAATCTAACAGTGCCTGGAAATTTAATTAGTGTAAATGCTTTGATTTTTAGTTTGACATGTTTAAGTTATGGTGAACGCTCCAGTGAAACCCGCGGTATTCAGATTTCCTGTATTTTTTTTTACAATTTGTAGCACAGTATTAGATAGTATAGTAAAAGAAACCACCCAGGCGGCACTATCATGTAGACATATACTATTGTAATCACTAAAAACATCAACGTATCTTTTAATTGTCCCGTAAACGTTATATCACTTTTTGATCAATAAAGATCTATTTATTACTGATTTTTCATACATATACGATTACAGAGGGTTGCGGAATAATTCTAATAGTTACCGCGGCCCCGGAACATAAAGGGCAACCGAAGGAACAAGGGTGCGTTTTAGTCAGTAAAAGTTTGACGATTATATTCATAAAGAATAATGTTGTTGATGTTTTTATTGAGTATACATGTAATTGTCGCCTTAAGTTTTTTACCACACCACCTGAAACTCAGCAAAAATATTAAAATTAGAATTCCGCGGCCCACCCAGAGCATCCACCGCCACCAACGCACTCACTGTGTTGGTCCCGTATCTCGCCGTTGCAGTCCTTGGGTATGAAGGGAATGCACTTGCGGTGCGCGTTGTAGTGGCAGTCCTTGCACTGCAGGCCCTGCTTGAAGAGGCCGCGCAGCAGCTTCTTGCAGTGGCGGCACACGGTGGGGCGCGTGTACGAGTGCACCTCGAACGTGTGCGGGATGGCGGCGCCCGAGCCCGCGCTGGCCGCGCTCCAGCCGCCCAGCGACCCCGTGCGCGACGGCGAGCGGGACCGCTTGCCTGCCTAGGGGAGGTTTCTGTATCATCCAAGTGTTGCACAAACGAGTACTGAGTATATCTCTTTCACATTTCCGGTATTGGACAGAGAGAGATGGAAAATCAGTCGAGGCGGAGCCAACGCTTTCAACACCAATGATAACACATGCTGATTATGTGTACCAATAGGAATGCAGAAATTTTTTTGGTACTCGTTTGTTAAAAAAACAGACTATAGTAGTCTAAAAGTAACGAACGGGGTGCTGTACTGTGTCTTAAACCTTCGACTAATAATTCAAAACACAATAGAAAGACAATAGCAGCGCGACAGCCGACTGTCGCTTGGCCGTCGAATAGTTAGGGCGGATACAGACTTTACTAGGCATGCGCTACGAACGGCGCACAAGCACAACGCATGCCACTGTTTGACGTTTGTGCGTGTTGAAATATTATGGCAGCATATGCTCGGGTGCAAAGCAATGTCTCGTTGGTTTGTCTTCCTATTTGTCGCGAGGCATGTGTTATGCACTGACATGCAATTTCATTTTCTCAGTCGAGGCGTGCGCGGATATCGTACGCGGCGCACACCGCGAACGTGCATGTGCGATTATGTCCACTTTGATTTTGAATTATTAATTATTATTATTAAAATCTCTCTATCCGCCTTTAAGAAAACGCGGTGAAGCGGAAGGAAAGAAACACAGATCGAATTTTTCGACAGATCTTAAAATATCGGCTTTTACTTTGTGTTTTTTATAGTACAAAAGTTATGCGCCTATTGGACAAACCGTGGTTGGCGTTGTTTGTTTTTCCTCTCTTTTGATACTATTGACTAAAATTGAGGATCTTGATTTTACATGGCCTTTGACAGCAGACTGACAGAGTCGACCGGTCATCTCGTTGTCTACGTCTCGCCGCGTACATACTTAAGGCGCGGTGCAGCGGTTTTGGGTTTCAATATTTTTGATTTGACCAACATGTGATTTTTTTGTTAATATAAATAACTAGCTTCTGCCCGCGGCTTCGCTCGCGTTAGAAAGAGACAAAAAGTAGCCTATATTACTCTCCATCCCTTCAACTATCTCCACTTAAAAAATCACGTCAATCCGTCGCTCCGTTTTGCCGTGAAAGAAAGACAAGAGACAGACACACTTTCCCATTTATAATATTAGTATGGATAATATGCTCAACTTACTTTACGTTCTCTTTATATACCTTATATGTACTAGATCCAAAATAAATGCAGGATTAAATTCAATAGTTTTCAAATGCCCATGCCGAAACTAAAATCCATTTCACAATCTAAGATGGTATTTTTTTAAGTCGTTGCCATTGCTTCTTACTGTGATAAGTACAAAGAATGGCTAACCGCTCATATGAAGCTATGATTCTTTCAGCTTTATTGTTTCAGCCAATTCAGCGCAAAATCACTGTGACAGACAGACGGACAGGCTGACAACTACGAGAGATCCCAAATGGTTCCGTTTTTCATTTGGACATCATGTAAACTATTGATAGTTTGTGTGTTAAGTTGAGTAAAAACCTTTTGATGGTGTTTTGTTAAAGGTTTTTTGGTTCACTGAAGTAATAGGCACTTCCTATGACTTTCTTAAGACATACAATCCATACTAATATTATAAATGGGAAAGTGTGTCTGTCTGTCTGTCTGTTTGTCTTTCTTTCACGGCAAAATGGAGCGATAAATTGACGTGATTTTTTGAGTGGAGATAGTTGAAGGGATGGAGAGTAACATAGGCTACTTTTTGTCTCTTTCTAACGCGAGCGAAGCCGCGGGCAAAAGCTAGTTCAGTCATAAATCATTTATGACCTGTCACTGAACCGATTAAGGCGCTGCGCAAACGTAGACACTTTTGTGTCTTGTGTCGGGCACCGAACACTTTTTGATCGTCATTAGTATGGTGTTAAGTGGAAGAAACTGGACACAACAAATGTAAACGTATGCGCAGGGAGTGGATGATTTTATACTGACTCTATAGAAATAAAATATTCATCGGTAGCTTGTATCTGACACAAGACACAAAAGTGTCTACGTTTGCGCTATGCCTAAAGGGGCAATTATACTGGGTCGTTAGATTATATTGGATTGATCGATTATGCCCGTATTCTAGCAACTTTCGGTTTTTTTATTTGTCGAGCACTTCGTCACTCGCGTATTTCGTCACTCGTCACAATTAGTAGTGTAGATCCCCGAAAAAGCAATGTTTTTACTGAATCGGGTGCCCGAATTCGAGAAAAGACTGTCGTGCTCTCGAATACGGGTAAACAACCATGTGTAATTACGCCATAACAAATTATTGTAAAATACACTGTCATACAAAGTGCCTGATATTTCTGTGAACCTAAACTTTATACAAAACACAATCAAAAATTTTGAGACTCGTTTAGAATTAGATGATGGGTAACATGGGAATTGTAAATAAAACGACATATCGACATCAAAAATAAGTCATTTATTCAAAAACATTCATATATTTTTCCACAAATGCTACCCACCACCCAACTCTTGTTAGTTTTACAAAATAAATAAAGTAAAAGTTAACAATACTTGTAAAACTTTAGTATATAAATTAAAAAATAATACTTTGAAGTATTGGACGGATATAAAATACTCAATAAAAATTACTTAAATAATCTCCTTATAGAAAAATAAAATCAAATTATTGTGAGCGTTTTGTAAGATGTACAAAACTAAACTGAATTTTACAAAGATTCCTAACATTGAAGTAATTACAAAAAGTAAATGATTGATTTTATTTTCATATTAATCTTGAATCAATTGTGCAAAGAACTTACAGGACAATTAAGTTTAAAAAAGTTTAACTACATAATATTATATAAATTTATAGAATTTGTAATACATAACACTTGACTGACGTACAATCAGCATCCTCATCTATATATTAAATCACCCTTCTTTCACCCTTCTCAAGTTATATTAGTCTTTTCTTACGTTTCAATAATTTTGTGTCTTTATTACTCCATAACTCGTTGAGCCAAACTCTTTCAATTGAGCTTTTGTTCAAGTGGGCGGGTAGAGTAAGAAGAAAGCTAGATGGTAACATTCAACTTGACTCTTAGAACTATCAACCCCTGCCCTCTCACGTGGTAAAAATTTAAAGATTTAAATAACAACAAGTACTACTAAATATCTGGAATGTTTGTCTATCTTACATCTAAACATTTAACACAAAAACATTGAGATTCGCTTACTTTTTCTAGAGATAACTTGAAACGTTTACTAGTTACAATAACATCTACTACATGTGATATATTAAAATATTATGTCTTTGTGTGTATATGAAGTTAAAAAGTATAATTATGCGACACGACCTATGACTATAGTAACAGCATGTAAATGCAAAAATACGTAATCGTATGAAATATAATATATATAAATTTTTAAAGATTGTAATACTTTTGACACATTTGTTAGTAAAATAGTTATAATTATGCAGTTTGTATTTAATACTGAAATGCATTTATCTAGACATTTAAATAGTCACATTTAATAAGACATTTAATTTAATTCGTTATAATAGTTTAATAAAATGTTATCAGAACACGTATAATAGGCTACATTACATTGTGAGTTGTTATAATAGGTAGTAAATTGTTGTGACAGAGATTTTTATTTAAAGGAGTTTGATAAAGTCTATTCGTAAACTTTGAGATTATTATTTTCTTAATTATGTATTTAGTTTTGAAGAATTTCTATTATGGTTGTTTATAAAACTTTCTCAAGTAGGCCGACAGTACTTTCATTTGGCATCTTAAAACCCTATATCCTTTTCAGACTTAATTTAAACATTTAAATACCAAATACAGAAACAACAAATAGAATTGCCTTAATAGATTCGAACAGTGTTGACATGGCAACACATCAATGAGATTCCTGTCCTACACGAGTCCTGGGGCTCAAGTCTGCTATTGCAATGTGTCTCAACTTCAACTCTTAATGAATGGCCTTTGTGGAAAAGACCCCACAATTCTGCCAATAACACGTGAACATTGATAATAAACCATCAAACGCTGGAGAGTATTTAGCGAGAATTAACCGTAAAAGTAAACTTTATAGATCAAAATAAAATGACCAGTCATGGACCACATATTTGGTATCCTACCTATGTTTTACAAAATAAATGATTGATTGATTGATTGATTGACAACTTTGACAGTTTGGGAGGAAAAGTGTCAAAAGTTTGAAGTGACATGTCAAAAATTGATCAATTAACCTTCGAACATACGTGATTCAAAACACAATAGCGGCCCGACAGTTGGCTGTCGCTTGGTCGCCGAAAGGTTAAGCCGTTATTCCAATAGCAGACTTCAGCCTCTGTAAGTCCATCGTCCGTCTAGTTGTCTTTGTCAGTGACGAGCCTGGCGAGGCGCCTTACCAGCGAGGACGAGTCGTCGTGCGAGGCGTGCGAGTGCGTGGAGCCGCGCGACGGCGAGCGCGCGCCCCCCGACACGCGCCGCGCGCCCCCCGCGCCCGCCGCGCCCCCGCCCGCGCCCCCGCCCGCCGGCACCGGCGACGTGCAGTTCGACGGCACCTTCACAGCGCAACGCTTGTGGTAGTTTAGGCCGCATCCTGGAAACAATTATAAGTCTAGGTCAAAGAAGATTAGGGTGGTAACTTTGAATCGACATTCATTATAGATGAGATCCGATAGACAGCCGCTTCTGTTGCTGGATCTGGTTAGACTGAAAGCCTTGGTTGGGAAAAGGCAAGGGAGATGGCGATTCAATTACAGCTGAGATTAGATTGCGACAGCATTATAAACATTTCAAATAGTTGTTAATTTTAGCCATGTGCACAAAACGAAGATGTCAGAATGTTTTGAGACATGATAGTAAATAAGCCCTTTGGACTGCAAGAAGTGCAGATCTACGCGAGACAATGGTTTCAAATTGTTCGTTTAATTACGGCATACAACGGGTTAATTGTAAATCCAGCTGGCTAATATCTTGTCAGTTGACGATCAATTCTTTTATGAATTATTTTATATTCTAGCATTATAATTCAGCGTAGCCCTTTGTCCAGAAGTAAATGAAAGGGTGGAAGAGTACAACAGTTGAGATTCCTACCTTCACACTTGAGTCCCTGGCGCACTAGTCCGAACAGCATCTCCCCACAGAAGTCGCAGAAGGTGGGCGCCTTGTACGAGTGCACCGCCAGCGCGTGCGGCCGCGGCGCCGGCGCTGCCTCCGCGCCGCCGTCACATAGCAGAGCTGGAATTACAATAAAGTTATAAGTAAGTAGGAATAGGATTGAGATGCAAATGATAACAGTTATTAAAGTCTGTATTTATAAAGACAAATATTATAAAAAAATTCCAACCATGCTTGAAGCACCATAATTTTTGGTCTTTTCATCTTAAAGTTGAAGGATGAATATAACTGTGACCTAAAGACAAACCCCTCCCTATGTATGTCCCTTCTAGGTTGCAACCAATCCAAAATTATAGGTTTGAGCAGTTGACAATTTGTCATTAACATATTCAATGATGCGAGTTGTCGTCACAATATCCTCACTTCCACCCGATATTGTTGTTTCCCGCGTTAAGTCTTTGGTTACTGCATGTTTACGTGGGCCACAGCACAGCGTGATGTTGTATATGTAGCCTGTAACTTTTTCGATAAACAGGGTTTATAACGTATAAAGATTTTTACACAGATCAAGTAGACTTAAAGATTACATCGTTTAAACACAACACTCCTCACATCCATACTCACGGTTGGCGGTGAGCACGATCTCCACCAGGGTCTCGTCCGTGACGTCGGACGCCGAGTTGATGAGCTGCAGCACGTTGGGCGAGCAGTAGTCGTGCCGGAACAGCAGGATGCGGTCCGACAGACGGTTTAGGCCGTTGTCTGGGATCTGGACGCGGACAAAAACAAACTGGTGTTTACAGGTATGAACTACGTTTATTTTCATCTCTATTTTGAACTTAATGAGTTACTTTGGATTTGTTGCTGATCCCATTAGTAACAAAACACCAACGTACAAAAATAGACCTAGCGATTAAAGACTTTAATCTCTAGGTCCAACATAGTAGACATGGGTAAGTATCCAGCAATTTGATTAGTTTGATTTGCATAAGTACGATGGCGCTATAGTTCGACCCTGCTTTTCTATTCCGTGGGCCGTCTGGTATCACGGAGAAGAAGTCTTCTGTTACATTTTATCCGCGAATACAAGAAAGCATTGGTAGTTCTACAGGTAACAATTCTGATTGCAGTCAAGCCAGGTCAATTTTCGAAGAGTAAAAACCTGGAAAACTTTGTTACCATCTCATAGCGACTTCCCCAAAAAATTAAAAAGAATTTATACCTTAAAAATTGAGTAGAATTAGAACCGTCCAAGTTACCTTTTCATGCACGAACTTGACGGCGAGGTCCTTGAGGTGCGCGAGCGTAAGCAGATGCGCGGGCGCCGCCACCGCGTCGCGCACCACGCCCAGCTGGAACAGGAACGTCACGTCGTCCTCCATGCCGCCTCACTGTTGGCAACACAACACGGTTACTGTAGACTGTATCATCATCATCATCATCTCCCTAGCCTTTTCCCAACTATGCTAAGGTCGGCTTTCAACCTAACCGGATTCAGTTGGATACCAGAGTTTTACGTGAAGCGACTGCCTATCAGACCTCCACAAGACCACAACCCAGTTATTGGGCGACACGGTACTGACTAGTTTTACTGGGGGGAGTTAGTAGTAGACTGGTCTGACCTGGCTTCTGACTATCCGTAACGTTTGTCAAAGTTAGAATGGACTTTATGTGGTAAACCAATTAGGTTGTCGATAATTTAACTAACCTAGGACCTGGGGTATATGCTAGGGTTGCGGTTGTTCGAAGAAGTAAGGAAGAAAGAAGGTAGAAAGGAACCTTAAGGGCATTAGAAGGAACACGGTTGAGTTTTAGTCAATAAAAGTCTGACAATCCTGTCTGATCTGTGAAACGAGTCTTGTGACGATTTTCCATCTATAAAAAATAGGACCTGGGGTATAATATCAAAAGTTACAGGCATTGTCTCATGGATGGCCATGAATTTGTTTGGCGTCTGATTTTGCAGCGAATCAGCGTTCACATGAGGTGGTCCGTTTGGCATCTAGCTTGATTGGTTTGTTATTTTAAAAACTATATTTTATCGTAGGGCATTAACCTGGCAAAAACGCGTTCTTTAGAGGACAATTAAAGTATCCTCTAGATACGAAACGAAAGTTATCAATCACTTATTTATAGCACCTTTTTCCTCGTATAACTATAATCTCACTTAATTAACGAAAATATTTTTTTGTTTATTTTTACATGTTGACTGAACCTGTGATTACGTAATTCACCTTCTTCGGAGAAATTGTGACAATGTTGCAACACATAAATAAGTAACTGAGTGCAATTATACTCATTTTAAACGTCAACGTCTAACGTCATTCAAATAAAGGTTGAATAATAATGTAATTTGAGATATTTTGAAGTCGTTTATCATTTTGTAGGGTAATTATTATGGATAACCCGTTTTATTCCATTACACATTGTTTATGGTCTTCTGCAAAATGCTAACCAAGCAATCAAAGATAGGGCCGGTGCGTCATGGATCGGTACGTCACATCAGAGATAGCCACCCTGAATAACAAAAAGACGTGCCTGACCCTCTTCTTAGACGCCTGCCGGGGCTGCGGATGTTTATAATAGTTACCGTTACCCCGGAACATAAAGAACTAGAGTGGGTTTTAGCGAGTGCATAGGCATCTATTGGGTAAGCTCGCTCCGTCGTAGGCTCCGTCTATGCCCTCGGGCTAGTCTGGGACCAAGAGCAAGCCCATACGAATAAAAAAAAAGTCAGTAAAAGAATGACACGCCTCCCGCCGCGCCCAGGTCGAGAGAAGTCATTTGATAATTTCCCACTCCCCAAAAAAACCCTCATCTTAGACCTTGCAAAGACATTCGACATAATTTATATTCCGTTACTCTTGGCTAAGCTAAAAAGGCTGAAAATTAGAAGATCACATTAGAGAAACTTTTAAACAGTTATATTAGCGAACGTCGTCAATAAGTACGTGTTAGTAACTATACCAGCACTGACCTCTAAGTTTCATACGGAGTGCCACAGGGCAACATCTTAGGACTAATTCTATTTCTCGTATACATTAACGACCTTACTAATCTAGAATTTTCAAAGTTATCATCTTCTTTGCAGACAATATTGGTGACTTTTTCTCCGGCGCGGCGGTGACCAAAGCGATGGTTTTTTTAATACTGCCAAAAAGTGGGTTATTGACTGTTTTAGTATCCGACCGAACAAGGATATTACCGACACTCATGCCATTATTCCTTGTCCTGTCACGAACTAGAAAAAGTTCAGACAATCAAATATTTAGTAGTCGTCAAAGGTAGATGAAAAATAAAATACTTGTTTTTAAAAATGATCATTGTATTGTTGACCCACATATCTTGAAACGGATTTATTTAACATACTGTATATTCGCATGGAATGGTGCTCCCAAACTACACTGCTGTCGGCTGCAGTCGCTCTACGTGCTATACTAAAAATAATCACTTTTAAGTCTCTTTTATATTGATTCAGTCAATTTTTTTGTATCAAAGGTTAGGCAATAACTTATTAAAATTAATTATAATTCAGCGCATACGCAGACACAAAGTGCAGAACATTTGTATAACATTGTTTTTAATTCTATAAAGCATTTATCTTTAAAACTATGCACTTTCTTTTGTGTAATAAAGATTAATTTATTCAACAACATTATTGTTGTTATTAAAAAAGATAGTCTAATATACATAAACGGAACTATTTTTATGTCACACTAAATTGTGTAATAACTATAAGAGATACCTTCAGTTATGCCAATACTGTTGATATCATCTGTTTAGATGTCTTTTGCATTAAATAAAATTATTACAGTCTAATTTTTTCGCCCAACTTATTATCTTACAAAAATTTCTGTAAATTGTGGTAACTAACAGAGATAGCAGGGTTTAAATACGTCGATTTGGCGATTCCCAATTTTTTTTTATTTAATCCTAGGATATCTGCAGAAGCTTAATTAAGTAAGTACATAGGCTTTACTCGGGTTAAGGCGCGAGAAGACGATAGTTTTCTATAATTTGTGACATTATGTTTAAAATAACAGTATTATAGTCTAGGACCAAGTCCACAAAACAAGATTTCGCTGGCTAGAGATCAGGGTCCATCCGGGGACGCGGTCAGAAGATTATCTATCATCAATAGTACCGCTAATATTTCCATTAGTTCACTGATTAATTTATTATCGTCTAAGTGACTTGCTGATTAAAAAAACTGTTGAACTTGCTCTAATTTTGACCCCTAGACACGCCACTGATAGGTGCGTGTGAAGGATAATACCGACTTGAACTTTGACGGGCCTGTTGGTCTAGTGTTCAGTGACCCTGACTGCTTAGCCAGAGGTCGTGGGTTCGATTCCCACCCAGGACAAACTTTGTATGACGAGCATAATTGTTTGTTCTGTGTCTGGGTGTTATTTATCTATAATATGTATGTATTTAAAAATTATGTAAGTATGTATATCAGTTGTCTGATTACCATAACACAAGCAGATGACCATGTGTAAGATGTCCCAGGATATTTATTATTATTAAATTTCCTGGGCGGTTCGAGGAGATCCATCACATTCTTACTCACTCAAAACCTCTCAGGTGTTTCCCATCTGTTGCAAGAACTTACGTGACAGCTGCAATCTTTGGCTGGTACCAAGATCGTTCACCTAGGTCAACAGTTATTTATTATTACTATAACTGCATCTCACAGCATCATTGTTTTCCTACAAGAGAGTTATTTAAGTACTCACGGTCCCTGCCGGAGTCGCAGAATTGTTCGCAAGAGTTACCGCGGCCCGCCCCCGGAAAATAAAAGGCACCGAAGGAACAAGGGTGGGTTTTAGTCAGTAAAAGACTGACACTAACTCCCGCCCCGCCCAGGGCGGGAGAAGTCATTTTATGATTTCCCATCCCAAAAAAAAGTACTCATGACTTGCTGTTGGTAACACTGTTAATATCTTTATTATTATATAAGCTTTATTATTCACAGTGGCACGTGTATAAACAAACGTAGAAGTGGTATTCTCCACTTCTGAATAAGTACGTATGTCGTAAAAATGGATGGGGGGCACGGTCATGAAAACATTTATAAATGACGTATGTTTTGTAAATAATATCACAAGTAATACAGACATTAGGAGGTTATCTAAGTCTTGGCCTGGTCTGGATTTTGCCACACATTTTAAAGTCATAGCAAACTCATAGCATTGGTAAGGGATTACATAATTTAACTAAAAAAAATATATACAATACATACGTTAAAAAATGTAAATCTACATTGCATCTGAACAGAGTGAACTAAAAAGTCACAATAATAAAGGGTCAAACGAAACAAATGTACGTGTTAAAGTTTCATACTAAAAGATCTTTCTATCAAACCAATTTCTTGGCATAGGTAGCCTGCCTCTTACTGTCCCACTGCAGGGCAAAGGCCACGCTTGCTCAAGGCGGATACTCATGTTAACTACAAGTCCAGCTAACGATGGAAATTAGAGGACGTATTTTATTTTATTTGCTGTCGCTAAATGTATGTAGTCTGGTATATAACCAATGATTTAAGTACTTGGTTTATATAAAATACGCCGCCTGAAAGTCACTTATTTAAAACATGTATTAATGACTAATGTTTATTCTACCGAATAGCTAGGTGCAAAGGTAATCTGATACTACAGTTAATCTGTGGTATTTAACCTTTTCACATTGAAATGTAAACTGCGACGGGGACCAATGAGGCTGCGTGTCTTACCTTTAGTAAACTGCCTTCTCAGTCAGCAAATTAACACTCATTATGGATCTAATTAGATGATAATTTTACGTGGAGAAAATGTTATTACTGTGCTTATGTGAGGGTAAAATGCAAACGTGATATTGCGTGCAATCATGCATGTTTTCATTCCTATTCATGAACATCGAAAACAATTTCAGCTCAAAATTTTAGGATTAAATTGAAACCATTTAGATCTAGAAGTATTTACTACTATTTCAGAAATTTTAATAAACCCGAATTCAGAGGCAGCAAATGGTATATTTGCTAATCGTATACACAAAACATGAAAAATAATCTTCGATCAACAATACCAAAATAATATATCAAATTCCCCCCAGACCAGACGAAGCCGAATATATGAAGCCACAGTTGATCAGCTTACATTGCAATGAGCTAATGCAAGGGGCAGCACTACTATTGCAAGAATCGCCAATAAGCTGATTACATTGTACTGTCTCACTATGAAGGCGGTTTAGTGTTGCAATTTCTGTGTAAAATTAGTCTAGAATATTACATGCTTGTAAAATCATTGGTATTTTGGAAAGCAACAAAAATGACTGTTCTCAATTGCTCAACAACAATATGAATTTTTAGTTTTTGTTTCAATTTAACATTATTCAATCAGTATTTCATTTCTTTAGTTAATCTTCGTGGCTCGTCCGTCAGCTCGTCCCAAAACAAACTCGGACCATTGGGCAAAATACGCTCTTTCTCTCATCTGCCTGATTATACTATTGTTGTGCCCGACAGGGTCCATGATTGATTCTATTATTTATATTCACCACCTGTATGAATATACACTATGGAACGCAATAAATACTTATGACTTATATAAATGTTAGTTCTCTAAATTCTTGGCTTTTATTTACTCGTATAGTGATAAGCTTTGGTTTGGACTGTACCAAAACAACTTAAAATATTGAAGAAAAATAAAGTGGGACGAGATGATGAACGAAATAAATATTAATTTTGAAATTCGTTAACTCGGCCCAATAGACCGAGTTTGTTTTGGGACGAGTTGACGCACGATCCACGAAGATTAAAAAGTTAAATTAAAACAACAAAAAAAAACATATTGTTGTTGAGCAATTGAGAACAGTCACTTTTGTTGCTTTCCAAAATACCAATGATTTTACAAGCATGTAATATTCTAGACTAATTTTACATTGTTACAGTAGCTGGCGCCATAATCACTGGATTTCGGCGCTGAATCAACACTATCAATGTTAACATGTTATAATCCGCTGGATACTGGATGCTGGACTGCATAAAGTAAGGAAATCAGCCTTAAGACTGAACGAGCGTTGTATTATGACAAGGGTTTGAGACTTTATGCATTTATGTCCGCACATATTGACAAAATGTATGACTAAGCATTTTTTTCGCTATTTCAGGTTTCAATAAAAGGCTTTTTATAAAAACCAAGGGGATAATAGCGCTCTCCCATAAAGTAGCGCTTATTTAAAGACCTGTATGTGGACTACAGGCTAACTCCTAGCCTGTGACCTAACTCTGGCGCAAGGTGAATGTACAGCTTTTTTACACTACTGCCCACATGTATATAAAGTTTCTTTTAGGGCGAAGATTTTTTAACCAGGATTTTTTTAATGTATATTTATATATTATATGACGGGCCTGTTGGTCTTGTTGTTAGTGACCGGCAGGGTTATTACCTATGAAACAGCAATCAGCAATATTTGCGCAGTGACCGCGCGATCACCGCGCGATCGTCAAAAAAAAATCGTATTATGTATGAACCGATTGCTAATCGCTCGCTGATTGTTCTAATGCACTTATTGCTACGATGACGATAAAGTAGCAATCGCTGGAACTAATTAAATATCACCTTTAACAAAAAAAACTTAACTTTGCTCTTAAAAACCATACTAAATACGAAACCACCAAACGAAAAATGCTTATTTTAGTTAACTGATTTCTCCACAGAGGCAGCACTATCGCTAGATTGCTATTTGACTTGACGTATTTTGAATTGACGTTTGAGAAGCAAATATTGCTAAATTATCGCGATCGCTCGGCTATTGCAAGATACGTAATCCCGGTGCCGGACTGCTAAGCCGGAGGTCGTGGGTTAGATTCCCACCCAGGACAAACTTTGTGTGATGTGCATGATTGTTTGTTCCGTATAATTATAAAGTATATAATATGTATATCAATAGTCTGGTTACCATAGTACAAGCTCTGCTTAGTTTGGGATCAGATGACTGTGTGTGAGTTGTCCAAGGATATTTATTTTATTATTTTATGTATGTATATTTAATAAATATGGAAAACTTACAGCTAGAACAGAACAGTATAATATTAGTATATCGGACAGACAGCCAATTACAAGTCTACTGTTTAATTAAAGAAAAACATGCCAGAACCCTCAAAGATCAAAGACAAAAAGTTTTCAACGACATAAGGACATCTTTTTTGAGTCCTTATTTAACTTCCTAATAAATTGCGAGTTTTAACTAAGTACAGATGAATCATTTATTATGAACGGGTAATTTTGAATGTCATAAGTTTTACCCGACAGTCGTTGGTTTTACCTAAGATAAACTACAGCACTGCTGATTTGTCAATTTATGCACTGAAGCGCTTGTATGACAGCTTCGTTACATTGTAATCTTTACTTATATATGTAAATAGCTACTGCAAATTGCTGATATTAGATATTATTCCATGGAGTTTCTTGCTCGCTCTTCTCCATGAGACCTACTCCTTGGAACGAGCAACTAGCTTCATTTTTCTGACAGACTGACACCTTGACGATTCAAAAGTACCTGTAAATGGTTTATTTGAATAAAATAGTTTTGAGTTTGAGTTTTGAATTAGGCAAGTATAGCAAATCAACTACATAATCTATACATAATATTGTTAACTGGATGATATACCAACGCTGATGATGGTCCTAGACCCATAAAACTTATAATCCAAAATAACTGAAGAGTTTGTATCCAGAAAGGATATTCGGTAATTTCGCCAATAACCCCTTTTGGGGTGAAAATATCCAATCCAGAGTGGCAGATATTTTCCAGCATTCACGCAGGCAAAAGCTAGTAAAATATAGATTGGGAAGCCATTCGCCTGCACTTCAAGGTTTACTGAAAATACTGTCTCCTACTACCGTCTACCTCAGATTTCATGCGAGAACGATTAAAATTATTTATCAGACCGTTTCAGTAGGTTCGATTTTTTGAAGGGTTTTTGGAATTCACGTTAAATTTTCTCCAACATAAAAATCCGCCACCGGTTGTCTGTCGTGGATGGGCGCGGCCTAAATATAATGCCATAGATCGATAGGATACGTCACAAAAAAAATATTAACCAATAAATGTAGGACACAATTTCTACTAAAAACCTGTTCAGCCCTAATAATCCGGTTAAGTTTCAACTTATTGTAAAATTTAGAGATTCTTTGAAATCAATAAATAGTCTATTGAGTTTTTTTTGGAGAGTGGGTAATCATCAAATGACTTCTCCTGTCCTGGGCAAGGCGAAAGCGCGACTAAAACCCACTCATGTTCCTTTGGTTGCCCTTTATGTTCCGGGGTCACGGTAACTATTATAACTATTCCGCAACTCTCCTCTTCTCGTGGTAACTTCTCTTCGAGGCGCGCGTGGAACACAACGCGCCGTCGACGCGGGCCTGGGTCCTAGCCTGGCGGCGAGCTACCCATCACTCGCCGTCCGCAGACCCGCGCCTAAGTCAATTGAGTTTCTAACCTGAGACAGTCAATACATGATGGTGTAAAATACCGTATTACACTCATAACAATACATTCATGTCTCATTTCAGATGCAATTGTATTAGAGTCCGTTACCTCCTGCGTAAGCACTGATACTTTTTTTTCTTTTTTTTTTTAATATACTGGGACAACTCACACACGGTCATCTGATCCCAAGTTAAGCTCTGCTTAGAGCTTGTGTTATGGTAACCAGACAACTGATATACATACTTATATAATTTATAAATACATTCATATTATAGATAAATTACACCCAGACACAGAACAAACAATCATGCTCATCACACAAAGTTTGTTCTGGGTGGGAATCGAACCCACGACCTCCGGCTTAGCAGTCAGGGCTACTAACCACTACACCAACAGGCCCGTCACTTTTAACACACAGCACTTATTACACGTTGTTATTTACAAAACAATGCACAATTACACATTGTTATACAATATGCGTCACGTCACGGATGACCCGGCACCGCATAAACACGGGTTCGACTCCCACGCATGTCGACACGTCATCGGCAGACGATGGCGCTATCGTATTGTTGTGTCTTTGTGATAATTGATTGATTGTCCAACTTTCCTGAAGTCCCTGAAGAGTAGTTTCCGCATACCTGTTATTTCTGAATGGAACATAATAAGTTTGTAAACATGTGGTTGGTTTCATACTATAATAATTATTTCTACTTAAGCCATGGTAATTTAGGCTTTCACGGTTCTTCTTTCTGAATCTGTGATATAGTTAGTTATTAATTTATAGTTGGTTATTGAAATAAAATCAATAAATACTGATAAATGATTTTTATTTTGTAAAAAGGTGAAAATTTTGACTTTTACACGTCATTTTTTTTCTTATTTTAATCGAACGATGGTGCCGGGTGTTTCCTAGCTGGACTACTCTGAGAAGAAACAACCGAAACAAACTCAGAGGTCAAAGTCTCTTTTAAAGTCCATACAATATTGTATTGGTCAAATAATATATGTGGCGAGGACCATGAAGGTAATAACTGAACTGATCTCTTGATGACAGAATCACACAGATTTGAGTGGACCTGTCCAAACAGTGCAAGTATTTGTCAAAAATCGTTTAGCTCAACTAAAACGTAAGGAGCTTAACGTCTTGACGAACAATACCAAAGTAAGGACATTCGGGTAGGCCGCATTAGATACTCAAACCGTCAGTAGTTGTAAAACATACTAGTAACCTAACAGCCCACATAGTCCTCACACTCACAATAAATATAGTAAAAAAAAAAGATATACTTATAAACAATGATATTTTAAGTAAAAAAGTGTAGATAGGTTATATGCAGTCAAAAAGTGGCACATTAAAAGTTTGCCAATTGGCAAACATGATACTGAGTATTGCGTTGACATTTGACGTTTATCTCTTTTTCACTCGCACTACTTCAATCATGTCGTGACGTGTAATGTATGTGTGCGTTAGTGTGCCGTTTTTGAAGACAGAATTTCGTTTGGGTAACCTATCTACGCCTTTTTTACTTAAAATATCATTGCTTATAAAAGTACATAAATGTCAAGTATAATAATTACAATGCCAAGCAGAAAAAAATATATTAAATATGGTATACAAAATAATATACTTAATAAAGTTTTAAAAACTAAAAACCCAAAAATAACTAAAATTTTGGAAGTCGGTGGCAACACAAATTGACCGGCAGAACAGAAGCCACCGACTTCCGAAATTTTAGTTATTTTTGGGTTTTTAGTTTTTGAAGGCGGTTATTATTTTTTTGAAAAAAGTTTTTTATTTATTACTTTTTAGTGTAGACGAATTGAGAACCTCCTCCTTTTTTGAAGTCGGTTAAAAAATCAATGTCACTGTACTTACTACTACTGTTCTCTGTATCGAACCTAGATCGTTAAAAGCTCCGTAAAAGAGTTGATTCCGTACTAATATAGGAGACATGCAAGCGGAGGTATAGTGGAGAAATACATAAACAAAAATGCAATAAGTGTATTACGTAAAGAAGTTCTGAATCTGTGTTTGTTATGCACACTAAGTGACACGTGGAACATCATCATCATCTACAATTTGCTAAACTGAAGAGTTCCTTTTTGGGGACGTAGCAAAAACGACAAAGTCTACAACTTTCAAAGCTAAACTACGCCTAATGGATTAAAAAATATTAAGGATTCAACAAAAAACTAGTACTTACTGAAAGTGGGGCAGTATCATATTCACAGTTAAATAACTACGTGCAGAAAGTAGACTAACTTTGTTCCTACTTGCACAAAACAAAGTCAGGATTGCAAATAGCACAGCAACGCTAACAGCACAGATAACAAGCGGTCCACAACACATCGATAATGCAGCCCTCGTCGTGCCAGCTATATTTAGCTCCACGAGCCGCAGCCGATATTGTAACCGTGAAACACACTGACCCAGCCCTGCGAGTTCACGGAACTAACACACTGTTACTTCAGCAATATTAAGTACGATATTTTTAGCAGTGATAAGGTTGCATGGGTTTTTCCTGCATAAGGGTTACAGATTAGCAAGCTTTCAAATCTTAAGAAGGGCTTTGATGTCAGTTGGATGAGCTAGCGGCCTTAAAAGCGGCAAGGGGGTCCTGGATACTAGAGGCGGTGTTGTTATGGCAAGGATTACTACCAAAATGGACGCATTTGGTCTACGTTGCCTCTCGGTATTCGGAAGGGACAAAGAGTGATGATTTAAGGGCGATTAGATTCAACTATTTCACCTGTTCGTAAGGACATTCAGTACAGATTAATGGCCTAATGGAAATAAACAATTTGACTTTGAAAGTGGCGTTGGATTCAAAAGCTTTGTAGATACAGTGCAGTTAGTTTAACATGAAGGGAGACAATCGTGTCGGCTGCATGATAGCTTACTTACTTGACACTTCTTCAATGGCTGTTAACTTTTCAATACCACTGTTTTTTGGAGTATTCCCGTTTCAGCACCAATTTTTTTTTAACTTCCCTTTAATTGGTTCATATTGGTCTCAAAAATAATAACTCATACCTAGTTGTTAGGTGTTCAAACGGGTATACTCCTATTTTTATTGTTTAGTGACATGACATCCTATGCATTAAGCAAGCTGGGCTTTTAGGCTTTCAGGAAGGGCACACCACCGACAGATTGTATATCCGCGCACTGTTATTTCCTCACTCACTCACGTAGCGCGAATTGGAACGTTGAATTCCAGGCTTCGCTCCAGTGAGAAGGTCCCTTTAGACCCTACTTAGACCTTAATCCCAGTGTAGCAACATGTATCGGCTCGCGATAACATGGAGTCACCAGCTCGTGTATCCTTCAAGTTGTTTTGATTGCTTTCCTACACGTGCCAGAGATAACTATTGTTTGAGCCATTAATGAGATTCGCCTGTTTTTGTCTACATCATGCTTAGCGTGTGTAGACCATTAATTATGACACGTATGTGAACGTTACGCTTCATTACTATTGAATCAATAATATTGGTTGGCAGCGATAGAAATAGAAACATTAAGGTTGTATTATGATACTAGCTTCTGCCCGCGGCTTCGCTCGCGTTAGAAAGAGACAAAAAGTAGCCTATGTTACTCTCCATCCCTTCAACTATCTCCACTTAAAAAATCACGTCAATTCGTCGCTCCGTTTTGCCGTGAAAGAAAGACAAACAGACAGACAGACAGACACACTTTCCCATTTATAATATTAGTATGGATTTGCTAACTTTTTCTATTATCTGGCAAAATCTCAATTTTTTAGGACCCTGTACCAAAAGGACACAAAAGAAACCTCCATAGTTTCGTCAAGACCGTCCGTTCGTTTTCGGCTTACCTTCCACTTCCAAACGGTTAGTGCTAAATAGATGAACCCTATTCTATGTGAGGCATGAAACGCACTATCCCAATTTTTTTTCGCATATATTTTGTACTAGCTTTTGTCCGCGGCTTCGCCCGCGTGGATGTCGGTTATATCGCGTTTTCAAGAGAACTCTTTAAAAGTTCGGGATAAAAACTATCCTATGTTCTTTCTCAAGGTCAACTCTGTCTTTGTACCAAATTTCATTAAAATCAGTTCAGTGGTTTAGACGTGAAAGCGTAACAGACAGACAGACAGAGTTACTTTCGCAATTATAATATTAGTAGGGATTTGCTCAAAAATTGCCTAGTAATCTTGTCTATTATATTGTTACAACAACAAACCTCGTGTAACAACTAGATCTGGGGCTGGACATTGAACCATAGGTTAATGGCGTTCTAAAATTAACTACAATATGTGTGTTAATTCTACCTACATGCTCCTAATTCAACTTATCGGTTGCAACACAGACTGCTCATTAACGATCACATTTTTCATTAATATATTTATTGGGGAATTACAAAAATAGAACACATGTTCTATTTTTTTAAACAAATAATATCTTTATTTATAAAAAACAGATTGTGGTATAAAATATATTATGTAACATTCATGGTTTTACAATGCGGGTAGATTGTACTAAAACTGCGATCAAGTGGGTGAAATACTGTTCTCCTAGCTAGGCTACGAAGTAGCCTGTATTAAGAAGATAGTTTTTACTACACCCTGAATCAAGCCTTGAAAGAAAAATGCAGCTCCTTTCACCCATCCATTTTTTTAATCTTTTGACATTTTTACTGACACTGAATTTGTAATAATTAGCTTTGTTTTCGATCAGGATAATTCTGTAATTATGTAATATTATTGTAAGAATTAAGTAATGTTATTAGAAAAACTAGATTGCTTAAAGATTATATAAATATTTGCACATCTAATTAGGTAGATAATGATACAGTGCACTCTATATCAATTTGTAACATCTTTTATACCTGTATTATGCAAATAAATGATTTGATTGATTGATTGATCCATTAGCGAAAATGTGCACATGCAGAAGTGTAGTTAATAACAAGTAACTTGCCACCCGATACTTAGTCCCGATACTCGAGTACCGCGATTGGGTTTACATATTTACTTCGAAATAGAATTTAAGTAACTTAGAGAGTTTGGTCAATCTTAGGGACAGCTCACACTGAGTCGTGACACTAAATTGAACCTCTTTGCTTGCTTCAGCATACGGTTTACTTACGAACGCTGAGATAATTAAAAAGCTTTTTTATCATGAAAAGCCAAACCGAATCACAGTCCGATTTTGGGATCCAAGCCAGGACGCCCAGAAGTGGCGTTACAACCACAAGACCACCTAGGCAGCCTGTTTCTATGCAAAGAGAGAGAATAACAATATATTTCGATGCAACACTGCGCTGCATCATAAATAAAACATGTGTCAACAAATTATAATAAGCACGTGCATTGTGGGTAAGGTCGCGAGGACGGCTTATTGTTTTTGCAGATTAGAGATAAATCTGTTGGTGGCAGTTACGCAACGTCTGAACACGTGTCCGTTTAGTAGGTACCTATTTACATGGGGAGCTAGCAACAAGCGAACAAGGCGCCACGTGTATGCAACTCCGTGTGAGGTTTTCAAGTGAGAACAGTTCTGTGAATGACACAGTAACTGTAAAATTTACTTCATAAGTGGGAACACTTATTGTGACGGACGGGAAACTACGGAACCCTACACTGAGCGTGGCCCGACACGCTGTTGGCAGGTTTTTGATCATTGGAACACATCATGCGAGAAGTTGTAATTTTCAGCACAAATTGAATAAAGAACAATAAAACTGTATTGTCGCTTTTATTATCTTACACCCGTAGGTAATAAAGCTAATGTAACGTCAGAGGCAGCTGTTTAGAGGTATGAAGTACGGGGCCAAACGTTCGTCATTCTTTAGTTGAAAAGGGAGAATCTTCCTTCCAAGATGGATACTGTTTCTGATTTTCTAGCTAGTTTCACAAGTACAGGCTGATACTACGAATCGACGGCGCGTAAGTGTTCCACGCGCGCCTCAAAGAGAAGTCAGCACGAGAAGGGGCCGAATAGGGCCAACGCTTGCCGGGATTGCGGAATGTTTATTATAGTTACCGTGACCCCGGAACATAAAGGGCAACCGAAGGAACATGAGTGGTTTTAGTCAGTAAAAGTCTGACACGCCCTCCCGCCCCACCCAGGACGGGAGCAGTCATTTGATGATTTCCCACTCACCAAAAAAAAAAACTATCTCCACTTAAAAAATCACGTCAATTCGTCGCTCCGTTTTGCCGTGAAAGAAAGACAAACATACAGACAGACAGACAGACACACTTTCCCATTTATAATATTATAGTATATAGTATGGATAGTAGTGTCGTGATGGCTCAGTGGATAAGGCGCCCGCCTCGTGTGTAAGAGGTTGTGGGTTCGAATCCGGGCAAGTACCAATGTGACTTTTTCAATTCATATGTACTTTCTTAAGTTTATCTTAGACATCACTGACATCCCGTGCCTCGGAAAGCACGTAAAGCCGTTGGTCCCGGTTGTCATTCGTAGAACTTTGACAGTCGTTACTGGTTAGCCAGAAACTCTGACCAGTCTAACCAAGAGGTATCGGGTCGCCCAGTTACTGGGTTGTGGAGGTCAGATAGGCAGTCGCTCCACGAAAAACACCGGTATCCAGCTAAATCCGGTTAGGCTGGCAGCCGACCCCAATACGGTTGGGAAAAGGCTAGGGAGATGATGATGATGAGTATGGATAGTACGGAACCCTTCGTGCGCGAGTCGGACTCGCACTTACTACGGATACGAAACTAGTGAGAGATATAGATAACTTGCTAATCACACTAGCTGCACGTCCATGTTTCACTTGACATCACTTCAGATAGTAAAAAACACCGTACAAGGTACAGCACTCAATTAAAACATCATTAACTATGCGCCATTAAATCCGGCTTTGTTAAATCCATGGTAATCCTAACGTATTATAAAACGATGCATGTTGCGTTTATCTGTTAGCGGTACTCAAATACTATCGAACGATATTCATGCCGGTTTTGCAAAAATTCAAGTGACTCATGTAATGGGGAAGGCTTAGAATTCAAAGATTTACAATACACCCGCGCAAATCTGGGGTGTGTCGTTAGAGTTATAAATGCAACAGTTCTGTCTAATCCGGTTCCTGGAACTCCTTAAAATAGATTAGAGCTTGTGTGTACCCGTGGAATGGTAATTATTTTTACTTTAGAGCGGTTTCAACTCTCCCAAATTTCTACCACCCTTAACATCTGATTAGTGTTATTTTTAAGCGGATTTTGTTATAGTTACTGTTGTTACAAAATTAAATCTTGTAACGTTACCCTGGGTTGTAGAGGCCCAGGGAAACAATCACACAGGTAGGTTCGTCTAGGAAACCAGAACCTTAGGGAACTGGAGTCCCAGACGAACAGAAGGTTAGGAAAAGAAAATAAACAGTTATGAAAAGAACAGATATATATTTAAAATTATAGCAATGAGAGTACCTGATCACCCTACACTTTGGCTTAAACTCGTAGGATTTAAAATAAATAGGAGAGGATGTTAAAAACCAGGATTCGGAGGTGGTTCACGTCGTCACGAGGCAGGGTAAGCGCCTCGGCAACGGAGGCCGGAGGCCGGAGGCAGAGTAGGCGCCTCGACTACGCTGGCTGGAGGCAGAGCAGGCACCCCGACTACGCAGGCTGGAGGCAGAGTAGGCCCCTCGACAGCGGAGGCTGGAGGCAGAGTAGGCGCCTCGGCAGTAGAGGCCGGAGGCGGAGTAGGCGCCTCGACAGCGGAGGCTGGAGGCAGGGTAGGTGCCCCGACTACGCAGGCCGGAGGCAGAGTAGACGCCTCGACAGCGGAGGCTGGAGGCAGAGTAGGTGCCTCGGCAGTAGAGGCCGGAGGCGGAGTAGGCACCTCGACAGCGGAGGCTGGAGGCAGGGTAGGTGCCCCGACTACGCAGGCCGGAGGCAGAGTAGACGCCTCGACAGCGGAGGCTGGAGGCAGAGTAGGTGCCCCGACTACGCAGGCCGGAGGCAGAGTAGGCGCCTTGGCAGCAGATGCCGGAGGCGGAGTAGTCGCCTCGGCGGCGGAGGCCGGAGGCTGAGCAGGGGCCTCGGCAATTGACGCCGGAGGCTGAGCAGGTACCTCGGTAGCTCGGTAGCTGAGGCTGGAGGCTAGAAATAGATAACGCAGAAGCGCGTGCAGGAGTAAACTGGGAGGTGAACCCAAGAGAGAGGCCGGTTCACTTAGAGGTTTAAACGTCACTCAGAGGTTCTGCAGTAATATATGAGAGGGTTCACTTCTAGACCTCCCAGTTACTCCTTCTTTCGATGCCGGCACAAGACTCACTTCCCTCTGCAAAAATATCGATAAAGAAGACTCTTTTCGAACACTTTGTTAGGAACGCAATATTTTGAATCAAAAATTTGAAATAGTAAAGAAAATGAGGGTGCCATTAACAAAATTAGGCGGACAGGTCTATAAAAACGTATGCAAACTTCACGAAGACAAACCAACCTCCACCTATAAAGAAAACAAATAGAATGATTTACAAATGTCTAGTGAAAAAGTGTCAAACGTTGTTTACAAATAAATTATTTCTTTTCAGAATGTTATAACTAATTAGAAATACTATTAAAAACAAGGAGAATCACATAAAATGATAAAATAAAAGACCGTAAGTACTACATTACCCCAAAAACCCCGGAAAATTTTCGACTTCAGAGAAAATTTTTGTTAAGTTTAGAGGAAACAAAATCTCCACACACAAAATCTCCAATCATTCATCAGCGAACATACGTCAGACAAGCATAGGAAGGGGTACGGTTCACATTTAATGACGCGTACTCCAGAGAAGATGTTTCAAAAGATTACAATGACTATAAGGCTTATTTATAGAGTTGTCATCCGCTCCTGACCAAAAGGCTTATTTATAGAGTTGTCATCCGCTCTGACTGTAGGGCTTATTTATAGAGTTGTCATCCGCTCTTGCCCAACAGGAGGGGCGTAGGACCTAAGGCTTATTTAAAGAGTAGTCAACCACTCTATATGAAAACCCAATAGAGAAAGAAGAAAAGATAGAAATAGTATTACTCGAAGGGTAGGGCCTCAAGTAAAGAAAGACAATAGTAGTTACCCGAGGGGTAGAGCCTCAAGCATAATATAATAGATTACCTACAAGAGGGGTAGAGCCTCAAGTAGATGAAAATTACTTAAGGGGTAGGGCCTTAAGCATTTAAGAGATTACCTACAAGAGGGGTAGAGCCTCAAGTATGTAAGAGATTACCTACAAGAGGGGTAGAGCCTCAAGTAGATAATAATCACTAAGGGGTAGGGCCTTAAGTAATTATAGGGTTCCTCAAGGGGTAGACCTTAAGTAACAGCAACACTCATTAACATTAGGTACTCTTATTGCAGAGTGCTAAGAGAGAAGAGATAGAAGAAATAAGAGAAAAAGAGAAAAGAAAAGAAGAAGAAAGTAAACAAAATTGCCAAAATATAGCCGAAAGACTGAAGTCAAAACTTGTAGAATAAAATAGATGATAAGATAAAGAAAAAAAATTATTTATATTTTAATATCCTTAATGTGCCATTTAGATCTAGACCCATTAGGATCTTCAAGAATATATACTAAAGGAGAGAGTTTTTGTGCAACTTTGCACTTAATAAACCTAGGAGCAAGCTTTGCGCTAAAATATGCGCCAGCATTACTCAGAACGTAGTTTCTGCGCCAGACTATGTCTCCAACTGAATATTCTTTAAAAGGATGACGTAGGTCATAACGTAAGGAATTCCTTTGATGAGACACATGCAACGCAACTTCAACCTTGTCGAAAAATGTAGACAAGAGTCCAAGATTATGAGCGTAAACGTCACGAGGTAGGAAGGTAATTTCATTGATGTCTAAATTTTGAGTATAGAGAGAACCACAGTTGATGATCTCTCGCCCAAAAATTAGGAAAGAGGGCGAAAATCCTGTGACTAAATTAACAGAATTATTCATTGCAGCTTGAATCTTAGATAAGTGTAAATCCCAGGATCTATGGTCCTCATTGACCAGAGAAGCCAAAGCCGTGACAATTGTCCTATTGTATCTTTCAGTCGGATTGACCTGTGGGCAATAATATGGAGTAAGACTTTGAAAAGGAATCTTATACTTATTCAAAAGATTACGATATTCATTAGACTGAAATTGTACTCCGTTATCAGAGAGGATGTACTGAGGGACACCATGCACCAAAAATACCTGATTCTCTAGTCTCTCTATAATATTAGCCGCTGTAGCGCGTTTAAGAGGGAAAATAAGAGTATACTTTGTGAATAAGCAGTTAACAACCAAAATGTATTGGTTGCGAGCCCTAGTCATAGGTAACGGTCCCATCAGGTCTAGCGATATAGTTTGAAAGGGCCTTGAGCAAACTTTAGGTTTCCCCATAGGGCCATAGGGAGGATGATTAGCGTGTTTGTAAGCTAAACACACCTCACAAGTAGATATAAATTTAGATATCTCCTTAAACATAGCAGCCAGTAATGAGTTAAAGCAAGTTTTTTATAAGTTTTAAAGATACCTAAGTGCGGGCTCACAGAAGAGCCATGGGCCGCAACAATAAGTGAGGGTCTCTCGGAGGGTGGAGGAACCTCTTTCCACATAAAGTCATCATTAAGAGCATATGGAGAGTGAATACAGCGATATAATTTACCATCCTTTATTGTATAGTTAGGATAGGAGTCAGGAGTAGCTTGACATTCAAGAATAAGTTTGTTGTAGCGTTCCAGTTGAGATGTTGCCTGAGTAGGTGCAACAGGACAGGTCTGAGGCTCATGGGGAACGTCTAAAGTCTTAGAACGAGACAAAAAGTCTGGGACTAAATTATCTTTGCCTTTCTTATGCTTAAGAACAAAGTTAAAACAAGATAGACGAATGGTCCAACGGGCTAGTCTACCAGTAGGATTGGAGAGATTGGTGAACCATTTGAGGGCAGCGTGGTCCGTGTATATTGTAAACTGTTTGCCAGAATCTAAGTAACAACGCCAGTGCTCTAGAGCCGTAATGACCGCCAATGTTTCACGTTCAGTCGTAGAGTAATTTCTTTCATGTTTATTTAAGGATTTGCTCATATAAGCAATAACGACTTCCTCTCCATTACGAAGTTGAGTAAGCATGCCACCGATACCAAAATTAGAAGCATCGCAATGAACTGCAAATGGTAAGTCAAAGTCAGGACAGGCCAAGACTGGAGTAGTTACTAGGCATTCTTTAAGTTTAAGAAAAGCTGCATTTGCTTCCGCAGTCCAACAAAATTTAGGAGCATTCTTAGCTGAAGAAGTTAATTTATTAATAGGGGCAGAAATCGTACTAAAATTGGAAATAAATCGTCTAAACCAACTGCAGGTGCCAAGAAATTTTCTAACTTCTTTTCGTGAAGTTGGAACCGGGTAATCTAAAATAGCCTTTATTTTATTAGAATCAGCCCTTAGACCATTAGCATCGATTATATAACCTAAATATTTCAGTTCCTCTCTAAAAAATTTGCTTTTTTCAAAGTTAATAGTTAATTTTGCCAAAGAAAGTTTTTCAACCACTCTGAGTAGTAAAGAAATATGTTCGTCAAAGGTTTCGCTTATGACAATGATATCGTCAAGATAACAAAACACCTTATTTTCGAACTCAGGGGTAAATAAGCGATCCATCAGACGTTGCCGAGTAGCTGGAGCGTTCGTCAGTCCAAAAGGCATGACAACAAATCTGTACATCCCTCTCCCAGGGACATAGAAAGCAGTTTTATCTTTATCTGCAAGGTCTAAAGGAATTTCCCAAAAAGCTTTAGCAATATCGATGCTAGAAAGGTATTTAGCATTTTTAAGATTGTCTAAAATTTCATTTATAAAAGGGAGGCTATATGCATCGCGACGTGTGATAGCGTTAAGCTTTCTACTATCAACACAAAAACGCCATTCACCGTTAGCTTTAGGAGCGATGAGAACAGGGGAAAGCCAAGGACTTTCACATTTTTCAATGACTTTCCAAGCCAACATTTTATCAACCTCATTAATTAGAGCCTTTTGCTTTTCAGGAGAGAGTCTGTAACATTTTTGTCTAATAGGAAGAGCATCACCCGTATCAATACGGTGGGTAATTAGGTCAGTGCGACCGAGCACACCTTTGCTCTCAAAAGATATATCTTTAAAACGCTGAATGATGTCATCAGCGATAATCTTTTGCGAGTGAGTGAGATTCGCGTATGGTAGAACTCGTTCAGATAAATCCGAGGAGCAACAAGAAAAAGGTTTAATAGAAAGAGATAAAAGTGATTTAGGCAATAAGTTAAATTTCTTCCAAAAATCTATACCTAATATAAAAGAGGGAAACATATCCGGAAAAACATATGCCCTTATAATATGACATTGGTCACCAAACGATATAGGGAGGTCAAAATAACCAAGAGAGAGGCCGGTTCACTTAGAGGTTTAAACGTCACTCAAGAGGTTATGCAGTAATATATGAGAGGGTTCACTTCTAGACCTCCCAGTTACTCCTTCTTTCGATGCCGGCACAAGACTCACTTCCCTCTGCAAAAATATCGATAAAGAAGACTCTTTTCGAACACTTTGTTAGGAACGCAATATTTTGAATCAAAAATTTGAAATAGTAAAGAAAATGAGGGTGCCATTAACAAAATTAGGCGGACAGGTCTATAAAAACGTATGCAAACTTCACGAAGACAAACCAACCTCCACCTATAAAGAAAACAAATAGAATGATTGACAAATGTCTAGTGAAAAAGTGTCAAACGTTGTTTACAAATAAATTATTTCTTTTCAGAATGTTATAACTAATTAGAAATACTATTAAAAACAAGGAGAATCACATAAAATGATAAAATAAAAGACCGTAAGTACTACAATCTTCAATCTGTATCTTCAGTCTGGATTTTTTTTCATTTTATATAGTTATCTCTGTTACATAAGGAGTGCAAGGCAACGCGCATCCACAGCGCCAACAGACCTAGTATTGGAGACAAAACAAAATGCCAATCTTAGTCGCGTTCGCATTTCCCGCCAGTGAGGAGACTGCACCGGTTATAATAACAGGCTTATTTTGTCTGTCTGTCTGCTTTGACGGCGCGAACCTGATGATGCGTCATGTTCTAGAGTCGCAGTCAGATGTCAAACCTTCCGATGATCTTAAATTGATATCCCCATTTTCTTTTAGAAGGATACTGCCATGTTATCTCTTCACCGCCCTTGGTTGATTGCTTAAGTTCTTAGGGCAGTCCATTTTTGAACCTTTGTGCATTAAGTGTGAATAAATAAATAAATGCCAGCATGGTTTTTGCTTTTTGAAATTAAAAATGATGCAAGTAGAAATCACTTCAGTGTTACCAGATTAGAGGTACGAGGAAAGTGTGAATAATTTGTCATCCACCGTTGGAAAGAGAAAATCTTCCTTTGTGGGGGTTCTATCATAATCGATTGCCTGATTACTGTCTGGATTTTTACACATAACGTCGAGTCACACTTAATATTGTGATGCAGGATGTGTTAATTGTAGTTCACTTGTTTTGTAATAGATGTCGCTAAAATATGGACCCCAATATTAGGGATTATTACTATATCATGGGTGGGATTCTAAACAGATAAATTAAAAAAAAAGACACACGCAAGCTTAAGAGCAGAAATGATTTTTCTTCGTTCTCCAGCAGTGTCATCCGTATCTGATCCTACATCAAAGAAGTAACGAATCTACTCATATTTTCCATAGATAGGACACGAAATAAACGTCCTACTCCAAAATGACAGACAGTTTACATGGTCAAGGTTGAATAGTCTTAGACGGGAGTTAGTCAGACGAACTACACGAGCTATATAGTCTAAAAATTAATCTTCCTTCGCGAAGCTAGCTATAATCTATAACCCGGGGCATATTGTTGAACATGTGACACTTGTTTACAGCAATTTTAGTATTCCACCTTTATAATAATAAGCTAACTTCTGACCTTATTGGTAATATATAGATTGATAGTAAAAGTATAATTACATGCATCACGCTGCGCTCATTGCTGAACATAGATACATAATTATACTGACTACGATTATCATACTAAGAGATTACAGACTTGATTGAGCAGAGTTTGCCTATAGAATTATATATAAACAGTGTCATAAGTCTAATAAAAGCTACAGTTTTTTGAGAAAAACAAGGATATATCTCAAAATTTGCGATAGTCTAGCCACCGCAGATATTCGGAAATTGTTTGTGGAGCCGCTGTGTCTGCGAGGTGCCGAAGTGATAGCTGCAAGGCGCCACAAGATACATCCGATAATAGTTTCCGCATAGCAACAGATCGGAGGTCATAAGCCATGCACGTTATCAGAGCAGCTTTATCTCTAGCGAGATATCGTACTGGGTTAATTAGTCTCCGATCAATTTGGCACTTATCACTGTAATGCAACGTTTATTGCAAAATATTGAAGATAATGACGACGAAAATATTGCGGAATACCTATTTCGGGGAATTTTTGAGAGGAAAAATTTGGAAGATAATAAACAAATTAGTCTTTGTACATCCGGGACCTTGAGGAATCAGTAGACATAGGCAACGGAGAGCTGTTCATTTCTCATCAATATGCAAGATTGTGTATTGCATTAGAACATACCAAGCGTTCTTTACCTCTATATCTCGGCCCTCAGTTGTCGTATTATTTCGACGGTACTTCGTTTTCGAACGTGTTACCATTTTGGTTCGTCCCAAATTGTTTGCATATTGCAATGTATGTCTCAACTCAAAGCGATGCGTTGTAGTACGGACATTGCGTGCAGAAACACTCACACCCGGAAGAAAGATATAGGTCATAGAAACATTTCTCGTGTGATAACTTGGCATGATAATAAAGTAAGCGGTTGTATGACGAACTCCTCGACAAGGACAGGACATCCACGTGTGAGTCAGCGCCACGTGTAGCGCTTCCCAACCGTGCTGTCTCTAGTTGAGTTTTATGACCACCTACTGAAACTGGGGCTGTCTTACTGTCTCCAACATTCACACCAGGATTATTCTTCATGGCTACATGCACAAATGTACTAGGCGGACTTAATGCCTTAAACATAGATATGAATACATTAACCTTTCAACGACCAAGCGACAGCCGGCTGCTATTGTCTTTTTATTGTGTCTCGAATTAGGCTAGCCGCACACACACAATAATATTGTCAATACAAGATTGTCAATAATCTAGATTCTATCTATCCAATACCGCAATACAGGCCGCACACACACAATATTTTTGACAATACGTAGGTACTTTATTGTCAATATTATTGTGTGTGTGCGGCTAGCCTTACGTATGTTCGGAAGATTAAACATAGCTTTGACACAGCGTTTTTACTGAAACAATCCATTTTTTTTTTGTGAGTGGGAAATCATCCAATGACTGCTCTCGTCCTGGGTGCGGCGGAAGGGGGGTGTCAGACTCTTACTGACTAAAACCCACTCATGTTCCTTCGATTGCCCTCTATGTTCCAGGGTCGCGGTAACTATTATAAACATTCCGCAACCCCAGCAGGCGATCCAATTCCAACTTCAACTTTACGCAGTAAAGTTTAAAATTGTTGCCGTGGCGTGTTTATTTACAAATTGATTGTACTTATTTGTTTATATTTACAAACTGATTTCGCGTATTTTTAATTCTTCACGTGATAGATATGTCTGGTTTTATAACGCGAAATGAAGTCATTTCTTCACTGAGTGGGCAGCGATTAAACTTTATCTTTTTAAATCCGGCTACTGCGAGTTAATTTGGCTGTCTCAGGTATCCGACCAGAATTGAAAAACAAAATGTCTAAAAGACAAAGTTTCAGACTAATGGTATAATTAGCTTTGAAGCCTACAAGAATAAACAGTGTAACTTGGTAATATTCCTAATGCCATAAATTAGAGAGCCCTTCCAGGAATCCAGTCCTTCCAGGAATTGCGATGAATTCCCAAATCCTGAACACTAAGGATAATATAATCATGTAGTCCGGTCATGATTACATTTTTCTTAAAGTAGAAGTTTGAATAATAAAACAGTAGAGTCAAATACACACATCAAAAGTGTCTAGGGATATTTCAATTAAACCTAAATTACTAAAATTCTATTAACTTTTTGCTAAAACATGTACACATTAAAATAAACCTTGTTTAATAGACTACTTAATCTGATAATAAACTTTTAGATAAAGTTAAATTTAAAAAAAACTTAGAAGAAGAGGAAAAACTCAAACAAAATTTCAATCTTAACTTTATTTTTGAAACATCAAAACTTAAACAAAACAACAATTTTTTTTATAAAAATTCTTAAAAACTTAAAATTAATATTTTGTGGATCCACCTAAGACTCTCCTGACTCATCTGCAGCGGTTCTGCATACTCAAAACAAGGGTGTCAATATCCTGTTGTGGAATACTGTCCCATAATTGCCGTTTCTGAAGCCATGAAGACCAGTCAGAGCGTTATATCCAGGCTTTGGTCATGTTATCGTGTCACGGAGGAAGTGGTGGAATGGCACCAAGGATCTCAACGCATTACAACACATGTACAGGACCGATTCATAGTAAATGCTGCACGAAGTCAACTAAATGCAGCGGCGATGCAATTGGTTCAAAGGCTACAGAGAGAGTATGGTTTGCTGGTAAGCGGTCAAACTTTGAGAAGGCAACTGCATGAAGTCAATCTACGTGCTCGTAGGCCATTTTGGGTATCAGCACTAAGGAGAGGTAATCGAGGATGAAGATTACAATGGGCTATTGCACACGAAAACTGGAACCATTCTCAATGGTCACTTGTGCTTTTCACTGATGAATCTAGGTTTGGATTTCATCCTGATTCGCGAAGAGTACGCGTTTGGAGAAAACCTGGACGTTGGAATCGACTTCAGCACCCACAACAAGTTCATGCATATTAAGGTGGCACGATTATGGTTTGGGCAGGAATTCGTCTCGGCGGTAGAACGGACCTCGTTTGGATACAAGGCAATATGACTGCTCGAAAATACCGAGATGAGGTGCTAGAGCCTGTAATCTTGCCCCACAAACAGCAAATGGGACAAAATTTCCAGCTAATGCACGACAATGCCCGTCCACATACGGCGCGTATCGTTACAAGTTGGTTACAACAGCATGTTATCCAAGCTTTAGACCGGCCTGCACAATCTCCTGACTTAAATCCTATTGAGCATGCCTGGAATATGCTTCAGAGAAGAGCTCGTAGGAATTTCCCTGTTGATATTGTGCATCAAAACCAGCTTTTCTTGCATCTTAGCAGGATTTGGGACAGTACTCCACAACAGGATATTGACACCCTTGTTTTGAGTATGCAGAACCGCTCCAGATGTGTCAGGAGAGTCTTAGGTGGATCCACGAATAATTAATTTTAAGTTTTCAACAATTTTTATAAAAAAAAAATTGTTTTGTTGTTTGGGTTTTGAAATTTCAAAAATAAAGTTAAATTGAAATTTTGTTGAGTTTTTCCTCTTCTTCTAAGTTTTTTTTTAATTTAACTTTATCTAAAAGTTTATTATCAGATTAGATAGGCAATTAAACAAGGTTTATTTTAAAGTGTAGGTGTCTTAACAAAAAGTTAATAGAATTTTAGTTATTTAGGTTTAATTAAAATATCCCTAGACACTTTTGATGTGTGTAGTAAAATAAGATTTTTAACCTTTTCATATCCATCATTTTTTTAACCGACTTCTAAAAAAAGGAGGAGGTTCTCAATTCGGATGTTTGTATGTTTTTTTTAATGTTTGTTCATAAAATAAAAAATCATAAAATCATCGAGGAACTCCTCAATTTTTATAGAAAATCGTAATAATTTTTTAAATTTACTCTAAAACGTAGTTGGGACTCTAACTAAAAAGTATAAAATAAAAAACTTTTTCACAAACATTCACTACGATATGCTCTCGTTTAAACGCCATTATTTTGACTAAATGATATTAGTCCTTCCGGCGTTGCGGAATATTTCTTATAATGGAGGAGCAAGTGTGGGTTTAAGTCAGAAAAAAACTAACACTGATGGCGGGAGTAGTGATTTAATGATTTACAACACGAAGGCAGATTTACTTTTAAACCTAATGTGCGATCAGAGTCTACCGTTAACGAACTTTACTTTGTTAGTTTATTTTACTTTGCGCCATTAATTAGCAAAATGTATTAAGTGCTATAACAATGTCAAAAGTCAACAGATGTCTAGTTTTGTCGATTTAGGAATTATAGGTTGGAACGAGGCGACTAACTAGTTAATTGCTATCACCTATTACCTCTTAGCTGCAAGTTTGTAGTACATTTTCATTTGTTGTGAACGTAATTCCATGAATATGAGAATATTGGATATTAATCACATCCAAACATAATTTTCTATAAAAAAAAATATGGTAACATAATCCATACTAATATTATAAACTAGCTTCTGCCCGCGGCTTCGCTCGCGTTAGAAAGAGACAAAAAGTAGCCTATGTTACTCTCCATCCCTTCAACTATCTCCACTTAAAAAATCACGTCAATCCGTCGCTCCGTTTTGCCGTGAAAGAAAGACAAACAGACAGATAGACAGACAGACAGACAGACACACTTTCACATTTATAATATTAGTATGGATGGGAAAGTGTGTCTGTCTATCTGTATGTTTGTCTTTCTTTCACGGCAAATCGGAGCGACGAATTGTCGTGATTTTTTAAGTGGAGATAGTTGAAGGGATGGAGAGTAACATAGGCTACTTTTTGTCTCTTTACAACGCGAGCGAAGCCGTGGGCAAAAGCTAGTTATGATATAACCGCAAGCAAGTTAACATTGCACTTATGTAAACACAGATTTATTCTTTCTCTACTTAGGATTAACATTTATTTATGTGGATCACGTAAATTAGTGAAAAACAACTGACTCAAACGGTTATTTGTTGGAGACAATTTCTCTTGTTTTCCTTACTTATTTCTAATTTTGTAACATAACAAGCGTCGCTATCTAACCACAAATACATAACAAATAATACACGACAATTAATTTCAATTTTGACTTTATTATTTAACACACCAAGGACATATATGCCCTTACTAATAATCTCTGTGTATAGTTATGCAATGAATAAAGCCTGTATAACCATACATTTTTTTTTTGACGTATAAACCTGTCATTGGGCACGCCGTTATAGCGGCGGTAAGACCCCTCTTTGAGGAGTGGCTGGAGAGGCGTCATGGCACTCTCACGTTTCGCTTGACACAGGTCCTCACCGGACATGGTGAGTTCGGGAGGTTCCTGTGTCGGATTCGGGCGGAAGCGACGCCTGGGTGTCACCACTGCAGCAACGGTCGCCTGGAGGACACGGTCGAGCACACGGTGGAGGTGTGCCGCGCATGGGCGGACCATCGACGTGTCCTCGTAGAGGCGATCGGCGGCGGTGACCTCTCGCGCCCGGCGCTGGTTCAGGCCATGCTTCGGGGCGAGACGGAATGGGATGCCGTCGCCTCCTTCTGCGAAGCAGTTATGCTGGTGAAGGAAGCGGCGGCGCGCGAGAGGCAACGACGAGCCTCTCGCCCCGGACTAAGACCCAGGCGAAGACGTCGAGAGTCGCAAGACGACTACCGGCCACCGTAGGCGCGGTTCTGCGGATGGCGAGCGATGGGTAGCCGCATAGTCGCCGCCCGGCTAGGACCAGGACCGCGTAGACGGCGCGTTTTGTTCCACGCGCGCCTCAAAGAGAAGGAGTCAGCACAGGAAGGGGCCCAACAGGGCCAACGCCTGCCGGGGTTGCGGAATGTTTATAATAGTTACCGTGACCCTGGAACATAAAGGGCAATCGAAGGAACATGAGTGGGTATTAGTCAGTAACAGTCTGACACGCCCTCCCGTCGCACCCAGGACGGGAGCAGTCATTGGATGATTTCCCACTCACCAAAAAAAAAAAAAAAACCTGTCATAACTTTATGCAGCGTTTATTAGTAAGGCGCATAGTGTGCAAGCAGGCGAGGCATTTGATACAAGACAAGACAAACTTTGAATGACGCGAAGCGAGACGATTAATGGTGCAGTACTGAGGCACAAGCCACCAAATCCAGTTTACATTTATTTTTAATAAGTTTTATATGACAGTGTCACATATTAGCCAACTCAAATCTAATACGTTTAGGTAATTTCAATACAAAGCAGCGCAACGACTACTTTCACTCAATGTTTTAAGGGATTACAACTATTGCAATCCTTGGAATAAGTATAGAATCAACAGAACAGTGGCGTCCGTCGTGAAGCTCGACGAGTTCTGAAGAAAACGAATTAACTGCGTTGGGTCCCAAAACGAAATCGGTAAAAAAAGAATAGCGTAGGAGTAAAAAAAATGATTTCGATTTCTTAATTAGTTTATTTTTGGAACAATACCGCCTCTCTCTTTTTAATCACTGCGACTCTTGAAAGCCAAAAACAACAGTGGATTCCAACAGGAAAGCGTTTAACGGTTTGGAAAAACATATTTTTCAAATCCTAATGGGTTAATAAATCATTTCAGTTTCCAGGACTAATATAAATATTCTTTCTTGAGAAGACGCGGTATCGAATTATTGATAAACGGTGTCTGCATCCGCTTTTAGATAATTCTAGTATCAACGGGATTTAAATTTAAAGTAATAGGTACATTACCAAAGCAACAGCTGATTAACCAAAATGAATGTTGATAGTTGAGTGCGATCAATGTTTCGAGTTGGTTATCAGGTGCATCTGAGTTTTGCGTCAGTGCTGGACGGTCAAGGTAACGACCACACAGCGTGAACATCCACGTGATCGCGAAGTCTGCTCATCTTGTTTTATTGCATAAACAATCAGTGATTCAACAGTTTAAAGCCATGTTTTTACGATGCAATCTCTTCCGTGAGCTAAACATCTGCATTTCCGTTTCATTACAGGAATAGCTTGTAAGAAAGATTGTATAGGCAATAGTATTCTGAGTTTCTGATTACTATTATGGTTACGTTCATGTTTCTATAAGACTGGACCTCAAATGGAACCTCGAGGTACCCCTTCAGTTAATGGAAATGTTTTTGGAAACACCGCTGACATGTTCAAAATTTCTTATAAAATATGTGATGATGAAAAAACTATTTCGACAGTCTCGTCTTCAAACTACGAAACTTTCGTGGTAAACTATATCAAAAGCTTGAGTAGAATCAAAAAGTTTATTAGACCAAAAATATGTCTAATAAAAAGCCTAGGTATGTCAATTTTAATCGTTTTAAGGATCTGACCAGGTCGAAGAGATTTATTTGGAATCTTCTAATTAAAAAACAATCTAATGCTCATTCAGCAGTAAAGCTCTACGTGTCTTTACATAATTCCTGACAGTAATGACGATACTAGATACGTGCTAGTCTGTGGTTTACGTGGATTTAGTCATCACGACAATGTAGCCGTGGACGTTGAGATAACTATGTTATAAGCAGGTTTATCTATCTCTGGTCGACTACAGACTGTACAACTGATAAGACTTCAAATCTTGATTAGTAACTGGGAGGCTATCTTAAGTCTTCTAAGTTTACCCCTTCTTTCACTCTTTTCCTGCCCCTCTCCTGCCAGTCAATATGAGAGTTTAATCTTTCATGATCGATGTGTTATGTAATTGTTCTTGTAACGAATTAGCTAATTCGTTGCTAAAAGAACTAGTATAGCCGAAAAGTAATGACCACTGAATACATCTTTCGTCTTACGCACAAGAAGCAGTAGCAAAACGGCCAAGAGTTCAGAGTTTGTAAAGTTAGGGCTTTAAAGTAAAGACGTGTAGATTGAGAAGTTTGGCGCGATATAAGATCGGATAACATTTTGACAGAGCGAGACACATGGTCCCGTCGAAAATGTTTTTAGTGTATTTTTTATACCATAATTATTAAAATTCTAAAACTCAGTATATTTATATAGCTACATTATAAATTCAGCTTTGGCATGTGCAAGCTGAACTGAGCCACTCATCACACGATGGTTACACGCGCAGCAGATAACACAAAGAAGCGACCCTTTGTTTTTTCAGGTCATTGAAAATTGATTACTCCTGGTTTTTATCATTTATATTGTTTTTATTTTTATCTTCTGAAGAGGTAGGCTCACGAGGTGCATCGTAAGAGATGCCGATACAATGTCTTAAAGAATGTAATTTATATTTTGAAATAGTCTCATTTGATGCTCTGATTGCAACAATTAGCGACACAGCACATTTCGTCCGCTTGTGACGGGACTGTATCTAATGAACCGTAAAAGGGAGATTGAAAAATTGTGTTTTCGTTAGGGTGTTCAACAAGTTGCGATGTTTTTTTATGTGAGAGGAGCAAACGAGCAAGCTGGTCATCGAGATAATAATTGTCTTTTACAAGCACCCGCAACAATAGGAGAATCGTAGCGTTACCGGCCCTTTGAGAAGGTTTAGGATCTTTAAGTCAGTTTTTAATAATAACATGTCATAAGTAGATTTAGTATTTTTTATATTTTACCTTAAAAATAAGCTTTTCATCAAAGCAGCTGGACAGAACAAAGTAATGTCAAATACCTTTAGTCGTTAGTTGCAGCAGGAGACGAAGTGAAAATGACAACCATGATTTACCTGCAAAAGAAAAATACTTAGTAAATATACTGCATCATCAACATCAGCCTATTTTAGTAAAGGTAAACCCCATATATGAAGATTTAGACATATTTTATTGCACTGAGTGTATTTAAAAATATAGCACTTTTTGAAATTTGTTACGGTATATGTATATGTAAGGATCAAGTTTTATCATCATCATCTCCCTAGCCTTTCCCCAACTAAGTTGAGGTCGGCTTCCAGCCTAACCGGATTCAGCTGGATATCAGTGTTCTATGTGGAGCGACTGCCTATCTGACCTCCACAACCCAGTAACTGGGCGACACAAGCAACAAAATTATCCTATAATGCGGGTGTTACAGGCCTCCAGCACTTATAATGTTCTTTTAAGGGTTCTAGTATTGGCTGCCACGCTTGTAATAGCTAGAATGGAGTTAGTTGGGCCTTATAGTATATCTGATCTTATACATTAACTTATAATTACTTATAGGTTGAAATTAAGGGCGCAATATAAGCTTGAGTAACCTATAAAAGTATCGCGAGGGTGTAAATGCACTCAAGAGTATATAAACTGGTAGGCTATACTTATAACTGCTAACAAGAAGCGTTATAAAACTACTATAAGTAAGTACGCTAATAAGAGTGATAAACAGAACTAAACATACTGGAAACTATTTGAATTTATTACTTGGTTTTATAAGGGCTTATAAGTTCAAGTTTATATATGGCCAAGAAATGGTTTTGACATTCACCATTTTATACACAAAGTACGCCTATAACGGTTTGTTAATGTATTTGTTAAAACCAACTTTCTCAAAATGGCGAGTTTTCGTTGTATGTTTACTAAAACCAACATTATTTAAAAATTCAAGTTAATGAAATCGCAAATTTCAAGGGGCGTGTCAAAATTTTGTTAAAAAACCTATTATACTTCACCGAAAATATACGTGCGCCATGTACATTCAAACACATTATTATATTTTGACTTACTGTTAACTAGCACTCTACCCATAATTAATATTCCAGTTAATATAATTTTTTATAATATTAAATGGATCAGTATTAATCTTTACAAATGTGCGCACCAACATTCACCAATACAGAACACTTTGTATGAGCTTGTAAGGGATTCAATGTGTATATTATTGTCGTGTTTGGTTCTATTAAGCGCTGATAGTTAGCTTCGCGAGAGGAAATAGTTCCACGTAGTCCATCTATAAGGTCGTAATTGGTCAAAGTGGTGTCCACCAAGTCTACTATAAATATTTAATAAGGTAAAATACGCCTATAAATTGGGCCCTTTTCCGTGGTTATAATTGCTTACTATTCCGTTATAGTCCTAATAAAATGGTGGTTCCAGGATAATTACTAGACCACATTTTGCTGCTTGGGGGAAAGTCTGACCAGTCTAACCAAGAGGTACCGCGGTACCTCTTGGTTAGACTGGTCAGACTTTCCGGCTTACCCGTAACGACTGTCATCGTTCTACGAATGACAACCGGGACCAACGGCATTACGTGCTTTCCGAGGCACGGGATGTCAGTGATGTCCAAGATAAATTTTAGAAAGTACATATGAATTGAAAAAGTCACATAGGTACTTGCCTAAAATTAAAACCCACAACCTCTTACACGAGAGGCGGGCGCCTTATCCACTGGGCCATCACGACATTCATTCATTATTTCATGGTAGGATCAAGTTTATAATTTAGAAATAAGAAACCTCAATATCGACTTGGATTAGTCTGTAAGGATGGCTGGGACTAAAATAAATAAATAAACTGACTTATTTGTAATACAAGACCTGGCACTGATATTAGACATTATTATTTATCACTTCATTATATCATTCATCTATATAATTTATGATTTAGAAGCAAGGTTCAATGCGATATTTTTTTTAGATTATTATCATCGGAACACGTGTAGGCAGAACTAATATATAAATGCGAAAGTAACTCTGTCTGTCTGTAATGCTTTCACGTTTAAACTACTGAACCGATTTAAATGAATTTGGTGCAGAGATAGTTCATACCCTGAGAAAAGACATAGGATATTTTTCGACATCCACGCAGGCGTGCCGCGGGGAAAAGCTAATCCGTACTTCCGTACTAATATTATAAATGTGAAAGTAACTCTGTCTGTCTGTCTGTCTCTTCTTCACGCCTAAACCACTGAACCGATTTAAATGAAATTTGATACAGATATAGTCTGAGAACTGGGAAAGGACATAGGATAGTTTTCATTACGGAAATCCCCCGGAAACGGTTACTATTATTTACGCGAAGTCGCGGGCAAAAGCTAGAATATTATATTTTTATTAACACACACATACACGGTAAACAGGATATAAATACTATCGGATAAAATCTAGTAACGGCTATTCGTTTTAATTTCCTCCTTTTTTTTAAGTCATTGACCTGTTTCCGCGGAACGTGCCCAAGATTGGGATAAAAATATAGTAGTTGTTATGTATTCTATGACCATTACATAACCGGTTGGTATTATGTATTTAGCGAGTTACAAGTACGTGTGAATTAATTTGGTCATGTGATGTTTTTATTATGTACAAGGATGTAGAATACGTTGTCATGTTTGGCTGAATTTTAGCGAGAGTGGAAGGCTAAGGTTGCTTTTCCACTGGTCATGGCGTTTACCATAATGATTTTAACAGCCTTATTAGCTTTTGCCCGTGTTTTAATAGACTATTCAATGAAAACAAATCTATTTATTTCATCATCGTCTCCCTAGTCTTTTTCCCAACTATGTTAGGGTCGGCTTCCAGTCTAATCGGATTCAGCTGAATACCAGTGTTTTCGTGGAGCGACTGCCTATCTGACCTCCACAACCTAGTAACTGGGCGACACGATACCCTTAGTTAGACTGGTCAGACTTTCTGGCTTCTGACTACCCGTAACGACTGTCAAAGTTCTACGAATGACAACCGGGACCAACGGCTTTACGTGCTTTCCGAGGCAAATCTATTTAATTACAGCCATAAATTACTTTAAGACAAAGTAATTTTGAAGAGTGGAAAAGAAACTACGCTATCCTGTTTTATATATTTTGGTCAAAGGCCTAAAGTTAGGGTTTGTTAAGTTAGGGCATGTCTCTACAGGGTTGACTCTGCATTAACGTTAGTTATTTACATAATTATGAACCTACAAGATAACCTCTTTAACATATTTTTGGCACATTTATAGAGTACGTTGTTTAGTAACTTTTAGATTACTTGTTAATTACTTCAGACTATTTTTAGCCCTTCTCGGAAACATAGAATTACCTATGTAGTTCAGGCACGTCACACTTAGGTAGTAGATTAATATTTAAAACCTACTGAATGAAATTATCTTGGAGCGTATTTTGAGTATAAAGTCGGTTCCATTCATTTCGTTATATAGGTAGTATTTCAGTTTATGTCATTTAGACAGTTGGGCGCGGGACGGAATTGAGCTTATTTTTGGAGTATTCCTGTATGAGAATCTATGCATTGAAAATAACTTTAATTGGTGAAATATTCACCAATTAAAGTGATTTTGATTAACTTTGTAATGCTATTATTATGTGTTCTATAATAAATATCGTAGCTTAGCTTAACAATTTCCCAAAAGTTTATTTATGATTTTTTATTATATACATGTAGTTTTTAATGGAAATGGTTTTTGTATTAAATTTATTCTAATTCACATTTAAACATGTAGAAAAAAACTTTTCCTCCCACCTATTCGAAAAAGACAACTTTGTTCCCCTTTAAGTACGCCCAAAGTTAGTGTTTTCTATAAAAAAACTTTCAGCGGGCTATAATGACGATCGAAATTCAAAAAGTGCGCCTAAAAGTAACTTTAAATCGCACTTTTTGAATTTGGAGCGTCTTTGCATGTTTTACGCCCTGTTATAAGTGCGCCTAAAAACTCTTTGACTTTGGAACGTCTTAATGCTCAGCGCCAAAGAATAGAACGCAAATAATGAATGGCTGGTACGACGGCCAATACCACAGTCACGCCGCTTCTGAATAAAAAAAACTTAAATAGAAATAAAAGGCGCAAACTACAGCCCGACTTCTCGTAAAAATTTTCACGGATTGTTTTTCTGCAAATTATTAATGTAGCTGCTATTACTATCAAGCTATGATAATAATAAATAAATAAATAAAATAAGTTTATTTGCACCTTAAAGATTACAAAGGGTTTGTTATACAGGAAAGTACAAGGTAAACAAGGTAAAACAATAGTTTTAGACAGTGTTGCAACTGATACCCAAACTAGGCTAACTAAATATCCTGTAAGATAGGCATCAGCGCCCACCCTCAATGCAAAAGCGAAGTGAAGTACTTAAATCAAATTTAAAATTGACTCCTGTTTTTATAACTCTAAGGCAGAAAAAAAAAAAATAACTTAATTCTTGTGCGTGTGTGTGTGTGTGTGGTGGTGACTGTGTGTGTGTGTGTGTGTGTGTGTGGGGGTGAGTGAGTGTGTGTGGGGGAGAGTGTGGGTGTGTGTGGGTGGGTGTGTTTGTTTGTGCGGTTTGTGTGTGTGATGAGTGTATGTTAGTATGTTGTGCAAATGTGTATGTACTTTTGTGGATGTCTATGTAAGGGTGTGTATATGTATGTATATTAATGTGTTTAAGTGAAAACTAATTGCATTATTTAGTTATTATACTAGTATTCTTAATAGGTTTTCAGTTTGTTCATAGTCCAGTGACAGTAACCATGTAATAACTTTAAGTTTGCATTCTTTTTTTGTAGTTGAGTAAATTTCGTTAATTCTATTTGCCGTGTTATACAGTTTCGGACCTAAAAATAAGTTAAATCTTTGTGCGAAAGCAGTTCTACACGCCTCTGTTTTATATATTTCCCAGTGCCGTCTTCGGGTAGTATGTTCATCGGTACATCGTATTTTGTGTTGGTTCATAATCAATGACATAATGAAAAGCTTACGAACAGTTAGTACCTCGCAAACTTTGTACAGTTCGGTAGTGGGAAAATACATAGGCTTGAAGTAGCTAACCTTCAGCAGTGCTCTTTGGGCTCTTTCAGCAATTAAAATGTGCGATTTAGCAGCACCCCCCCAGCAAGATATACAGTAAGTAATAACTGCTTGACAGAGAGAGTAATATAACATTTTCATTATTTTAATATTGGCAGAGTATCTAATTTGCTTAAAAATGTAAATAAGTTTTCTTATTCTATTTGAAAGGTTAATAATATGATTTTTAAAGTTGAGGTTTTTGTCTATTATTATACCTAAGTACTTTATAGTATTTGCTTTATAATAATAGCAGCTACAATAATATTTTTACAGTAAAGTATGAAGCGCCTTTTATTTTCTCATAGGGGGTGATGAAAAGTAGAGTGTATCGCTCGGGCGCAAAATATATTTTTGGCTCGGGCGACGTACTTTGAATCCCTCGCTACGTTCGGGATTCTACTCTAGAATTCCTCACTTCGCTCTAGATTCAAAAAACGCTCTCACCGTAAAAATATTACTTTGCGCCCTTGTAATACAATCTACTATTGTAACACGATTATTTTAAAAGAGTAAGCATAAAGTTACTTGCCCATTCTTCTCCATACGAAACTACATTTTGGAATGGGCAACTAGAATCACTTTTGTAAATGACGTTTCAAAGTGCCTTTTTTGGTCTAATGAAAATAAACGATTTGACTATTGACTATAGTAACTGAGCTGTAGAGGTTTAATGGTCGATTCATGTAAAACACCGGTATTCAGCTGCATACGGTTAAGTTGGAAACCGACCTTAATATAATTGGGAAAAGGCTAGGGAGAGATCATAGCTTAAAGCTGGTGGAAGAATCACCTATTAGTATCACGAGCGAAAAAATCGCAGCGATATTCTTGAACGTGCCTTACCGCGATATTAATCGTTGCAAAAGAGTGTGTGACACGACTGTAATATCGTCGCGATTTTCTCGCTGGTGGAGACGGCCCCTAAGCTAGCGTCCATTGACAGCGAGGCAAGCGAGTTTTGAATAATAAGTTTATATCTCGTGGGCAGATCTTACGAATTAGACTAACTTTAGACAATTTCAGGAAATTGTTGCATTCTTTCATTAAAGAATACAACATTTTGGTTAGTTTTAGAAGAACGCTTAATTCTTCGAACACACGTGATTTGAGACACAATAAAAAGACAATAGCAGCCCGACAGCCGGCTGTCGGTTGGTCGTCAAGAGGTTAATGAATTTCTTAATTTTAATATACCACGACATTATATCAATAACAGAACTAGTAATGTTCCACTGAAGGGCATAGTCTCTTCTCAAACAGAGTAGGCCCCGGTAGTACATTGATCACTACGCTTCTTCGAGGCGGATTGGCGATTTGAGACTCATATTAAATTAATTATAAGTTGAGATTTCCTCACGGTATTATTTTTCGCCGATGACACTGACGTCCTGGATAAACTTAGAAAGCGTATAAAATCATAAAATCATATTTATTTTGTAAATAGGTTATATATATAACACTTTTACACGTCAATATTTTGTTTTTTTATTTATTTTAAGCGAACGATGGGGCCGGTGTTTCGTAGCTGGACTGCTCTGAGAAGAAACATCCGAAACAAACTCAGAGGTCAAAGTCTCTTTTAAAGTCCATACAATCGTATTGGTCAAAAATGTGCGATATATATTATTGTTTTGAAAGAAGTCACATTAGTACAAGTCCAGCTTCGAACCCGTTAAGTTGGCGAGCGTCTTGAGCATTGGATTATTACCACTATATGTACACAAAAACACACACACACACACTCACATAATAATAAACGAAGACAAATGTACGTAGCACTTTGTAACGATTGCGGAGCTTTTTTTTTCAACGCTGCTTGCGGTGAAACAAATATGAAAAACCAAAAAATATAATAACGACAAAATTTTATACCTGATAGACCGCTACTCTTGATAATTAAAAACACGTGTAACTACGTGACCTTAAGAAATATAAATAAACAAAATGACGCAATAATTTTTTATTTCTATCCATACTAATATTATAAATGGGAAAGTGTGTCTGTCTGTCTGTATATTTGTCTTTCTTTCACGGCAAAACGGAGCGACGAATTGACGTGATTTTTTAAGTGGAGATAGTTGAAGGGATGGAGAGTAACCTAGGCTACTTTTTGTCTCTTTCTAACGCGAGCGAAGCCGCGGGCAGAAGCCAGTAATTACATAAGATTTTGTCGTTTATTTCTTTTCGTTGTTATTCAGCTGAACGTTGTCATGGAAACTTAAACAAACGACAATTATTGTCTGCAAGGAGAGACTTGAATAGAGCATGAATCTTTATGTGAGGCGCCTTGTGTCAGTCTGATTACTTGTGTAATTGTTACAATAATAAACAGCACATTATTAACACATTATATATGTTTATAAACATGCCCCAGTTTAGTGAATCTTCTTTACTATGTAATTAGCTAGTGACCGCAGGTCTAAAAATAAGTATGTATGTAAAAGGTACAAAACTACAAACATTAATCACCACAGTAGCTTAAATATTATATTAGATAGATAGATAGATAAACACATTTATTCGGTACCAAAAACATTAAATAAACAAGAAAAAAAACAATATTACAAAAAAAAAGTTAAAGTGACCAAGCAGTGCGTGACTCTGGTTTGCACCAAATGGGTGTCCAGCTCAGCATATGTCAGGTATAGGCTCAGCATATACCTGACGCTGGTATTCTGCTGGAACCAGGTGACTCAAGGACGCCACTTAGCGTATTTGGCAATACATTTGCATGTTTATTTATTTATTATAAAAAGTACACCGACAGTATATACATTAAACATTGGCTTATTGCAGTACATATAAGGAACTTATGCATGTTCGATGCAACGTAATATGAACATTATTCTAATAAGTCTGGAGTAAAGACTGTATTACCTAAGGAACGCATTTTTTTTGCCGAAAACTCTAAGAGAAATCGCGTTATACCACGAGCAGGATATTATGAACTCAACAATTACTATAGTTAGAAAATAGGTGGGAAGATAATGAATAGGTATGAAATAACCTAGAGAGGTGAACTTTGAGTTTCAATGAATAATACACGCTCTTGGCTCCACGTGCGAACTCTAGGAGAGTAGAGATGCACGCGCCGCGTATAAATAGAGGTGCGCCATTGGGCTGTCACACGTGGGCCGGGTAGCAACACTAGTCCGTGAGATAGTAACCTTACTCGGTGCATCGTGATTCCGTGACGTTTTTGTTAAACTGCAGTTTAGTCGCGAATTTCTCTTTTCTTTTCAAGTAAAATATTTATTTGTTCACTAGCTTTTGCCCGCGGCTTCGACCTGTGTTATGGGTGGGATTTCCAAAAAGCTTATCTAAGCGTATATTTACTTTTAATTTTCACGCATTTTTTTAAATTTCTCTGCGTAAGATCCATCCTCGTAATTCAAGGAATATTGTAAAAATCATTTATCGGAATCGGTTAGCTGTTCCCAAGATTTGAGCTTAGATTTTGAGATCTTCATCAAAAGATATACACATAAATAATGACATAAAGACAAGGTTGTACGCTAATACTCCTTCACTTATAGGATCACAACATGCCCATTTATAAAGAGGAGTTAAAAGTTCAGTGACTTTTCTAAAAGTTATTTGTCAAATTAATCCAGACATGTTGTCCGGCTTCAGTCGTCTCGTCTGCAGTCTTAGTCAACGATAGCAGGTGAAAAACGTCAGCAATATCGATTCTTCCTACACAAAACCTTTTATTTTACACTATTAGAAGTTCAAAAATACACTTTCGTATGAAGAAGAATGTTTCAGTGTTTCAGCTCTTGTGCATGATTAAAAAGGTCGGAAAATGGATATTTTAGGCATCAGTAATTGTACGGGAAATATTGTCTTTTGATACCCTTGTCAAGAACCGTGCAAATCCTCTTTATTCTAAACGACGAAAATTGTACTAATATTAATAATGTGAAAGTTTGCTTGTCTGTGTGGATGTTTGTTACTCTATCACTCAAAAGCTACTGAACGGATTTTGGCATAAAACATATAGGCTACAGCTACAAGCTAACATAACGCTATGAACTATAGGAGGAGACCAATAATCAAAACATAACGCGGGTAAAACTGCAAGGGACAGCATATTATAATCTTTAAACAGTTGTTTACAAAAATCTTCATTATTAATGTCAAGCGTAAACAATGCACACACACACTTGCAACAATACTAATAACACTTAACTAAACTTTCTTACATCTAATCTATTACCTAGTCAAAAAAAGTTCTATGTAGGAGTTCCTAGTAAAGGGGGTAGTTTAGTTAACTTGCTTCCATTTCCAAATCGCGGGCTCGCGCATGCGCAGCTGATGCGCGCGGTGTATATTATAGGCGTGCGCGCGCCGCAACCGCCAGTGTGGTGCTGGACACCAAGACGACATGACTGCACGCTTGTTCGCGCTCGCCCTAGTTTTGCACGGTGAGTCTACTTACTGCGCGTACCGATTGAAAGTTCGTGTGCAAGTTTTTTTTTAAGTGATTTTACAGTGTTCGTTGCGAATTGTTTTTTTTTTTGTTTTTGATGTGTTGAGTTTAAGCGTTTTTGGTAGTTTAAAAACTTAGACGGAATAAATTTCGTGTCGTCTTCAATATTTATTAGATAAGTATTGAAAAATTTAACAAAACGACTGGAAACTATTACAAACTGTTAATTAACTTAGTTCGGTACAGTTCTGAATACTAAGTTGCGTCGTGATAATATTCCACTACAACTTTGTTAAAAACATACTAGCTGCGTCCCGCGGTTTCAATTTGACTAGGCGGTTATACCTGCGTAGTTCCCGTTCTTGTGGAATTTTTTGGGTTATATATTATTTTGTATCTTACTCAGGCTATGGACTATCTCTGTACCAAATTTCATTTAAATTGGTTCAGTAGTTTTGCGTGAAAGCAAGATAGACAGACTGATAGTTTCTTTCGCATTTATATAGATTAGGCAGTCAGCTGTTTCTTATAAATTTAGATATCATTTTGTTTATTATAGTACACATGTCACCTCGACCTCTGCCGACCCTGCATCAGAAAAAACGCTGCAAATTGATATCTTATAATAACTTGTATTACATAACGTCACAGAGTGCGCAGGCGCATCTTACAATGTCATGATACATTATTTAATTATATAGGTAAATTATTATGAGAGACATCAATCATAGTGGAAATTACAATTTATCTGATAAATAATATAAGTATTGTAAAGAAGTGAAAATGTATGTCAGCTTATCGACTGTAAATAATTGGTTATAGTTTGCTTCTTATAACTACATAGCAATTATTTTTGTTACTGACTTTCTATTAAATATAAAAATAAACGTGTAATATTTAGGTACTAAGCATTTAAAAACTTCTTTGATTAATTTTAAAGTCATAAAATAATTTATTATGGCACTTATTACTCATATAAGCTTATAATAAAAACAATTCTCAGTGATAACTTAAAAAAATCACAATCAATGCTCTAATTTTGCAAAGGGATCATTGTTACCGGTATTTTCTAAGTCTCGTAGCAGTCGTAGCAAGTTGCTACGGCTACGGGCTACGAGCTACGCGGCAAGCCCATGACATTTGGAATCGGTACTACGAGAGTTGTACAAACTATGTTCCATGTTTTTCTTCTGTTTATTAATTGATTATTAATAATTATTATTATCTTGTGCTTGCGATTCCCTTAACGTCAAGGACTTTAATTATTCTGCGCAACAATCGAATTCTTTACATTAGTAAAATATGTCTAATTTATTCCTGAACACGTCAGTTCTCAGCAAAATTGATACATTCGTTTCGGAGAGTAGACGAAACAAATTAAATTAACAAAAACAATAAACAGACAAAATCTTAAAACTTGTTTTTTTTAGAAGTACCGCGTGTATGTACGAGTATAATTAAATATTATAATTATATACTATCATTTGACGTTATAAACAGACAATTAATGTAATTTATATGTGGCGCGCTGTAGCATGGTGCGGGTGACACCTGCCTGAATGACGTTGACATCAGTCAGTGCCACAAGACTAGGGACGATAATATGCAATTCACTTTATCGGTATCGATACTACGAAAATTAGTGTGTTATTCAATTTTGTGCTACTACGTGTACAAACTTGTAATTTTTGAAGGCGGTTAGTATTTTTTTGGAAAAAGATTTTTTATAATACTTTTTAGTGTTGAGACCCAATGTCTGACTGTGTTTTACAGTATCTCTCAAAGTAATACATATAAAACGAAAATAGAAACTTGAACTTGAAGTAACGCATATATCGTCAATGTATATTTCGTCGATTTTTTTTTGGTTTTTGATTAATTTTTCGAGAACCACTGAACCGAACGCCATAAAAATTATATGGGACCATCGGGTTTATGTTTTTTTTCGTGACAACATTTCTGTTCTATTTTTAAGACAGCATGTCTCTGCAACAAGGGATAGGGAGTCTGTAGCTGAGCGCTCTCAGCGGCTCGCTAGCCAAACTGTGAGAACATCGCAGGCCCGTGCTCAGGAATTTAGCGCTGAACGTGCGCAGCATCTTTCTGATATGCAATAAAAACAAAACCCTCCTTTTGGTAGTCAAGAGATAATTCATAGCACTCAGTAATAGCCGAACCACATTCATAATTTCATCACAAGTTAAAATGTTTACCGCCCAACGAAGTGGGCACGGGTCGGCTAGTATTCTTTAAAATATCGACATTCGATCGTAACAGCACATCCCATCACTAATTACGTCGAAGGCGTTACGTTATACGAATAACACTTTGCTTAATTTTTATTCCAAATTAATTTTAATTGTGGACTAGCGCATTCTGGCTAGGTTGAAATTAATTTACTACAGTTATTATTGATTTAGTATATTAGGAATATGGTACAGCTAAACTAATAAAGTCATAATTTATAAAACACTGCAACTTCCTAAAGTGAAATGAAATGTTACTGAAACTGTCACCCGCACCATGCTACAGCGCGCCACATATAGATGCAATAGAGTTTTAGAATACCAAATCATTTTTGTTTCTTATAAAACTAAGCAGGCTTTGCGGCCTCTTTACAATAAAATTAATTTGTAGACTCCTGTAAGGTTATTTAGCATGTTCCTTTTATGATATGCACTACGTAAGTGATCAAACAAAATACCAGCTGACTCATATAACACATTTTTTTATTATATATTGACCTGGCAGCGTGTTAATATTCTCAAATTATCTGTTCAGTCCTGCCTACTTATCCGATTTGTTGACTATACTTATAATCTGTAAAAAGCATTAGCATTAATTTATTATAACAACTTACCGTCCAAAAAAGTACACAGAATAGCTTCTCGAGTGTATTTAATCTACATTCAAAATATATTAAATTGTTTAAAGGTGCATTACAGTTATAATATCTGTGATAAACAATAAATAAAAATGATAATGATTATCTTCCATGACAACTGAAAGAAAAACAACGAAACCATCACAACAGAACTAATAAAACAATATATTAAAAATGGTTTATCAGAAGTGCGTAGGCTTAATAAAATATTTTTAGTGCGTTTATCACTTTCCAAATTACCGGTAAATAAACTATTAGTATGGTGGTTTAACAAATTTAGATATGGTTTTACTATGTATTATTAGATTATGTTTTTATTATAAGTGTCAACGCACGACTACTAATCCTTTGCTATTATAAAACGTCTCCAACGCGTCTGTTTGCTTGTTCGTGATATTTTTTAAAATTACTGAACGAATTTTCATGTCCTTTTCACCATTATACATGATGATGGTTTAGGTACTTATTATAATAGGAAAAACCCGAGAATTTCAAGGATTTATTTTAATGTATCAGCCATGCGAAACTAGGGTACATTGCTAGTAAACTAATATTACAAAGTGGTTATCTCCGGCACTAACAGAAAATTACATAATTGTCGAGTGCAATAGGCCATGTTTCATTGTATATAATTGCCGTCCACCTCGATGAAATCGTAGACGTCAGCAAAATTCTGTTTTCTTTAGATAACTACTCCATTAGACAAATAACGTTCTGACACTATTTTATTTTAATGTAGAAAAGTAAATACAACAACTAATAAAAAGCTTATTTCCAAAAAAAAATATAACTGCCTCCAAAAACTAAAACAGACAGACAGAAGACAAACCAGACTTCCGGAATTTTAGTTTTTAAATTCCCAGTCATCATATCTTACAAAAGATAACGAATAGGATTCCAACAAATAGGATCCACCTGCTTAAAACCACTTTTCTTAAAACAAACGATTAGTTAGAGTATTTAGTCGCAACTAAATGAAATCTAACATGATTCTTGTGGGTATACCAATATTATTTTTGACCACTTAAAATCACTGCTAAACTCCATTTATTCTTGTGGGTATACCAATATTATTTTTGACCACTTAATATCACTGCTAAGCTCCACTTATAATAATAAGTGTTTTTTTTTAGGTTTGTATCACTTAACTACTAAAATAAATTCAACAAAGCTATGTTACTTTTTCAAATCAGGGTTCGTTATTTCGTTTGGGAACTTTTTATATTGTAGCGGGCAGAACGTGTGATGATCACCTTGGCGAGGTGATCATCACAAACACGATTACTTAGCCAAGATTAAACAAGGTTATCTCAAGTCAGCTTAGGAAAGCGGTTTGTTGTGATAAATCATAATACCTTACCTATAGTCTACTGATTATTATGGACAGACTAATCATAGCTAACCTTTTATTAAAGACTAGCTTTTGCCCGCGACTTCGTCCGCGTGGAATAATAGTTCCCGTTCCCGGGGGATTTCTGGGATGAAAACTATCCTATGTCCTTTCTCGGGTCCCAGACTATATCTGTACTAAATTTCATTCAAATAGGTTCAGTGGTTTAGGCGTGAAGAAGAGACAGACAAACAGATAGAGTAACTTTCGCATTTATAATATTAGTACGGATTTATTGTAACGGTTGCGTATTGTAAACATGTTTGTGCTCGTGACTGTACATAGGTAGTTACTGACGCGCTCTGCTTGACGTCACGCAGGTGAACTGCTTACACCGCACTCTGCTTGACGTCAGTCAGCCTCAGCTTGCAGTCCTACATCCTATCGTTTTAGATAATTTACAAAATGTAAACAATTTCGACGTCTTTTTGTAGGGTTCCGTACCCAAAGGGTAACGAGACCCTTTTACTAAGCCTCCGCTGTCTGTCTGCCTCCAGGCTGTATCTCATAAACCGTGATAGCTAGAAAGCTAAAATTTTCACAAATGATGTATTTCCGTTGCCGCTATAGCAACAAATACTAAAAAATCACAAAAATAAAATATTAAGAGGGGATAGTACGGAACACTTCATGCGCGAGTCAGACTCGCACTTGGCCGATTTTTTTTTGTTATATTATGATTAATGTAGTGAGGTAATTTGGTTTTCGGTTTTATTCTAAACAGACTTGAGGTGAAAGTAAATGAAAACAATGTTGGAATGTATTTACGCAATTTTTTGATAAAAAGACATGTCAAGTTTGTTTACATTTAGATTACTTACTTAAACCGATAGGGTATAGGTGTTCAGAGTTGAGCTTCTTACGTGTTTTTTAGTTGAGCTTAACGACTTATGACAAATGCTTGCACTGTTTGGACAGGTCCACTAAAATCTGTGTGCTTCTCTTATCAAGAGATCCCTTCAGTTTACCTTCATGGTCCATAAGAGTTTTCATCCCGGAAATCCCCCGGGAACGGGAGCTATTAATCTTTTAATTTATCCACGCATAAATTAACCCACGCAGACGAAGTCGCGGGCAAAAGCTAGTTTTCTATATAATTTGCCATTACTTTCAGTTAATTACTTCATTTGTTTATAAAGCTTCAATAAAATAAATAAATATCCTGGGACAACGCACACACGGTCATCTGATCCCAAACTAAGCAGAGCTTGTACTATGGTAACCAGACAATTGATACAGACAATTGATAAACATACTTATATAATTTATAAATACATACATATTATAGATAAATTGCACCCAGACACAGAACAAACCATCATGCTCAACACACAAAGTTTGTTCTGGGTGGGAATCGAACCCACGACCTCCGGCTTAGCAGTCAGGGTCCCTAACCACTAGACCAGCAGACCCGTCAGACTTCAAATATCACGCTATGTCCCACGGGAGCGAAGCAGTAACCAAAAACCTAACGTAATGCGGGTGTAACCGCGAGGAACAACTAGTATTTAGTATACTACTGTTTGTAGTCATAGAAAATTGGTTATGTTTGCTCAGTGTATATATGTTTATGTCCTTGACTGTACCTACATGTACCTTATGTACCTACAAGATTCGGTTACACGTGTCAGTAATAAACAACAAGGTCCTTCTAACCGGTCGCTATTTGACAAAAACCTGACGGCATGCGCCAGCGCAATTATTTTATTATATCTAAGAGGTTACAGATTATGTTACGTAATGTCATTGTTGGTATAATCTGTTATTTAATTAACTTGAGCTGGCTGAAAAGTTACTAATTATAGTCGTTTATTTGATGTTTATTTTTGATTACCTGTGCCCGCTGTTTCACTCGCGTTGTAGGTTAACAATTATCTATATATATAAAAATGAAACCCGTTTTCCGTTGTCACGACTTGGCATGAAAACGGCTTGACCGATTTGGCTGATTTTTTTTTTAAATGTTCGTTGTAGTTCAAGGATGGTTGATACGACGAAAAAAAACGAATAATTGTCGGGAAAGCCCTAAAAACAGCCCTTTTCTTTTTCCCATACAAACGTTTTCTAACTAAAACGAAGAGTCAATTTGAGCTTTAACACCATACCATAAAGTTCAAGTGTTAGTTGAGAGGTTTTGGGAAGCCAAAACAATTGAGTGACGTTAGTATCGTATCGTCGTCAAACACGAATTATGTGACGTAAAATGTCACTTGAAATGTAAAGGAACGTCTGTTTGATGTGGTAGTGGGTAGGTAGTGGGTAGGTAGCGGGTAGGTAGCGGGTAGGTAGCGGGTAGGTAGCGGGTAGGTAGCGGGTAGGTAGCGGGTAGGTAACGGGTAGGTAGCGGGTAAGTTGCGGGTAGGTAGCGGGTAGGTTGCGGGTAGGTAGTTGGTAGGTAGGTAGTGTGTCAATTCGAATTCAATATTCATAGTTGACAGGACAACGTCTGTCGGGTCAGCTAGTATGCTATAAAATTGAAGCTAGTTGCTCGTTCCAAACAGTAGGTCCCATGGAGAAAAGCGAGCAAGAAACTCCATGGACACTCTTTTAAAATCAACATATTACAAAAATTTGGTTACATCATTCATTGTTAAATCTAAGGTACTATGTGAGAACAACGTAACAAGTCGTACATGTTAAAAGAGGCATTGTTAATATAAGAAATAGACAAAACAATTTTTAAAATAACTGTGGCAGTTAAGAGATGACCAGTCTCAGCAGACAGCGCCCGTTCACGAACATGACGTATGGATTGGCACCAAATAGCTTAACCACTTTGAAGGGAACCAAATGATCCAACACACACGCCACCGTCAGTGAGACATTTGAGTGAGCTTTTTTGTTAAAATGTAAATTAAAAAAGGAATAAATTGTAATTCCAAGGATAGGCTACTTTTAAATCTGCTAAATACGTATGCATTTGTGACACGACGGACAGCGTAAAGGCGAAGACGCAGGCATGAGCTAGTATAAATTAATCAAAAGCAGGAACGCTGCATCAGCTTCAATAAGTTAGAGTAAAGCCAGGTTAAATCTATGTATTACTTATCAATCATCAACATAATATTTATAGCACCGCATAATTTATTTTAATTAGTAATTAATGAGGCATTTAGTTTACTAGAGAGTACAGTTTAAAAACAACTCCATTATTACTAGGGTTCCTTACACTATTTTGCTAAGCCTTCGTTGTTCGTCCACCTGCCTTATATTATGCGTGGCTAATTATAGTAATTATAGCTTACGCACGCGGGTACCACTTTTACAGGGTTGGAATTTCCAAAAATCTATTCGTGTGACTAGAACCAGCAGTTCGGGTTGTGCGTTGATACATATATCCATTAAAAATTTTCCTCTCTGACTGATTATAAATAATAAATAAATAATAAATTTGGTACAGATATAGTCTGGGACCCGAAAAAGAACATAGGATAGTTTTCATCCCAAAAATCCCCCGGGAACGGGAACTATTACTCCACGCGGACGAAGTCGCGGGCAAAAGCTAGTAATTTATAAATAAGTTCTTATGTCCGAGGTGTTCGTTTTTTTTGTATGACGGTTGTTGTACGCAACCCTCTGCGTAATCCAACTCGCGCTTTGCCGGATTTTTACTACGATAATAGGAAAAAAATGTATCACCCAAATCATAAAAACAATAAATTATCGCGACAAGGTCAACTGGTAATCAGGTATTAATAGACCTGCTAATATATAACACGTTATGCAATAAGTATATAATCTTTGAACTTGAACAGAGCCAGTTTTTAATGTTTTGCCATTTTTTTTAGGAACACACGCTGTTTTTGTGTTATTCTAGCAACAAAAAACATTTAATTTTATCGCTTTGAGGTTTTGTTACCAAGTCGCTTAAGCTTTTTATTCTGTTAGAAAACTATATAGGCGATAAGTTTTTACATAGAATCCGATGGGAAGAAGTAGGGATCGTAATTTCCAAAATTAATCAATATGTAAAACATCGTGATGTCTTTCTGGCGATCCGTAAACAAAATCATTATGGCAGACTTCAAAACTACGTTTTTATCGAGTAAGATTGTATAAGTTGATGCCTGCTGATCACACCTTCAGTTATGAAACCGTTTTAAAACACAACAGCAGTTATTCCAACCTAATTGAATATGTAATCTCTCTCTGGCAACAGAGCAAAATAAAGCAACAGTAAATCACAGCCCCCGATGACTTGAATAACTTTGCGACATTCTTAATTCTAAGACACCAATCCACCAATACTAAATAGTGCATTCCCTCTATTCCAGCGTGCACGGCGCACTCGTCGCCGCCATGCCGCGTGGTCGCCACCACCGACGCGGGCGTGGTCTGCGGCGTGGAGCGCCCGGCACAGGGCGGCACCTACGCCAGCTTCCGAGGCGTGCCCTACGCCAAGCAGCCACTGGGCGAGCTGAGGTTTAAGGTAAATAACCAATAACTAGCGCCTGTACCATGCCGAGAACCCGGTGCAGGGAGCTATCTACGCCAGTTTCCGAAGAGTGCCTTTCGCCAAGCAGTCTGTGGGCACGCTTAGGTTCAAAGTGACTAAAAATATTTGGGACCTATTCACACAAGGCCGTCTGATTCTTAATAGGCAGAGCCTGTACTACCGTAATCAGACAACTGATATACATATTTAATAGAGTTTACACTACAGCAAATAGCCATTAATATGTACAAAAGAAACAAAATATGTAATGTCATAAAACTTGACCTTATGACGGCGGGTCCCGGAAAGAAACGGAAACCGGTTTCTTTGAAAATGTCGGCATAGTTTGGAATGAAATAATAACTTCCTCCAATCTCGAGTAATTACATTAATGTATTCGCAATGATTTCATCACATGTTGTGGCTACTAATATCATGACTCCTCACGATCCTCACAAAAGGACCCACGAGGCCGAATGTACGCCGATAAGTCACTAACATAAGCATTAAATTTTCCATTTCAGGAGCTCGAACCACCAGAACATTGGGGCGTCCTCGACGCAACCAACGAAGGTCCCATCTGCTTGCAAACAGACGTGCTGTACGGCCGCATCATGTACCAACCACAGCACCAGAGCGAGGCGTGCATCCACGCCAACATCCACGTCCCCATCGAAGCCTTGCCACTGAACCCTTACAGGCCCAGGACATACCAGCCAAAAGGCCCGGGACTACCGATCCTAGTATTTATACACGGTGGAGGATTCGCCTACGGATCTGGTGATGCTGATCTACACGGTCCAGAATATTTAGTTAGCAAGAAAGTCATCGTCATCACGTTTAATTACAGGTAATTTTCTTTATTTTGACTTGTATTTTGGGCTATCTCGAATTCTCGACAATGTTCCAAATTTCTACGTCTCTTGGTCTTATATTATAACTAAAGAGTACAGTCCCAGGAAATCATCAGGTAGCTGATGCTAAACATCATTAATGGGATCGTTTAAATGTTTCAGGCTGAACGTGTTCGGTTTTCTGTCTCTGAACACGACGCAGATCCCCGGCAACGCTGGTCTCCGCGATCAGGTGACGCTGCTGCGCTGGGTGCAGAGGAACGCGCGAGCCTTCGGCGGAGACCCCAATGACGTCACGATAGCGGGGCAGAGCGCCGGCGCAACGTCCGCGCATTTACTGACGCTGTCCAAAGCTACTGAAGGACTATTTAGAAGGTAAGTTTATTGTTATCTATCACACTTCTTGTTTGTTGGCTTATTTGATGATTTTGGAATACTTAACTTTAAAAGTGCTCGACGAGTCATTATTATCACTTATTGATAAAAGAGAAGTATTTTTTTTGGGGAGTGGGAAATCATCACCTTTTATGCTCCGGGGTCACGGTAACTATTATAACTATTCAACAACCCCGGTAATGAACATCTTTCTGAATAAATACTTGTTTCTTTTTTATATGCAAACATTTATTTATTGAAACATTTTCTATTTTAAAGGTTGATAGGGTTTTATTATCGTTCATTTTCAAATTTATGATTACAGGGCGATATTGATGAGTGGAGCAGCTACCTCTACATTTTACAGCCCATCTCCAGTGTTCGCCCAGTTCCTCACAAAGAACCTGCTGCTCCTCCTGGGCATCACCTCCACGGATCCCGACGACATACATCGCCAGCTCATTGAGCTACCGGCAGAGAAACTCGTCGAAGCCAACAAATACATTCTAGATAGTAGTGGACTAACCACTTTTGTGCCCACCATCGAATCCCCATTACCTGGCGTCACGACCATCATTGATGATGACCCAGACGTCTTAGTCGCCAAAGGACGCGGTAAGGGCATTCCACTTATTATCGGATTCACGAGTGCTGAATGCGAGACCTTCGCCAGGCGACTGGAAGAATTTGACATAGGCTCGAAGATACAAGAGAAGCCAGAATTAAAAATACCACCCAAATTTTTATTTACGATCCCACCACAGTTCCTGACGGATGTGGAGAAGAAAATTGATAATAGATACTATAATGGGACAATAAACGTAGATAACTTCGTGACAGAATGTTCAGAAGGTTTTTATGAGTATCCTGCGTTGAAACTGGCAAAGTCACGTGCGGAGACTGGTGGAGCACCCGTGTACCTGTATCGGTTTGGGTACGAGGGGCAAAGCAATGTGATCAAAGAGGTGATGGGCGTGAACTACGAGGGAGTGGGTCACATTGAGGACCTCACCTACGTGTTCAAGGTGAACTCTGTGCTCGGCGAGCTGGGGGCGATCCCCCCTAGCTTCAACGATGTTTGCATGCAGAACAAGATGACAGACTTCTTCGTCAACTTTATGACGTGCAGGTAATTAATATAATTTGATTTCATTATTTCTTTTGAAGACTTGATGGATTGAAGTGGAGATAGTAGGGAACCTGTTCATTTAATTGCTTGAATATCTCTGTGTCGTACAAGTGAATGGTAAAACCTTCACTAAATTTCGGAAAGCAGAGCTATTCATAAAAGTAGAAATCAAATATTTTTCTTTACTTAAGAACAATTTTCCCATTCAGGCATAAGGCATAACCTATAAATAATCAGTTCTTATTTTCATTCCAGTAAACCAATTTGCAAAGACACACATTCAATATGGCCGGCAAACAACGGACATCAGTTCCTGGACATAGAATCTCCTTCGATGTATTACAACACGGACTTTTCGAGCAGACAGCAAGAGATCATCGAGTTCTTCGACAGTCTGATCAGTATAAAGGGACTGACGTAAATGATTTTAATGGCTGAACTAACAGTGGATGTAAATATTGACAGACAGTGGAGTGTCTTACGGACCGGTACACTAGGGCTAACATTAATATCTTAAACATGTGCTTTTAGCTAAGGTATGTTCCTGTCTCTAACTCTCTCTAGTTGTACGACTGCGACAGGGATATAGCTACGCCAATAGTTTAAGCACGTGCAAGTAACGTCTGTTTCGCTAAGCTTAGCCTGCGTGAGTATGTAAATGTGACACTGGAACATTTGTCAGGAACATTTTGTTCGGGTCGCGTGGCTTTTGTAGTGTAGCATTAATTTATTTAGAACAAGTTTTGTCACAAGTCTAGTCGATAACTGATGTAATTTTTGCCTTATTTTGTATCTACTTTTAAAGTACTATGCAATAATATTCTCAAGATTAATGTAGTGACGCTATTTTGATATCAACGAGGACAACATTATTGTTTTAGTTTATACGGACTTAGTGTTAGGTACAGCAAGATTGTCTGTAGACCTAGTCTCGTTTTACGAAGCAAATCTAATTAAACTTGCTTTCACGAGGCTCAAGCGTGGTTACAATTGAGCTTTCGTAAACCCGAAGGATTGATCTCATAAAACTAAACTAGGCCTCAGACCACGATATTACAAGCCGGCAGCAAATAATTACTATTAAGTTAATATAAGTAATCTTCATAAGTATAATAAGTTTGTACAAATCCATAGAGATTATGAGAAAATATTTTAAACTGAACAAACTATAAATTAGAATTTTTTGTTTATGGTTTTTAGTAAATTTTGACGTATAAGATACTGTTAAGAAAATTACTAACAAAAATATATGTGCAGAAATTTTCATTCTTGAAGTTCAACTTCTGATTATCCAACAATTCGAAAGTTGTGTTCAGTTTAAGATAATTTGTTTTTTAACTGTTAAGTATGTCTGCTGCGTCCAGGCTGTTCAGATATTCATGAAGCGACTGAAGTAACGTATTATTATTTAGGTCAACTTTACTATTAGTTCAAACGTTTGTAAATATTTCACTTTCTAATGTAATTCTTGCATTCCGCACAATGGCGCCGAGTACAATGTTTGTGTGATCGCGTGGCGTCAGATTGAATGGTTTCAATAAATAATTGCGATGGACGGACGTGGATATTGTATTTTTATTTCAATAGACTGTTTGTTTAAGGGTTTTTTTTAAAGGTTGGTGGCTCACATAATGAACTACTACCAATAATATTGTTGGCGGAACGATGAAGTTATATTTTGTGATGCTAGAATGACTGCGTGCCACCGAAATTTGATCCTACTAGTTGAAACTCTTCCTTTCTTTTCTATACTTGCTTCTAGGCCTTGGGCTTGCTTTTATTAAACTTCATTTAGAAAAAGATTCGTTGTCAAGATAAATTGCAATGTTAAGCTAGGCATTGACGGTCAAATTGCCGCGTCAGTTAAACTGACGTTTATCCAAAATTTGATCGTGAGTGTCGAATCGTCACTCCAGAGTTGGTTAGCCGCCTAAATCATTTGGGATGACGCCACAGTTTACCGACTACACTGACGCGAAAATGACTGTCAATGCCCAGCTATAGACATATGTATGTGTGAAGTTTCTATTCTCGTTACATAGCCACCAAGTCCGTCAATAGTTTAGAAAATATGCAACAGATGAGCTCAGTGACAGTTAACCCTAACAAAATCAGCAGCGCGTGTAAACGGAGAGATCTGACCGATAAAACTGTAGAATTAAAACCAAACAGTTAGGGCCTATTTCACCATCTTCAAGTAAAGTGTTGATTAGTTAATTCCCAATTTGCGTTAACTGGCCAGTAAAAGCTATGAGTATCTTCTGTCAATTTCACCATCGAAAACAAAGCTTCAAGTAGTAACTCATTGGTTTAACTGAATGATGTCAAAATCATACGTCTCATTCGTTCAATATTACGTCAATTGTCTCTCGACAAACGTCATTTGCAGTTGACTTTGACATTCGTGTCTTTTTTTTAGCTTCTTTGTTTTTTTTTTGTGAGTTTCAATAGGGTAATATTTTTTTTACAATACGGCATTCTGTTATTGGTACTTGAAGGACTGACACTACAAATATCAGCCGCACTTTAACGTTAATAAAGTCTATTTTTTAACGCTAAAGTGTTTTAGTTGAGACGGATTGATTTCTACAATAAATAGTTGACGCAACGGAGCGTAGGTATAAAGTTTAGGTAGGCCTGGGCACTTATTAAACCTTTAAACACGCGTGATTCGAGACACAATAGAAAGACAACAGCAGTGCGACAGCCCGCTTTCGGTTGGTCGTTGTAAGGTTAAGCTATACACTTCCATTATAAACTGCTCCCCAAACCACATCGGGGCATCATAGCCTAGAAATGTATTTAGGTTGATACGGTACTGAAAGTATAAAGTCATTTCTGCAATTAAAAAACAATTCTCGTTTACGAATTATCATTTAATTTACTTTAAGATTATTTTATGTTTTATACAACAATTCACTCGGTTCACTGCATACGTACTTCGCTTAACTTGAAGGTAGTCAAATATGTCCGAAATCAAGCAAATTTAGTTGTCTGGTTACCGCAATACAAGATCTGCTTAGTTTGGGACCAGATGGTCGTGCAAGTTTAAAAAAAAAGGGATTTGCACAAAAGAACAACTGTTCTAAACACGTGGCAAATATTTTTAACCGCCAAGTAAAGACTCTATTGGGCAGATGAGATGGCTAGTAAGTTACGGGCCAGTTAAGCTTATAAGTAGTGCCACTTGGAGGTGGTGAAATTGGCATGTGTAGTCACGGGTGACTTTAACCAATGATTAGCTAACTTGACACTTTACTTGGAGTTGGTGAAATAGGCCCTTAGTGTCATTGCATTTAAATGACATAACACGCATTGTGTGAAAGTGCTGGGTTTTCCCGCTGTTTCGCTTCGTGGCAGAACCGAGATATATTACCAAGTGGATAGCTGGTTTTCATACAATAAGGATCACTGGGCATATTTTAATATTTTTGTTATAAAACCTAAAATTAGAGTACTAGTACACATTTTGACACTAGATTTTCTGATAAAATATAAAATTGGATTAGATTCTGATTACTTCTGAACATTGGTGTCTTTAAAAGATGTTACGATACCAGTTAGTGGTGATATTACAAATGCTGATGATGACGGAACAGAACGTGATCAGCCTCGCTCAGGGCAGGCTGCGGGGGGTGGCGCGGGACGGGTACGTGTCCTACACCGGGATACCTTACGCCAATACTACTGGCACTATGGGCAGGTTTAAGGCAAGTTTAGTTTTTATGTGTTTACAATAGTTAGTTATTTTGGCACTTATTACTTGATTTTTGAAAATTCGACCCCTAAAGAGTCAGAAGGGATGGAATGCGCAAGCAGAATTATTTAAGAAAAAATGGCGCTGGATATTTTGTCTACCTAGTATTAGTCAAATTAATTTAAGTTAATCACAACATCATTAGGACAGTAATAATTTTTCTTTTGTTATTCTGTTTATCACTTTTTAATGCCTTATTTTACTTTTAAACAATATGTTGACAATGATGTTGATTACATGTCTGGCAAATCTTAGTTCAAGTATTTCTTTGTAATTTGCAGTTGTTTTGTTTCTGTTATTGTTTCTAACAACTTCATAAAAGCTAAAGAGTTGGTTCGTTTGGTTAAACCTTGCAGAGAGCCGGCCTCGCTCCACTGTGGTCAGACATCAGAAACTCCAGGCCGTTGACCTGTACCTCTATTTCTGATGCTGAGGACTGTCTCCAGCTGGATGTTCACGTGCCCACAGCGGCCGGCGGCAGCTGGTCTGTGCTAGTGTGGGTCACGGGAGGCACCGGCCCTTACAACCCTGGAAAAATGGTGCAGGAAGGGATCATCGTGGTTATTGTGTATCACAGGTATGGTCACAATATTTTTATATACTCTGAGCGTGAGCAGGCCTCCCAAAAATTAACCGACAATCTCGTCCAGTGTACCAGATCCCGTTTGATGCTGGTGACGCAGGATTGATATTATGCGGAAATCTTTGCGGGCCATTGTCCAGCCGTAGACCTCTTTAACTGATGATGATGATACTTAAGACCTTAATTCAGCTACTAAACCCCAAATTGTACTTTTCCAGACTGGGCCCTTTAGGTTTCTTGTGCTTAGGAGATGACCAAATACCAGGCAACGCCGGCGTGAAGGACGTAGTGCTAGCTTTACGATGGGTAAGCGACAACATCGTCGCTTTCAAAGGAAACCCAGCGAAAGTAGTGGTGGCTGGCCAAGGCTTCGGCGCAGCCATGGTTGAGGCACTACTACTGGCACCTATGGCCAATGGGCTGTACCAGGGAGCTATACTACAGAGTGGAAGTGCTCTATGTCCCTGGTCTTTCAACTATGATTCAGAAGAACGAGCTAAAGCATTAGGCTCCGATGCGACCGATTTTTCCGAAGAATACGTAAAATCATTGGTGGATGCTAAAATTGAGGACTTAGTAGCCAAAGCTAATAAACTAAACGTGCCTTATTTTCCGTTTGCAATGTGTGTTGAAAACCCTTCGAAGAAGGAAGAAAGACTTTTATTTGAAGCACCATATGACTTATTATCAAGTAAAAAAGGGAATTCAGTTCCAATGATGATTGGGTACAACAACAATGAAGCATATGTGTTTGTTTCGATTTTGAGGGAAGCTAATGTTCTGAGGAGAATCTCTAGAGGAGCGAGTTTTTTAGTACCCGATGATTTGAAATTTCTAAATGAAAGGGAACGAAAACAAACTGGACAATTGATTGAAGATATGTACTTCAAGAAAAATGTTACTATGGCTTCTGTGTTGGCGTATCACAGGTAAACTTATGTTAGGTATACTTTTTTATTAAAAGACGATCCAAAGCACCTTTTAAAAATGTAATGGATATAAATAATTTGACTTTGACTTTTTGGTATTCCCCAAATCCTCTTACAGCTCTGTTCACCACCAGGGACGCCTACTTCTCGAGCCACATCCACCGCAGCGTCCGCTACCACTCCTCAACTGGCCAAGTGTTCTACTACCAGTTCTCCTACTCCGGTGACCTCGGCGTGAGGTCAGAGCCAGGGCTGCAGAAACAAGGAGCAGCCCATTCTGATGAGCTGGCCTATTTGTTCTATGAAGGGAGTGCTGAAGGAGAGGAGGGCACTGTGCAGCGGCGGCTGGTGAAGCTATGGACGAATTTTGCTAAGCATTTGTAAGTTGTTAAAACAAGTAGGGTTTTTTATCGTAATTATTATTTGTATGTTCAGAAACTGAAATCTTCACTTTGTATGAAGACGCGTACACATCAGTTCAGCTTTCCGCGTCTGTTTAGCTTTCGTACAAAATCGTTGTTTTCTATGGATATAAGCCAAATGGATGTGCGTAAGCCCATAATTATAATTGAGTACATTAAAAAGAAAATATGGAATGCCTGTGAGAGTAATTTAATACAAGAAAAACAAAAAAAATGAGCACCCTCAACTTGTTTTCAGGAACCCATCACACGACAGTGAAGTGAGATGGGAGCCGACGCGAGCCGACAGCTACCGACTGCTGAACATCGGCGCGCAGGCGCAGATGATGGACTACCCGCATGCGCGCGCGCAGCGCATGTGGGACGACCTCTACGACAAGTACTACTACACCAGGAACCGCATTGCTAATTAACTTGCATTTAAGATTTAATGATTATTAAAATTAAAGTCGACGTCAGTTGTTTGTATCCGTTACACCATAAAGAGTTTCTGGAACATTCATTTTAGACCATTGCAAAAGAGCAATGTTCTATTTGTGTTTAAGAGAGATCAAATTAAAAAGATGTGTTGGATACTCCATTCATCTAGGCAGACGAACCTCGAGAGCAGAGTAGTAAAAAAAACCGGTCAAGTGCGAGTTGGACTCGCGCAACGAGGGTTCCGTTAATATGTTTTTTAGTGAAATAACTACAAATTTACGGTTTTCGGAGTTTTCCCTTTACTTGTGCTACATGACCTTGCTTCTTGCCAAATTTCACGATTCTAGGTCAATGAGAAGTACCCTATATGTTTTGAGTTTTGATTCCCTTGAAAATGTCTAAATATGCAATATAAACCGCCGTAATATATTTTTATTGAATTGATTTAGAAACTTGTTTTTTTTCACTGCTTTAAGAGATAGCAGACTTGAGTATGTGATAACAATTTCAGCTTGATATCTTTATGCGTTTCTGAGAAAAAGGGGCTTGACAGACGGACGAACAGGAGGACAGACGGATGTGAACTAACTACAAATTTACGGTTTTCAGAGTTTTTCCTTTACTTGTGCTACATGACCTTGCTTCTTGCCAAATTTCATGATTCTAGGTCAATGGGAAGTACCCTATAGGTTTTGAGTTTTGATTCCCTTGAAAATGTCTAAATATGCAATATAAACCGCCGTATCTTTTTATTACGTTGATTTAGAAACTTGATTTTTTCACTGCTTTGAGAAAGAGCAGACCTGAGTATGTGATATTAATTTCAGCTTGATATCTCGACTCTCGACGCGTTTCTGAGAAAAAGGGTCTTGACAGACGGACTAACGGGAGGACGGACGGATGTGAACTAACTGCTAATTTACGGTTTTCAGAGTTTTTCCTTTACTTGTGCTACATGACCTTGCTTCTTGCCAAATTTCATGATTCTTGGTCAATGGGAAGTACCCTATAGGTTTTGATTCCCTTACAAATGTCTAAATATGCAATGTAAACCGCCGTATCTTTTTATTGCGTTGATTTAGGAACTTGATTTTTTCACTGCTTTGAGAAATAGCAGACTTGAGTATGTGATATTAATTTTAGCTTGATATCTCAACGCGTGTCTGAGAAAAAGGGTCTTGACAGACGGACGGACGGACGGACGGACGGACGGACAGACGGACAACAAAGTGATCCTATAAGGGTTCCGTTTTTACCTTTTGAGGTACGGAACCCTCGGCGGCGGTGACCTCTCGCGCCCGGCGCTGGTTCAGGCCATGCTCCGGGGCGAGACGGAATGGGATGCCGTCGCCTCCTTCTGCGAAGCGGTTATGCTAGTGAAGGAAGCGGCGGCGCGCGAGAGGCAACGACGAGCCTCTCGCCCCGGACTAAGACCCAGGCGAAGACGTCGAGAGTCGCAAGACGACTACCGGCCACCGTAGGCGCGGTTCTGCGGATGGCGAGCGATGGGTAGCTCGCCACCCGGCTAGGACCAGGACCGCGTAGACGGCGCGTTTTGTTCCACGCGCGCCTCAAAGAGAAGGAGTCAGCACAGGAAGGGGCCCAACAGGGCCAACGCCTGCCGGGGTTGCGGAATGTTTATAGTGGTTACCGTGACCCTGGAACATAAAGGGCAATCGAAGGAACATGAGTGGGTTTTAGTCAGTAAGAGTCTGACACGCCCTCCCGTCGCACCCAGGACGGGAGCAGTCATTGGATGATTTCCCACGCACCAAAAAAAAAAAAAAAAAAAAGGTACGGAACCCTAAAAAGGATAAAACCAACGAGAACTACTAGTAAAAACTAATAGAGCAATCACATGTATAAACACTGTACAATTAAATACTTTAATTTTAGTTTGTAAACATCCTGTGCCGAATCTCAATTATCCAATCTTCCTTAAGGCAGGGTTTACTGCGATCGAAGTTGTTGTAACGGCTTAGGCGCAGAGGCCTTAATTCTTTTAACAGAGTCACATAAGGACTCCTCATATCAGAGCACATCTTAATTTCTGGGGTCAGACGGACGGAGAGCATTGTGGAAGAGTAATAAGATAACATAGGGAACATTCTATAATTAGAGAAATATTTTCATTTGGTACATTTAAAACCAGTATGCTATTCAGTATAGTATTTGACACCTTTAACCAATAAATGTGAGACACAATTTCTGTAAAACCTCTCTTAATTTGAGCCCTCACAAGTCCGTTCATTTACAATTTACTGTAAAATAGGATTTTTAGTTGCTTGAAATAAATAAAAAGCTAGTCATAAGGTGACATTGGCATTCAAAATTTATGGGAGAAACGCGTTTTGACAGCTCATACGTACGTCGATTGATGATAATGAACCTGTGGCAAAACCACGTTTTCGTGCTATCTTCAAATCTTCATATAAGTAAGTAGTCGTCTAGGGTTTACTCAACAGTGTAGGCCCCTTTAGGACAAAATGTGGGCATGCGTTTGACCTACAAAATAGGAATGCCGTAAAATGACGCTCGCGAGCAACAATGGACACTGATGGACACTGACGAGAACTTTGAAGGCGTTACAAACCTTGATAAACACTTGGTTAATATGAACAGCTTCATATAATTCTTACGTCCGACACAATGGGAACCCTGCCTAAGTTATTATCTATTATTGAAGACCGATGATCCATTAGTAGGAATTATTATTTAGATGTTAATACATACTTTACGCAAACAATGTTCATTTAAGGCGCGTTCCGACCTTTATTATATATTTTTGTCTTGGGTAAGATTATAGTATAGACACATCTACGGACGGGAACCGAAGGCAGCAACTTGATTTTCAAAACTACAGCAAATTGCAAAGCCACAACGCCAGCTGACAAGGAAAGAAATATATGAAAATGTCCGAAATTAATAATTTCCTTTCTGATGTGGAAAAACACTAGGCTACTATGTAACTTTCCGCGAGTTGACACCGTGAGGTAAAACTATAAGCAAAATAATAATAACATAAGTTTTAGTAACATACATAAAAATATGTATTTAAACTAACAGGGACCAGAAATCGAAGAAAATTTTGAAGATTTCTGATAAATCGATGAAGATCTCATTAGAAATCTAGACACTATTATAAAAAAGAATAATCACAGTTCAGCTCCGTTGAATACTGACAACATTTAAGCAGAATGTAACATAGTCTAGTCTATGCCTTAATCAAATACTACTTATATAGCTACTAGGATTAAGTGTTTTAATGCACTTCCATACGATAATTGGACACAAAATGATTACCAACTGTTTGGTGTTGCTCGTATATTATTTCGGTTGTGGTACGTATGAACAAAATATGTGGCAATTCTGAAGAACGGAATTTATTTTTTCTAAAACAGAAATGAATATTATTGTGAGAAAAGGCGGAAAAAATACAGCAGCTCTAAGAAATTGGTTCAGACATTAAAAGCCTTGTAGCAAATGTTCACCAGAATCTACAATAAATCTTCTAGCTACCCTAGCATCGTCATCCAGCGAGTCGAAATGCGACGTGCGCGCGCGCATCGAGTCGGGATGGCTGTGCGGACTGCGCAGGCAGGGGGAATGGGACACAGAGTACGCGAGCTTCAGGGGCATCCCGTATGCTCAGCAGCCGCTGGGCGAGCTGCGGTTCAAGGTACTGGAGCATCAGTTGTAGCTTAGGGACTCATTTGATCTAACACAAAGACTCAGTTTTAAAACGTCAAGTGGCAATGAAGCTTTAATATATTTCCACACATTCTAGGAGCTGCAACCGGTGCGGCCCTGGCCCCACCACCTCGACGCTACCGAGGAGGGACCCGTCTGTCCCCAGCACGACGAGATATACGGCCATCTCGTCAAACCCATCAGGGGCATGAGTGAATCCTGTATCTACGCCAACGTCCATGTGCCCATGGATGTTCTTCCTGCAGTGAACAAAGATGATGATCACGAATACTACACAAGTTTCGTCAACCACGCCAAGAGAGGTGTTTCTGTACCCATTTTTGTGTTCATCCATGGAGGAGCTTTCCAAGCAGGATCAGGAGACACTGACCTTCACGGGTCGGAGTATCTCGTCAGCAAAGGAATAATCGTAATAACTTTTAATTATAGGTATATCTGAACAAAATAATTCTAAATTCTATTTTATTTATGTCAGATACATCTGAGTCTGATCTAAGAGTGTGTGAATAATATCCAGGATCAACGTGTTCGGCTTTCTTTCGCTGAATACTCCAAAAATCCCCGGCAACGCTGGTCTCCGCGATCAGGTGACGCTGCTGCGCTGGGTGCAGAGGAACGCGCGAGCCTTCGGCGGAGACCCCAATGATGTCACGATAGCGGGGCAGAGCGCCGGCGCTACCTGCGCACATTTGTTATCGTTGTCTAATGCGGCTAGGGGCCTTTTTAAGAGGTAAAAAAAATCCTTTGAAAATATGTAACAGTAAAATTTAAATATTTAACATTTTTTTTTAATTTCAGGGTTATCTTAATGAGCGGCACAGCCGTCCAAGCGTTTTACACAGCCTCTCCCATTTACGCAAGCATAGCAGCTGCTAGGTATCTTTCAATATTAGGCATCAACTCGACAGATCCAGACATCATCCATGGCCAACTCATTAATACTTCCCTCGAGGACATTCTAAATGCTAACAGTGTGTTTCAATATGAAAGTGGGATAGTCTCATTTCTTCCCGTTATAGAAGGTGAATACGTAGGAGTTGAGAGAATTGTAGACGACGATCCATTGAGACTTATGAGACAAGGACGAGGAAAGGATTATCCAATGATAGTCGGCTTCACAACAGAAGAGGGTGAATTCTTCAAAAGGAGAATTTTATACGCAAAATTATTGCGCCGAATTGAAGCAAATCCTACATTAATTTTGCCAGCCAGGATTCCATTTACAACGCTTCCTAATGTGGCACTTGAGTTGGGTAGAAAAGTGATTGAGCGGAACTTCCGTGGAAAGCTGAACATACATGAATATTTAGATGTGGCTCGCGATGTGTTCTTTTGGTATCCATCTTTCAAGGTGGCGCAGTGGAGGGCAGAGATGAACGGAGCACCGGTCTACCTGTACCAGTTCTCATACGAGGCTGACTTCAGCGCCGTGAAGGCAGGGCTGAACCTGCAGTACAAGGGTGCTACTCACGTTGAAGACTTGACTTATATCTTCCGCGAAAATGCTGTTCTTGGCAGCCAGAAGTCTTTCCCACCAACAAACAGAGACGATCTTATGAAAGATTGGATGACTCAGTTTGTAGTGAACTTTATTGGATGCAGGTATGTGTTGCTGACCTCATTATTGTACATTTTTACACGCTGGTAAATTGTGCCAAAGTGCCAGATATCATAGAGCGAAATGGGTTTAATCCTCGAAATTAATCTCGAAAAAAAAAAACAATCAAGTTGCATTTTCCGCCACAATCAATGTCAAAAACTGGAATGTAAATGCGGTCGTTTTTGTGTCTAATTGTTCTTTTGGAGTCCACATTTTGTTCAAATGCCAAAAATAAATTCTTAACTTGTAGATTACATTATTTGGTTGGTTTCAGCAAGCCAAGTTGCGGCGAGCCGGGCTGGCCACAAGTGGACGAGAAAGTCCTGAACTATCAAGACATCCGTACTCCTGGCGTGTACCACAACACGCCTCCAACGGAGTACCAACGAGATATGATCGAGTTTTACGACAAGATCAACCAAATTGCCAGGTGATAATGCAATAGATAATATTTATACAGATGTCATACCTACCCACAAAAAAATAATTAACTCAGTAGATTCTGATCACTGCGGAAAATTAATTACGATACCTATTTTAAATAAAAAAGCTATTAAAAAAAATATCACTGTAAACTTCAAATCTAGATGTCGGTTGGAAACATTTAAAAGTAAACTTATAAATAAATTACCGTTCTTGTTGAAAAATAGTGATGACCCTAATCAACAATATGATGAATTTTTTAATATGTATTGCAATCAATTTAATTCAACCTTTGTTCCAAAAACTATATCAGTAAACAGCAATGCTTGCTTCAGCGATTGGGCCACGATCGGAATTTATAAAAGTAGGATACGTCTTTACGAGTTGTATGAAGAACGGGCTATCAATAAAAGTGTTGAATTTAATTTATATGTTAAAAATTATTCCAAATTATTTAAAAAAGTTTGTTATGTGGCCAAGTCGCGCTACTTAAGTTTAAAAATAAAAAACTAACGCAACGGATTCTGATACGGATAGCGTGATTTAAGTGGAAGGTTAATTTAATATGTATAATACATACAAAGTGAAGTATAAAAAAGCCGGGATTCTTTCTCAAAAATTTGTTACACCCGTGCAAAGGTGGGGGTCGCTAGTTTGTTATATAGTGATGAATAAAAAAAACCGGTCAAGTGCGAGTTGGACTCGCGCAACGAGGGTTCCGTTAATTTGTTTTTTTTTTAGCGAAATAACTACAATATTACGGTTTTTGCAGTTTTTTCTTTACTTGTGCTACATAACATTGCTTCTTGCCAAATTTCATGATTCTTGGTCAATAGGAAATACCCTATAGGTTTTGAGTTTTGATTCCCTTGCAAATGTCTAAATATGCAATATAAACCGCCGTATCTTTTTATTGCGTTGATTTAGAAACTTGATTTTTTTACTGCTTTGAGAAATAGCAAACCTGAGTGTGTGATATTAATTTCAGATTAATACCTCGACGCGTTTTTGGGAAAAAGGGTCTTGACAGACGGACGAACAAACGGACGGACGGATGTGAAGTAACTTCAAATTTACGGTTTTCGGAGTTTTTCCTTAACTTGTGCTACATGATCTTGCTTCTTGCCAAATTTTATGATTCTCGGTCAATGGGAAGTACCCTATAGGTTTTGAGTTTTGATTCCCTTGCAAATGTCTAAATATGCAATATAAACCGCCGTATCTTTTTATTGCGTTGATTTAGAAACTTGATTTAGAAACTTGATTTTTTTTTGACTTGAGAGTTGTGTCTGTCCTCGCGACGAACAGTTGAGTTTTGAACCGCTCCGAAAGAAAAAAAAATGTTATGAGTGCTAATAACTTGTTTTATCGTAGTATTTGTGCGTAAACCGTAAATATACTGTATCTGAACCAAAGTGACAGTGTTAGTTAACCGATATCTGCCCTGTGGTAAGAGTAATCAGCTAAGCAATCTTAATTTTGACGGTGATTTAATAAACACGGATAAGCACTGTGCGTCGGTGTCGGCAGTTGGAAAGCATCGGGATCTGTGTCGTCCGTGTCGCCGCCGAGTACGTTACCTGCGATCGCTGTCCATGACCTAGGGCAACCCGCAGTCCTCTCGCTGCTACGCACACAAGCACGTTTGCCCGTATTATACGGTTGCCTTACTGCATACTTACAACACTTATCTTAGCTGAATAACACTGCCCGGAGTTGGAATATTTTATATTTATTTTATACTTCATAAAACGAATTAATAATGCCTACAAGCTGTTGTGCCGAACATAAAGACGAGGAGTGCGCCACTTGCTGCGTTTGTAAACAATGTTTTCACGTAACCTGCCTGCAATTAACTAACAGGCAAGAAGATTCTGCAAAACTGCTGGCTACAAACTGGCAATGCTCGACGTGTAAAACTGCTAAATCAAAATCCGGAATAGCCAGTGAAAACACCCCAGTGAGATGTGCAGCTGCCTCTGAAAATATAACGTCACGTTCTAAGAAGAGACAGGCTCTTTGCTCGCCACCAACTGAAGCCTCTAGTCCAGTAACTAAAGAGGACATTCGTGACATTGTCACAGAAATCTTGAGAGCTGAAAGGACTGCGATGATGGCTGAGCTGAGGAGCACTATAACGACCTTAATAAGCTCTGAACTAAAAACCATTAGAGAAGACATTCAGGGTGTAAAGGACTCAATGGCCTTTATTAGCAAGGACTACGACGACCTCAAAGAGGAATTAATATCATCGTCGGTATTGGTCAAAAACCTGGAATCTCAAAATGAAGTCATGAAAAACACGATCATTAACTTAACTACACGCATCAATCAAATGGAGCAGCACGCCCGCAACAGCAACATCGAGATGCAATGTGTCCCGGAATTTAAATCTGAGAACCTGATAACTTTAACCAAACAGCTGGGTTCAGTAATAGGATGCCAAGTCACAGATGATCATATTTTAAATTGTACCCGAGTTGCCAAGCTGAACCGTGACTCCGATCGTCCTAGATCTATAGTGGTACAGTTTTGCTCGCCAAGAATCCGAGACTCCTATCTCGCAGCTGCAATAGATTATAACAAAAAACACAGTGAGGCTAAACTGAATTCATCACATATCGGGATAGCTGGACAAAAAAAAGCGATATATATAATGGAGCACCTATCACCGACCAACAAAGCTATTCACGCAGCCGCCAGAACTAAAGCTAAGGCCATAGGTTATAAATTTGTATGGGTTAGAGGGGGTCGTGTTTTGATGCGTAAAGATGTCACATCTGAACACAAGGTGATCAGAGATATTGCTTACCTTGAAAAACTTGTGTAAAACCTTTTTCTTATATATTTTTTTATTATTATTTAAGGCATGATTTTCAGCTATAACCAATTAAAATGCTTAGTATATTTTATCAGAATGTTAGAGGGTTACGCACCAAAACACACGATTTCCTGTGCTCTGTGATGTCCTGTAATCATGACATAATTGTCCTGACAGAAACTTGGCTTAATAGCAATATTTACAGCAGCGAATTATTTGATAATAGATATACAGTATACAGACGTGATAGAGAAAACTCGGGATACAATGCTCACAAAGAGGGTGGAGGAGTACTGATTGCTATATCTAACAAATTAAGCTCTAAAAGACTAGCTCATAGAGAAAGCAATTGCGAGGATCTTTGGGTAACTGTAGAACTAGCTTGTAGATCTTCAAACGCAGTGTCTCGTCTAGATTTGTGTGCAGTGTACCTTCCACCCCCTGTGTCAAAACCCATACTAGAATATTTTATTGCCAACTGTAATAACTATTTAGATATATCCGATGCGTACACTTGCTTAATAGGAGACTTTAATGTATCTAGCGTTAGTTGGCATGCGGTTAATCATTCCATCGCCGAAATAAATTCCTCTGCCCTGGGTCAAATTTTGACAGACTTTGTGACAGCAAATAATCTTCTCCAGTGTAACAACATCTGTAATAACAACGGGAAACTTCTAGACCTAGTACTGACTAATACACCGAAGTGCATTGTAACTGATGCTCAACCACTGTCGCCTATTGATCTTCATCATCCCCCCTTAGACATTCACTTATCTATAACAGAAATCACACTACTTAAATCAAACAACTCATCACAGAAACGCAATTATCACAAAGCTGACTACACACTAGTGAATGAACATCTTAACAATCAAAACTGGAGTGATATTCTCGGAAAATGTCGTGATGTCGATGAAATGGTGGACGAGTTCTATGGCATTCTTGAAGCCACAATAAGCAATTTTGTCCCATTATGCCGTAGAAAAAATGTAAGGTATCCTTCTTGGTTCAGTGCAAACTTAATTAGGCTATTAAAGGAAAGGTATAAACTCCGCATTAAAGTAAAAAAATTCAATAATCCCTTGGATGCCATAGAACTCAAATTAATCAGCAAAAGATGCGATGTGGCCACGAAGGAATGCTATAACTTGTACATTGCTAGTGCAGAATCAGCAATTAAGAATAATCCAAAATATTTTTGGTCATATTTAAAAGATAAACGTCGCCAGGAGAGCAGGTATCCAGCTACCATGACTAATGGATCGTGTATATCATCGGATGGTACGGAAATCTGCAACCTATTTGCGACGATGTACTCTAGCATCTATAATAGTGATTCAGAGTTGCTGGCTGACGAACACTCCGCTTACTTTAAAAAATTGAATTCGATTTATACAGCTTCCGACAATTTTTCGTGTATGAAAGTCGAAGAAGACGAGATTCTTAAAAAGTTAAAAAACCTAGATCAGTCGAAAGGTGCTGGTCCTGATGGAATCTCTCCACTGTTTATTGCGCGTTGTGCACAAAGCTTGGTAAAACCTTTACTGATAATTTTTAATAAATCTTTCATTACAGGTCAGTTTCCAAAAGCCTGGAAGTTAGCAAAAGTAGTTCCGGTATTAAAGGGTGGAGATAATGATGTAATGAACAATTATAGACCTATATCCATTCTTTCTATCTTTGGAAAAGTCCTAGAGTCAGTGCTGTGTCCGTATGTGCAGCGTTACTTTGAAAAGTTCCTATGTGAAGAACAGCATGGATTCGTCCAACGTCGTTCGACGTGCACTAATCTTGTCTCATACATAGAGACTTTAACCGAGTCCTTAGATAGGGGCTATCAGGTTGACGCTGTATATACGGACTTCAGCAAGGCATTTGATAAAGTTCCCCATAAACTACTGATAAAAAAGCTTTCGTTTTATGGCATCCATGGCCAACTTCTCAATTGGTTTCAGTCCTACTTATCCGATAGAGAATTCTATGTGGTGGTCAACGGTTATTGTTCATCGCGCCTCAGAGTCACCTCAGGCGTCCCCCAGGGATCGCATTTGGGCCCCATCTTATTTAACATCTATATTAACGATGTCACTGATTGTTTCATAAATACCTCGTCGTTCCTTTTTGCGGATGACATAAAAATTGTAAAGACAGTGACATCAGAACAAGATGTAATATCAATGCAACAAGACATAGATAGGCTGCATGAGTGGTGCTCCATAAATGGTATAAACTTAAATCGCGAAAAATGCCGTCACATCAAATTCAGTCGAAAGCTGCATAATATGAACACGTCTTATAATATCTGTGGTACGCCTCTGACTGAAGTAGACCATATCAGGGATCTAGGCGTCTTGGTGGACAGCAAGCTGACCTTTGTACCACACATTGATAGCATTATTAAAAGATCGCTACGTATGCTAGGATTTGTAATCCGTAACAGCAAACGATTTCGAAAAGCACAAACTAAAATAATGCTTTATTATAGTCTGGTTCGTAGTACTCTGGAGTACTGCTGTGTTGCTTGGCGGCCACATTTTGCTGTCCATTCACTAAGAATGGAAAGGGTTCAAAAAAGATTATTGAACCACTTAACATTTACACTCGGAAGTAGAAGCCTGAAAACAAAACCCTATAGAGAAAAATTAGATTACTTCAAAATGAAATCTCTCGAGACACGTAGGGACACTTTGGACCTTAAGTTCATCTTTAAAATATTCAGAAGTAAGATTGACTGCCCGCACCTTCTCAGCAAATTTTCCCTCCGAGTGCCTCGAAAACTCCCCCGAAAACCGATCACACCCTTGGTCCCCCCCTTTCGTAGAACTAAATTTGGCGCAAGTTCCCCTATACCACGATTATGCAAACTCATCAATGAGCATAGTGATCTTATAGACATCTACACAGACAACATAGCTAAATTTATTCGCAATGCTAACCGTGAAAACTAGATACTTCATATAGCAGTAAAAAAACCTTACTAACACTAACATAGTAATAAGAATTAATATTTAGTTTAAGCTACTAACACTCATAATACAAAACTTTTCATCTTCTTTCTGAGCTGTAAAACACTAAGCATGCGGTGTTTACCTTTAATTGGGTGTGCAGTATTGTCTATTCTAAGTCTACCAAACATAAGTCATGATTAGCTGTAACATCTGTTGGTAAACCATAAATAAATAAATAAATAAATAAATAAATAAATAAACTTGATTTTTTCACTGCTTTGAGAAATAGCAGACCTGAGTGTGTGATATTAATTTCAGCTTGATGTCTCGACGCGTTTCCGAGAAAAAGGGTCTTGACAGACAGACGAACGGACGGACGGACGGATGTGAACTAACTACAAATTTACGGTTTTCGAAGTTTTTCCTTTACTTGTGCTACATGACCTTGCTTCTTGCCAAATTTCATGATTCTTGGTCAATGGGAAGTACCCTGTAGGTTTTGATTCCCTTGCAAGTGTCTAAATATGCAATATAAACAGCCGTATCTTTTTATTGCGTTGATTTGGAAACTTGATTTTCTCAATGATTTGAGAGATAGCAGACCTGAGTATGTGATATAAACAGCTTGATATCTCAACGCGTTTCTGAGAAAAAGGGTCTTGACAGACGGACGGACGGACAGACGGACAACAAAGTGATCCTATAAGGGTTCCGTTTTTACCTTTTGAGGTACGGAACCCTAAAAACCAACGTTATAGAGTGTATTTACAGAGCCTAAACTCTACGTGTGCTATGGTAGCTGTTTCCGGGGACTTTTCCCTTTCATTCCTACTTTACTTTTGAATTTCCAAAAATCTAATCTTATCATTGAATTTTAGTTAAGCGTGTAACTGTAGACGCTTATTGATAATTGTTGTCAACTTTCAACTTTTTTTGTAATAAATATAATGTTATTTTGTTCTAGAAATGCCTCTTTGGATGCTCTCACACCGATGACGCGGCGATGAAGCGACATTCTAAAAAAAGCCATCCAGTTATGATTATGATTACGCATATTTGCTAAAATATAATTTATTACGTTCTTTTTTAATAAGTTATTTAATATCCTATTGACTTTGATAAATGCCTTGACCTTATAGTGTTCCAGTGTTGTAATATTTGACTTTCTATTTTAAGAGCTATGTAAGAGTTGTAATTCAACTGTGCTAAAGAGGTCAATAAAATATTTTGTTTTTTTTTTGTGTCCTACTTCAAAGACGCAAATCATCATCCATTCCTAGCCTCTTTTCCAATGGCGACACGATACCCCTTCCTGATTGTCAAAGTCCTACATATGACAATCGGGACCAACAGCCGTTTGTCCTAGTTATCATGTGCTTTTCAAGACACGGGATGTCAATGATGTCCAGGATAAACTTTAGAAAGCGTATATGAATTCAAAAAGTCACATTGGTAAGTACTTGTACGGATTCGAACCCACAACCCCTTATATAAGAGGCGGGCCGTCTTAATCACTTGGCCATGATGAAATTTTTCTTATAAATAGCAAATATACATAAACAAATATATATAGCATTAACAATTTTAGATAGCAGATGTTCGTGTGTTATTAACGCACCGACGCACGCTATACTTATTACAAACTCTATGTAACAATTATTTTTAACTAGCTATTGCCTGCGACTTCGTCCGCGTGATTAATATTTCCCGTCCCCAAGGGAATTTCCGGGATGAAAACTATCCAATGTCCTTTCTCGGGTCCCAGACTATATCTGTACCAAATTTCATTCAAATCGGTTCAGTGGTTTAGGCGTGAAGAAGAGACAGACAGTCAGAGTTACTTTTGCATTTATAATATTAGTACGGATGTAAAATCAGTAACTAAGGGTGATTGGTTTCCCGTCACCTATGCATACTTAAAAAAAAATTAAGTAATCATAAAACCCAACTGCAATTTAGTAAGTTGGTGGCAATAACATAAAACAAAGCCACCGGTTTCCGATTGTAGTTTTTTTTTGGGGAGTGGGAAATCATCAAATGACTGCTCCCGTCCTTGGTGCGGCGGGAGGGCGTGTCAGACTTTTACTGACTAAAACCCACTCATGTTCCTACTGTTGCCCTTTATGCTCCGGGGTCACGGTAACTCATATAAACATTCCGCAACTCCGATATTGTAGTTGGATTTTATATCTGAATCGTTCACCGTACCGTACTTAAAGTTATTTTTATAATAACATTGAATTTCGGACAAATGGCAGACTCGGTTGAATGCAATTGTAACACGTAAGGTCGAGCAGTACACTCAAACCATAATTAAATGCTACTTAGTATTTATGTTATTAAAAACTCAGTGGTAGTAAAAAAGTAGGTATCTCAGCCGAAGATCGTTTTGAAGGTGACGCCAAATTAAATGTGGGATTTTTATTTACTTTTGGTTATCCCTCGAGTAAAGTTATTTTTTTTTTGGCATAAATATCCTATTATTTATTTCTGTAATGATGTGTACAAGATCAGTGGCAATCAATAGTCAAATCATTTATTTTCATTAGACCAAAAAAGGCACTTTGAAACATCATAATTATAAAGCAAAAGTGAATCTACTGCCCATTCCAAAATGTTTACGTATGGAGAAGAACGGGCAAGAAAAAACCATACAATCTGTACAGTGATTTAAGCGTGAAAGCGTAACAAACAAACAAACTCATATAATATTAAACCTTCGAACACACTTGATTCGAGACAGTAGAAAGACAATAGCAGCCCGAAAGCCGGTTGCCGCTTGGTCGTTGAAAGGTTAATAAGGATTGTTAGGCTCCTAACCATGGGAAGAACGTAGGGACACTAAAGATAAGGGCTTCTGCCCTACGTTGAGACGTTTACGTTGAGACTACTCATTTTTGCAAATTATTCAGCCGATCGGATTGATGTAATACTTAGGCTCCACGCAAACGGGCCACCGACCACAGCCACCGGTGGCTGTCGCGTGCTACCGCGCTACGCGGAGAAAAGGCTAAGGAGATGAATATTCTATCGGGTCGTGTCGCAAGGTAGTTAGTACCCAATGTGTAGTGGCCCTTATGTTGTGAACACGCCTGCTAAAGACAGCTTATATAAAGTTACGAACCATTTAATTATTTAGTGTTCTCGCCGCCATTAAAATGAGAACATACATTTCCTTTTTTTGTTTTTTGGCAAGATGTTACTGTTGCGGTAAGTAATAAATTTGTTATCTTATTATTAAGCTGTAACACTGTTTTTCAAAGCCTGAGACTCATTTTTACATGTATGAAATTAAGTTATTTATTTATAAGTAAGTTCGCTAGTAGTGTCGTGATGGCCCAGTGGATATGGCGTCCGCCTCTCGTGTAAGAGGTTGTGGGTTCGAATCCGGGCAAGTACCAATGTGACTTTTTCAATTCATATGTACTTTCTAAAGTTTATCTTAGACACCACTGACATCCCGTGCCTCGGAAAGCACGTAAAGCCGTTGGTCCCGGTTGTCATTCGAAGAACTTTGACAGTCGTTACTGGTAAGCCAGAAACTTTGACCAGTTTAACCAAGAGGTATCGTGTCGCCCAGTTACTGGGTTGTGGAGGTCAGATAGGCAGTCGCTCCACGTAAAACACCGGTATCCAGCTGAATCCGGTTAAGCTGGCAGCCGACTCCAACACGGTTGGGAAAAGGCTAGGGAGATGATGATGATTTATAAGTAAGTTCCCTACATCTACAGCTAAATCTATCAAAAAGATTCATCCTTTTGGCCTACGAATTCGGATTTTATTGCGTTTTATTTAATAGGTAGAGTGAATTAAGTAGAAAATTTATAAGAATAATAATGGAAATTATAGTAACGACTAGCCTAGATTTTTAAATATTTGTAACACCCGTGCGAATTTGGGGCAGGTCCGCTAGTAGCTGAGGAGTCCCGCAGACGCGGACCAATCGGGGCGGGACTTGGATCAGGTCCCACGATCCCCGACGTAGGTGAGGGAAGGAACATCGGGATGGTTTTTAGTCAGTAAGAGTGAGACAGACCTCTCCGTCACTTACTGACTTTAGGATTATCCACCCCGGGTTAAAAAAAGGGTCCGCTAGCGGAAAATATCCTAATCAGCATTTTTTCCAACTAAAATCTTTCGATCCATATTTTTTAAATTTTTCCATATTTTTAAGTTTTTTATATTTTCAATGGTTAAATTTTAAATTTGCAGAAAAACCAACGTTCTTCCCTAACTACGATCCAAGCCTGGACTGCGACGTGGTGACGCGCATCGACTCGGGCTGGGTGTGCGGACGCATTAGATCTGCGGAGGAAGGTGTTCTGTACGCCAGCTTCAGGGGCATCCCGTACGCGCAGCAGCCGGTCAGGGAGCTTCGGTTTAAGGTACAAGTGACATGGTGACGCGCATCGACTCTGACTGGGTTTGCGGTCGAGTCAGACAAGCGGAGGACGTTATCTAGTACGTCAGCTTCAGGGGCGAGGGAGCATCGCACGCCAGTGTCAGGGGTGAGGGAGCTCCATTTGAAAGTATATTGCCAACTATGGGGATTGGGAACAAAAAGCAGTTATCGTGCTCTAATTAAGACGAATGTTCAAGGCAACCCGAGAAAGCAGGTTATCTTACCGCATCTAATCATATACTAGTTACTTTTTGACAAGAAATTATACAAAAAAAAAAATACTTGGTGGCTAATGTTTGCACCAAGAATTTTTTTTTTGGTGAGTTGGAAATCATCAAATGACTGCTCCCGTTCTGGGTGCGGCGGGAGGGCGTGTCAGACTTTTACTGACTAAAACCCACTCATGTTCCTTCGATTGCCCTTTATGTTCCAGGGTCACGGTAACTATTATAAACATTCCGCAACCCCGGTAGGCGTTGGCCCTGTAGGGCCCATTCCTGTGCTGACTTCTCTTTGAGGCGCGCGTGGAACACTAACGCGCCGTCGACGCGGTCCTGGTCCTAGCCGGGCGGCGAGCTACCCATCGCTCGCCATCCGCAGAACCGCGCCTACGGTGGCCGGTAGTCGTCTTGCGACTCTCGACGTCTTCGCCTGGGTCTTAGTCCGGGGCGAGAGGCTCGTCGTTGCCTCTCGCGCGCCGCCGCTTCCTTCACTAGCATAACTGATTCGCAGAAGGAGGCGGCGGCATCCCATTCCGTCTCGCCCCGAAGCATGGCCTGAACCAGCGCCGGGCGCGAGAGGTCACCGCCGCCGATCGCCTCTACGAGGACACGTCGATGGTCCGCCCATGCGCGGCACACCTTCACCGTGTGTTCGACCGTTTCCTCCAGGCGACCGTTGCTGCAGTGTTGACACCCAGCACCAAGAATATCAAGTATTGCAATTATACATTTCAGGAATTACAACCATTGGATCCCTGGGACGGTATCCTGTTGGCGACACAGGAGGGGCCCATATGTCCTCAATACGATGAGCTGTACGGGCGTCTAGAACGGCCGGTTGGGATGAGCGAGTCATGTATCCTGGCCAACGTCCACGTTCCTATAGATACTTTAAACATTGCCAAGTGTGAAAATGGTCTCCCTATCTTGGTGTTCGTACACGGCGGAGGGTTCCAGGCCGGTTCGGGAAATTCAGGCGTCCATGGTCCCGAATATCTGGTCAGCAAAGGAGTTATTGTGATCACTTTTAATTACAGGTATTGTGTTTACTTTTTACAATATTCCCTTGGTAGTTAAAAGCTATTTATTTATCACTAGCTTTTGCCCGCGGCCTCGCTCGCGTTAGAAAGAGACAAAAAGTAGCCTATGTTACTCTCCATTCCTTCAACTATCTCCACTTAAAAAATCACGTCAATTCGTCGCTCCGTTTTGCCGTGAAAGAAAGACAAACATACAGACAAACAGACAGACACACTTTCCCATTTATAATATTAGTATGGATTGAAAATTACCAAAGTCTGTATTTGTAATTGTATATTAATTTTAAAAACCGGCCAAGAGCGTGTCGGGCCACGCTCAGTGTAGGGTTCCGTAGTTTGCTGTCCGTAACAATAAGTGTTCCCACTTATGAGTTTAAAAAAAGGCTATTTGTTACATTGACATACTAAGTACGCAGAAATTATTTTGTACAAACTTTGTCTTTTTGAAAAAAAAACTGTTCTTTCCATCAAGTTCAAAATAATTTTCCTAGAAAGTCCTTTTCTACTTTTCAGGTTTTTTTCATATTTTTTAAACTTATGGGTCAAAAGTTAGGGGTGGGGACATACATTGTTTTTTACTTTTGGAGCGATTTTCGAAATGAATGACATTATCAAAAAATGATTTTCGTAAACCCCTATTAATAAATTCATTTTTAAATACCTATCGATAAATTCATTTTTAAATGCCTATCCAACGATATATCACCCGCTACTAGCGGGTTGATTTTATCCCTAGCGGGTCGCTAGGAATAAAATTAAAAAAAAAAACACTTCCCACTTTACATATAGGGCAACCGTAACAAAATTATTTTTTAAAATTTTTTATTTTACCACTTTGTCGGCGTGATTGATACACATATTGGTACCAAATTTCAGCTTTCTAGTGCTAACGGTCACAGAGATTAAGCGAGGACGGACGGACAGACAGACAGACATGGCGAAACTATAAGGGTTCCTAGTTGACTACGGAACCCTAAAAACAGACTTCACTACATATTACTTCTTCCGTATTTTTTAAAAGAAAGAAAGCAAAACATTATTTGGCACTCATAGACATACACAGTGAAAAACCCACATTGTTAACAATAAAAAAAAATAACACTGCCTGCATTGCGGCGCGGCGGCGCCAAATAGGAAAACATTTTCAAAACATTTGTGTACATAGACTGTGCCTTCCATCACTAAAGCAGGCCGCATATTGGGCAAACATTTGTATCTCGGTAAATGTGGCGCCACATTTATCACTGCCGTACACATTTGTAGAGGGCGATATAAGACATTTTGTAGCAAACAATTGTGGCAGGGAAAATGCTTGATCAAGTATGTAATCAAAATTTCGATGCGTGTAGTCTTTCGTGTAGCATGTGGCGCCGGTGTGCAGCCTGTTTAATAAATATTACGGATCTCAATCGAAGAGCACGTTACTCAATTTGCAGAATCAACGTGTTCGGCTTTCTATCCCTGAATTCATTCTCTATACCCGGCAACAACGGGCTGCGAGACATCGTCACTCTCCTCAAGTGGGTGCAGAGGAACGCGCGCGCATTCGGCGGAGATCCTGACAACGTCACTGTGGGTGGACACAGTTGCGGCTCAGTTGCCGCTCATTTAGTTTCACTATCTGAAGCCGCTGTTGGACTTATGCATAAGTAAGTTTTACTTGTTAGAACTGTTTTTCATTAGGGCCGACAGTTTTCTCGTTTCCGAATTTCGGGTGTGTTGCGAGACTAGACTATACATAATCGAAAATGTTTTATATTACGTTGCATCGAACACGCAAATCTTTTTCCAAAAACATTAAGTGAACGTGGCACTCAGCCAATCAGGGAAATTGGCTGATTGAGTGCCACGTCAATAAACCCTTTATTCCTTTACTCCAGCTCTAAAATGATACCAGGTTCAAACGATTTGCCAAATCGTAAAGATATTCGTCACAAATAAACGTAAACTGCTGTAGACGCGCAAAAGTGAGCGAGCAGAAACCTATTGCTATTTATTAAGTTCCAAATGTCACTTGGGCAGAAGGGCTACCTAGTAACTGAAAGAGTCACTGCGGGTGTTGCTGTCCTCACAAGAAGCCGCCGATCCCATCTACAATTGCCAGTACTCTAATATTATATCGACAAAAATTGTGCCTAGACGTTCGGTAAGTGTTGTCTCCGTTAGTATTATCGGGTCACTCACAATACTGTGAACGGCACTATTGGAATTCATATACACCTCCGACACGTATGTCGGTCCGATAAAACTGTCGGCACGACCTAATGTGAACTAACTCTTACATTTCGAACTATCCTACACATTTGTCTCAATCAATATTTCGTTACAGAGTGATATTGCTGAGCGGTGTAGGCAACGCTGGTTTTTATACAACTGCACCTGCCTACGCCGAAGCTGTTGCTAGATCATTTTTAGGATACTTGGGCATCAACTCTACCAATGCTGAAGACATACACGACCAACTCATACAAATGCCTCTTGAACAAATCATGGCGGCTAACCGGCTCGTACAGTTCGACACTGGGCTAGTGTCCTTCGTTCCTGTCGTTGAAGCTGAACATCCTGGAGTCATGAGGGTCCTGGATGACAATCCAGCAAATCTTATAAAACAAGGTCGAGGAAAAGATCTTCCTATGATCGTTGGTATTACAATCGTAGAGTGCGAATTTTTTAAACAACGATTTAAGTACTTAGACATAGTCGGGCGTATAAAGGAAAATCCATCAGTGTTTCTGCCACCAAATATAACCTATTCTGTGTCTAAAAGCGAAGGGTTACGGCGATCCGAACTTCTGACAGATAGATATTCCGCAGATGATTTAACAGTGGACAAGGTGGTTTCATGCTGTACGGACTCAAATTTCATATACCCTGCGTTGAAGCTGGCGGAGTGGAGAGCGGCTTCAGGACAAGCACCACTCTACTTGTATCAGTTTGCATTCGACAGTGTCTTTAACCCGATAAAGCAAGGTCTGATGTTGAACTATGAAGGAGGAGGCGCCCACGGCGAGGACCAAACATTTGTGCTGCGAGTCAATTCTCTACTGGACCCCAATGAGAAGTCCTTGCCCCCCAGGACCAGAGACGACCTCATGAAGCACTGGATGACAACGTTCTTTGTCAACTTTATGCGATGCAGGTATGAAAGACAAATCATTTATTTTGGACAAAATTATGACTGATATGTTAAGAATGTGTTTTTCCCGTAAGTTATACATAAAATAAGCTCATATTTCTTGGTTAATTTTCTAAACTATATGCTGCTTTGAGAAACAGATTCGTTCAGCACTTCAATCAAGTGCCAAACGAATCAAGCGACTGGTATACCCACAATAATTTTCTGTGATGTATTCCAGCCACCCACTCTATGACAACAAGACGGGATGGCCAGCGGTGGACGAGAAGCAGCTAAACTACCAGCTAATCCAGGAGCCCCTGAACATCCACAACATCAACTTATCGGACACACAGCGAGACATGTTCGCCTTCTTCGATCAGCTCTATGACATGACGCAGTAACTCAACACTTTGGAATATATCAACCATCGTATTGGCGCAATCTTCGTCATCCAGGAAAAAAATGATAATAGTGGTTCTTAGTTTAATTTAGTATTAATGATAAATTTGTATTAGCCATAGATTTAGATGTTGGAATTGCCATGAACTGTGTTCAAAAATTTCTAAATGAAATAAAGAATGGAACAAGACTTTGAAATAAAAGAAATGTAATATTGTGTACCTCTTTTTTTATGGAAGGGAAATCATCAAATGACTGCTCCCGTCCTGGGTGCGGCGGGAGGGCGTGTCAGACTCTTACTGACTAACACCCACTCATGTTCCTTTGGTTGCCCTTTATGTTCCAGGGTCACGGTAACTATTATAAACATTCCGCAACCGCCCTTAGTGTCAGGTTTCTACTGACTAAAACCCACCCATGTTCCTTCGGTTCTCCGAGATCTATTCCCTGGAAGGCATTGGTCCTAGAGAGCCCCGTCACGTGATTGTGTACCTCTGAAGGGACAGCGCACTGCGATTACCCCTCTTATCAAATATTGTCGTACATAATAAGACCTTTAAGACTGTATATTAAATATTTTTAAAGATAGCAATTGGTACGTGAGCATCAAAACGCCCAACTTTCTTCATTTTGTTGACTTTTGGGAGTCTGTTCTTAGAAGCACTGATTAGCGTCTACAGCCGCAGCCAGCACATATTATTTGGTCATCATATTTTTTCAAATATAGAATTGAAAGATTTTGGACCTTTTCACAACATTTCCAGTCACATTAATACTAAATTTTCCAAAAGAGTTTTTTTTTGGTCCTACTCACCAAAATCGACGGAAAGAAATGGTAATACTAAATCCTGGTTTGTCGCTGGCTTGCTTACCTGAAACAATAATAATTTATCAAGCTACATATTTCTAATTACATCTAATAAAATTATGTCACATTTCTTGCTCCTAATTTTTTACAAGTACCTCTGGTGCCGCCGTAGGCCGATAGACAAAATTTAAGTTTCCCAACCGATGGGGTAACCTTTCTAGAATATATTACAATTAAAGCAAAAAATAACTTATTTAAATTTCAATTAAATACACGCTGCTCAAGAAAACTCAAGTTACATCTGACAGCCCTGCATACTTATCTACTTTGCTGCATGTGGCCTGAACATTGGGTAGTTTCCACCATTAACCAATAAATGTTAGACACAATTCCTATAAAACCTCTATTAATTTCAGCCTAATAATTTCGGTTCATTTTCAATTTGCTATAAAATTTGATTTTTAGTTGTTTTGAAATCAATAAATAGATAGTCAACTGAGTTGTTATTTTAGTGACGTCATAAATCGCCATTGCCATACAAAATCTATTGGAGAATGGCGTTTTGACAGCTCATAAAAAGTACGTCAATTGATAATGGTGGAAACTAGCCTATTGTAACCAGAACCACTTTTCAGCAATCGTCATGCAAATGTTAGTTCTCATGGTAAATACTCGTAACTTGCTCGATAACACACTTTTCGGATAAAAAGGGGTGTTGGAACTCTTAAGTAAACCTTCATTCCCCCCCCCAACTCGTTTCATATAATATAGTATTGTGGCAATAGCGCAAAATAAACAGCAGAGCTTTCGTTATCAGAGCTTTGAGGGCCTGATAAAAATGGTATTACTGAACTCTGATAAGTAAGTACCCTAATCTTAGTACTGGTGACGCCAAAATTCATTGCCCAAAATTAATAACGGAATAAAATACATGTGCAAAAAAAAAAGACTTGTGTGACATGACACCGCACAAAACAGTACCTATTTTACTACCAAATAAAATCTGAACTGTTACCAAAATGCATAAATTGTCACGTTTCCTAAAATATTATGAAATAAATCCAATTTCGTTTTTATATAATTTGATCTAATCTAAAATGCCCTCCCTAAAACAATTACGCAACTGCCCTTCAGGAACTTTTGCGTGGTGTTACGAAAGTGATTGGTACAAGTATGTTTTTATTGAATTGATGAATTTTTTTAAAAATAGAATTGTAAATTTTATAGACATAGATAAAGTATTCAACTTTTGACCTATTTTTATATAATTGCATGCCGTAAACTGGCCGATTGTGTGAAACATATTCATTTAGTTTTAAGATCTGTAACCATAACCACCATATTTGATGCAATAAATGATTATGATTGACTGAAAACTGAAACTATATAAGAATCACTAGTAAATCTGGTCAAAGTTCTAACCTAACAAAATTTGGTGATCAATAATTCATTTTGGTAGCCAAAGACATTTTTTCATCCCACCTATTCGAAAAAGACGACTTTGATCCCCTTTAAGTACGCCCAAAGTTGGTGTTTTCTTTATGAAACTTTCAGCGGGCAATAATGACGCTCCAAATTCAAAAAGTGCGCCTAAAAGTAACTTTTAATCGCACTTTTTGAATTTGGAGCGTCTTTGCATGTTTTACGCCCTGTTATAAGTGCGCCAAACTCTTTGTATTTGGAACGCCTTAATGCTCAGCGCCAAAGAATCGGACGCAAATAATAAATGGCTGGTACGACGGCCAATAGCGGCGGTAAATAGAAATAAAACGCGCAAACTACAGCCCGAGTTTTCGTAAAAATTTTCACGGATTGTTTTGCAGCAGATTATTAATGTAGCTGCTATTATTATCAAGCTATGATAATAATAGCAGTTACAATAAAAATTTTACAATAAAGTATGAAGCGCCTTTTATTTTCTAATAGGGGGTGATGAAAAGTGTGTATCACTCGGGCGCAAAATATATTTTTGGCTCGGGCGACGTACTTTGAATCCCTCGCTACGTTCGGGATTCTATTTAAGAATCCCTCGCAAAGCTCGGGATTCTACTCTAGAATCCCTCACTTCGCTCTGGATTCAAAAAACGCCCTCGCCGTAAAAATATTACTTTGCGCCCTTGTAATACAATCTACTATTTTCTTGATCATATCAATTATATTATGCAAGAATAATATGCTAAAAATTAAAATCTGACTAGAACAAAAAAGAGCTTTACTTTAACCATTTTTGTACCTGTCTTGATTTATATCTTAAATATTATCGTGTTTGATTAATTTTTGTTTTAGTTGGGTTTATTTATTTATTTTTTACTCAATTTTTTGTTTAACTTATTTAGTGATTATCTTTATATCCTAATTTAGAAGGCTATGCAGGTTGTTATTTATTGTTTGATACCTAAAATCATTCGGTATCAAATGAATTTTTAATCAATGTCGAATTATTATTATTGTATGACTAGCTGACCCGACAGACGTTGTTCTGTCAACTATGAATATTGAATTCGAACTGACATACTACCTACTACCTACCTACTACCTACCTACTACCTACCTACTACCTACCTACTACCTACCTACTACCTACCTACTACCTACCTACTACCTACCTACTACCTACCTACTACCTACCTACTACCTACCTACTACCTACCTACTACCTACCTACTACCTACCTACTACCTACCTACTACCTACCTACTACCTACCTACTACCTACCTACTACCTACCTACTACCTACCTACTACCTACCTACTACCTACCTACTACCTACCTACTACCTACCTACTACCTACCTACTACCTACCTACTACCTACCTACTACCTACCTACTACCTACCTACTACCTACCTACTACCTACCTACTACCTACCTACTACCTACTTACTACCTACTTACTACCTACTTACTACCTACCTACTACCTACCTACTACCTACCTACTACCTACCTACTACCTACCTACTACCTACCTACTACCTACCTACTACCTACCTACTACCTACCTACTACCTACCTACTACCTACCTACTACCTACTGTAGCATTACGCTACTGTTTGGCCTTTTTCATGCTCGACAAATAAGTTCTCTTTTTGTTCGCTAACCTTTTTTACCAAATTCTTTTTGGTCAATTTTTAAAATTGGATCGGTGCTGTTTGGAGAAAAGAAATGACTGATTTTTTTCTTGACACTTACTGCTTGGAGTTGATGGACAAAAGGTTTTTTTTTCCTGTAAATTTTATTGAATCTATTGTTGATTCCTGAATAAGTCAGTTCACTCAGTTGTTCAAATAATATATGCTCGATTCATGGTGAGCGGTTAAGAGCACGTATTTTCATGATTTGAAGAAAATTGAAGAAATCGGCTGGATATTACAATGGATGGATAACCAATATACCGCATAGAAGTGCAGGTATTTCTCGTATTTTTTCCCCTTGTGTCGTGAATTTGCGAAACAAGTGATAAATTAAGATCCAGTTTGCCATAAGTCATGATTTACTGATTTACGGAAGAATAATCTGACTGTTGATGTAACTAACCCATGTAAGCAGTCAATTAACTCTAATATTCGGTTCTCGGACCGCATTTAAATATCACCCATAAAAATTTGAAGTCATTGACGACGGAGGCGCCACAAGGCGCATTTGAAATAACTGCCGTGTAAACTCCTGCTCCAGGATCTTTTGGGACATCGGGGGGCACGGTCGTGCCCCCGGCCAAGACAAGCAAGCGAAGCGCAGGGGCACTACCTACCTTTTCTCGAAGTGTTTCGTCGTTTTTTCGAACCCTCATAGAGTTGGTATCCGATGTACCAGACACTTCATATTCACAAGAAATAATGTCAATAACAGACTCAATAAACATACAAAGTTTCAATTGAATAGCTTTTATACTTTAGATTTTATTGATATCTAAAATACACCGATTTCGTCACTGATTCACTGACACACTGACACACTGATGATCATCAAAATGTTTGGCTACTTCCTGAAGTGCTAGAATGCTGAAATTTGGTATGTAGCCTAAGTTTAGTATACAACCAACAGAAAAATTCATAAACTTATAGATTTCGACCTCCATCCCCTAAAATGGGGGTGTGGAAGTTTGTTTGAACAAATCAAGTAAAAATGCAAAGACAAAGATTGGGCTATTGGGCTATGGGCTATGAAAGCCGACACTGCTGATGTGGCTACTTCCTGTAGTGCTAGAAAGCTGACATTTGGTATAAGAAGTTTGGTAAGTTTGGTATCAACCACCTAAGAAAATTATAAACTTGTGTCGTTGACGGTCGTGTTGCGATTGCAATATTTTTCGTACTCGTATAAATAAGTTTTGCGGCTTATTTCAGTGGGCATAATTTTATGTATTGGTAATTGGTTAATATACATACATACCTAAATTGTTACGGTGTTGAACGGAATCGTAGCGCGATCCTCGATGACAAAAAGTTTAAGTCTTACTTCCCTAGATGGCGTTGGGATCGAAATAGATCGCGCTATGGTTTCGTTACATCGGAAAGTATAAGTACTATTTGAATTTTCAGCTGTGCCAGTAGCTTTAAATACGCCCCTAAATAATAATCAAAGTTCGATCCAGCCTGTCCCTTTGCTGCCCTCCAACGACGCCCTAAGCCGAGGTCCGTACCCCACAGGGGGTGCCCTTAGCGCAGTCGTTGTAGAATAAGTTTTGCCCTGGCTGGAGGCCTAGAGTCACTCTTGGCAGCCACAGGATTGTCCGGTTAAGCAGTAAACAGCCTTAGCGAGCTGAACTGCAAGATGCCTTAGTCAAAAAAAATAAAAATAATTATGTATCTGAGAATAATATTGTTTGCACGTTTGCACGAAAACTCGTTTATATTGTGGAGTCTTATGACTTATACTACAGTTATTCGGGAGCGCAATACAGCCTTTAATAATTTCTCCTAGATCGAAAGATCACTGTTGTACGATCAAGTATTTTAAGAATAAAAAGTGTGGGACTTTCAGGTCAATTTAGTCAAAAAAATCTGTGAACGAAAGAAAAAAAAAACACTGAAAATACTGCCTAGCAACTTACAAAAAGAACTGAAATCCCACTAAAAACATTTCATATAAATGTAGCCAAGACAACCACATAAGGTATACCCTGTGAAAAATATATCAGATCTCATGTAGAGCCAAGCTTCTGAATCTACACGGCCTAACTCTACAGACCCTAACTTCACAAACTCTACATATCAGTAAAAATGTATGGCTTGGCTGTTTCGGTACTTACTTCAAAAACTTAATTTTCGCATCACCTCCACGACGGTAGCGAAACGGCGAAGCCATACATTTTTACAGATATGTAGAGTTTGTGAAGTTAGGGTCTGTAGAGTTAGGCCGTGTAGATTCAGAAGCTTGGCTCTACATGAGATCTGATATATTTTTCACAGGGTATACCTTATGTGGTTGTCTTGGCTACATTTATATGAAATGTTTTTAGTGGGATTAATTTTATAAATTGTGACAATTTTATTACCAGTGTTGTTTTAGAGTTAATGCACCTATTAGGGATTTATATTTTAAAAAGTCTGTGTTTCACCTGTCATTTTTCATGAGAACCCTGATAAGTTTTTAAGTTGCTGTTGTAAACGGCAAAAGCATGCTTTTGACTGTAGCTTAGACAACGTAAAGTAAGGAATTCTACTCATAAATTATTTCATGAAAAAGTGTTAGGTAAAGCTAGGAACACACTGTATCTTTTCTTTATTCTTCTTAAAAAAATCTGTTTAATTATTTATAGCATCATCATTCCTTTTTTTAGCATCAATATCCAATGTAAGTGTTTTATACTACCCAATTTTACCTTTACATTTATTTTCGGTCTGAAGTTTTTCTTATATATTTTTTACAGACCTTTATCTTATTTTATTTTGATGAATTTGTGATTACTAGTTTTGTGTAATAAATTTTCATTTTTAAAGTGTAAGTATTTTTTTTATTTTCTTACACACCTTATAGCGTAGCAAACATATTATTTTGCATTTTTCCGCTATACTACCTACTACCTACCTACTACCTACCTACTACCTACCTACTACCTACCTACTACCTACCTACTACCTACCTACTACCTACCTACTACCTACCTACTACCTACCTACTACCTACCCACTACCTACCTACTACCTACCTACTACCACATCAAAGAGACGTTGCTTTACATTTCAAGTGACATTTTACGTCAGATAATTCGTGTTTGACGACGATACGATACTAACGTCACTCAATTGTTTTGGCTTCCCGAAACCTCTCGACTAACACTTGAACTTTATGGTATGGTGTTAAAGCTCAAATTAACTCTACGTTTTAGTTAGAAAACGTTTGTATGGGAAAAAGAAAAGGGCTGTTTTTAGGGCTTTCCCGACAATTATTCAACGTATAAACCATCCTTGAACTACAACGAACATCTAAAAAAAAAATCAGCCAAATCGGTCAAGCCGTTTTCATGCTATGTCGTGACAACGAAAAACGGGTTTCATTTTTATATATATAGATGTATTAATTAATGCTATTGCTTTTTTTGTTAAAATATATTTTTTTATTAATCGTAGTTAGTTATAGTTTACGTAGTCAAATGATGGCTTGAAACACAAGTTTTAATAAACCTAAATCAGGCAGGTCGCCACATTCTATTCTAAGCCTAATGCACTATTTATTTTTATTATGCTAATTTAAGAATTTTTTATGTAAATCTGTAAATAAATTTTATCTTTTATTAACTGTAAATAAATTTTATTAAAGCGTAAACACCTTTAATTCCGACCACGTGGTAGGTCGTCTGTCTTCCTTCGTCATCACCGTCACCTCATTCGAGCTGAGTTTTAAATGTGGTGACGTGACGCGCGGTGGACAAGCGGCTACAGTAAATGTACGTGCCGCCAATTCGGCACCGTCATCTTCTTCTCTTCGATGCGACGTTGACGGCGATGGTTGACAAACGGCCCAAGGCTTTAAAAAAGTCTGTTTAGTATTTTTTTTTGGGGCAAACATCCTTTCTTACAAACATTCACATGAATAATATAAGAACAGACGATTTAGTTAGCGACTGTCCCGTGTCATCGATCTCTCAGGCTCAGCCGCCGGCTCGTCAGTGCGGCGTCTGCGCGTGATCTGAGCAAGCGACCAGCTATACAGCAACACGAAAAGGTTAGTACGCATTGGTAGAACAGTTATCCGTGAAATTTCTCCAGATTCGGCTAACGAATCTAGTGTTTTGCCGTCCTTAATACTTGATTATGATTATTTGACTGTGATTATGTTAAGAACGAGGCCCAGAGCTCTTAAAGCTTAGCAGGATAAGGAGTAATTTCGTGAAATTTCTTGGCGTGAATGCACCAGGAACATCTGGCAGCGTCTATAGATCTCTCCAGAATTTTTTTTTCAGTATTTCCTATTTTAACTTATACTTTACTGTTAATGTTATTTGTGGCGATACAACTATTCGAAAATGTGTTGAATCTAAATGCTTGTCAGCATGTGACTTGCTATCAAAGGCATATCTCACATCTTTGTCCAACATTTTTCCTTTGCATTGTATTAATTATTAACATATTGCGTAAACATCTATCAATCGGTATAGTAGTAATACACTATCAATCGTGTCACATCGATGACGATATAGCTAAGGCTATTAATAGATTGGGCGCTAAGTTATTTGAAAGTAGATAGGAAAATACTACTCGTACTTGATCCATTATACTATGCAAAAACAATTATGAAAATAAACTTACAATTTAAAAAGTGCTCTATTTATAGGTATGAACATCGAAACCCATTTGCAAATGTGAATAATGCGTTGGGAGACAACGCTATGGATGAGTGCGGTGCTGGTGGTGGCCACGTCAGCGCTGCACCTCACCGGGGAGCACCATCAGACCGACCAGACGAAGATCTACTACCAATCTAGGTCCGAAACAAGTAAACTAGAGCACAACGACGATACCTCGCTTGCGCCAGAAATAACTGAAAAATACCTTGGAAATGACTATAACATTAAAGAAATAGACGTAAATGAAAGCGGAAGTACGGGAAATAAATTTCCATCATTTATATTGAGGTCGAAAAAATCTGAATCTACTGAAGAAGACGTGACAGCGGATTCAAAACAAGAGAGCGATGAAAAAGAGGATGGCGATGATAGCGATGAGAAAATTACCAGCCCGCCGGGACCTGAAGTCAACGAGGGTACTACTACTCCGGAGGTAACAGAAGATAAGGAACAGGGTGATACCGACCCGACAACAACGGAAGGTAACGACGAGGGTACTAACACCCCACCAGAAGCAGGAAGTAGCTGTGAAGGTACAATCATAAAAACATCCACTGGCCGCGTTTGTGGACACGCGTGGCAAGACAACCCAACGATAATTAGCTACATTGATATAAAGTACGGTACATACAATAAACGTTTCGAGGTATGTATTGCACTGAAAAACTAATTTTGCTGACGTTTCACAATTCTCATTCTCTATTTGTTTCTTTTAGGCCCCAACTGATCCAGAAACAGATGAAGACGCTGTCCACAGCAAAAAAGTTCATAGCAAACGCTGCCCGCAGCTTCAAGATGATAAAAGCGTCGGGGAGTCGGACTGTCTGACTCTGAGTATCTTTAAACCATCCAAAGCTAACTTAAGCGGTGCAAGTGTTCTCGTGCACATATACGACGGAAATTTTATAAGTGGAAGTGCAAATCCTGAAATATATGGTCCTGAATATTTAGTTACAGAGGATATCATTCTTGTTTTACCTAATTATAGACTAGGACCACTTGGATTTTTGTGTTTGCAAGATGACGAAGCTCCAGGAAACGCTGCGTTGAAAGATCTAGCTTTAGCACTAAAGTGGATTAATACTAACATCGAAAAGTTTGGAGGAGATCCTAAAAATATAGCCGTGAGCGGAGAAGGCACGGCGGGAGCTTTAGTTGGATATTTATCTTTATCTCCAATATCTAAAAGCTATATAAATAAAGTTATCACAGAAAGTGGTTCAGTTCTTTCACATTGGGCATTAGACAGGAATCCTACTGTTGCTGCAAAGGAATTAAAAAACAGCATAACAGAGTCATTGCAAGACGTAGATATTGATGTTCTACTGAAAAAAGCAAAAAGCATAGTTTGGAGACCTTGCTTGGAAAACAAAACTACAGATAAAGGGGAACATTTTATGTTGGAAACTCCGTGGGCGATGTTACAAAACAAAGAGATTAATACCACGTTCATGTTAGGTTCAGCAAAGTACGCAGGTGTTCACGAATCTTTAAATCATACAGAAGATAGCATAAAGCAACTTAATGCAAATGTCGGTCTTTTATTACCTAATGATTTAGAATTTGAAACGGATGAAGAAATGATAGAGGCAGGGAACAGAGTGAAAACTCAATATTTCGCCGAGGATGCTATTAGTTTGAATAATTTAAAACCTCGGACACTATATTACACTGATGTGGCATATCTTGGACCTGGAGTCCGGGCGGCGCGACGCCTTGTCGAATCAGGAGCGACGGTGTATTTCTATGAATTTGCTTTCGTTGGAAACTTAAACTGGGAATTGGAGGCAGTTAAAAATCAAGTCGATGGTGCAGTTAGGGGGGACATCATTGGCTACCTGTTCCATCAAGAAGGAAGCAAGCCAGCTGGGACAAAAGAGAGGAAAATGATTGAACAGCTGGTTCAATTATGGACATCATTTCTTAGAACTGGGTAAGATATGTGTAGCTGTCATGAAGCTAATAACTCGTATTAAATAACCTTTTGACGACCAACCGACAGCCGGCTGTCGGGTTACTATTGTATTTCTATTGTGTCGCAAATCACGTGTGCTCGAAGAATTAAGAAACTTAATTGTTCTTTTTTGTTTCATTAAAATTTTTTTTTTTTTGGTGAGTGGGATCATCCAATGACTGCTCCCGTCCTGGGTGCGACGGGAGGGCGTGTCAGACTCTTACTGACTAAAACCCACTCATGTTCCTTCGATTGCCCTTTATGTTCCGAGGTCACGGTAACTATTATAAACATTCCGCAACCCCGGCAGGCGTTGGCCCTGTTGGGCCCCTTCCTGTGCTGACTCCTTCTCTTTTGTTTCATTAACATGTGATGGAGCATCATTGATGGGAACACGCTAAAGAATTAGCGCCGTTCGAAGCAATAAAAATATTCAAGTGGTATTACCGTATTGCGATAATATGATACCAGCTAAAAATAACAACAACGTTAAAAAAATTGTACCGCGAATGCTTACGTGCGAGAAAGAAAAAAAGATATTTTATGGGACACCTTTAAACGAATTTCAGAACGCCGGAGTCCGAAAACGTCGAGTGGGGTAAGTTGGAGAAAGTGACAGCTAAGTACGAGCATTGGTTGTCCATCGGTACAGAGGAGACGGCCGTGAAGACAGGCCTGCACGTGGACCGACTGGGCCTCTGGACTGACATCTACAACAAGCACTACATCGACAGGAGCCTCGCCGCAGGAGTCAACCCAAGTGCCTACGTAGTCATCACTCTACAAGTCGTCTTCTTCGTCAGCTTCTTCAGAAACGCTTGGCATTTCTTCTGATTCGAGCATTTTATTAAAGCAAACTTCGTTTAAGTCACCATAATAAAAGCCATGTACTTTAGCAAAATTGTGTTAAATATAAGTACTTATTTAAATTACACTATTAAAAATATTCTGCGTATAACTGAATGCTTGCAATTTTTTTTATTTAAAACGCAAATACTTATTACCCAGCTTAATACAAACAACTACATCTTATTGGTCCTAAACTATATACCTAGGAATTCTAGGCACAATTGCAAATTGTTCAACATTAGTCGTGTCAATGTTTTGGTTAGGTGGCGTCTGTTTTGATATCAGTACGTAAACTCGGGCTCCGGACATAACATTCTGGTGCCAAAGCTCGGTAAGTTTGGTCATGAGGATACGAGGTGTTGGTGCTGTTCCATTGAGTGTGGTGCTGTGTGTGGTGGTGGCTCGGCCCAGCACGTCGTCCCGGGAGCACCGGGACGTGACCACCTCCCAGGGCGCGGTCCGGGGCTACCTCGCCCCCGGCCCTGAGCCCCCGCATTTCGCCTTCTTCGGGCTGCCCTACGCACGCGCGCCCACGCATCGCGACAGGTTCAAGGTCAGCTGATCCATTTGTTGATAGACCCCATTTGGTGCTACGTAGATTAGATCGCTATCAAGCTAGTTTACTGCCGCTGATAATGTAATTACTTAGTTTAAAGATCCCGGTTTAGTTTACGAGTAATCGGTACTTGGCTACCTAGGTACGAGACAGTTTATCGGTGGGTGTGTCGAATTATCGTTGAGTTGTACTAAATCTAGTGCTTCATCATTAGAACCTGTTTAGGGGGCAAATAAATAATCAAGTACAAATTAAAAACAAATTACAATATTATTGGTATTTTTGACCGGGCTTAATTAGGTTTTATTTTAAGAGATCTATGAGCGAATTTCATAACGAACCAAATTAAATAACATGGTATGGAATGAAAACTTCCCGCTTTCTTACGCCTACGCTTGGATTTTTGAACTAAAAAACTGATTTTAATAAGGTGTGATTCATGAATAAATAGAGTGATTTAGGAGGAACATTAATGTTTACTACATGCTGATGATAATAGAGAAAAGCAAATTTTCAAAGTGTAACAATTTATAGAACTACTTATAGTACTATAGAAATTCGAAGGTAAAGGGCGAAATTGGACAGACAGGCACACTAGTAAATTCTATAAGGCTTCCGTTAACCCCAAAATCAAGATCCTGCCGTAATTTATACCTCTTAAATATACCAATAAACCAAAAAATCTAATAAAGGTAACGGTCAGCTCAGCTGGCTGTTCTGGAAAGTTCCTATCATACCCTGTTCCTCTAGGCACCCAAACCCCCACCTGAATGGGACGGCATCTTCGAAGCCACCCACAAGACCAAATGCGTTCAGCCGAACGCTGACGGCGAGGAGAACTGCCTGGTCGTCAATATATTCACCCCAGAGCACGCTCCATCGCTGCCTGTTCTCGTGTTTGTGCACGGCGGAGACTTTCAGAACGGGTAATGTACTACATTCACTATTTGGCAAAGATACGCGATTTTGTTGCTGTTAATACAAACATTTGGTGATAGTCTAAATACGTAACTGTTTATATTAAATTGATGATGCTCGTGATTTCGTTTACGATTTTTAATCTTTTGCGAGAGATCCTATTAATATTTAGGACCGCAACGGCGCGAACGCGTTGGCTTGGAAAGTAAACAAACATTATCATGACCTTTTATCGATTCTTAATGCTTGATTCCGTTAAACTTCTGCCTACTGTAGGACAAACAATCTGTTCTATACTGTTATTATTAGTTAAGATAATCGAATATGCTATTTTTACGACTAAAATCGGTGTTTGTTTTAAACGATGATGTGATCACTTAGATATAAGGAGCCTTCAATCTGGTTCATTTGGCTGACTAAGACCTAGCCACCTACAACACAGACTAATAAACAGAATCGATATAGATTTTACGACATTGTTATCTAATGAGTCTCCGAAACTTGTAGGCAGAAAGGCACTTTAGTGACTCACTGGGGTTTTCCCAATCTTAAATAGGAACTAATGATTAGATAGATTCGATCTATTTCTAAATCACGGATGTTAACTAGGATACAATGATTTAAAGACGATATTACAATAACGGATCTAAATTGATTTAGATATGAACAAATATATTTTTAGTCACCTTTACGTGTCTAATGTGAGAAAATCATCTGATTTTCAGATGGGGCGCATATCAAGCTCCCACCACTTTCCTTAACGAGGGTTTCGTGGTCGTTACCTTCAACTTCAGAATTGGGGCCTTAGGCTTCTTATGTCTAGGCACTACTGAAGCTCCAGGGAATGCAGGCTTGAAGGACCAGATAGCGGCCTTGTACTGGGTACACAGAAACATTGCCGAGTTTGGCGGGAACCCTGATGACGTCACTGTTTACGGCACCGGCGCCGGCGCCGCCGCAGTACAGTTGATCCTATTGTCCGGATTGGCCGATGGACTTCTACATAGAGTAGTTTTAGAATCAGGGTCAGCTCTTTCTCCTTCTTCAATGACTTATGAACCTCTTGCTATAGCTTATAAAGGAGCTAGCTCTTTGGGCTACGAAGGCTCTTATGATCCTGATGAATTGCACAATTTCTACCAACAAGCTTCTACTGAAGACTTGGCTAATATACCTGATATGTTCCTACCCTGTGTTGACAATATGTCTGACTATGTTGACAATCTCATTGATTCTGATCCTATTAAAAAACTACAAGACGGTAACTTTTATAATGTGCCCATGATAATTACATTCACACATAAAGACAAAACATCTATCATTGGAACGGAAACAGAGAAGTTTGAGAATCCACCGGAGAACTTTGATGACTTGCTGCCAAACAATTTAGAATTTGAGACACATGATGAAAAACATGGGTTAGGAGAGATTGTGAAGCAGTTTTACTTCAGCGAAGACTTTAGAAGAGGTGACATAACCCAGAGTTATGCAGACTACATACATGACATATTGACTGAGTATCCAATAATAAAAAGTGCAGCACTATTTGCAGCTAAAAATATGTATTCTGTATATGTCATGCAATTTTATTTGCCCAGAGAGATGCAAGCCGATTTAGAACCAAGTAGTTTTGATAGTATACTTGATTATTTGTATAAAGAGGACGAGCAAACTGATTATGTTTTAGAGAAACTGATGACATTGTTGAAGAATTTTATGATATTGGGGTATGTTGTAATATTTATATAAACATTAGATTTCCATAATGTCTTTAACAAGGAGATATTACAGATAGACAGAAATATAAAAAGCAGTAAATGTAGTAGTAGTTATGCAGTTTTCATAGTTGCATTCATTGGTAGATTATTTTTGATAGATTCTGTGAAAATGATATTTTATATTAACTTGAACATCAACTAAAATTACTGCCAATTAGACAAAGACATCCTGTTCTTAATTCTACTCCATTTTACCAAAATAAGAAAGTTTAATTAGTTAGTTGGTTTAGTTAGTATGTTTATCAGTTGTCTGGTTACCGTAGTACAAGCTCTGCTTAGTTTGGGATCAGATGTCCATGTGTGAGTTGTCTCAGGATATTTATATTATTTATATACTTGTGACTTTCTACTATTCACGCAGTTAATTCTACTGTTTATTTCAGAGATCCAACACCGCTAACTACAACTGTAATCCCAGTCATTTGGCAACCCGTGCCTTCAGGTGAAGAACACTACAAGCTGCCCGAGATGCCGGTGCTCCACCTTGACACTAGATTGAGGATGGGTGTGCCGCCTGCCAGCCAGCGCCTGCTGTTCTGGGACAACATCTATGGGAGGTTCTACAAGCCACATGTTCTCGAACCAAAACAAACCGAAGATTTGGATGATAATGACTTTGAAATTAGTACATTCATTTGGGACAATGTGTAAATTCGTAATTAGTTATTATGAAACATTTTACAAGTGGAATCTTATGTTTTATTTATTAAGCCTATACTTAAAGGTCGACAGCACTAAGAATCTTTTTTGTTTGACTACAAAGTCGAGAATTATTATTCAAACATGAAGAGGCGAGCTCGCCTGCCGTGCACTTGTCATGTACGTGCACTAGTTCCGCTTCGCGAAATTCGAAGTGTCGCCCAAATAGTGCGACCACGCAATCGCTGCGTACACAAACATCATTATTTGCAACTACGGCGGCTAATTACCGAGTCAAAGGTCATACGAAGAGATTACAATCAATAAAAACCAAACAAGAAAACGTTTCCAAGAAAATATCGACGTTGTCATTAATAAATCCCGTTACCTGAACAATCGGCGGCCGTGGAAGCGTTACGTTGCGTCGCCAACACTCTGTGCACTTGTAAAACTATAACATAGCTGTCCTCGCGGCAATATAACGATTGTTCACTAAATTCTCATTAAATTCTTTTAGTAAAATCAACAAGTAAATTACATACAAAAGGCAAAACATGGGCCACCCGTCACATTTTACTTGACATGACATTCGAAACGTTCGGAAATTGAGCTCAAGGGTGCGTTCCAAAACGTGCGAATAATTCACTCGGAAATTAAAAAGAGATAGAAACAACGAAAGAAAGAGAACGGCTATACTGTTTTTGAACGCTACAGAGCGATTTACTGTTTTGGAACGGGTTAGGGTCATGATGGTTAGGGTCGTATGATGACACTGTCAACATAACCTTTTCTCTCTATTGCAAAGAAGGAAAATCGTGTTTTTTAAGCATATTTTGCAAATAAATAAGTACTACCTGTTCGTTTCTACTTTAATAAATCCATTCTTCAACATTAAACTTCAACATTGGCTCACATATGATTTTGACATATGTCAGGTAATTTTTAACGACGCTCAGCCAAGGGTGAGAAATCGCACTTGTCAGTGCGAAAATTACTCTACCGAAAGCGTTCCAAAATACTGCTCGGGTAGCTGTCGAGTAATGGTTCGGTTACCCTCGGTTTCACTCGGCTCATTTCGGAACGCTCTAGAGTAACTTTCGCACTACTCCGTGTAATTTTTACCCGTTTTGGAACGGACCCCAGATGTTCGGTGTAGGACACAATGTTTTTCGCTTTTTACGAGATTTTTAATATAAATTGAAGCAAAATTAAAGCTTTATTGTTACAAATTAAAGCGTCTCTTTTCTGTTTAGTTAGCTCTTAAAATTGTTTTATGTAATAAAAGTATTTTCGTTCAATAAAGTCGTCACAAGTTAACAACATGGCTTAAATTTCTAAACGGAAAATATTGGCATATACTAACTAACACACGGATATTTTTTACAACAACATGATTATTTACCACACACTACTACTACACTAGCAACACTATAGCAACTTTCATTCATTGATGATAATAGGTAAAGATAAATTATCTAAGTACGTAGGTAATGATGAGTTAATCGATGAATACATATAATTACAAATCTAATAACAAATAGGCAGTAATCTCAATCAGGACTTCAGTTAGGTAATATAGGTAGGTATTTACGGTATTATCGGACGCTTGAACCGGAGGCCAGATGTTTTTGGCGGCCCCGTTTATACAATAATGTTTACTTAATCAATTATAGTACTAAGTTCCTGTTGAATACCTTCAGTAAAGTTCAGTGAGTTATGATATGACATACCTACTTACTTACATTTAGCACGTCTTCCATAGTGCGGCCGAGGAAAAACTCGAACTTATGATGAATATAAAATTATACTATAAACCATTTTATATTAATCATAAATAGAATTAAGTAGGCAAGTAGGTATTCTATATTGGAAAAAAAATAAAAAAACGAGATTTATTTAGATATTTATTTACCTAGTTTATTTATGAAAATAGGTACCTACCTAAATTGGCGAATATATTCATATGTGATTTATATTTATCGACAAAATATATAGAACTTCGTCGGAAAGTGAAGGCCAGCTTGCGTTATCTTCTGCTATACTTAGACATGCACCGAGACCCCATTAGTGCGTTGCGCTGCGTTGCGTTGCGTCTGGTTGGTTCTGGTTATTATTGGGTAGTAATAAAAGCTCCGACAAATAAAGAAGAATTGTACTTACTCAAAATATTAAATTTACTGCCTAAAATACCAACTTTCCGACTACATTTTTCCGAATTAAAATGACGAAACGACCGAATGAGATACTGAAATCTCCAAAAAATAAATATGAACGTTTATTGCTATAATACTTTTCTACCAGCATAAATTACGTTCAACTAAAAACTCTATTAATTTACCAATTCTAATCTTACCAAACCTTAAAATACTCTGTGTAGTGGGCTGAATCGACAGAGCCCCGCTTCGCGGGGCTCCTACTTTTGGGTGGTTTATAAAAAAATAACCACGAAGGGGATAGCGGGGTCTATTCGCTCGCTTCGCTCGCTCACACGACCCCGCCATCACCTTCTGACCTAACCTATCCAATACGTTGTTCCGTTGCGACAACGCGACGCAACGCCGCACAACGCACTAATGGGGTCTCGGTGCATGTCTAAGTATAGCAGAAGATAACGCAAGCTGGCCTTCACTTTCCGACGAAGTTCTATATATTTTGTCGATAAATATAAATCACATATGAATATATTCGCCAATTTAAGTAGGTGCCTATTTTCATAAATAAACTAGGTAAATAAATATCTACGTTCATAAATAAACTAGGTAAATAAATATCACAATGGGGCCTCGCTCTTATTTACCCCTTGTAGCCGAGCGGTCGTCAACTCGTCACTGAAGCTTGCTATTGGCTATTGCTAGTATTCAGCCCAATTCATTTCAAAGTACTTAGCTACAATATAAATTTTAATTCATGCCTTTAGATTCCTAGGCATATTTACATGTTACCTCAACAGTCAGGGGCCATCTGAAAATCAGTGCTGTGCGTTAGCACAGCATATACTGAGATGGACCCCTTGCTACGCTGTATTTTTTTTTCTAAATGTAATTTTTTGTTGTGTTCATGTCTTATTAGCTACTTATACCGTATGGTAATAAGCTAGGGTATAAATGGACTAATATTTAGCTTGGAGGAATGAGCAACAGAAACTGCTGCATTAATGAAATGAAATTGATCTTTTGATATCTGAGCAATTTGGGAGTACTTACCTAGCATTTTTTTATTCATATACTAGCTAATATAACAAAGGTAAAGAGTTTGTTCGGTTTAACGCGGTAATTGGTGTCGATTCTCTAGTGCACAAACTAAAGTAAATTTAAGTTAAGTGCATCTTTCTCTCTCCATTTCTTAAAGAAAAGGACAGAAGATACATTTTAGTTTAATCTTGTCCTGTCAAATTAGACAGCGCCTGATGAAAATTGACGTATATTTAGACGACATGTTTTTAAAATGCGTCTAAATTATCTATGGAGTGTCTAAATTTGACAGGACTTAACTAATATTTGATCTTCTGTCCTTTACATTATTAAACGAAAAAGGAAAGATGCACTTAACTTAAATTTACGTTAGTTTGTGCACAAGAGAATCGGCACCAATGTCAGTAAAAAATATAAATTAATAAAGATAGCGCCTTTATTGAAAAAGGATATGCTATACATAATAACGTCATACTAGGAGCTATGAAAGCAGAGTTGTAACTTGTAACCATTTGATTTGAATTTCTAAAAAAATGTCATGTGGTCTTATATTTTGTTATTGAGTGGAGCTTGGATTTGAATAAATATTTCACGGTAGCAGCGCCTGAAGAATATGCATTCACAAGCCTGCTCCGTGCCACTTTTAACTACTTCATTATATCAATGATCGTCACCTTTTAGTTTATTGAATTTCATCTTCTCTCTAGCAGAGGGGTTTCTAACGCTGTGTTCCTTCCGAAAAATGATATGAAATCATGAATATCATGAATTATAGTTACTGTACATATTGAAAATTAAATTGTATTGATTTAATAAATATGATAAAAAATATATCACCAATACAGACATACAAACCACAGTAAAACCATACCCAAAAATGTAATACAATTTCAATTTGCTCAAGCTAATTTTATTTCTAAATAGCTTTCGCCCGCGTGATGTCTAACTTTCAGCCCTTAATTAATGTATTTAGGACTGAAATTTTCAAAAATCATTTCCTAGTGGTTACTTACTCTTCTCAAAGAAAACACCCTGCAATTTTCATGTCTCTAGGACCAGCCTCTGTGAGTGGATAAGTATATCAACAGTCAGCTAGTCAGTTTACGATTTTAAACAGCCACAATTTTAAAAGTTCTAATACTTTTTGAAATAAACCTCATTGGATCGTCTTTGTTTTGTTATTTATTAAAGGTTGCTGGCCTTCTTTCGCCAAAAAAATCAGAAACGCCATTTGTGTTTTTTTTTATTTCTTATTTTTCTCAACTAATGGCCGTCAGTCACCAGGTCACCAGTTTTTTTAATCTGACGACCAGTTTTGATAGTAGATGAGAAAACTCTTTCGTGAGTTTGATTAAATTGGTAAATAAACCATAATATATTTGATTATTATCCTACTATAATAATAAATGCCAAAGTTTGTGAAGATGTTTGTTGCTCTTTCACGCAAAAACGTAAGATTTGTGTTTTGTAGAAACTACAGTACTATCATTACATAGTATAAAACAAAGTCGCTTACCGCTGTCTTTACCTATGTATGCTTAGATCTTAAAAACGTCGCAACAGATTTCAATGATGAGAGTAATTAGGTATTATCCAACCCTAACCAATAAAATGTAAGACACTAATTCTATAAAACTTCTCTTAATTTTAGCCCTAAAACTCCTAGTCTACACTAATATTATAAAGAGGAAAACTTTGTATGTTTGTTTGTTTGATTGTAATGAATAGGCTCAAAAACTACTGGACCGATTTAAAAAATTCTTTCACCATTCGAAAGCTGTATTGTCAACGAGTAACATAGGCCATAGAATATCACGCTATGTCCCACGGGAGCGAAGCAGTAACCAAAAACCTAACGTAACGTGGGTGAAACCGCGAAGAAGAGCTAGTGTTAGATAAAAGTAGACGTTTTAAGTTTATGGATATATTAAAATATGGTCCCGTTGGGGAATGGAAATGCTGGTAGGATGTAATAAAATAAATTCAACTTTTTTTAAACAGTTATATTTATGTGTAACCAGACATGGCAAGAAGCTATTGGATACTTAATTACGTTTCGCTTATTTTATTGTCTTATTACAAATATTATATGTATGTAGGTAAAACACTCAGTTGTGTAGACAATACAATACTTACTAAAATAATATCAATAATTAGTTATAATGGTCCCCGGCGGGGTTATTACCTATGAAACAGCAATGAGCAATATTTGCGCAGTGATCGCGCGATCACCGCGCGATCGTCAAAAAAAATCGTATTATGTATGAACCGATTGCTAATCGCTCGCTGATTGTTCTAATGCACTTATTGCTACGATGACGATAAAGTAGCAATCGCTGGAACTAATTAAATATCACCATTAACAAAAAAACTTAACTTTGCTCTTAAAAACCATACTAAATACGAAACCACCAAACGAAAAATGCATATTTTAGTTTACTGATTGCTCCACAGAGGCAGGACTATCGCTAGTTTGCTATTTGACGTGACGTATTTTGAATTGACGTTTGAGCAGCAAAATTTTGCTAAATTATCGCGATCGCTCGGCTATTGCAAGATACGTAATCCCAGTGCGGGTCTCTCCACAACAACCGGTTAAAATTAATGAAATGAATAAGTTTTATTAATTTCATTTATTTTATAAATTTACAAATTAAATAAAACGAATTCAGAGCTTTAATTCATAGTAATTCTTTAAATAAGATAAAAACAAAGGTAAAATTTGATAAGGTCTTTGTGGACGGCCCCTATGGTTTTTTTTTTATTTTGAGTTCTGCATATTGAATTCGTTTGTCTAAATAAAATTCATTACCCATTTTAAAATTCCAAAATAGGTTTGATAGGTACCTACCACTTTGTACCTTTGCTTTACTTTTGTTTTATCTTAGTTTCGTCAGTTTCGTTAAACAGTAGAGTACGGTTGTGGACAGGTGCACTACGATGCGATTCAACAAAAAATAGGAGTAACGTCTTAGCTGGCTTAGCTAATTCAAATATAGGTAGTAAACGATTCGTTTGAATTAACTAAGACTCTGTTTAAGAGAAAAAAAGTAAATGCGTTATTGATTACTTCAGTATTTTGTATGCCTTACTTTTAAAGTGAAGTTATGACAGATAGCTGTCACTGTCCTATTCTTTTCTTGAATCACATTGTACGTAATTTTGAGCTTCACTTTACTTAACTTTATCACTAATTAAAATAAAATAAAAAACATTTTATCCCTACTTATAAATTAATGGAATATCACATGCCTAAATATACTCACTTACATAAAAGTTTTTTTATAACACACCAAATAAACTTAAAACCCAAGCAGCAAAATGTGGTCTAGTAATTATCCTGGAACCACCATTTTATTAGGACTATAACGGGATAGTAAGCAATTATAACCACGGAAAAGGGCCCAATTTATAGGCGTATTTTACCTTATTAAATATTTATAGTAGACTTGGTGGACACCACTTTGACCAATTACGACCTTATAGATGGACTACGAGGAACTATTTCCTCCCGCGAAGCTAACTATCAGCGCTTAATAGAACCAAACACGACAATAACATACACATTGAATCCCTTACAAGCTCATACAAAGTGTTCTGTATTGGTTAATGTTGGTGCGCACATTTGTAAAGATTAATATTCATCCATTTAATATTATAAATTTTTATATTAACTGGAATATTAATTATGGGTAGAGTGCTAGTTAGCAGTAAGTCAAAATGTATAATGTGTTTAAATGTACTTGGCGCACGTATATTTTCGGTGAAGTCTAATAGGTTTCTTAACAAAATTTTGACACGCCTCTTGAAATTAGCGATTTCATTAACTTGAATTTTTAAATAATGTTGGTTTTAGTAAACATACTACGAAAATTCGCCATTTTGAGAAAGTTGGTTTTAACAAATACATTAACAAACCGTTATAGGCGTACTTTGTGTATAAAATGGCGATTGTCAAAACCATAAGATTATAACAATATTGGTTTATACCACTATAAAACCGCTCCATTTTAATTATAATTGATCCTGTAAAGTGAACTTATAAGCCCTTATAAAACCAAGTAATAAATTCAAGTAGTTTCCAGTATGTTTAGTTATGTTTATCACTCTTATTAGCGTACTTTACTTATAGTAGTTTTATAATGCTTCTTGTTAGCAGTTATAAGTATAGCCTACCAGTTTATATACTCTTGAGTGCATTTACACCCTCGCGATACTTTTATAGGTTACTAAAGCTTATATTGCGCCCTTAATTTCAACCTATAAGTAATTATAAGCAAATGTATAAGATCAGATATACTATAAGGCCGAACTAACTCCCTTCTTGCTATTACAAGCGTGGCAGCCAATACTAGAACCCTTAAAAGAACATTATAAGTGCTGGAGGCCTGTAACACCTGCATTATAGGATAATTTTGTTGCTTGGGAAATATACGTAGTTTGTACAAAAAATCGAAGGAAATTGCAAAAATACTTTTGATTATTACCTATATACATAGTTTTTTTCGGTTGAACGAACCACTTTAAATTGAAAGCATTGTTTTATTTATTCAAGCAAGAACCAAATATGTCGTTTTTGCTTAAACTAGGTATTTTCGATCTTATAATAACATGAATCTAATTACTAATATTGCAAATACACACAAAATTGAATTATTAGACAGCCTTAATATTATAACCATAATCAGATATTAAAATCGTAATAATATATATTCAAAAAAACTCACTGAAATCAGGGTGGCTGTCAATACAACAATTAATTAGTGATATATTTTTCAATAATTAATTGGAGTTGTACGAATAACGAATATTTAAATTCAGGCTTCGTCATTAAATTCAATGGGTCGAGTCACTTTTCAATATCACTAAAACTTTTTTAGCTGGATCACACACACTGAAGGTTGAAAACGGTTTAACGGCTATTTCGTACTTACTCTCTTATATAAATTAATAGAATATTAAAATCCATCATGAAGGAAATGATATCTAAAGCTAAGACAAAACTTGACTTGCATTTTTTCATACAGAACCTTAACAACACTTTAATAAGTTGCAATTTCTATTGGCTCAAAGTTACTCAAGCTTCAAAATTCTTGCAGCATTTCCACCAGTTCCAAATTTAACTTTTGAAAAAATATGTACTTGTATAGAGTAAGCACAGACCTAAACTAAGGCCGGCTACACGTCTGCTGCTGAGTCTCACACCGTTGTGTCTCACAAAGACTTTAAAAACCGAATTAGTCGTTCTCTTGATGGCGTACCCAAAGGCGCGTGCAGCTAGTCTTGAAACCATCCTAATGTGTAACGTAGGTCTGAAGCCAGCCTTAGGTGCTGTGCATCATTGGCAGTGCTCGTTGACGTCGACCACGGTGTTCTTGCGCCAGCCGAAGAAGAAGTATCCTACAGCCAGGCCGAGCACCAGGGCCAGGCAGAGCCACACGTTGTAGGTCATGAACACCAGCATCAGGGTGTAGGAGGCGGTGGACTGGAGGAAGTGCAGCAGCGTCTGGATCATGTGGCCTGACGACAGCATCGTGTATCTGGAAGTTACAATGGGTTTGTGTGAGTGCTTTTACACTGACAAATTCATTGTTCATGGCCAAGTGTAACATAATTTAGAAGGTGCTAATATTGTTGGCGTGTTAATGATAGTTTTAGAACTTATGTCTATTTAGGGATAGCGATTTATGTGTATTCTTTGTATTTGCGACAGGAACAAATATTCCGTCATTCTCAAAGGTGTTCACAATCTTAATTTTCTAGATTACGCTAACCAAAGTTGAAAATGATATGAAGCGAAATAACCTGTCGATACAATGGACACGCGGTGTAATTAACTCGACTCGGACGCGAATCCAAGGCCTCTCAACTTACACTCACTACTCCACGCGTATAGGCAACTATGTAATTATCTAATGTAATGTAATCATAGTTATTAGTGTTACAATTGAGTTAAGACATGACTTCCATCATTGATATTTTAATTTGGATTTTCATGACTTTCATGTAAAACTTTCGATAAGAAAGTTGTAATTTTAAGAACAACGTTACAAATATATATTTTTAGAAAATGCTTTCGTATTGGGTAAACCCCGGCACCGCCAGAAAGTCAGAATCAACCGTGGAGTCCACCAGAAAAGAGCCAAACAATTAAGCTCGACGCCTCCCGTCATAACGACTCAACTGTCTTGGATCCGAAAGGAAATTAAATCAGAACAAAACTGCGAAGGATATAAAAAACACTTAATTCTAGTTATTTACATATCAAGCAGGAGACAAAATAGAACTAGACCGAAAGAGAACGTATCATCAAGCTTACTTAACAACAGCAGTCCCGCCGCAAGGACCGTTGGCTCCGCACTCGCTCTTCGTGATATTGACCCTGGAGTCTCCGGTAGTCGTCGAGGCCCTAGCGTGAAGGGCTTCGCGGAAGTACTTCAGACCCTCGTACAGCACGCCTGCGAAGAAGATGGCCACTGCAGAGCCGAACAGCTCCAGCGCGTTTGTGGCCATCCAGCCGCTGAACAGGATCTCTTGGCAGACTCCGGCGTGGAACTGGAAGGATAGGAATTCAAAAATTAGAGGGATAATCTGGAGACAGCTGTGTAACTGTGGTTAATGAGTAAAACTAACTAGACTAATATTAGAGCCAATGCAACTGTTGAGGATCTCTCCTTTTAAGAATCAGTTGTTGAGAATTTGGATTTATTAGATAGAATCTGTCCTTATCCAAATAATCCAAAATATTGCAATTTGCACCGTAAAAACGTTGCAAGAACTTGAAAGAACAAACTTAAAAAACTATCTGAAGTAATCACGCGTACTAAAATCTTGTTGATATAAAGCGATTCAAAGTGAATATTATAAAGCTTTTTACACGACTGCCCAAAAAGGAGTACTTATATTGGTTTCAAGGTTATATATTTAAGTGAGTTTTCTTTTTCACTTTAATGTACTAAGTAAAATTAAATAAATAGATTTCTGAATTAAATTTAACTAAAGGCAACTAAAACGTTATGGCCATATCCATATCCACACATGCCGCCGGCTTATGGCTTATGCCGGCTGCCTTATGGTTTCAGACCGCCTTGCCGCTGAATGCAGGCCGCCGGCTGCCGCAGGTTGCCGGCGGCCACTGACCACTTCGTATCGAAGCCGCGAGCAAACTGCCGCCGGCAACCAAAAGCCGCGCGTGCCGCGGCTGAGATGCGGCAAATGCCGCACGGTGGGCTGAAAATCGGCTTTCATAGACTTAGGGATTTCAATTTGCAAGTGCTTGTTTTTATGCCGGATATCGCTTCTATTAGTCATTACTATGTACAAAAATGACACCCGAGTTAATTCTACCCAAAAACGAAGGAAATATAATTTTTTTACGAAAAATTTGTATGAAGCTAGTATGAAAAATCGAATTATCTCCTAAACGGCATGTTTAACCGTAATATCCTTGGAGATCACAGGAAGGGGCCTAACAGGGCCAACGCCTGCCGGGGTTGCGGAATGTGTATAGTAGTCACCGTGACCCTGGAACGTAAAGGGCAATCGAAGGAACATGAGTGGGTTTTAGTCAGTAAGAGTCTGACACGCCCTCCCGCCGCACCCAGGACGGGAGCAGTCATTGGATGATTTCCCACTCACCAAAAAAAAAAAAAAAAAAAAAATATCCTTGGAGATGGTCATAGTGCTAATTATTTATGATTTTTTGGTTGGCAATTGGACGAAAAATTTAATGCCGTTTTTTTTTTAAAAATCGTCAAAATATTTTTATTTGTTTTTACGTATGAAACGATTCCTTTTGGTGTTTATGTTGAAGAACACGGACTTTTAACTACACATAACATAAAATAGCATCACTCCTATATTTCCGAAGGAGTTGGCAGAGGTTTATAGTACACCCACACGTAGCCAACTATGTTTGAGCTAGATATTTATCAGCACAAAATGAGTTTTAAAACTTTTCATACAACCAAATTACCAATTGTCTTCTAATGAGTCCAAAAAGAAGTGATTAAGTAACTACACTGATTAGGTCTTCTAATGAGTCTTAATAGGTGATTTAATGATTTTCAATATCTCACGACAATGGATTATATTTAACATTTCCTGATAAGTAAGCTAATTTGTTAATTAGCAGTGCTATGAGTTCTAAGAATAGTTAGTGACAATTATAGATTTTCATTAGCTAATGAGGAGATAACTAATTAGGGTAGTTACCTAATTATTGTCGTTTTGCAATAAAAGGGCTAAAGTTTTGTTTTATAATTTAATTTGTTCACAACTGTGTAACTGCTAACACTAAATCTGCGACTATAAAATCTTAAAATGGAAAGTTTAATCACCAATTTAGACTTGTTTGTTCTTCTACGAAGTGAGAGTACTTCATTTGATCATGAAGTATTGTTTAGTGCAGTTGTATCCCGCGGGTGCCCTCTATCTGGCAGAAACTTGTTTCTCCGAAATCTATTTGGCATAACTCACTTGGCAGAAACTTTTTTAAACGAACATTGTTAAGGTATAAAAAATATTTAACATAATTGTTTTTTGGCCTAATGTTTTTATGTCCGAATTTTAAATGGGATACTTTTAAGATGGCAGAATTGTATTGGGAATAATTACCTTTGTCAGAGTTACAATTTTGCATAATTTCGTTTAGCATAATGTTTATTTAGAGCGCTGATTATTTGTCATAATTTGACTTAGCATACTACGAAGATCACAAAATTTCAATAGAAATAATTATTAGTCATATTGAAAAAAAATATATATTGATTTAAAAATCACTATGGTGTGCTACAAAAGTGAGTGACAGAAATGAATCGCTGCAAAACCGACTTCACGTAGTCTTGTCTGCCCTACCCCTAGAGTGTAATTTAAACCCGCGAAGGCGCGGAGGGGCGAGGCGGCCCGCGAGCTGAGGAGCAGGTGGTTTTAACGCACACCGCCGCGGTTGAGGCTGGCCGGCGAAGCCGGCCAGCAAGCCGAAGCTGCGGTGGTGGACGTAAAACCATCTGCGACGATTAGCTCGCGTGGGACCGCCGGAGCCCTGCAGCGCCGGAGCCGTGACAGAAGCCATGCCTGCTGCATGTTGCATGCTGCATGCCTGCTGCATGCTTGCTGCATGCTGCATGCCTGCTGCATGATGCATGCTTGTTGCATGCTGCATGCTTGTTGCATGCTGCATGCTTGTTGCATGCTGCATGCTGCATGCTTGCTGCATGCTTGCATGCTTGCTGCATGCTTGCTGCATGCTTGCTGCATGCTTGCTGCATGCTTGCTGCATGCTTGCTGCATGCTTGCTGCATGCTTGCTGCATGCTTGCTGCATGCTTGCTGCATGATTGCTGTATGCTTGCTGCATGCTTGCTGCATGCTTGCTGCATGCTTGCTGCATGCTTGCTGCATGCTTGCTGCATGCTTGCTGCATGCTTGCTGCATGCCAAAATAAGATATGAAATGCATGCCAAAAAAAGATGATTCTGGCTGTGAATTTTCTGCGATAAGATGGTTCTACTTTTGATTATTATGGATATAAAATATATGCCAAAAGATGATTCTGGTTTTAAACTTTCTACGATGTGATGGTTATACTTATTGATTATTATGGATATGAAATTTATGCCTAAAGATGATTCTGACTAACAAAATTATGGGTTTCGGTGTATGGTAAATGAGTGTATGCCAAACGATTTTCTGCGAAAAGAGGTTTATGCTATCCGTTGCTATGCAAAATAAAATTATGACGTAAAAAGTTCTGCTATAAAGGGTGGACCCGTATCCCGCATAGGCGATTGCCTGTCTGACGAAGATTATGTTGTTCTCAAAGAATTTTGTCGGAGATTTACGCGAGCCGCTTTACAAAGGTGGGGGAAATCCAACCGATTCCTTGATAATTTCAGGAGAAAGTACGAGAATTGGTTGGGAGCAAATATTGATTGGCCGAGTTTTGTGCAAACTTTAGTTAATCAAGAACCAAGTGTTGATGAGATACCAAGAGCGCCCTCAGTCTCTCCAGAACCGTCGACATCAACGTCCATTGGAACAATGACGAAAAGATCCCGTAAACCATTCGAAGACCTGGGAAGTAAACAAAAAAAGAGAAGATCTGATGAACACACAGGCGAAGGTTCCAGTGAATTGGCATATGCAGCTGCAGCACGTTTAAAAGAAGAAGGGCATGGAGATATCGCCTCTGTCATCGAATACATGATGAAAAATCCTGAAGCAGCCGCTAAATTAAATGAAACGCTTAAGAAACCAGCGAAAACAATCATATTTACGCCAGAAAAGGCGCTTGGATTGCTTCTTTCGCTAAAACTCTCAAAGTGGCAATATATTACGTTGCGTGAGGCTGCCATTCGAGAAGGTGCTAAAGATATTTATCCATCTTACTATAAAGTGCAACAAACTAAGCTTGATTGCTACCCTCCGAAGCAATCAGTGACAGTTACTGATTCATCGGCTAGGATTACACTTCAAGCTTTACTTGATATCACGGTTACAAGAATCCTTCAAAGCCTTTCTAACGAAGAGCATAACAAGCAGTTGAAGCTGATATCCAAGTGGGGATTTGACGGTGCTTCTAACCAAAGCCGATACAAGCAGAAAATTGAGGGTGAGGAAGATGATTCAAGCATTTTCATGACCTCCTTGGTGCCACTAAAACTGACAGATGGAGACAACATTTTATGGACGAACCCAAAACCATGCTCAGTTTTGTATTGTCGTCCAGTTCAGTTTACTTTTGTAAAGGAGAGTGAAGCAGTTGTCCTTGGGCTGAAAAAACAAATGGATGAAGAAATTGAGGCCCTTATCCCCACAGAGTGCAATAATAATAATAGGGTGACTCATCAACTAATGATGACGATGATCGACGCTAAAGTCTGTACTTACCTTTCTGAAGCTAGATCAAATGCATCGTGCTACCTGTGCTTAGCAAAGCCTACAGAAATGAACCGCTTAGATGCTGTAACATCAAAAATTGTGTGTTCGGACCTGTATGAGTTTGGCTTGTCATCCCTACACGCCCGTATAAATTGTATGGAATGTCTGTTACACATTGCATACAAACTGGACTTCAAACGGTGGGCAGCGAGAAGTGATGAGCACAAAGAAATGCTACAGACAAGAAAGAAAATAATTCAAAATAAATTCAAAGATGAGCTCAATCTGTTGATTGATATAGTAAAACAAGGCTCGGGAACCACCAATGACGGGAATACTGCAAGAAAATTCTTTGAGTTTTCTAATAAAACCGCAGCTATAACCGGTTTGGATGAAGACCTCATCAAAAGATTTGCTGTAATTTTACAAGCAATTACATCTGGAGAGCAGATCGATATAATAAAATTTAGAGATTATGCTCGCAAAACAGCAGAAAAGTACGTATTACTATACGACTGGTTCTACATGTCGTCAACCGTTCATAAGTTACTAATCCATGGGGCTGACATAATCGAGAAAAATAATATTGTGCCGATGGGACTCTCTCGGAAGAAGCCTCAGAGTCTCGAAACAAAGATTTTAGGAGGTTTCGAGAACATCATTCGCGGAAAAGAAGCAGGCAGGATTCCAATCAAGACATTTTAAATATGCTTGTTGTTTCTTCGGACCCTTTGCTAAGTGCACAAAGGCCTAAGTTAGATGCCAAGAAAAAGCAGAGCTTTTTTGCTGAAACTCTCGACTTAATTCAATTTCAGGAAACTGAGTTCGAATTTTTGGATATATCCAATCTGGATGCTGACTCAGAATTGGAGTCTGACAACGAGAGTGATAAGGAAAATTTGTAAAAAAGATATATATGTACATATTTGTAAATTTGTATTTGAGTGTGTTTGGGTTTTTTTGTAATATTTAATGATATGTTTTATTTTTTTTATTTATTTTACTTTATTTTACGAAAGCTTAGTATTAATTCCTTAAATTAACTTATTTTGTATAAAATATAACTTCATAATGTTACTTCAATATAAATCTTTTTTTATTTAAATTAATATAAATGTGTCAAAAACAGCAATTTTTTTATTTTATTTTTCTTGTTTCGTGTGTTCTTAATATTTGGATTAATAACATATCGAACTTTTTAACTTAGACACTAAAAGGGATCGTTTTACATGTAAAAATAAATAAAAATATTTTGACGATTTTTTAAAAAAAAACGGCATTAAATTTTTCGTCCTATCGCCAACCAAAAAATCATAAATAATTAGCACTATGACCATCTCCAAGGATATTACGGTTAAACATGCCGTTTAGGAGATAATTCGATTTTTCATACTAGCTTCATACAAATTTTTCGTAAAAAAATTATATTTCCTTCGTTTTTGGGTAGAATTAACTCGGGTGTCATTTTTGTACATAGTAATGACTAATAGAAGCGATATCCGGCATAAAAACAAGCACTTGCAAATTGAAATCCCTAAGTCTATGAAAGCCGATTTTCAGCCCACCGTGTGCCGGCGGCACGGCCGCCGGCCATGCCGCCGGCCGTGCCGCCGCCGGGCATGTGTGGATGCGCCCCGGCCGGTCATTCCTTTTTATTTTCCTACTGCAATATTCTTCATGGGACTTCAAAACTGAAAATCAGATTTTGTATTCGCTTGCTGACATTACAAAACGATTTTAAATGAGAAGTCCAAGACAAACAGCTTCATTGTTTAATGGTTTTCAGATTTATTTCCAAAGTCGTATTTATAAGCTAAAAAAACTGTGTTCAGTATTCTAAACCGATGCTTTAGCATAATTCCCAACAGTTTATTGAGAGACAAATACAATGTATCTGAATCAACGTACGCGCAGACGCGAGACGTTTCCTCTTACGATTTTAGCATATAAACGTGTTTCCCACGTTTTGAAGTTTCTGTCGAATTGCACAGAATCTCGCACAACTCTTACTAAATGCTTTGTTTTAGTTTCAATATCTTTATTTCTGTTTGTTCGCCACCAGAGTGACAATTCGCCTAAGCGAAAAACTCTTTAAATAAAAACCGACCAAGTGTGAGACTCGGACTCGCGCGTCAAGGATTCCGTATAAGTTTGAATTTTTCACATATTTATAGGACCGCAGACCTGAGTATATAAGTAGTCTGATTTTTAAGTCGATACTTCCACGTATTCTCGAGTTAAAGGGATTTGAAACAGACAGACAGACAGACAGACGGACAACAAAAACTGTCTACAATTTTTTTTTGTGAAAACGTTGATGAAAATATCTCGTTCTAGTGTGGGAATATGTCAATTATTGTTCTTTTAAAGCATTTACAGTAATTTTTTCGCACAGTTAGGTAAACCAAAGTATTGTTTTATCAATATTTTTTTGGCAAATTTCTTAAAACTCCATACATAGCTAGACAAAAATTTCTAGTTACAATCAGTTTTATGTAGGCCATGTTTTGCAATTTCGAGCAAGAGTTAAACTGACTTAAAATAACACGATTTACCAACTACATGCTTTCCATGGCTTTCCTTATCAAATACAACACAATTGCATGGTGCAACCTGCATGCTAGACAAACCTCCGATGTTTTACATAATTATTTGGCATTCAGGCTGGCAGGCACCACCGGGTGTCAAAACAATGTCGCAGGAAGCGCGCGCCATCACAAACAAACAGACACGCTGACACACAGACACGAATTTCTTGGTTTCGGTCTTCGTGAAGGAATGCACCTGTTTATTTCACAAAACGTTAGGAAATTCGCGCTAACTTATAATGTATTGTATGAATACATTACAATACGTTAGCAACAGGAAAATAAAGATGAATAGTTTATCTGTTTGAGAGGTTTCCTTCTCAGATCGCGGGGAAAGTGTGTCAGAAATCAGGTGTTCTCGCTTGGAGACTAATATACACTAACTGTTACTAATTAGTGTTGTTCACACTGTAGTGTTGCTCTGCTATGGGTCGGCTAGGGGCCGTTTACTTTTACATACGAACGATTAGCGCAGTGGCTAAGTAATGGGCTGCTGTGCTGCGTGTTACGGCTTCGATTCGCCTGGAAATTGTTTTTTGTAAACGCTCCCTCAATGCAAAGGAAGTTCCTAATGTAGGTCCAAGTTTGAAAAGAAAGGTTCGTTTTGAAACTGAAAAAATATTGGTTATATTTTCAACCATCGATTTCAGACGTCTCGATACGACTCTACAGTTATCCAAATATCTGTAGAATTTATACGGAATAGGATTGTACCTTGTTTTCGACCGGAGAAGTAGGTACTAATACAGTACCTATTCTGCCGCAAAGTACCGTTGCTTTGTTTCCGTTTGAAGGGCTTGGTGCAAGCTTTGTCTCTGTTATAGTAACGCCAAATATTTGCTCTACTCTGGTCCTTATTTAAAGACTAGTTTACCATCGTCGGATTATCATAATTAAAACATTAAAGGTTATTATTACATTTAACCTTTCAATGACCAAGCGACAGCTGGCTGTCGGGCTGCTATTGTGTCTCGAACCACGTGTGTTTAAAGGTTTAAATTACATTCATAATATAAAATTGCAACACCCAAATATCATTTACTTATCATAACTTCAGTACGTCACTTCCTCTCACCGCAAACCGTAGACAATCATCATAGGTTACAGTTCCGATATCTATGGGAAAGAGTGGCGGCAAACCGCGGCTGATAAGAGATAGCAACAATGTATGATGTGTGATAGGTATGTTGATAGTAGCCGCGACATCGACCGACAGAGTGGCAGCTATCGCGGATTCGTACAAAGTCGCTGATGACAAAGTAGCCTAGTCCTTTTTCGGAGTTTGATCTTACTCGGTAAAATACTTTGTCAAAATAGGATCCGTGGTTTAGTCGTGAGAGCGTAATAGAAAGACAGACTTAGTTTTGCATCATTAATAAGGATTAAAGGATTGGAAGACAAACTAACAACTCGGCGCCAACCATCGGGTTGTAGGATAGGCTCGTAGAAGTTATCTATCATAAAATATATCCTATCTCTCCTAAGACAAAACTGAAATGCATCGATTACTTTTTGAGCTTTCTTGATTAACTTTGATTTGGTTTTCCGCTATTGACAGTTAGCCTTTTGCAGTTGCTGTACAAATATTTATGCAGCAATACGCGCAAGAAACTGCTTACGAATAGCTGTAATTATGCTTGTTGCTGTCTTGTCCTCGATGATGAAAGTATACAAGTGTAAAGGTTGATATTACTTTATCCTTGAGAAAATTTATCACTACGCTTAATTTTGAGGCAACATCTTCGTTTCTGCAGTGATGCCAGCATTTCAAGCCGAAACTAACGAATTCTACCAATCAAACTTGAATCTAATGCTTTATCAATAAAGTTCAAAATCTGTTTAAGAAACTTGGCAGATTGTAGCTAAACATTGATTGTATTGATAATGGTTTTAGGTAGCTACTATATTTTGTCTCTACATCACCCTAAGTAAGAGTAGCCGAAAATGTCTACGGCATTAAGTGTTTGTACATAAAGTTTACGACATTTTAGGACCCATTAATTTTAACAAATTCTATTCCGTCGTGCAAGGCAATCTGGGCTTCTCCCAGTTGTAATCGCCCCTTTGTGCCTATCGGCCTAGTTCTGTTCTGCCTCCTGCATGTTATAGAGGAAAGTGGAAAACATATTTTTTCTTACTGCTCCGCTGTACTTTTCTGTTTAATTTCGATGCAAGACAGTTGAATCGTTTCTCCGGGACTCGTCGAGCTTCATTGCTCGGCGCTTTTCTGGCGGACTCCACTGTTGATCCTGGCTTTCAGGAGTTGCAGTGGTTGGGAATTTTGTGGTGGGATTGTACATAAAGTTTAATAATACTCACCACCATGGCATGTCCGTGCGATGCATGCGCGCAAGGGTCGTCGTGCATGTCATGGCCCATGTCGTGCCCTTCGTGCGCGCTGCCGTGCGCTGAGTGCATGCTGTGGTCCATGTGATCCATTTCCAGCGATTATCTGGAATTAAGACAATAATCGAGTAATTAATAACATATGTATAGAAATAAAAGGAATTTGTCTTTCGAGAAATAGGAGTTAAAAAAGAATACGTAGATAAGCTTTATTCGAAATATGACATAAAACATTTGATTTCCTTTGTTATTGTTGTAACGATACCGTTACGATGATTTATTTATCCATATTAATTGATATTAAGATAGAGAGAGATATATACGTAACAAGTAAACCAGTCACAACATTGATACCTCTGTTACAATAAAATCTTCATTGAATATTTGAACCATCACAGCGGAGTTTAGGGACGTACATTTAATCAGCTCCATGTTTGTATGAAAACTAAACAGAAAGCTGAAGGGCGCGTACAAGTTTAATTTCTCATTCTTACGACGCTGAACGCGGCTGATACAAGCCGAATTATAATTAACTATAGCTGTCTACCCGCGGTTTCACCCGCGTTATATCAGATTTTTGGTTACTAAGAAAAGAAGATAGAAAGTATTCTATGTCCGTCCCCTAGTCCTAAAGCTACCTTTCCACCAATTTTCAGCCAAATCGGTTCTTCCGTTCTTGAGTTATAAAATGTGTAACTAACACGACTTTCTTTTATATATCGATGCCTTAGCTCACAATTGCACTAACTACAAAATTTAGAATTTTGAGGAGAGAGCTTTAAAGTTTTTTAAAGTTTAGACATGAACAGTTTGAAAACAAAGAAAAAAAATGAAACAAATTTGCATCTATTAATAAGACTAGTCCTTTAAGTCCATCATATTTCAATATTGTAATATTAATATATACGTAAGTTTGTCAAAATTGCTAAATAAATATATAACCCACCATTTAATACATTTGTGCACTAAGATTGATAATGTTGACAGGCATTCGGTGAAAAATTCAAAAATTATTAACAGCATTGCCAGGCTGTTTCGAGGTCCAAGAAGAAGGATAATAATATGTATTAGTATTGCATTAAATAGACAAAATAATAAACCAGTGAACCATGAAAAATAAACTTTATAAATATATTTTTTTATAAAATACAAACAGTTTGTATTAACCGACTTGATGTATGTTGTTTTTTCTTTTTCTTTAAAATGTGGATCGGTCAAATCATACTTAAAAAAAAATAGGTGCGGGATTCTTTCTTCAGCAGCAGCTACCTATGTAGTTTTCAGCCATTAAACCATAGGTTTGCTTATTTTTTGTATTTTTTAGTTGTATTGGACTTCAAGTAAAAGTACTTAACACATTTGTACATTCAAATTTCTGTACTATCAACACTTAATACACACCTAAAGCACTGCTAACAAGTATCAACAGATATTGCAAATGTATTTAGTATGTTTGTGTTCTGAAACTTTCTCCAGTTGATAAACTTAAAATCAGTTAAAGTATATCTGGATTGGATTTACAAAAAATAAAGGTCGTTAGTATAATACAACATTCATTAAAACATAGTTAATACAACTGTTACCTACGTTTTTGGTAGAACGAGACGGAATAACAGTATTTTGATGCGCGCAAACGAAAGAGCACGAGATTTAGTGTATTTGGCACTAAAAAAGTGAAAATCGAAAATTTTGTAGTTAGTGCAATTGTGAACTAAGGCATCGATATATAGAGTTATAAATGTCATCAAAAACGCTCAGCTAAACTGCTAATAGATCTGTATATGTTGGGTAGTCTCTTAAAGAAGGAAGCCATATTTCTGCCGCCGCGCGTTGTGCTGCCAAAACTGGTAACTGAAATAACCACGAGTAACCTAACCTTCATATTTTTGGTAGTTTTAGTTACCAAGTCTAAGGATTATAAGTAGTGCAGGAAACCAGTAGTTTTGGTTCAACAACTAAATAAATATGCAATTATATTATTAGCATTGCCTCGTTTGGTACCGTTTTTCAGCAGAACTGAATTATTTAACATGTCTCAGAAGCATGTTTAATATTTAAGCAAACAATTTTCAGGTGTGGTAGTTTATTGTCATAGCGGGCTTATATGTTGCGGTGTAATAATTACGGTGAATAAACTAAATATTATGTTGTATCGAATTAGAGCAATTCTTTTCCATTTAACCTTTCAACGACCATGTGACAGCGGGCTGTCGCGCTGCTATTGTCTTTCGATTGTGTCTTGAATCACGTGTGTTCGAAGGTTTAAATTGTTCCTGTAAAACGCTTTTTTCCGCCTTGAGCTCAGAGCTAAAGAAACCCGTTAGGCTAAGTATTGGGGTTTGAAGGTCTTGGGAACACAGTGTAAAGTTCCTTATCCTCCGTTAAAAAGAGTAGATCTCCGACCAGATGGTTGTTGTGCCAGTTGTAGTTTACATGTTCGGCGATAGATGTCGCCACAGGGTACATATATAAAGCATTCCGGTCTATTCATTTATGGAGTTAATTATTAAGGTAGATTAACATATAGGAGGCAACCCATCCGTAACAATGCCTGCCTAGACATCCCTTTTTAATAGGGGATTCTACGATTACACGGGTTTCCTCAAATAATTTCTGCATCATTAGTTTTCTCACACGATTTCATACGTTTAACACCTAGAGCAGTTCGGGAAAATCGGAAAACGGAAACTATCGTGGATTTTCCGATGTCTGTAGGTCATACTAGTCGTTAGAGGTAAAAGTATGTAGTTATGAAGTATGATAGCTAACAATACATACGTGGCACAGTGCGGGCATCGCGCAAGTGTGGCTTGACGTCACAGTCATTACTCTCATCACAATACCACATCAAATAAATAACACTCATTATGTGATTATTGGAGGAAACTCACCTTTTTCTAACTTTGACACTGATTCTTTTGTTCACAAATTCAACTAAAATTAAGTTAAGTGTATTTTCCTCGTTTCATTTCATTAAGAAAAGGAGATACATGTTAGTTTAGCCCAGTCAAATTAGCCAGCTCCTGAAGTAAATCGACGTGATTTTAGTGGCCATATTTTAATCGCGTCTAAATTATCTACGGTGTGTCGTAATTTAACAGGACTAGATTAATATTTATCTTCTGTACTTTTATTTATGAAATGTAAAAAAAAAGATGCATTGAACTTTAATAAATTTAGGTAAGTTTGTGAACAAGAGAATCATTAAGACTAAGTTGGCGTGTAATGACTATTTTCTACTAAGAGTTTTTCACTTAAGTAAGACTGTAGTAACTTAAGTAGTAATGAAGACGACTTGATGTCTTAAGAAGAATTTCAAATTATATGTTGGAGGAAGATATTTATTTATGTATTATCAACTATTAATATTCGTGGTCTGCGCATGATTTGACGTTTCATCACGTCGGGGTCACCCGTTTCGAGGTATGTGGAACAGAGTATAAAGTCCCTCATCCTCCATTGAAAAGGGAGGTTCCTCCGACCAGACGGGTGTTGAGGGTGGGCTACTGCCCATATCAATCAATCAACACCATAAGCTGATATTTGAACAAACAAATACAATAAAGTGCAAAACTTTATTAAGTCATATTAGTTTAGATTTATGTTAATGTCAGAATACAGAAAACATGGAACAATAGAAAATTGTGGTAAAAAATTAGTCGTACTTTAACTGGACAGAAACATAATCAAATGTGTGATATATTTCCGTCAAGACTCCAAGGCTATCCAAACAAACTAGTATTACGCCTTTTGCATCGAGGGGTTCCCCCAGCAGTTTCGCTGCCAGCCCTTAAAATGGGCTGGTCAAGAATGTTTACATTCAGTTAACTAACTACCTAAACAATTAGAGTATAGTTCAGTAGCCCAATTCACGTAATCAAAACCGTAGCGATATCGTAGCGACTAAGTCGTTAAGACCATTTTCGTATTCACATCCGTCAACGATTGAATGACGATTTAATTAGCTGAATACGCATCAACGACACTTCGATCAGTTCGATCGAGCGACTTTAAAATCGGTGTCGTGCTAACTCGATTGACGGATGTAAATACGAAAATGGTCTTAACGACTTAGTCGCTACGATATAGCTACAGTTTTGATTACGTGAATTGGGCTACAGGTCCTCTCTCCTCTTTGCAGGACGCCTATCAACCGGGGTTTTCAACCCTCACCCCGATTTTTGTGCACCAACGATAATGTAACCATATCACAAAAGTTTTCTTCAATCTCTACTGCATGTTACAGCAGTTTACAGTAACAGAGGAAAGTGTCTAACTTAGTGACATATTACTGTGGTATATTTAACAATTCAAAGAGCCTCATGTAAAACAGGCGAGTTCGTGTGAAACCACAATGTTTGGCGTTTGGGCCGGCTTTGTTATCTAAACCAAAAACCAACATTTTCGACGTGACTTGATTGTATGTCAGTTTTACTTGAAAGTCCGCTCAATTCGCATACGATTGTGTGAATTCCATTGTATTTTGGTTATAATTATAATATGTTTTTCCTTAGTTTTGTATGTATCAGGAATTTTTCGATTTCTGTATCTGTATCTTTCGTATCAGTGATTGCAATGTATCCATCTACTCACTTAATATGAAAAGTTCGTCACATATTCCCACCAGTTTTAATCTAAACGGCCCTGTTGGTTTTTTGGTCAGTAGTAATGTAACAGATTTTAATTTTTAGAAAATTGGCAGTAACAACTCGCAGTTTAGAAGTAAGAGGTGTGACACCGTATTTCGGAAAACCAGTAAAACCTGTGATTGTTGCATTTTCAGGCTGTTGTTAGTAGAAGTTATATCGTTGGTATTCGGTACGGGCAGGCTTCGAACCGTGAAAGTCTTACACTTATTTAGTTTTATCGAGGGATATCCTACCATTGACTGGGTTGCTGATAAGCAGCCGTCATTAGTATGTGACTAGTATTCAATAGTATCTAGGTAGTTAGACTGGAATCCGATCCTATAAAGTCGGAAAAAGGTTAGGCAAATAAAGGCTAGACTAGTTCCAAACTTCCTTATCAATAAGAATAAGAATATTTATTTGCACAAAACATGGAACTTAGTGTAGTTAAACTTAGTTTGTAGATAAACGGAAAAATGGTGACATTTTCGATATCCCATGAATAACTTAAGTTGTTATTCGTAGTGTCGTAGCAAGGCCAGTTGGTATTCTTTCACTGATAATTCAAATATTTGGGTTATCAGTTATATAGTAATTCGTGTGTGAGCACATCATGCAAGCTAAACCACGTCTTATCGCGTTCGATAGTCGTTTGTTATCGGGTGCTATGTGTATGTAAACGATATATCGACTGCCGCAACGAACAGTATCGAATCTGCAAAATCTTAAAAAAAAGGTTTTACTACCAATTGTTACAGTAAATAGGATACTTTTAAGTACATTTCTTTTTTTTTCGAAAAACGTACAATTTGACCTATTTTTGAATTGAACAATATCGATACTTCAGCTATTGAGCAAAGAACAGAATCGTACGTGGTAGTTACGATACTGTTCCACGCAGCGACAAGCGCGCGCTGTGCGAAACTGCCAGATTCGTCAGTGTTCTCCGCGATTTAAGGAAAGGAGGACGCGTGGTTAACTAGTAAAACTATCGAAACTGGTATATTCGATAGTATTATAGGTTTATGTGTTTCCGACAGATATTGTAAGTGGCTGTTTCGATAGTATTCGTGTACAAATTTTGTTTAATAACTATCGAAAGTGGTTAATTCAATAGTATTCTAGGTATATGTGTTTCCTACAAATATTGTAAGTAACTGATTCGATAGTATTTGTGTTCATTATCAGTTAGCGAAAGATCGAGAATAGCTCTTTTGGTAGTTTAGTTCCAAAATAAGTATGTAATGGATCCTACCGTTACAAGTTTAACACAGTATACTTGTTTAATTTGCAGATTCGATAATAGACAGGTGTAAAACTATAACACCATTACTAAGACTTTGCTGTAGATCTGTCACCAGACTGTATTTCATGAACCGTGATAGTTAGACAATTGACATGGTCACAGATGATGTATTTAGAAAGGAATGAATATTTAAGGGACATACAACAGACGTGTTTTTTTTTGCTATTGTATTTTTGCACATGGCTGGTTTTTTATTTACTCGTTTATTTTGATTTCGTTTTCTAAGTTGGAAAATATAATTATGTTTTCTTTTGTTATAGTAGTATCCCTTGTACATTACAATTACTATACCCAAGAGGAATAGAGAATTTTAAATAAAACTTATGATGATATTTTCGGTGACAGTCTGGCAGACGACTCCAATAATGTGATACTTGGCAGTGTGTGACTTCAGTCACACCAATGCCATCACCCTTCTCAGGACAAGAATTCGCCTTCACACCCTCACCAACTATAGACTCTGGGGGCCTACCACAAGCCCTTATAACAGTATTACTTTGATATTACTTTCAGTGGGAAAGAGACGGCGCTAGACAACGTGTCTAACGCTGTCACTTGCACAACAGGAATAAAACAATCTTACTTTAAAGGTCATGGTAAGGGGGCTGAACACACCACATAACATTAAGTAAGCCAATACCATCGCTTTCTAAAGGACACTTCCTTTTGATTAACCTGTCGCCACCTGTTATTGAAGACTTTACTAACAATTACTGTAACTTAAGAACAATAAATGCCGTCACTGCCCTTGGGACAAGACCGTCCGATTGAAATATCTCCATTGATTACAGGGTCTTGAACCCTGTCGAGACTGTTAGTGAAAAAAGTACTACAATTTCGCCTTCGAACAGAGAATATTGTGTCAATGAATCACGGATCCCTGTAACTGAAAACACTGAAAACATCCCAACAATGGACTGATGTTCGTAGGAAATTGGAAACAAATTCTGGCAAACAATATATTTCTAAAAAAGGGAAGACCATACCAGCATAAACCACCATGTCCTCAGACCTGTTAGCTGAAATGCACCAACTATTTCACGAAAGACATTTGAATAACTATTATTGAAGAATTTAAAAAAATATCGAATCACACTAAACAATAGGAGTATATAAATAAGTTTACTAAACAAATTGAAAAAAAAAGAGAATGAAGGTCTATCTAGGCGAAAATTTATTACAAAAATTTACTTACCTTTACCTACAATTTTTTTAATAAGACTAAAAATTAATTAAAAATTGCCATGTTGCTCTAATTACTGGTATCATTTATACTAATTATATATAATAATATACATAATATATAATTATATAATAATATTATAAAGCGGAAGAGTTTGTTTGTTTAAACGCGCAAATCTCAGGAATCACTGATCCGATTTGAAAAAATATTTTTTCTTGGATAGTCCATTTATAGAGGAAGGTTTTAGGCTATTTAACATCACGGTACGACCTACGGGACTGCGACCTGCGGGTGAAACCGCGGGGGACAGCTAGTTTGAAATAAAATTAGTAAGAGCAAGACTCATCTGATCTTATAGCAAATAAGTAGCTAAAAATTATAATGACAATGGTGGTTGATGGTGGTTGATGGTTTCTTTTATCTGAACTTAGTTTTAAAACAAATAAAATTTTATATTGATTACAAAAATGTTGTTTGGTTATAATACATATTATTTCTTTTCCAAAACACAACTATTCAATCTATCGAACTATTTAAAAACAGTATCGAAACTGTTTTATTTTCTATTTTTTAAATAAATTTATCAAATAATAGTATCGTAATTGGTAGATTCGATATTAAGTAAAATTTTATCAACCTTGAACACTATCGAATCTACCACTTTCGATAAAATTCTAGCTTATTCTTACGGGGTAAACAATTGAAACTGAAATATCTATAAAAATGAGTAAAATAATTATTATTGTGCTTATATTAAAAAGAAGCACATAAAATTACCTATAATATTGGGGTATAACTTTTGCTATATCATTTAAAAATATTATTCTAAGTCCAAATATAACTTTAAACCTCTCTACTGTAAAGTACGTGTTTTGCAGTTTCGATACTGTTCGTTGCGGCAGTCGATATATTTATAAATAATTGAATAACCACGAGCAGAGGACACTGCTCACCTAAATAAATCTGTTTTCCCTATAAAAGTGCATTTAATTGTCTACAATCTAAAGATATCGAACAACTCTGATTCAATACTAGCTGTCCCGCGGTTTCCGTCGCGACATGACAGGTTTTTGGTCACTGCTTCGCTCCCATGGATTATATCGTGATGTTAAAAATAAGTAACAGCCGCTTTGTTAATTCAATTATTGCGTTAGTTGCCTATGTTTGAATTGCTCAATTTAATTTATATTGCGTCTGCTATCGAGTTGTCATTGTCAATAACTTAACACTTCGCAAAACAAAAGAGGTTGACTAACTGTTTTTCTTCAATTTCTACATTTTTGCACAGTTCTTTTGTTTCAAAACAAAAACTTGTCTTATTTCCATAGTGTGGAACAAATTATTGTTTTTAAATAAACCAGCTGTGCCTACATTAGGTGTGAATCACAGAGCAAGTATTTTATTACAATTAAGTAGAAGAAGATGAATAGTTCCCGTGGTTCAGTGACTCATGGGATCTAAGACAAAGATACACTTTACCGTACGGGTTATACATTTTATCATTTCTTCATCAACATTTCATTCATGTTGAATGTCACCAATAATCGCTGTTACTCAGGCTAACCAGAGTGTATCTCATCTTAAGTCATGTCAGCTGTAACTATTAACTATGTATTTCAGGTACCACCGAATATTTTGACGACAGGTTATAACGCAGTGACGGAGTGAGAAGCTGCTACGCTGCGTGAGTGAGTTCTATTCCCGTCCGAATTAAATTTGCATGGTCCAGAGGTCCAAAATTGTTGATATTCTAAGGATTCACGTTTCTAAATATACCACACGATATAGGTGAAATGTTTAAAAACATTTCCTTAGGTTTAAAACGCTCTCATTTTCTCATTGTTACTTCTCCGGTAGCCAAATCAGCTAAACCAAGTTTTATATATATACGAGTATATCTATCTAGTCAGTGCCTAAATATTTGTTATCAAAAAGCAATGAAGAGTTATCATCTAGCACTGATGCAAAGTAACGCCGATAGATGAACCTTGAGGGAACCCACTACACCAGATAACATAAGTATTACAAAACTGATTGTGTGGCCGCAGGGACCTGCCTTGTAAGAAATTTGAAGATATAATATCTTAACACTATATTTCGCTTTAAATAGAAATACTGATAATGTTGCAGTACCAAGTAGGTACTGAAACATTCTAGGTCAATAAATAAAATGACTTATTGTCACACTGCAGGGCGAAGACCTCCCTTTCTTCCTTCCAACGCTCTCTATCCTGGGCCAATGTAAGCCTATCCTGCCTCGGAGCATCTAGCTTGTCCCACCATCTTTGCCAGGCTCTGTCACGATGTCGTTGAACGCCTACTGGGATCCACATTGCGGTTGATTTAGCCTATGAATCGTCCGACATGCGGCAAACATGGCTGGCCCAGTCCCACTTAAGCATGGCTGCGTTTTTAAAGCAAGTAATTAGCTTTGTCAAAACCTTTTAGTAAAGTAATTGAATTAAAATGAGAAAATTTACGAAAATTGCCTGATCAGAATTATGACATTCAACTACTTTATCATTTAAAGTAGTCAGTTATGAGTCTGAGAAACAAAGTCTACAATTACATTTCTTGGCTCTATTTACTCGCATACTTTGACCAGCAAAATTATAGCTTCTAACCACTATGCAATTTAATGAACAGTGCCTGCAATAATGTGCATACACTAAGTAATAATTTTCTCGTTTATTCGAGACGTAGGTTTGCGCTCTAAGATCTACGGTTGCGCAAGAGTGGCTTTCACTGGCGCAGGGCTGCGCGGGCACAGGTTGCGCAAACCATCGCCTTGACTCCGATAGATTACGGCGTACTTCCCAGATTTTCATCTGTTCTTTACTTAAATCAAGATAAGCTCGTTGTAAACTTGGTTAATTTGTCGGAAGGTGGCAGGCTCTATAGGGTCATATTAGTGTAAGATACTTAAACATGTGCTCATGATAACAAACAATTTTTATTATGGGAGCAAAGTCGAAATCGCGAAATAATATCAGCTTATGTTTGTCAACTAGGACTATAAAGGGTTATTTTGCCGTGTCTGTCTGTCCACTGCTTACTTCAGTTACTCCTTTTCATTGTCATGCGGGTGCGGGTGCGGGTGCGAGCCAGGCGGCCATGCTCGGCGGCACGCATGTGTGTCTGGCCCGTACCCTCAGACACATGAACGCCTTTTAATTGTCACGCCCTTAGTAAAAATTATGGTTAAAAGCCTGCTATGTTTTGCCATGAATACCATGACAAACTATACTTATTATCGGGAATCGTTTTGTCAAAATTTAGACTACTCGCAGTGCGCTTACAACGTCTTCATGTATTTTTACATTGTAGTGTTATTGACTACACCGTGTTACTGTTTAACAAATTGTTGTTTTTCTTCGTTTCCAATTAATTAAACAACGATAATATTCACAGGCACAAGGCACAAGGCACAAATTCAGTTCATTTTTAAAAAGAATTATTTGTATTAGCTACCTAACGACCTAGTTATTATTTTTTTACAAATGGTTGCAGAACGGTAACGAATGCGATGATAAGCAAAGTGAAATGTTCGTATTTGTGAAATAACTGATAACTTAGTTATTTATTTGTTACAACAATGCTGGAATTTGTTGTGAAATACATTCCACTTGTAACTAAGCATTGTAAACCCATTCAATTATTTTTAATGAATTTGTAATATACTAATAAAAACTATTTTTCATGGATATTATAATATTTTTTTTAATTAAATGTAATTTTTAGCTTATTTATTTTGCTTCTAATAATATGTAGAACACAGCGTATATTGTTTTAAGAAAATTATAAAAAACATAATCATACAATATAAATACATATTTGTTGTTTAAACTTATTTTTTGTGCAAACTAGCGGCTGAGTGAAAGAAACGATAATCTATCCTAAATATTGTGCCTTAAAACGCAAAAACTTAAACTATCTATAGAACCGTTGATTATTTAGTATATTGTAATCTAATTTTGTTCCAAACACAAATACACCCAAGTATATCTGCCCCCCTAGACAAGTGGCATTGTAGAATAGATAGCGAAACGAAAACGATTGTCAAATGTATGGAGATGTCAAATTGTTTAGCGAAAGCTTATGTCAATTCAATACATTTGACAATCTATTAGTTTTCGTTATCTATTCTACAATGCCACTTGGCTCAGTCCCGTGAAGGTAATCAATACCGGCAGAGGTGCAGAGTACACTGTGCCAGCACACTGTGCCTAGCGTGTACTAGACACAGTGTACACAACTGCCGGGTAGTTAATAGTTCGATGTTATCTTGTCTCGGCGGAGTTAAAACAATCAGTGTGGCCAGTCTGAGGCGCGGGCGCACTTACCAGACCTTACAGTTTTATACTTTTATAAGATAGGTACTTGTATGTGCTCATGCTCACACAATGTTCATAGTTTTTTCTGCTTATTATCGTGTAGTTATTTTTTCTAGGATCTTTGGACGTCCCTCTGAAAGGCTTGGTTTCCACAATAAGGGCTCTTACAAATTAGGCGTTTCATCACAGATTACTAAATAGTTAGGTACTACGTAAGTTTGATGTCATACGGCTGCAGCGCCGCCGCGCCGCAGCGGTACGTTTACCGTACGGCGCACGTACGTTTGTTAGATTTCATCCAAAACTTGCCGCGCGGCACTAAAAACAAACTAGTCTATAATGGTATAATAATCTGACTGACTAACTGTTGATATTTCAACGTACAGCCTAAACTTGCTGGTCGACCTAGAGACCCCTGGGGTTTAAAGTGGATGGAAGTTTGACATAAACGCGAGCGAAAGCTAATACCTAATAGGTATAATAAAATGACCTATTTAAGACAAAATTCACCTCTGTGAGTGCGGCCGCACCCTCCCGGATGCATGCAATTGTTTCGCTCGCGAATATTCTCGCTGCGAGTACGTTCGCGAGTAATGGGCCATAAGATAGCCGATAAGAGGCTCGAGTGGGCCGTTAGAGGTTTGTTGCACCTCCGTACATGGTGGACAAAGAGACACTGATGAAGTAATGGAAAAATTGTCGTAGTTAAAGGTGCTGGTTGTTAGTATTGAGACCTGTTAGTTCTCGCAATGGGAATAATCTTTCTGGGCTATCACCAGCTTGTTTGCTATTATGCCTGCTGTAGCATACACGATCATAACGAACATACAAACAGACACACACACAACCATACAACTACACACACTGTCAGACATCTGTCGTCTCGTGCCTACACTCTCACGCAGAGTGCGGGGTGGGGGAGGCAGTCTGTCTGTCTGTCAGTCTGCTACCCGCCGCCGCGGAGTGAAGACGTGTTCGAGTGAGGTTACTGAGCCGATACATAAACTCAACAAAAGGTCCATTATTTTATTACACATAGCTACTTCATTATAACGCTTAGAGGCTACTACACCTGTTCTTCACAAAGAACACGTGTTCTATATATGAAGAGTAGGCAACCGGTAAGAAAACACCCTGCAAGGTCCATGTCTCTGGGATCAGCTGTTTGGGCTGTGCGTTGATATATCAACAGTCATTCAATGTGCAATTATTATAATCGTCTTTTCCTACTAGAATATATTTATATTTAATCATTCTGTGGACTTTATCAAGATTTACAGATAATTACATAATTATTGTAACGTCATTCCTAATTATCTCTTAAATAGTCTGTTATCGATGAGTACGTCCATTGGTACAAAATTAAATACGACATAATATTGTGTTTATGTACATGACCTACGTTGAACAGTACATACAATATATTATCCACCATAACGTTATGACTGATCCGCAAAACTTTACATAGTATAGATTAGTTTCTCATTTAGAAACTTAGCAGCTTCGAAAGTTTGATAGATCGTTAACAGTTGTTTAGGATACTCTGAAGCCCGAAAATCAAGCAGCTAGTCTTTCCATGACATAGCTTGTTGCTAGATACTGGTTGCTTCGATAGGTGTTACAGCAAAACACTGCAACACATTGCTATTCCTCTGAAAGGTGACTCCAACATAGTTCGGAAAAGGTTGTGGATATTTGATAGTGAGGTCAACAGTGGTGCCGATTCTCTTGTGCACAACTTAACGTAAATTTAAGTTAGGTGCATCTTTCTCTTTCCATTTCTTAAAGAAAAGGACAGAAAATACATTTTAGTTTAATCCTGTCAAATTAGACAGCGCCTCATGACAATTGACGTATATTTAGACGCCATGTTTTTAAATTGCGTCTAAATTATCTATGGAGTGTCTAAATTTGACAGGACTTAACTAATATTTGATCTTCTGTCCTTTTCTTAATTAAACGGAAAGAGAAAGATGCACTTAACTTAAATTTACGTTAGTTTGTGCACAAGAGAATCGGCACCATTGTTGCTATATACCTTTCGACGACCAAGCGAAGCTAACTTCACCCAAATTTACCGAGGGAGATCGCTACAAAATGGACTCAGCTCAATTGTTTAATGCAGTAGACGATAAATATGCCATTTTATGGAGGCCATACACGCTAGGTTTTGCATGATGGTTATAACTGTGCATGCAAAATCGACAAGCATAACCGAGTTTACATGCACCGATAACTGTACAGTTTAATCACATACACGCTAGGGCTTGCCTGTCGGTTATGCATGCACGGCTAAAACCATCATGCAAAACCTAGCGTGTATGGCCTCCATTAGAATGTATAGTTTCCTCCTCCTGACACGTGCAGGTGTAGTGGTGTGGTGAGTCAAGCACGTGTCGCCACCGACATAATGTGCGAGGTGCCACAATCACTGCCTTTCTGTGTTCTGTAAATAATGTATTTTGCATTCATCTGCTATAATGAGCAGTTTGGTGGATTTTCTCCAGAAAAGTGTGTTTGAAGAGATCGTTTGTTTAGTTTTGGTTGAACGCGCTAATCTCAGGAATTGCTGGTTCGAATTGGAAAAATATTTTAGTGTTGGATAGCCCGTTTATCGGAGAAGATTACAGGCTTAAAAACATCACGCTGCAACTAAGAGAGCGGAGTATCAAACAAGGTGCCGGCTTAATCAAAGAGCTAACTTATTCATTAGCATCTTTTATATATTTTACTTAGAAACAAAAAAGAAGCTCAGCCTTTTTTATGAAAAGATAAAATAAAAGATAAAAATTATTGATGTGGTTTTCCAACTTGTTATGCTACTATGCACATGTATGAGATGATATTTTTATCCAGTAACAAGCTTTCGTCTGCGGCTTCGCTCACGTGGATTACAAATTTCTTCTACTCTTACGGATACTTCCTCTTCAGAAATAATACACCCTCCAAGTATCATGTGTCTAAAGCCAATATTTTAAGCTTGGCATTGATATTTCAACTATTTTCAACAGTCAGTCATTTTACCATTTTCTATATATATATTAAAAAGATTACCGATCGCAAAATTAAACTTAGTCCGACCACTACCGAGGCAGCGAAGCACAACAATCTGACTTCAACCATAACTAGTAAGTTTAGAGTACCGCTGCGCTTGCGCATCTCCGCTCAAGGTGATCCACGTTAGGTATGCGGTACTTACATCACAGAACCACCTTGAAGTAAAAAAAAACCATAATATTTATACTGAGTATGATGTTTTGTGACCAAGAGACTTTAATTTATTTGAGTGTCGTTTTTCGTTAACGACAAGTAAAGTAAGTAAATTATGTAAATATACCATTAAAAACCAAGATAAGGACGGCTTTTAGTATGTCTGTCACCGTTAAATGTCACAAAAAAAATTAAGCCGTATTCTCTTTTTTTATATAAGTAAAAGGTAGAGCCACATTGTTTTAGATATTTTTAGCACCGGTCAGTATAGCCTTTCTGAATAAATAGGTTATCCAACACTAAAAGCTCTTTTTAGGGTCTGTAGTCAACTAGGAACCCTTATAGTTTCGCCATGTCTGTCTGTCTGTCCGTCCGTCCTCGCTTAATCTCTGTGACCGTTAGCACTAGAAAGCTGAAATTTGGTACCAATATCTATATCAATCACGCCGACAAAGTAGTAAAATAAAAATTGGAAAAAAATGTTTTATTAGGGTAGCCCCCCTATATGTAAAGAGGGAAGTGATTTTTTTTTTAAATTTCAACCCTGACGTGTGATATATTGTTAGATAGGTATTAAAAAATGAATAGGGGTTTACTAAAATCATTTTTTGATAATGTCAATAATTTCGGAAATAATCGCTCCTAAAGGAAAAATCAAAGCGTCCCCCCCCCCCCCTCTAACTTTTGAGCCGTAGGTTTAAAAAATATGAAAAAAATCTGGAAAGTAGAACTTTATAAGGACTTTCTAGGAAAATTATTTTGAACTTGATAGAAAGAACAGATTTTGTACAAAAAAGACAAAAAGGTTGTACAAAATAATTTCTGCGTACTTAGAATGTCAACGTAACAAAAGCCTTTTTTTAAACTTATAAGTGGGAACATTCTATTGTGACGGACGGGATACTACGGAACCCTACATTGAGCGTGGCCCGACACGCTCTTGGCCGGTTTTTTATATCTAATAGATATCTCAATCGATTATTTCAGGAAGTAGGTATAGTGGTTAGAGATTATAGTGTTTAACCAGACAAATTCTCAATTTTATTGTAAGTAACGCATAGAATTTTATTTAATTTAGTGCAGTCTCGTCATCTAGAGTTTTAAAAGTATTTTATTTTGCATGTAAAAAAAACATCGATTTATTCAAAGTAAGTTTTTTGAATAGCGAATAATATTAATTTGCGGTTACATTCATGTTTCTATGGATCGTGCAGAGTCAAGGATGCGCGGACGCATGACTGGATGAACTTTACGCGCACTGAATTTAATATCATCATCAACTTTACCATTATTGTTATGAGACTATTATTGTAAGTGCTAGACTAGAAAATTGATATGATTTTGGTTAAAAATGTCACAAAAATAACATTTATTTTCATGTCATTTTTACAATGGTGTTGCCGGTGTTGGTAGGTTGAATACCTATTTAATAAGTGTTGCTTCTATTCACTGTGTGAATTGGCAATTTGTGAAATAAACAACATGATTATGTAGGTAGCGTCTGTTCAGTATGATAATAGGAACCAGTCTGTGTAATGAAACAAAAACACCTTTGAAATAAAGTTTACTTACAAAGAAAAATATGGGAAATTAAATATTCAACTTTACCACATATTACATCATATTATTTACCCATAATTATTAACACAGCTTTTTCTATTAAAAGCTTTGAACTGTAACATTTGCCATAAAAGTTCTAAAGCTTAAGAGAGAACAGAGGTTATAAAATCATCAGTCCAAACTTGGATGGCGTTTTCCTGATACGGGGAGTGACACCGCGACCTTTCAACAAAAGGCGAATGTACCGCCTCTGTGCTATTTTAGTAGAAAGTTGAAACGTACGGTCTACATAGATTCTTGTCTGAAAATGTTTTAGTAATAAAAGGAAGAATTCTCACTCAACTTGGGATTATCAGGACGGATTAATGAACGGTCATTTTGTGCATGCTTGCTCATTTCCGAAATTCCGAGATATGTTTGCATAAAATCATGCTACATACGCTTATTTAAATATGCACTAAGTCACTCATTTTTTATAGATGGGAAATCATCAAATGCTTCCTTCCATCAGGGTGGAGCGGAAGGAAATGTCAGCCCTTTACTGACTAAAACCCATCCGTGTTCTTTACCTTTGCGTTTCAGGGCCCTGGTAACTCTTTAGAACATAATTCCGCAACCCATCACTAAAACACCCACACGCAGTACTTTTTGTTGTCAGTTTTACCACAATCAAGAATTGACCGTCTCATACGGTGTATGACGGTGGTATGACAGTGATTAACACATCACTTTATTTAAATCGAACCATCATTCTTTCGTCATTCGTGACTTTTGGAATACATTGACGAAAAACTTACCGTGCAATGGACGCCCAAGTGACGGTGCTTAAATTTTCAGTTCAACTTTACAGTTACGGATTTTTTAGTCTTTTTTGATAAGAGATAGATTAAATGACTTCGATCAGTGGTCCACGATGACCAGTCACAGCTGATGAGCTCGGTGAGTCGGTGCCCAGCTCCGTGTCATGCTCTGATAACGACCACTGCAGATAAGCGGTACTGTTGTATCATAGTGCGGAAGAATGCTAGTTCAAATCAAACTTGAAGTTAAAGAAATGTAACTTAACGGTAGTTTACTTAACTTAAATAGTCGGTTATCGGTAAAATGCAGAAACAAGGTATGAAAGACATTGATTTTCTTTAAAGTAGTTGCATCGATCGACGATTTGTAAATCGAATTATCATAGCAAAACTAAGTAAAACACAATTAACAGCTGTAAAATTATCGTTAGCTTTATATACAAGTTAAATTATTATAAAAGTTGAATAAATAAGGGGATGTTATTAGAACTTTTATTACATTAAGCCCTACAAAAGAAAAAAAGTCAGCTAATGTGTCAATTAAAAAGTCAATTTAATATGGTCGTATGGACAATTCGACTTGAATCCCAGTTTGTAGAGTCAGTAAGAGTAATACATATTTTATTCGTGACAAAGAACAAACAAATTAGATTTTTCTAAATGCTGTAATGATTAACGAAGCAATCACAACGAAGCATTAGGGACGCTTTAGTTTAACTCGCTCGGTTGCACTTATAATGAACTGCATTACAAATAGCTTTATCAGTTGCATGCAATGGTATATTTTACTAACTGAAAAGTCATTTCTAATTGATTTCTTGTGCAACACTTCTAGAAAAACTTAACTTAATCAAATGTTTGCAATTGATATTTCAAATCTGTGTGCTTCTCTTATCAAGAGATCTCCTCTGTCTAGCTCATTTTTCATGGTCCTTACATCAGTTGACCAATACAATTGTATTAACCCTTCGACGAGTAAGCGACAGCCGGCTGTCGGGATGCTATTGTCTATATTTCGAATCAAGTGTGTTCGAAGGACAGAGACTTCGACCTCTGAGTTTATCTCGGTTATTTCTTCTCAGAGTAGTCGGCTAGTAAACACCGGCCCCATCAGAAAGTCAATACTTAATGAAAAGTAAAAGTGTAATATTTATCCATTTTAGGAAGTAAATACGTTTTTTTATCGTTTTATCGTTACTTAGCGTTCCTGTGGAGATAAGGACCATATCTTTTGACATTTGAGAGAATTTGTCCAACCATTGATTGCATGTTCTCCAAAAAACCTGTCGCTAGAACATTGATTTTCCACGTTATTGTGTTCAATTCGCATGGTCACGGACATCAAGCAGCAATGGTTGGGCAATGGCCGCTGAGAATGACTTCATTTTTGACATTGCAAGGTCGCGCTATTGTTTCTTGAGATTAAAAGCGAAAGTTGTTCACAAAAACATGGAAACCGTATTTAATTATTGGTATTAATGTATGGATAAAACATACATTAGCCTGAATTTTTATGCGGACTTGATAATTTCACTGACGTCTTTCGCAATTACTTATTTGTTTCATTTTCTTTCATTTGTCCTCGTAAAATGTTATCGTTTACTTTCTGTAACATTCTCAAAAACAGCGCACTTACGTATACTGTTTACCAAACTCCGTAAGTAGTATTACGGATGTTTACTACAGCGCCCCGCGTGTTTGCCTGTCTCTATTGTTACGTACTTGTATAGTTGTGTCAAGTGCTTTGTAAATATTTTATGACCTTTGAAATGCGCCACCTGTTGCTAGCAACAAGCGGATTTGCTGCTTATACCAACGAACAAACATGCTTTTTTGAAGGGGTATAAATTGTGGTTTAAATCTTTTTGTTCGACTGCGAAACATGCTCTAGTCGACAGTGACTTGCAACAATGATCCCTTCTTGTACTTACAAGAGACCTAAGCCTAACAAGTTTTAAAACGTTGTAACAGGTTTTCAGGTGTGTGAAACAAACTCAGTGTATTTTTTTAGTATTTAAGAGTGAAAAAAAAGTAAAAATAAAAATTTTAAAGTAAAAATTAAAGCCTGAAAAGTACGTGCCCCAAGGCATGACACTAGGGGAAAGTGCTGTTAGCAGGAACCCACGCAGAATACAAAAAACCGGTCAAGTGCGAGTTCTACTCGCGCAACGAGGGTTCCGTTAATTTGTTTTTTAGTAAAATAGCTACAAATTTACGATTTTCGGAGTTTTCTCTTTACTTGTGCTACATGACCTTGCTTCTTGCCAAATTTCACGATTCTAGGTCAATGGGAAGTACCCTATAGGTTTTGAGTTTTGATTCCCTTGAAAATGTCTAAATATGCAATATAAACCCCCGTATCTTATTATTGCGTTGATTTAGAAACTTGATTTTTTCACTGCTTTGAGAGATAGCAGACTTGAGTATGTGATATTAATTTCAGCTTGATATCTCGATGCGTTTCTGAGAAAAAGGTTCTTGACAGACAGACGGACAGACGGACGCCTGATGTCAACTAACTACAAATTTACGGTTTTCGGAGTTTTCCCTTTACTTGTGCTACATGACCTTGCTTATTGCCAAATTTCACGATTCTAGGTCAATGGAAAGTACCCTATAGGTTTTGAGTTTTGATTCCCTTGAAAATGTCTAAATATGCAATATAAACCGCCGTATCTTTTTATTGCGTTGATTTAGAAACTTGATTTTTTCACTGCTTTGAGAGATAGCAAACCTGAGTATGTGATATTAATTTCAGCTTGATATTTCGACGCGTTTCTGAGAAAAAGGTTTTTGACAGACAGACGGACAGACGGACGCCTGATGTCAACTAACTACAAATTTACGGTTTTCGGAGTTTTCCCTTTACTTGTGCTACATGACCTTGCCTTTTGCCAAATTTCATGATTATAGGTCAATGGGAAGTACCCTATAGGTTTTGAGTTTTGATTCTCTTGAAAATATCTAAATATGCAATATTAACCGCCGTATCTTTTTATTGCGTTGATTTAGAAACTTGATTTTTTCACTGCTGTTAGAGATAGCAGACCTAAGTATGTGATATTAATTTCAGCTTGATATCTCGACGCGTTTCTGAGAAAAAGGTTCTTGACAGACAGACGGACAGACAGACGCCTGGTGTGAACTAACTACAAATTTACAGTTTTCGGAGTTTTCCCTTTACTTGTGCTACATGACCTTGCTTTTTGCCAAATTTCATGATTCTAGGTCAATGGGAAGTACCCTATAGGTTTTGATTTCCTTGCAAATGTCCAAATATGCAATATAAACCGCCGTATCTTTTTATTGCGTTGATTTAAAAACTTGATTTTTTCACAGCTTTAAGAGATAGCAGACCCGAGTATGTGATATTAATTTCAGCTTGATATCTCGACGCGTTTCTGAGAAAAAGGGTCTTGACAGACGGACGGACGGACAGACGGACAACAAAGTGATCCTATAAGGGTTCCGTTTTTACCTTTTGAGGTACGGAACCCTAAAAATGATTGAATGTTTCCACTACCAGATGATCAAACAAAAAACAGAATTTGTGTGACAATTTCCGTCTAAGTAAACAAATCTAAGCTAAAATGCTGATGAGAGCTTAATAATTATACAAGATTTATTAAGACGTTATGAACACAGGAAATAGAAACGCACCAAGACAAATGTTTGACAATTTCACGCTCCACGCCTGTTAGTGACGCCTACACAAGCGGCGTGGTGATGATGACTTGCAGGTGACTATTGTGTCACACAATACTAGCTACAGGTGAAAACTAACTGGTTTCATTTTTACGGTTCCGAGTGTAGTTATTGTTAATTTACTAGCCTGCTGGTCTAGCAGTTAGTGACCCTGACTGAGAAATCGGAGCACGTCGATTCTCAACCGGGACAAAACTTTGTGTGATGAGTATGACTGTTTGATCTTTACCTGGGGGTCAATTATTAAGTATGTCATGTGTTATTATGTCATCTGGTTACAACGATACAAAGTCTGTCTAGCTTAGAATCAAATGACAAGGTGTTATCAGACCCGGGATATTAATTTATTTATATTTAAGGCTAACATTTATCTATGAAACCCTGTTTTAAACATACGGCGAATAAACCACAAGTGTTTTTAATATGGCCGTAACGTATTTTTGGTATGAAGGGCTTTTACGTAATACCACCAATATTTTCCACACATTGCCACATTGCAGCCCAATTTCAAGTACAGTTAGCTACTGGTTGCTTGAGCAATTTTCAGCCAGTTTAACTACGAGAAGTGAAAAGTGGTCGCTGACTTGTAACCAAGGTTGGTTGCGCAACCTGGTCACAGTGGTCACCCGCTACTGACCTTTACATTGCCTGATAGCTTACTTCTGGTTACCAATCGGCATAGATTTTGGAATTGATTTTTAGAAACCAATTGTATTAGTGATATGTCTGTAGATATTCTACGTGTGAGAGTTGAATTGAGAATAATTAAAGTAAAAATATTGTATTGTTTTTAAAGAACTAGGAACCCATTATTAATTAAGATCTTAGATCAGTATTCTATTAGTACTTGAAATACCAATAGTTAGGTAATCGCTTAAAACCATTAAAATGGATACTAAATAAAAACATGGTATATTTCGTCAGTAGTTTTTACAAACAACTTGTGCCACATATATTCAAATACCAGTTACCATTACTGCGTATATGTAATACACATAATAAAAGCGTTTCTAACGTGAAGCGAATTGTACCGAGTCTTATTTGACCTTTTAAAATATCTAAAAAAAACACAGTAGGTAGATTCCTATATCTAATTTGAAAGAAAATATTCTTCACACTTCATTAGTACAAGATTTAATTAAAAACATACCTACGTTATGGAACTACAGCAGTTAAAACATAGTGTTAAGTGTCGGGTGACGGTAATTGCAGTGTGGCTGTGACGAAGGTAACGCGTGACGTCACGCTATGGGTGATACGGTGTTTGTTTCAATGCAACGTAATATGAACTTTATTCCAATTTGTCTAGAGTATAGTTAGTATTGCCCAAGTAACGCTAATATTTTGGTGAAGTGAAGTCGCACCATGAATAAGTGTGGTTGAAGATTAAACTATAGACATACAGAAGAGTTAACGTGGTCTTATTAGTTACTAGCTTTTGCCCGCGACTTCGTCCGCGTGGATTAATAGTTCCCGTTTCCGGGGGATTTCCGGGATGAAAATTATCCTTTGTCCTTTCTTGGGTCCCAGACTATATCTGTGCCAAATTTCATTCAAATCAGTTCAGTGGTTTAGGCGTGCAGAAGTGACAGGCAGACAGAGTTACTTTCGCATTTTTAATGGTACGGAATACGGATTGTTTTTATTGGTAAAGGAAATTCTACAAGTCATAATACACATTACATTAGAGTTATAGAAAAACATAACAATTTTTTAATGAAGCCAACTTTAAGTTATAACAAATAAGTACTACTAATATGGGTCAGGTCAATGTTAATTTCAAAGTTTCATACTAAAAATCTTCAAAGAAATAAAAAGGTTGTTAGACAAGCCATTTCTTCCAAAAGCCCTTAGTTAACAAACCATTTTTATAACCGAATGCAAAAAAGAGGAGCTTCTACTATTTTTAGTTATTTTCATTATTATCTTTCGACAACTCCCCCAATTTTTCTACAACTCAATAAAACCTAAAAATCAAATCTCAAATTCGAATAAACTAAAATAGTATGCCTTTAATACCGTGCAGAGAAGAATGCACAATGTGATGTTGCACTCGCAGCCACCAGTTATAGCAACAGGGAAAACTATCTGTTGCAAACTGGTTTACCGAACCGGAATCTAGAGTTTATTCCGAGCCGTCTGTTCTCAGCGGTTTTGTACCTAGAATAATGCCTAGATATCCTGCCTTATTGTGTGCACAAACATTGTTTTTTGTATCGTGATAAAAGGACATGTATAGATTTGTAAACGAAATTTAAAAGGATCAAACTCAAATAATTTATTTCTAACTAGCTTTTGCCCGCGACTTCGTCCGCGTGGAATAATAGTTGCCGTTCCCGGGGGATTTCCGGGATAAAAACTATTCTATGTCCTTTCTCGGGTCCCAGACTATTTCTGTACCAAATTTCATTCAAATCGGTTCGGTAGTTTAGGCTTAAAGAAGAGACAGACAGACAGACAGAAAGACAGACAGACAGAATTACTTTCGCATTTATAATATTAGTATGGATAGACCATTTAAGAGGCACTTTAGAACGTAAAAAACAAAGAAAAATGAATCTAGTTGATCAACTTTAGTTCTTTAATGCACTGCTTTGGATTTAGTGACTTTTTTTTCAAATTACTTACTTAATATATAAATTAAGCGTCATGTTATTTTACGTTATTTGTCAGCAGTGGATTCCTAAATTGCATAATTTTAATCAAATTGGCACACCGTGTGCGTTTTGATCTAACTTGAAAGACAGGCCATAATTATGTCGCACTCATAACTATATCTTCTTCATCTTTAGCGTTATTTTCAAAACAAGAGATCGACTTTTAGGAAGTTTAGCAAAGTTATCATAACTTCAGGAATTCTTAATCAAATTGGCATACCGTGTGCGTTTTGATCTAACTTGAAAGACAGGCCATATTATGTCGCACTTATAACTATATCTTCTCCATCTTTAGCGTTATTTTCAAAACAAGAGATCTACTTTTGGGAAGTTTAGCAAATTTATCATAACTTCAGGAATTCAGTAAACAAATTCGACACCTGACAATCGAAACCTATGTTTTAAAAACATTAAACTTTATTTTACAATTTTTACCACGATTTGGTGATATGATATGATAACAATGTTAGCAAATCCGTTTCAAGTTAAATTGTAAATATTTATACGTCTCTATCAATATGAATAGCTTTATACTGTTACCTACCTATGTATGGTATATCAGCGGATAACTTTGTTATCTAATGATATCAGTCTTATCAGTGAATAACTTGTAATATTGTTATATGAACTTAAAGTAACTTTAAGAGAAAGGAAGTATAAGTACCTAGTAGTGCTGTGTCCAAATGTTTAGGCCGTATGTATATCTAGATATGTATGTCAAGATATAGTCCCAGATAAAAACGAAGATTTAATTTGTCTCATGATCTGACAAAGACTGTGTTGGAGTGCAAAAGTGGTTGAACTCAGCATCAAAATCTATATAAGGAACACCTGAGTAAAGTTATCTAAATTGTTTTAAACGAGGCTACATTTTTATCAATTCATTTTCATTAAACACAAAACAAAATGTTGTCGAATATAGAGTCTAAGGCTGAGGCTACACTAGGCTGCGACGCGAACTGCGACGTACGAGCGATTGAAACAAATACATGGGTTCTCACTTAATGGCTACACCGTTCATCAAATATTACTAGCGATCTTTGATTATTTCTGCGACAGGAACTACATTACTGTAATCGCGGCACCGGCTACATCGACGTATCAGCGAAATTGAATCGAATAAACGCCAGATTTTCGCTTATAATGTAGCCATTCCATGTTTATCTCGTTTCGCTCTTCCAGTCGCATCGCAAATCGCTGCCTACTGTAGCCTCAGCCTAACAGTCGTAGGTAATGTTTTAAATGTAACTTTTCCTGTTACATAAACTCGCAAAAAATTATAATAACTATTTACATATTTTATGACGTGGTTTTTACAGTGCTACTAATGTATCTATTTATAAACGAGTATGTAAAGTTTGTAGACATAGGATGTTACCTACTTTTATATCCCAGAAACTAGATGTTTCATGATTTTAAATAAAGTCTATGTATGTACAATAACAGATTTTAAACAAAATAACTAAGTACCTACTAAAATATATATATATTTACCTTTATATAATAAATAACAAACGCTAAGTATTAAGTAAATGCTTTTTAAAGGTTTTATTTGTTCAGAATTTTGGCATGTCTTAATTTAACGGTATCGGCTTATTTTTGTTATAGGCATGTCATGTTGACGTAATCCAAAACCTGCTTCATTATGTATTATTTAACTTCGGCAGTGTTGGTCCTTTTATTATATCCAACTTCACGTTTTTATCAAGTTTTGATTGGATCATGTTCTAAAATTCTAAATCTTGTATAACGTGACAGCTCGGTGCGCATGATTGCCGTGTCCCATTTTGTTTAATTTAAAACAATAAAGAGTCCCGATCCCGATTGTGATCGGCGGTGCTCGGCAATCTTCGTGTCACCGATCGTGACGTCACAGCGGATATCTGTACTTAGTCCGATGATAACATGCTCTTACGTTTTCTAGACCACAGAAGCAACCTGGGTTTTGTTGAGGAAAATATGAGAGATCATTCATATCCTCTTTACTGCTTTAGTAATGGTTTTTCCTTATTCCTATTTTCCCCCCTAAGGATTTTTAGGGGAGCTTTTGAAAAAAAGCCTCTGTGTCTCATCAACTCATCTATCTTGTGGCCCTTTCTCAACTATGTTGAGGTCAGCTTTAAATCTAACTCCAATAAAAACGGTTAAATAAAGAATACATGTTAAAATATTGTTAATGTTTTAAAACCATTTATAAGGAAACAGATCGCAGATATTTTACGAATCAGTGACGACTTGTGCGTGGTGAAAGAAAATGTATATTTGTTTCGTTTTTTTTTTGTAGAATTTGGTGATTAGTGCCTCCGCTTAATCCCCGCGACGGATGACGTCCACGTCACGTTTATTTGTGGACTAGGTGATTGAACGCTAATATGTACTCTAAAGGTGCGTTAAATATATCTTACTTAGCATGCACTTTGGCTTAGCTTTTCTGTCATGCCATTGCAGTTGTGCGACGGTGATGAATTGATGATAATATAATAACTTAATAAGGTTTTGCTGCAGCGAGCAGAACTTGTGAAGTAACGTTAAATTTATTATGCGTCAGTCTCAGACAGTTTCAGAAATAAGCGAGATACCCCTTCTAATACAGAATAGCTATTTTTACATGATCAGTTTCAGTAAATCATTTATACATTAGTAACTAAGTCGCAATTTATTTGAACAGAACGTTGCTTTTACTTTGTCCTTTGTAATAGAAATACATACATTTATATATGTATAACGTATTTTCAATACGAATCCAAATACAATCAGATACACAGACAGTGATCTCATTGCTTGACATTAACCAAAGTCAATTACTGTAATATTCTATAAACCTCTATTAATTACAAGTTTGTCCAGCTGAAAACATTCATGAACAAACAGCTCATCAGTACTTCTTGATAATAAATGTGGCAGTCGTTAAATTATATAAAAATACTAGCTTTTGCCCGCGGCTTTGCTCGCGTAAGAAAGAGACAAAAAGTAGCCTATGTTACTCTCCATCCCTTTAACTATCTCCACTTAAAAAATCACGTCAATTCGTCGCTCCGTTTTGCCGTGAAAGAAAGACAAACATACAGACAGACAGACACACTTTCCCATTTATAATATTAGTATGGATATAAACAAAGCCTTTATCATAAACTTGCTAGCTGAATAAACGTAAGTACATAAAAAACATGATGAAAATGAACATTGTTCACCACGATTGTTACATACACGTAGGTAAGATTTTCCGGAAAACTTATGACCGAATTATATGTTTTTGTAGGAACGTTTAATGTAGCAAAACAGAGAATGTTGAAGTTATAAGTTAAAATAAATTGATAATATAAAAAATCTCGTGGTTATTTCGAAAAAATCATGATAATTTAAACATATTTTCGTTTGCAGTCGGACTTGTTTTTGGCAACTGTTCTGACCCTGATACAGAAAAATGATCTTATTGGTAACTAGGTTATTACTCTTGATATTATTCGCTAGTACTATTATATCTTAGTACGCGATATGTTAGTACGAGTTTTTTTTTAATAACTTGCCTGCTCTTAGTTCATGAAGCCTAGGTATATGAATTAGTCATAATTATATAGTGTGAGTACAATGCGAATAAATTAAGTAAGTAACAAATAAAAACGTATCGTTTTTAAGTTATGAAAACAGGTGTTACTTAGCGGAAATCCATGAAAATTTAATTTAAATATAAATAAGCTCAATTACTTATTATTATATTTACAAAACAATACATTTTAACACGTCTTTTATGTGTTTTCAACCTAAATTCCACATAATACTACCGTTTTAAATTCTTAAACAAGATATAATCTCAAATAATACTACAAAGGATGCAAATATTTTGTTTGCAATTAAAATTCAATGTTAATCACATTGAACAGATTGCATTCGACCTCCTCTTGAATTGAGCTATTTTACGCAAACATAAATTATTCGTAGTATAAGTGTGTAGTCTAGGCACGCGATAAAACACGTTCATATATGTATGTTACATGGATGGTTACGTTACATTACGTTACGTTACGGTAACATTTAGCTGTGGGTGTTGTAACACGCAACTTTGAGTAAACTAAGATGAGAGGCAATGGTGCTGATTCCCCTGTTCACAAACTTAACAAAATCTAAGTTAAGTGTCTTACTGTTTATTTAAGAAAAGGAAACAAGATAAAATACAAGTGTCCTCCCAAATAGAGGCACTCCATAGATAATCTGGACGCGATTAAAAACATGGCCACTAAAAATATGTCAATTTACACTTCAGGCGCTGTCTAATTTGACAGGACTAGAGGAATATGTATCTTCTGACTTTTACTTACTGAAATGGAAAGATAAAGATGTACTGAAATTAAATTTCGTTTAGTTTGTGTAAAGGGAATCGGTATCAGTGTACGAGAAACCCTTTATATTTTGTACAGTTTAGTTTTAACGATAACGTTTGGGCAATCGCGTTCGTAATTATTTTTTTAGTACCAACAAATCCTTGTAACAGTAAAACAATGTTTTTGCTCACTCAAATTTTCTAACCTAGTTAGGCGCAGTACTTTAACATTAACAAACAGTGCCGTACATGTTTATGGTCTTTCGATCGCTAGAAGGACCATCTCAAAGAAGCTCTAAAAACAATCTACCTATCTAATGTCATTTCATTTTGTGTATAATATTACTAGCTTTTGCCCGCGGCTTCGCTCGCGTTAGAAAGAGACAAAAAGTAGCCTATGTTACTCTCAATCCCTTCAACTATCTGCACTTAAAAAATCACGTCAATTCGTCGCTCCGTTTTGCCGTGAAAGAAAGACAAACATACAGACAGACAGACAGACACACTTTCCCATTTATAATATTAGTATGGATTCTCTAGACTCAATTCCGGTCGTACAATATCGATGAAGACTAGGGAAGCGGGAGGCAGTGGGAGGGCGAAGACAGGGAAGGTTAGGAACAGAATCAACTGCTTTCTTACCTAAGAAATATAATTTTCTCACATTTACTTGTTATCATCTGCTTAACAACATGTGCAAATGCTTTTAGGAGGTCTGATTTTTAAACCGATTTCAAAAAAGAGTTTCTCAATTCAGCTATAAATTTTATTTATTTATAATTATTAAGATACTGCCGACTATTCTACCAAGTTCCCGCTGAGATATTGAAAACGCTTAAATCTGCTATTGCAATCGGACGAGTGTCTCTTACAAAATAAACGTAGGTATAAAAATAATTTATCTTTAGATTCAAAGTTCAGTTTGGCGTAAAATCTTTCTGGTTTCGTACGTATAGGTTTGTATATAAACAAACAAACGTGCATACCTGTTATAGTACCACCTACGAGTAGCTCACGAGTACCCAGCGTTGCCCCAAAGGTCGCTGCGCAGGCGCAACACCCGCTCACTTTGATTACTCGTTTCTATGACCACCGCGACGTTGTGTAATGCATCGTAAATCATTATAAATTTGTAAATTTCGGTTTTCCTATTCATGTAATCTTATTTGTTTAAAACTAAACCCATCGAAATAATCCAATTGGGAAATGTCTTGCCAAATTGTCCTGTTGGGGATTTAAATAATTCACGGCATAGAAAGTATCCTTTCCGGGGTACTCCCCTAATAAGATAATTTCTTATTTATTGCAGCTCAAGAAAAAGTTTGTATAGCTGTATAAAATCAGCAAGTAAATATATGAATATATTATTATGAATGACTATTTCACACACTTATTTTAAGCATTTTAGACAATGGATTATTGTTTAAGTTTATCTTCCGAAAACGAGTAAGTTATTTTATATAAAAAAAGAACCGCACATTACCATCAAAAGCCGGAGCCAAAAAACAGCAATTAGTTTGCAAGGACGCCGTTTACACTATAACTATTTAACTAATTTATTACAACTCACCGAACAACTCCAAACAAACAAAAACTCTTTTCACAGATAACTGAGCGCCAAAACGGTCAGCAAACACTCGCGTAATTAAAAGTGACAGCTGTCAAAAGTGGCGCGAACGTGCGCGTCAGACGGGCGGCAATGGCGGAATGGCTCGCAGCAAGCCGGCACAGCTGCGCCCGCGATTACGGAGTTACGACACAACTCGTTATCTGTTATACCTCATTGCATGCAAGCATACGGCATATGAGGTTTCTGCGGTTAACTTGAAGGGTTGTGACTTGTGATGATGTGAACGATTGTATGACGTCACGCGGTCGCGACCTTGTGACAGCTGATTTTAAGGGATTTAGATTACGGAGCTATTGGCCGATAGATAAGATTGATGCGATTTTATATTCCAAGTTTACTTAGAACTGTGAAATGATAAGTCAATCAACTCAAAAATAAAAGTAAGTATGGTAAAAATGATGACAATGAAGAAAACGAACGTAGCGCGGTTCAGTCGTCCAGGAGTCAGGAAAACCGGATTACAGAGCGCAACTTCACGACTCTTCGACTAGATACTAGGTCACCCATCTATTTTTTTAACAGAAAAAACTAAATTGTATTACGTTTTACATTCATGAACACGAGCACATAGCATAGTTAAAAAATGTGGTCGGAAAATTCACGAGCTTGTCAATCCGAGATGTTTGTCAGTCGTTCCAGGTAGTCAGAAGCCAGAAACTGTTACCATCAAAATAACGGTGGGGTATCGTATTCCGTAGTGTTATAAAATTGCGTTAAAGACTCTGAAATGCTCAATAGCAATGTATTACGTGGAGATATTCTATGTAATAGCTAGTCTCGTCGTTAAACATACCATTGATAGTAATGTTTTACGTGGAAAGCCTATATTATTAGGAAACTCCACTTAAAGCATTGCTGACATAGTTCCTTTAGGTTTTTATTTACTCGAAAGAAACCACATCCAATTCCTCCCTTATCAATCCCCAACCAGAGTCCTAGGTATTTTGAACAATCATTATTCATCCAGAGATAATCCCCCCGATTATCAAATCCCGCCATGACCTGTCCTTCACCGTTACAGATTGCAACCATAAACAAGTATCGCTGACATGCAGCCTGCGCCCGCGCATGCTAACGAGGGCGTAAGGAAGTGACGTAACTCGTAACGTACGAGTTTGAGGTTATGTCACAGTTGAACGTTACGAAAATTAATGAGATTGTGTCTGCATTTGTTTGGAATTAGGTGCATGGGTTTTGGATTATCATTATGGTGAATTATGTTTGTGTTTTGTTATGTATTTGGCCTTTTAAGGAATAACGAGGTAGTCATGGTGAAAGGTTGTTGTACTATTCAAGCTCTTTTGGTTGGTTTAACAATGTTCAACATAATTTTAATAGAAATAATTTATTTGTTACTAAAATTTGTTCTTAGAAGATTATAGTGATAGTTTAAAGCTCTTCTATAAAAGTAGGTACTAAGGATAGAAGGACCTACTGCGCACGTTGCACTAAAATTGTATATTTACCACCAAAAATCCTTATCGATTGTATCACACATATTTAATGCAAATAATACTTTACTCTATTTCAAAATTAATTCCATAAAATATAGTCTTGATAATCTAGGTCAATAAAAACCAGACGACAATACACTTCAGCAGTAAAAAAAGAATTGATTATCGGGATCTTTGATTAAAGGCACTTGTAGATGATCTCGTTTATGGGTATGAACATATACGGCTCTGTCACCAGTTCACCACAAGACTTACTAATAAGTCACGACAGTAGAAGTCAAAGTCAGTCGTCAATCAGTCGGCGCATCGCTTTGATGATCATACGGTCGCCACTCCTGCGCAGCAAATAGCTTACGACTTCTACTGCATAACTGATATGACCTGTCATAGATGGACCTTATTGGTTTTTTGTTAAGACTAAGAAAGATACGAATGGAAATAGCAACTTACTTAATTGAATTCTGGGTTAAGCTCGCCGTTGTAAATATTTTAAACAATATGTTTTTTTTGCCATTTGTAAGTATTTGTTTGTAAGGTTGTATTTAAATTAAATTATTTGGTTATGTATAAGTTTGTGTACATATCTACACTAATATTATAAAGAGGAAAACTTTGTATGTTTGTTTGTTTGATTGTAATGAATAGGCTCAAAAATTACTGGACCGATTTAAAAAATTCTTTCACCATTCAAAAGCTACATTATCCCTGAGTAAGGTATCAGGACACATGCGCGAAAGACATTTGCGCGAAAGACACTTGCGCGCGGACGTTTGGGCGAATGGACACATGCGCGAATGGACGTTTGCGCCCATAGACATTTCCGCGAATGGACACTTGCGCGACTAGACGTTTCCGCGCCAAACCACTTGCGCGAAGCCCTTTGCGCGACGGACACTTGCGCGCCAGACAGTTTCGCGAGAGACGTTTGCGCCCAAACACTTCCGCGACTAGACACTTGCGCGAACTTTTTTTAAAGGACATTGGGCAAATTTAAAAGTATTATTAAGGGGTACCAATATTTTTTTATTTACTTAGTTTTTATTATATGGCGTCCACATACCTACCGAGGGTGGTAAGTCGTTTTCAAAAGCAAGATGGCGGCCATGATATTTTTCACAAAATACGTCATGGGTGTCAATTTCAAGGTTTTTTAGGATGCTAAGGTCGAAAATGAGGTCCATTTGAGAATCCAAGATGGCGGTCGTGACCTTTTACACAATATGCATCATGGGTGTCGTTTTCATGGTTTTTTGGGGTGCTAAGGTCGAAAATGAGGTCGATTTGAGAATCCAAGATGGCAGTCGTGACCTTTTACACAATATGCGTCATGGGTGTCGTTTTCATGGTTTTTTGGGGTGCTAAGGTCAATAATGAGGTCAATTTGAGAATCCAAGATGGCGGCCGTGACCTTTCTCACAATATGCGTCATGGGTGTCGTTTTCATGGTTTTTTGGGGTGCTAAGGTCGAAAATGAGGTCGATTTGAGAATCTAAGATGGCGGCCGTGACCTTTCTCACAATATGCGTCATGGGTGTCGTTTTCATGGTTTTTTGGGGTGCTAAGGTCGAAAATGAGGTTGATTTGAGAATCCAAGATGGCGGCCGTGACCTTTCTCACAATATGCGTCATGGGTGTCGTTTTCGTGGTTTTTTGGGGTGCTAAGGTCGAAAATGAGGTCGATTTGAGAATCCAAGATGGCGGCCGTGACCTTTCTCACAATATGCATCATGGGTATCGTTTTCGTGGTTTTTTGGGGTGCTAAGGTCGAAAATGAGGTCGATTTGAGAATCTATGATGGCGGCCGTGACCTTTCTCACAATATGCATCATGGGTGTGGTTTTCGTGGTTTTTTGGGGTGCTAAGGTCGAAAATGAGGTCGATTTGAGAATCCAAGATGGAGGTCGTGACCTTTTACACATTATGCGTCATGGGTGTCGTTTTCATGGTTTTTTGGGGTGCTAAGGTCAATAATGAGGTCAATTTGAGAATCCAAGATGGCGGCCGTGACCTTTCTCACAATATGCGTCATGGGTGTCGTTTTCATGGTTTTTTGGGGTGCTAAGGTCGAAAATGAGGTCGATTTGAGAATCTAAGATGGCGGCCGTGACCTTTCTCACAATATGCATCATGGGTGTCGTTTTCATGGTGTTTTGGGGTGCTAAGGTCGAATATGAGGTCGATTTGAGAATCCAAAATGGCGGTCGTGACCTTTTACACAATATGCGTCATGGGTGTCGTTTTCGTGGTTTTTTGGGGTGCTAAGGTCGAAAATGAGGTCGATTTGAGAATCCAAGATGGCGGTCGTGACCTTTTACACAATATGCGTCATGGGTGTCGTTTTCATGGTTTTTTGGGGTGCTAAGGTCAATAATGAGGTCAATTTGAGAATCCAAGATGGCGGCCGTGACCTTTCTCACAATATGCATCATGGGTGTCGTTTTCATGGTTTTTTGTCGTTTTCAAGGTCACGGTCACCATCTTGGATTCTCAAATCGACCTCATTTTCGACCTTAGCACCCCAAAAAACCATGAAAACGACACCCATGACGCATATTGTGTAAAAGGTCACGACCGCCATCTTGGATTCTCAAATCGACCTCATTTTCGACCTTAGCACCCCAAAAAACCACGAAAACGATACCCATGATGCATATTGTGAGAAAGGTCACGGCCGCCATCTTGGATTCTCAAATCAACCTCATTTTCGACCTTAGCACCCCAAAAAACCATGAAAACGACACCCATGACGCATATTGTGAGAAAGGTCACGGCCGCCATCTTGGATTCTCAAATCGGCCTCATTTTCGACCTTAGCACCCCAAAAAACCATGAAAACGACACCCATGATGCATATTGTGTAAAAGGTCACGACCGCCATCTTGGATTCTCAAATGGACCTCATTTTCGACCTTAGCATCCTAAAAAACCTTGAAACTGACACCCATGACGTATTTTGTGAAAAATATCATGGCCGCCATCTTGCTTTTGAAAACGACTTACCACCCTCGGTAGGTATGTGGACGCCATATAATAAAAACTAAGTAAATAAAAAAATATTGGTACCCCTTACCTTACATAATATTTTTAAATTTGCCCAATGTCCTTTGAATAAAAAGTTCGCGCAAGTGTCTAGTCGCGGAAGTGTTTGGGCGCAAACGTCTGTCGCGGAACTGTCTGGCGCGCAAGTGTCCGTCGCGCAAAGGGCTTCGCGCAAGTGGTTTGGCGCGGAAACGTCTAGTCGCGCAAGTGTCCATTCGCGGAAATGTCTATGGGCGCAAACGTCCATTCGCGCATGTGTCCATTCGCCCAAACGTCCGCGCGCAAGTGTCTTTCGCGCAAATGTCTTTCGCGCAAGTGTACCAGATCCCCTGAGTAACATAGGCTATATCATATCACGCTATGTCTCACGGGAGCGAGGCAGTAACTAAAAACCTAACGTAACGCGGGTGAAACCGCGAGGAACAGCTAGTTTAATTATAAAAATAGTTTGTAAAAAACGTACACTTTTCTGAGAATGAGTATGATGGTGCAAAAAATACTGATGGATCTTTGGCCGGTTGACCTTTGGTTTCTCATAGCTTAAATAGGGGTTAGCTTTAACGAAGTTAAAATTAAAATCGCCTCACAAATTACTAAGCTATCATAGTTTCAATTGATAGCTTATCTTAGTGATAACAGACCATACACGTAGAAATACGCCTGTAATGTAACAGTACCTTTGAGAACTTCTGATGGTACAACACATACGTAATAGGTCTTGTTCATTGCTTTAGAGTTCTAAACATCCTTATAAAGAAAGAAAGCAAACATAGTTATTCAATGCATGAAAACATTAACTGACTAATTTATTAACTAGATTGGCAGATTATTTAGTGAATATTAGTATCAACTTTAATTTAATTACCCGAATTAAACGGTTTGTAACCATTTTTTTTTGGTGAGTGGGAAATCATCAAATGGCATAAGAACTACCTTAGGATTGCAAACAAAACGTGTCAAGAATTCAATAAAATAAAATTGGAGCCCCACCTTGTAGTATCCAGTAACTAGTTCGACCACTCGGCGAGGTTTCCCTACAGGCACTGACAATCCGACCCTGTCCCGATCTGCTATATATTATGTAGACTGCGATACAACACTATCTTTGCACTGATGCGTTACCCACTGAAGCAGTTTCCAGTACAACTTATATTTTACTGTAAGTGTAGCAAACGAAAGATTGGAAAATGGATGATGAGTGGCGATTTTCAATGATAGTTACGCTCAATTAATTTGATAAAAATGCTTATAAAATGCCCTGTGTTGTGAATTATATGAAAGAGCAGTGTTCGTTATGGTGCGATGATGCTAACACGCTACGGTTCTACCTTAGTTCAACTCATCTGCTTCATTTTAAATTGGTATTTTTTCCATATGCTTTATTTATATCTAAGTATTTCCAAAGTAGGTAATTGGGATAAAAGCTATGGAGATGATGATGATATGAGTATTTGCCTACAGACTTAATATGTCCGCCTTTATGAGCTGAGGAGGTGATAGCGGTCGCAGGAAGTTTTTAAGAATCAGTCAGTATACTGCAGGGGAAGGGCAAAAATTCCTTTCCAATTGAAAATTTTCTTCACGTTAACTCGCTACTTAATTCCAATCACACATCAAGATAATCAGATAAAGTCCTTGACCAGCAGACCACCCGTGACCACAAACTGCGACTAGTGGCCTTGACAAGGAACGCATCAATCAGAACTGTCCAAAATAACCAGGCAACTATTGTAATGGACCGAATTAGGCAGCTCAGATCAATCTAGGGTAAAGTATGCATCGTATCGTAGAGTACGTGAGTTGTGTATAAATACGAAACTTTGGCTAAAAATATCAAAGTTTTTTTGCATTAATCTGCATAAACGTCTGATTCAAAAAACCCATGAAACATCGTTCTGTTGCATGTGATGTATCTACGATATCTGTGTGTGAGTGTGGATTGTTATTTATAGACAAATTGGCGGATGTCACATAAACTGATGTTCATCACCCTCGGTACAGTTAAATGCTGGTTTTTCCTGAATATCTTGGGTTTGGTGGAAGTGGTATTTCAGGATTTTATTCGTCACCATAAATTGGAGCCACGGCATGTATACGTCCACTATTCGGGATTCTCTTATCTAGGCATACGTAGACCATCTCACGACGTCAATTTAATGACTGCATCGTGCTCCGTTAATCGTGTGTACATGATTGTGTGCGTTCTATTTACTAAATGCAACGTCCTTGAATTTTTGCATTGGAAAAATAATAATTTCTGAATGTAGGTACAATCCTGCAGCACTCTGATAACTGGTTTCTTATGCCTCGGCGAGTACTCTGTGAGATGAAATATTACTTCTAGTTAAGGTTATCTTTGTACCCTGGTGTTAGAGTAGTACTACAACATTTTTATTCTGTTTGTTCCCTCTGTATGATTGGTAGTGCATTGTGTCAATTCTTTTTGTATAGCTCTGACAGCCAGCCAACCAACTCGTTCGTGAGATGAGTTTAGGCTATAAAACATGGCTTGGATTGGGGCCGAAGCCTGAAACGCTGCTGTGTTAGTACATTGTTTTATTGAGCATTAGAACGAAGAGCTTCAAGATTAACAACAAATCTACTCCAACTTATTATTATCCCAAATTGGAGTTCACGTTGACTATCGTAAATAGTGCATTCGGTTTCTATCTTTTCTTAATGATTGCTTTTATAAACAAATACATTCAATACTTTGATTGACTTTACAAATGATACATCAAAGTACCCTTAGATTACAAGAACGGTTTCTTCGCAAGGAATAAACGTAAAATTTTATGTGTTTGCAATCAGATAGTCGTGTACATAAATAAGTGAGTTATGGGCAAACAAGGAGTTATATTGTCTCGACGTCGTAAAAACTTAACCTGTGCATGTGAACGGGGCAATATTATCGTTTGTGTCGTGATTGTCGGGAAATATACCTAAGGTTTAACTGCGTACTCGCTAAGGTATCTTCTGTAACTGGGAAAGTGTGTGTGTCTGTCTGTCTGATTGTCTGTCTTTCACGGCAAAACGGAGAAACGTATCGACGTGATTTTTTAAGTAGAGATGGTTGAAGGGATGGAAAGTGTATTATAAATAGTATAGAGAAAATTGATGTCATGCATACGTCATGGTAACTCTTGGCAGTTCTATAATTAATAGAATAGGAGTAAAACCTGATCAGGCGACGCCTAGAGGAAAATATACACCAATATTGTAAAGGCGTAACTTCTGTTGGTACAAAGTTTGAATTTCAAGGGAGGCACTTTGTAATTCTAGATGGCACTAGAAATAAAGATAGGATGCCTCATAATTTGATTGATTAATTGTCTGTAATGTACACAGCAACACTGCTTTGGGGTTAAAATATATAAATACTAGCTTTTGCCCACGGCTTCGTTTGCGTTAAAAAGAGACAAAAAGTAGCCTATGTTACTCTCCGTCCCTTCAACTATCTCCACTTAAAAAAACACGTTGATTTGTCGCTCCGTTTTGCCGTGAAAGAAAGACAAACATACAGACAGACAGACAGACACACTTTCCCATTTATAATATTAGTATGGATTTCCCATTTATAATATTAGTATGGATTAGTATGGATAGTGTGTATAGAGTCACATTGATTATTTCTCTTCTTTTGAAAAAAATTTAGAAAATTATTCTTCATTATATGACCACACATTAATACTGGGGGATTTTAACACTTGCCTTATCAAAAATGATATGCGAAGCCGTAAACTCAACTCACTTGTCTCTTCTGTCAATATGCACATCCTTCAGCTCAATGCTACTCATCATGCTCCTCATTGCAACCCCTCATTGTTGGATCTAATTCTAGTTTCTGACCCTAACAAAGTGGCTACACATGGACAACTCTCTGCCTCTTTTTCTTATCATGATCTTCTATTTCTATCATATAGAATTCGCCCTCCTAAACGCAAATCTAAATTTCTTTCGCTTCGCAGTTTCAAGAACATTGATCTGGAGCGTTTGGGTGAGGATGCGGGCAACATTGACTGGTCTCCTGTTTACGGCAGCAATGACTTGGACGCTAAGGTGGCTGCTTTTACTAAAATAGTGTTGGATCTTTTTGATGTGCACGCTCCAGTGAAGAAGGTCAGGGTCAAGCATGCGCCTGCTCCCTGGTTATCAGACGCAGTAAAAAATGCGATGTCCAGAAGGGATAAAGCGAAAAGGCATTACAAAAGGAACCCCACGGATGAGAATTGGACCATTTATAAAAAACTGCGAAATCGCTGCGGTCGTTTGTGTAGGGATGCCAAAAGGCGCCACATACATGAGTCAATTCAAAATTCCAACACAGCACAAGTATGGCAATTCCTCAAATCCCTCGGAATCGGCAAAGTTGCGAATGAAAGCACGCCTGATTTTGATTTAGATTCAATTAATTTTCATTTCTCTAAATCTCCAGTGACACTGGTTGATACCATTAAATCTTCTACTCTCAATGCTCTCTCTAGTCTTCCTTTGCCGATATGTACTTCGTTCTCTTTTCACCCAGTCACAGAAGGAGATATTAAGCGGGCTATCACATCTATTTCTACAAAAGCAGTGGGTGATGATGGTTTGCATCTTAAAATGTTTCTTCCTATCCTTGATGTCCTGATTCCTATAGTTTCTCACATAGTTAATTATTCCTTATACACTGGTTCTTTTCCATCTGCTTGGAAGAAGGCCCATGTCTTACCTCTTCCCAAAGTATCTAATCCCTCCTCAGTGTCTCAATTTCGTCCAATTTCAATACTTCCAATCCTGTCCAAAGTCCTTGAGAGTGTTGTTAATAATCAACTTTCACATTACCTTTCCTCTAATAGCCTGCTTAGTCCTTTTCAGTCTGGATTTCGTCCTGGCCACAGCACTGTGTCGGCTTTACTTAAAATAACTGATGACATTCGATTGGCCATGGAAAACCGACTCCTTACAGTGCTGGTTCTATTGGACTTTAGCAGTGCTTTTAATTCAGTTGATTTTGACATGCTGTTAGGTATCCTTACTTCTCTAAACATATCTCCTCCTGTGATCACTTGGTTTAATTCTTATCTTCGTGGGCGCTCCCAGTCAGTACACTTAAATGAGGCCTGCTCTGATTGGTGCGAGCTTACTGCGGGTGTACCTCAAGGTGGCGTTCTTTCTCCTCTCCTTTTCTCCCTTTTTATAGACGCTATCACTAAAGTATTAACTTCACATTTTCATCTTTACGCAGACGACCTACAGCTTTATCGCCATTTTAAATTTGAAGATCTTGTTGGCGCCGTTGATGCCATCAATAATGATCTTATGAATATCAGTCAGTGGGCTAAAAGTTTTGGATTGTTAGTTAACCCGTCTAAATCACAAGCAATCATTATTGGTGGCAGACACTTTACCAATCTATTGAGTCATCAGTCCCTCCCGTTGGTTACATACGAAGGTACCGTTATAGCCTACTCCAAGAATGTTAAAGACCTTGGCGTTTTCTTGGACTGCAACCTTTCTTGGCAGGTTCACATTGCTGAAGTAAGCAGGAGAGTGTTCTGTTCGTATAAATCCCTTAAACGTTTTCAGAAGTTCCTGCCATTTCAAACTAAAATTACCCTAATTAGAGAAAGCGAACTTGTTTGCTTCCCTATTTGCGAGCAACTCTCGTCTTGATGCAGGCCTCCATCAACCACCTACTATACCTCATTGCGATTCCTCAATGAAGGATATTGCTGTTCACCAAAAAGAGGTACGGAAGGTTCTGCTGAATTTAGACGTGAATAAAGCCAGTGGACCAGATGGAATACCTGCGCGAGTGCTTAAACAATGTGCGCCTGAGTTGTCGCCTGTATTGACACGTCTATACCGGCTCTCTCTCCAAACTAGAACGGTGCCAAAATCTTGGAAGCTTGCTAATGTGCAGCCAGTGCCCAAAAAGGGCAGCCGTGCCGATCCCTGTAACTATCGACCAATCGCCATCACCTCCATGCTCTGTAAAGTCATGGAAAGAGTACTAAATAGCAAATTGTTGGCATACCTAGAAGACAACAACCTACTCAATGACCAGCAATATGGCTTTCGCCGTGGTCGGTCTACTGGGGACCTTCTAGTGTATGTTACACATTGCTGTGGTGAAGCCATTGAGAAAAACGGCGAAGCCCTTGCCGTTTCACTCGACATCTCAAAGGCCTTTGACAGGGTTTGGCACGCAAGTCTCCTTAGCAAGCTTCCTGCTTATGGCATACCGGCTGACTTTTGTAGCTGGGTATCGGACTTTTTGACGGAAAGGTCGATCAGAGTAGTCGTCGACGGCTGCTCTTCGGACCTAATGGCCATTGATGCCGGTGTTCCTCAAGGGTCTGTTCTCTCTGCAACTCTATTCCTGCTCCATATAAACGATATGCTAAATCCTAGCATAGTCGGTTACGCAGATGACAGTACTGTTGTAGAGAGATATTTGGCCAGCGCAAAAGACAGTAGGGACGATATTCGTTCACAGAGAGAGACCATGGTAGAGCGAGTGAACTTTGCCTTGAGTCGTGTGTCCCAATGGGGCGATGACAATCTAGTGCAGTTCAATGCCGCCAAAACGCAAGCGTGTCTGTTCTCCGCCAAACGGAGCCCATTTGACCTGGCTCCTACTTTCCGAGGTGCATCTGTAAAAGTAACCGGCTGCCTTGAACTCCTTGGCATGGAGTTGAGTTCTGACCTCAACTTCGGCACTTTCATCGAGTCCAAAGCACAGACTGCGGCGAAAAAACTGGGCATCCTTAACAAGGTTAAGCGATACTTCACGCCGGGACAGCTTCTAACACTTTATAAAGCTCAAGTCCGATCGTGTATGGAGTATTGCAGTCACCTATGGGATGGCTCAGCCAAATACCAACTGGCCGCATTGGATTCGGTGGATCGCAGGGCCAGAAGGTTGATTGGCGACAAGAAGCTGGTGGCTCAACTTCAACCACTAGCACATCGGCGAAAAGTTGCCTGTCTGGCGGTATTTTACAGATTGCACTTCGGTGAGTGTGCTCATGGGCTACACGAGCTCATTCCCTCATCCCCATTTTACCACCGGACATCCAGACGTACGGCGGGATACCACCCTTTCTTGGTTGATATTCCTCACATCCGCACGCAGCGCTTCTCAAAATCGTTCATAATGCGCACCGCAAAGGAATGGAATTCCCTGCCGGCGTCTGTGTTTCCAAATTCATATAACCCGGAAGTATTTAAGAATAGAGTGCATAGGCATCTACTGGGTAAGCTCGCTCCATCGTAGGCTCCGTCTATGCCCTCGGGCTAGTCTGGGACCAAGAGCAAGCCCATTGTAATAAAAAAAAAAAAAAAAACCCTTGCTCAGACTCTTCTTCTACCACTTATAGACTATGCTGATGTTTGTTTTCTTGATGCGACTGAGGAACTTCTTAATAAGCTCGAACGACTGCAGAATTTGTGTATCCGCTTCATCTTCGGCCTTCGAAAATATGATCACGTGTCGGAATTCCGAAGGCAGTTGAAGTGGCTTCCTATTCGGCAGCGTCGAGATTGTCACATTCTTTCCTCTCTCTTTTCTATTCTTCACAATACTAAGTCTCCTTCGTATCTTCGCGATCGCTTTGAATTTCTTGTACCTAGAGGTAAACCTTGTCGTTCTTCTTCATCTCTTCTCTTACGTTTCCCTTCCCACTCTTCGAGTCGGTATGATGGATCATTTACTGTTTGTGCTGTGCGTCTTTGGAATGCTCTTCCGCATTCATTGCGAGATAGCTCTTCCTTAGAAGTGTTCAAGAAAGGAATTAGGGAACATTTCCTGTCTGTTGATTAATATATATGTATTTATTTATGTATTATATGTATTGTGTTTATTATATATGTATTTTTATTTTATATGTAATTATTATTTAATATTTTACAATTATTTATTTAATAAGAGTAATAGGTATTTTTTTTGCACATAAGCATATCCTCCGTTGCAAATCTCACTACAAAATTTTTGGTTTGCTGGTAGAAAACTCAATTTTGGGTTAAGCTCGCCATTGTACATAAGTCTTTTGTTTGCTATAAGTTTATTATGTTATGTTTTTTTGTGTGCAATAAAGAATATGAATAGAGTTATAATAGCAACTCTTTACTTAGTTAGACCACCCATTGGCTCTTAGGACAATGGTGCCGATTCGCTTGTCCACAATCTATCGTAAATTTAAGTTAAATGCATCTTTCTCTTTTTATTTCTTAAAGAAAAGGACAGAAGATACACTTTAGTTTAATCCTGTCAAATTAGACAGCGACGGAAGAAAATTGACGTATATTTAGACGCCATGTTTTTAAAACGCGTCTAAATTATCTATGGAGTGTCTAAATTTGACAGGACTTTACTAATATTTTATCTTCTGTCCTTTTCTTAATTAAATGGAAAGAGAAAGATGCACTTAACTTAAATTTACGTTAGTTTGTGAACAAGAGAATCGGCACCAGTATCTATTCAAAAATCGAGCATTGTGCCGATGCCGTCCCAAAACCTACACGATCCGCCACCATAAGCGACACGTTCGCTAATGCAGCATTGTTCAAACCACTCTGATGATCTTCTATAGACTCTTGAGCGTCCATCGTGACCATGTAAAGTCATTCTACACTCATCGGAAAACATAACTGCGCTCCACTGATCAAACGTCAAATTTAAATGCTCTCGGGCAAATTGAAGTCGGGCTTGTCGGTGGTCTGTGTTCGGTTTCGGACCATTTACTGGTCGAAGTGCAGTCAATCCAGCTTCAGACAATATTCTTCGTACTGTCCACCAACTAATGCTGACATTGCGTACTTCTCGAAGGTGTTGTCCCAGCTCAACCGCGTTCAGCGGTCGATTTCGCAAAGATCTCGTCACTAGAAAGCGGTCATCACGCTCTGATGTTGTACGATAGCGGCCTGATCCTGGTCGCCGAATATAGTCCCCTGTTTTTCGAAACCTCTGGTATACACGTCATACTGAATATAAACATAAATTTAACTGTCGAGCCTCTTGACTTTGATTTTGCCTAGCTTCCAGCAAGGCTATAACTTCAGCAGCCTCTGCAAGTGTTGTGTCCATGATTTTCAGGTTTATTCCGATCTGTCACCCCGCTTTGTCCCCATCGGGGGACAGATAGGAAAAAAAAGTTCGATCTGTCCCCACATTGCTAACTGGGGGACAGATCGAACTTTGTTCACTCTGTTACAGTTTCATCTGTCCCCATATCACTGATATGGGAACAGATGAAACTTTTTATTCCTGTTTGTCCCCCACAGAATTTAATACATTAATTCTAAATTCAATTAAGGATTGAAAACTTAAGAGAACGAAAGTACTAGGCGCGCAGTAATGTGAAGTGATATTGTGAGAAAATTATTAGTATTTAAATCAATCAAAAGTACTAAGCGCGCAGTAGCGAATGAGATCCAGAGCATTCCTATTCCTATTCCACAAAGTGTCCACCAATATCACTCGCATAGTGCGGGGACTAAGTAATAAAACTGTCGATAGAAGAAAACATTTATTATTAAAAAAGACTGACATTTTTCAGTTTTATTATCAAATCATTTCAACTTTATTTCAGGCTGCATAGGTCCATATATAAATACCTTAATCTAACATACATACAATTATAATTACTATGTTAGTAAAAATAAAACTTAAATCTATGTTAGTAACACTTCCCTACGTTACACTTAAGGCTTTGTGCACTCCGGTGACACTTGTCCGCGGAAGCGGCGGAACACCACGTTCTGTGGCCAAAAGCTTTCATCCAACACTAATGGCAGTAAAAATGTTGGTACGCGCACTACAAACGCCTTAAAATAAACGTAATACGTTAATATATAATAATGTGATATAATACTTGTCATTTTCATAATATGATATTATTTAAGTAGCCAGTACCCATTTCTTTTCTTAAAATTGCTCTGGATCACATTTTCTATTAACTATTTCACGCTACTGCGCGCCTAGTACTTTTGATTGATTTGAGTACTAAGTATCTCAGTATTTTAAATCTCACATTATCACTTTACATTACTGCGCGCCTAGTACTTTTGTTCTCCTAAGTTTTCAATCCTTAATTGAATTAAGAATTAATGTATAAAATTCTGTAGGGGACAAACAGGAATAAAAAGTTTCATCTGTCCCCATATCATTGATAGGGGGACAGATGAAACTGTAAAAGAGTGAACAAAGTTCGATCTGTCCCCACATTGCTAACTGGGGGACAGATCGAACATTTTTTTCCTATCTGTCCCCCGATGGGGACAAAGCGGGGTGACAGATCGGAATAATCCGATTTTCAAGGTTTTTCGTATGTATTGTTGAGTAGATGTAGAGTTTAGTGCACAAATTATTAAAAAAAACCATATAAACCTTTTTTTTTTTTTTTGGTGAGTGGGAAATCATCCAATGACTGCTCCCGTCCTGGGTGCGGCGGGAGGGCGTGTCAGACTCTTACTGACTAAAACCCAAGTAGGTTGTAATTGGGGTTTCTGGATCAGGTCAGATCCAGAAACACCCAATTACAACCATCATTCAGTATTTTATTCTAGCCTGATAACGATCTAAAAACGGTACTATTTGCTCTATTATTCAATCATTCATCAATCAGTCATTTATTTATTCTAATATTTCAATTACTAATTAGTACGTTCATTCAACAATTTTATTAATTGACACGCGCATGAAATTCGAGCTACAGCCGGTACACTCTATTTGATACGATAGCTTAAATAGATTCTGATCCGCATTACATTCTAAATGGATAATGATTCGAGTATAAAACTGTGTGATTGGTCTTAGGGGTCTCACAAGTCTTTTATTAAATAAAACTAAAAATAATGTTAATTTAACAATTTATTTGTGTTCTACATTACTACTATTGTACAATTTATAGTGTAATGTTCATAGTGGGAATGGCTGCGGTGCACGACACCTCTATAATATGTACACAAATTTAACTCATTTTAAGCAATGTGGCAACGTATACACAATATTCTAATAGAGTAAATATAATCCGACTCGGAGCACAATGCAATAGCACATCTGTGCATATTCTAATAGAGTAATTGTTTCAGACAGTTATTAATATAATATATTCCTTTCACAGCATTCAAATAAAAACATTGAGGAAAATGTATAGCATGTTGCATCCAAGGATCATCGTAAATCTCCCAATCTTCTATAACACCTCCACATGAGAAACATGCTGCTTTATCATTTACACTATTTCCATAATAAAAAAATCCGGCTTCAGCCATTTCCATCACCAACCTTCTCCTTGAATTTGCCGTTGCCCAATAATGTCTAAACGAAATCTCACGCATTTTATACGTATTATACATGTCATAACGAGGGCTACAACATTTATTTTGAGGCATGTTCTCACTCACTATATAGTTTCTTTATACAGATAATTATAAAGGTGAAATGATATCGTACTGCGGCAGCCAACAATTTATAATGATTAACATTTTGATGGGATTGGTAGGGATAGAGAATTTGAAAATTAAACAAGCGAATATTTATTTCAAAAATTTATTATCTATACACCATTTATTTAAACATATTACATTTTTTAAAGCACATATTTTATCATGATAAATACAACTATACACATCATGAGAATGTTCATATTTATTGTACAAGCTTAATAAATTAGGACAACCTTCATCTTCTAAATTAGTTATATTATTATTATTCAAAATATTTTTTAACCACAACACTTTTTCTAAACCTTTGGTGTAAACACTTTTATCTCTTAAAATATCTACAATCAAATTCTGATGATTTGAGTAGGGCACAAATCCGTCTCTCCAGTATATCCTTCTATTACGTTCAATCCAACTGACTTGTCGTTTTTCAGGTTTCGTTAAATCGTAAAATGGAAATGGTGGCTTAATTAAGAACACCTGAATTTTTTTATTTAACAATACAGCAAATTCTTTAGTTATAAATTCATTTGTTTCTGTTTTAAAACCTTGAACATCTACAATGGCTGTCATGATAATCTGCGCACTATGTTACTTAAAGGTTTATATTCCACAAGTCGATCGTTAATAATTAAACAATATCCAGTTGTGTTATCTGGTATTGGCGCTGAACATTCAATCTCCAACCGTACATCTACGGGACCTGTTTTCAAACTATCGTTTTGTCTTGAACAGTCTATAATAAAGAGAGGAGCCTTCTCCTTGAAATCAACCAAATTAAGCAAGGGGTCTGCAGGACAATTGTAATACGACTGACGAAATTTCACGTACATTTCATATAATATATTGTATTTGTTCTCAGAAAAATTTAAGCTTAGAGGCTCGTAAGGATAATACTGTGAATTCAAAAATAGTGTTACGTTAGTAACCCCACAGTGATCAAACAGAGAGCTGTCTTTGGTTTTATTATTTTTTCTGTTGGTTTGCAAGCAAAAAATTACATATCGAGGTTTCTCTAATTGCGATGCAGTCTTAACTGACCAAGAATGTTTTGTAGTTTTAGGGAGCAAAGGATACTCATATAAATCCCAATTTCGAAACGCTATTTGAATAGGTTTATCTCTTTCCAAGTGTTTTAGTAGTGTCAGCCGTTCACGGTCTGACACTTTTATATGTGGTACACGCCATTGCAATCTTTGTATGTCTATTTGAAAATGCGCAATATCATCAGTTGCTATGATACTGTTTAAGTTAGAGTTACTTCTGTTCAAAATAAGTTCATGTTTACAATTTATCACAATTTTATTGTAATCCTCCGCAAATCCTAAAATCTTATTAAGAGGTACAATAGCACTAAAATGACCATCACTTTTAAATCCATCTAAGTTCCAACCCCACAAAGCAGCAACTTTATTTTCTCCATCATTCATTGAAACGTATGACTTTATTGTCGACGTTATTCCAGAATTTTTAATGCGATCTATTTCAATGCCATTTATTTCGTATCTGATATCTTGAAACAAAAACATAACAGGGTTGTTACTGAACGTAATATTTTTCTTAATCGGTTTTCCATCTTTGTCGAAGAATTTTGCTTGACCCTCGACGTAAATTGAACTGGCTGATGGTAGCACGTATATGTCTTGTTGGTGTATGGGAATTCTGATTTCATCGTTTTCTCTAAAGCTGTTAGTGTAGGGATTGTATGTGTGGACTTCATAGCTTTCAATCGAACTATCGAAGTGAGGTAATTCAGTAATTTGTAGTATATTCATACTTTAAAACCCAGAGCTTTAAGAAAAGCTTTATTTGCTTCACTCAATTTCTTCACTTTTTTCTTACGTCTATGCACCTTAATGGTTGTAGATGGAATAAGTCGTTTGATTTTTACAGGAGTGTTTTTATAATATACTATCATTTTGTTTTTCTTAAATGAAGGCGTAATTGAATATGTTCTTCACTAAAGTTAATACAGTTACCAAGTTGATCAACAATCTTAACAGATATAGATGAAATTATATTTTTGTTCACTGGGAAGTATATAACGTTCTGGGGTATTTCTGTGTAGCCGTGATTTGAAGCAATATCAGGTATGAATTCATGAATAAAATGAGTTGGTAATCCGTTGTAATATGAACCGTACACAAGATCACATTCGATTCTGATTACAGCTGTTAAACTGCTGTTATTAACGGGCACATTCGGTCTTGTTTTTAATACTGAAAAGTATAGTAAGCCGCACTCGTATTGATCAGATAAATGAAGAGGTGGTTGAAAATACGAAACCAGTTCTGATTTATTTCCAGAGATGGTAACCGTAGTAGACATGCTTGCATACTGAACTCTTTTAAATGATCCTGTTTATTTTATTTCTTGATTATACCAATAATTCTTTAAGAAATTTAAACATAGATGTCCACAGTTGAAGGGGTGATCACGTTGTATATTTTCATAGTTATATTGAATGTTAGAACCTACATATTTTATAAATTCCTTTGGAGGTTTGAGATTTCCATAACTATCAAAATACTCAATATAATCATTAAATTTTGCATAGGCTACCCAATGAGAACCAGGATTTTTAGAACTATCTAAATTAATAACTCCACATTCTTTTTTATACGGATATTTAGGGAGCTCATCTCTCATAAAGACACCTCTAAAATGAGGAATTCTATTTCCATACTTTAAAATGTCAAAGTTAGTTAAGGCCCGTTTGGGTAGCCGATATCTTAGTTTTTTTCTTTTGATACGAAAATTCCAAGGCCGTCTTTATGTGGTTTAAGGTGTAATCCTTTCCCAATAGATAGAGCTTCCATTTTTTCATTGTGTCTCCTCGATTCCTCATACAGCTTTTTAGCCATTTTGAATTCATTTATGGTTTTGGCAATACCTGCTGCACCGCCTGCTAAAGCTCCCGCCGCTGATAATCCCGCAAAAATAGGAATCAGAGGTAGTACTCCCCCAGTTTTTGGAATAGGAATAACACGAGGGAGCTTAATCGATGAATCATCAGCTAATTCTCTGGTAGCGGCAATAGCTAATTCTATAGCCATTTTCTTGCTTTTAGGTTTTAATCTTTTTATGTGTCTTTTTGCTTTTGTAATAATAGTTTTTAATTTACTTTTTAATCCTTTTCCACGTGTAACTTTTGGAGAACGCTTTTTCTTCAGACCAGAACCAGTTTTAATTTTTGCTGACATAGCCTTACTTACTAAGCGTGCCGCGAGTTTTTCGCCTGTACTGGCATCGGAAGCAACCGCTCGCTGTTTCGCCATTTTTAACAAAATTAAATCAGCCCTATGTCGATCTTTCAGGTTTGATGACTTGTGATATGCAATATCGTGATCCTTGCAATATTCGTCCAACTTATTTACACCGTTATCTCCTTTTGCTAGTCTTTTTATTAATTTAGTACCAGGACCACAGTAATTATATCCTGGTAAGTGTAATTCAAATGGTAAATTATTAATAAGCCAATTGAGAAGACTACTCTCTCCAAAACACATTATACGACTGATGATTCCGATTTAAATAATTTAATAAATAGTTATCGATTCCAGTTAGTTGTTAATATTATTTATAATATTACATTCGATTTATCAATCCAACTGCTTTCAGCTGAAGACAAACCTAACCATTTTACTAAAACTCTGTTACCTTTTCTTCTAAGAACTTTCTCAACTAGATAAACATCAGGATGTTTTGTTTTTTGAAGTTCTTGTGTGTAAAATGCACCTAAAATAGGGCGACCTCTGATAGTATCTTCAATTAAGTAAGTTATGGGAGCAGTTTTTTGTATTTTACGAATTTTAAATATTTCTGTTGACCAGTTGGGAGTGTAACCTTTTTCAAATGTTCCTTTGTATTTACTGATACGCACATAATCACCTACTTTGTACTTGCTTTTTAAATTATATTTTTTTAGCAACTTTAAATACCTTTCTAATATTATTTTTTTATTAATATTGTCCACATTAGCAGGAATTTCATTAATAGTGCGATGGTGAGTGTGATTGTATTTGTAAATAACATCATTTAGAGTATTATTTATCCAATTGTAATTGCCTTGTAAACTAAATTCCTTATAAACTTTAGATTTTAATGTTCTGATAAATCGTTCAACTATTGAAGCCTTTTTTGTTGAGAAGGTTGAGTAATGGTTAATATTATATGATTTCATAAGCTTCTGAAATTTATTATTATAAAATTCTGCTCCATTATCCGTTTGCAGATTTTTAGGAACACGTCCTTTATCCAACAAAGTTTTGAAAGAGTTACACACATCTCCTTTGGTTTTACTTCTCATTGGAAAGGTCCAAGCATATTTCGAAAATGTATCAATAACGGCAAGAATATATCTGTAATTTTTATTTTCTTTTGAAATTGATTGCATATCAATTAAGTCTGCTTGCCACAAGTCATCTATATCTTTCATGATAACATGTCTTCGTGGATAGTTCACCCTCGCATTTTTATGAATTTCGTTTACCACGTCAGCTTTGCTCATGTTCACAATTCAGTATACTTGTCTTGAACTCCGCTATTGTACTGAATAAAAGCATGTTATTATGACTATTTATTATTTAATTATCTCAGCTTCTTTTAATTCTTCGATTATTGATAAAATTTCATTATCATGGTTTGTATTACCAGCATCTCGGGAAGCAATTAATAGTTTCAATCTGTCAACCAGTTCGTTAGGATCATCCCAATACACCAAGTCAGTGTTATTTTTGTATTTCTTTAGCGTTGGTAAGCTTCCTCCAAATTTAGTGACAATATTACTGTTTAACGATTCAGAAAACAATGGTTTGATTATTTCACGATATTTTATACCTTTATCACCTCTAATTTGTCCATTAGGATTGAAATCCTTCTTATGTGCATTTGTATAATGCAACATATCTTTATAGACAAGTTTATCTTTGCTCGATATTAGTTTCAAATCAGGTTTTCTTCGAAGTAAAAGTTCTTTTAAACCAGGGGTTAAATTGTAGCTTTTGTCGCCAACTTTAATTAAAATGACATTGTCATCATTCACACTATCTATTTTAGAAAATGAAACTATTGAATTGCCCATTAGTAATTTTTTGTTTGCACTCCTTACTCCAAATGGTATATTTACCCCATCATAAATATCATGGATATCACAGCCTTCTAATGACATTTCTAAATCTTTCAGTAATTCTTTCTGGGGAGACTTTTTAACGAACTGCTCAGAATTCAGTTCTGGATCGCAGCATTCTTCAAACTTTGTAGATGAGCTAATATTTATGTCATCCAATTCCATGTCTTCAAAATTAGAGTGTGTATTTTCTGAATTAGGTATTTTTTCTATTGTTTTGTTCGAATCAACTAGGGTTTTAAGGGGATCTGTGACAGGTTTTAACATTTTGTCAAGTGACAAGTTCATTGAGTGTTCCTGGTTTTTAATTTGTTTTATTTTATTCTTTATGGAGTCTACAGACTTAATTAATTCTATTTTAATATTTTTCTCCATGTTGTAACTATTATAACAACTGTATTAAGCTAAAGAACAAATTATACTGATTTTATTTTGCATGTTAATTTCTTATATTATGTACATATAAACAGTCAGTCAAATTTAAAAAACATATCAAAATTCTGTCTGTACCTTCCGTTATTTAATGACGATTCTTTATTAATAAGTAGAAAATTATAAGGTTTACTCCAAACAGTTTGACAAAGATTTCTGAACTCTTTCCATTGTAAATCAGAACTAACATGCTCTTCATAAATATGCTTTAAATTCACATCATCTTGTTTGAATATAATAATAAAATTAACATTGTCACGTAACAATTGCTTTGGAATTTTAGAATAGGTTTGAGACAAATAGAAACAATCTATTTGTTTATGTCTACCCATACAGAAATAATTGCGGATATTTATTTGATTTTCACAGGCAACATCATCGAAAATAAATACAGAATTTATTAAAGCTTCACTCGGAGAAATGACATCTTTATCATCATTGAACTCGTAGAAATTAACCTGTGGTACTCTTTTCAATACTTCAGTCAAGAAACGGTATTTAGGTTGAAAAGAAGTTTTCGAGTAAAGATACAGATTTCTAAATTTGAGCCCATTTTCATGCAGCAGTAAACTAATCATAACATTTGTTTTACCACAGTTCGACGGACCACATATTATACAGCGAATTGTATTCGGTAATAAAGGGCTATGCCTGATATTGTGAGGGGAGTCACTAAAGTTTATATTATTAACGTTCAAGGATATGGGCTGCTTGATCAACTTCATCTTGTCTATTAATATGATTACCAGTGAACGTACCAATATATACACTTCTTATACTAAACATTGGTAAACTACAGCAAAGTACTCTTAAACTTAAGGAGATACCCATAAGAATAAATAAAAGTCAAATTCTGAGAAAAATATATAATTTATTTTATTTAGCTTATAAAAATAAGTACGTAACATCATTATAAGTAGTAAAACTAAACTAAGATTCATTTATAATACTACCGTTCTAACATATGCGGTCACAATGACCCCAAGGTAATGTGTCTATTTGATTAGTTTGAACAAGTCTTTTATCATCTATTCTATTTAAAATTACTTTATTTACTTCCTGTGAATACAGTACATGTTTGCTAGACTTTATCATATTCATCTTACATTGTAAAGTAATATTCTTAAATAAAACTCTCTTATAGTTAGATATTTTCAAACTTTTTGTAATGGGCTTTGATACCCCTTTAGCTTTGTTAATCTGTGTTTTTATTGATTTAATGCAATAAAGTTTTGCTCTCAAACCTATAAATTCGGTTAGTACATCACCACCTAATTCATCTTTAAACAAGCCAGGAATTTTATTATTGACCTTTGGAATACTGTAAGGATTATTTAAATCAAAATTACTTGTATCAAATTTTATTAAATTTTCATTCAAATCCTTATAAAAGTTTTCTGTATGTATTAAGTATAATAAACTATCAGTGTCAGTGTAACACAGCTTAACATTATCACCATACTTATTTTTAATGAAATCATAATGAAAATTATACATATGTTGTTTAGCATATTCTAGTACAGCAAATCCAACATAGATAGGTCTATCTAAAACAAGTTTGTCGGGATTCAATTGAATTGCTAGAAAATCTTCACTAAAAATACAAATACTTTTTAAGTTTGGTTTTGCAATTAGTTTCTCTGCACCTATTGTTTTATTTGTTCTATTCTCATTATCATTCCACTTAGTCACCAATTTAACATCCACTTGTTTTCGTTTATTTTCTATAGTTTTCCCAAATATAGAATTATTCAAAAGTTTAAAGAAATCTCTTTCAAAAGATGTCTTTGCTGATTGACGCAATTGAGTATTTAAGTCTATATACTTTTTTAGAAAGTTTTCTTGTTTAAATTGAAGTATACGGTGGATTTTTTTCAATACAAGACCATTTTTAATACATTCTTTTAAATGAATATAATGTATAACATAATTATACTTGTCATACAAGTTCGCAATTAACTTTTCTGTCTTTCCTCCTATGGGTATGAACTTTTCTGGAGCAAAAGGCAAGTCACTGTGTAAATTATGTAAATATTCGGGATACTCTAGATCTACTTCTAAAATGTAACCGTACTCAGCATCATCAGGGATATCAAATAAACAAAAACTTTCTATTTCTCGGCTTGTGATAAATTTAAAATCTGATATAGGTAATTTTCTAGTCATTGCATATCCATAAAGATTGTTACAGTCTAGATATACTAAGTATGTTGATGGCTTAGAATCATCAAAATTAGGGAGGTAAATATTGTTGGCTTTAGCATATCGGTGAGAGCATTGTGCTAATCCACCACGTATTCCTTTTTCTATCATATTATAAATTTCTAAATCATGAATCAGTTCCAGTTGAACACCAGTGTATAGGAGCATAGCATCCCAACTAAGACCGGGGGAACTTACATAGTATGTAGGATCAAGATTATAATGCTGTAGACATATATTTCTAAAATTTTCAAAAATATCGCATAATAATAAAACATCGCACTTCAAATATAAATCAGTATATTCCCCAAGACTGCTAATATTAAAGCAACTCCAAATAGTTTGCGCATGTTCATACTCGCTATCTGTTATGTGTTTCATTTGCATACTATTGTAAAAACAATGTTTTGGGGGAAGCTGTGTCTCGTTATATTTCTGCCATGAATCTACATATTCATATGGATATATACCTTTCCTTCGAATCAAATAAAATTTTTCTTCATCGGGAAAAACTGATCTCAAATTTAAAAAATCACTGTCTACTAAACTTTTACTTAAATTATCAAGACTTGTGCTAAGAAACTGTAATGAATCTATGAATTTAATTTGCAGAGGTTTATTATATTTACCGGTTTCAATAATTTTTGTAATACTTAAATATTTTTCTTTTGTCTTAGGAATTATTTTTATTTCGCCATCATATTTTGCCAATTCTTTGATAAATAAATGGGAATCGTAACCGGATAAATTATGGAAAACAACTGGTATAAAGGAACATACTCTATAAATTAAATTACACTGTGAATGTGCTGCACCTCTATACTCTGATGAAATATGATCATGATCTCGAACTTTGTCATCAAACAATAATTTTTTGCAAATATGACATGTACTTGCATTGCGATAATCATGAATTTGTTCTGGAGTCATTGGTTTCATAGCTTTTTCGGAAATCAAGATTTCATGTATAGATTTAGTTTCTTTAATGATTTCTTTAACAAAAACTTGTACGCAGTCTGCTCCTCGATATGTTACAAATTTATTTAAATTACTGTCATGCGAGCAACACACATAGTATGCAAAGCATGAAGGTTGATGTAACCTATTTTTTATAGTATTTTTGTCAGTATTCACTTCATTAAAATTGCATAATAGGCTTTCGAAATCTGCATATATAACAAAGTTAATTTTTTGTTGTCTCTCAAAATGTTTAAACTGTAACGTACTGTTTTTATCTGGTAATGAAGTTATAATTTTAGAACATGCATGAGAATGGAATTTTGTTTCACTTGTAAAAAATTGAAGACATGTCTCACATAAATACATTCGACCTTTATGTCGTGAAACTTGACGTCTCACTAAGCGTAATAGGTTTTTTATTAAACAATAATGAGTTCTGTTATCTTTTTCGTAATACAGTAAATTAATATGTTTATCTCTCCTGAAATTCGTCACATATAGGGGACCAGTTACATTGTAATGTTTATCCAATCCATAAATATTAATACTTAAATCACAGTTATTACGTTCAAATAATCTAATATCTTTGGGTGATGGTGGGAATGACATCCCTGTTATATTAAATATCGTATTAAAATGAGGATAAGAGCTTGTCCTACAGACATTATTTTTGGCTGGATATAATGCTGCTAAGATGCTCCATAAAAAACAATACTCATCCTTATTATAAATGTTTATACAGCTCTTTGTATTCTTAATAATTTCTGGTAATTCTATGTAAGATCCACCTCTCATAGGTGAATACTTATTTATATTTATTTCTAAATGACTCAATGATGTAAATGACCATCCAGATTCACAGTGCTCAAATTCAGTTAATTTCATCTTAAAAGTCTCTCTTACATTCATGTAAATTTCATCAAAATCGGTACTTTTATAAATAACTTCATATTTTGTATTAAATGACTTTAGCTGCTGCTCACCTGATTTAGGTAAAACGAAGTAAGCAAACAGCTCAAAGTTAACTTTAATACATGTATTCTTTAACAAGGATAGCTCAACAAGTTTAAAAACATCATTTCGCTTACCATCCAAGAACGCCTCTGGTAGGAGGTACTCGTCTTCTATGGAGGGGTTTAAGCGATAAGTCATTATTCTGTTTTTAAATGCTGTAGCTATTATATCAATATGTTCAAACTCTGACTTTATCAAACAATTCGATTTATGGATATTAGTTCGTTTATGATATCTGTATTCATTTCTAGGCATCTCAATTTTACATTTATCACAATTTATATAAGATCTTGATGGTGCATCAGTAGAGGGTAATTTCACTGAAAATAAAAAATTAGAAAGCATAGTATATAATATTTATTTAACTAAACAAATCTATATTTACTTTACACATATATTCTGTGTGCACTTAAATGATAAGATTTATGATGAGGCTAAATTAAATTTAGTTCTATAAAAATAAAGATTATTCATTGATTAAACATTATACCTAATATAGTTTAGGTTATTCATCATTATATATTAGTTCTGATAGAATGTTTTAGGTATTCTACTGGTACGAGCTTATAAAAGTTGGTGTGCGATTTTTAAATTCATTTCTGGTCTCTTTTATAAATGCGTTTAGATGCTTCCAAGACTCAGTACCCAAATCAGTTTTATTTTTTATAGTTATTACGGAATGCCGCCATCGATTGACTGGTGGCACCCGTTCAATTTCATCGGTATTAAAAATTTTCAATTCAATATAATAGCTTCCCTTCTTGTCTTCATCTATTTGTCGTGAGAAACCGTTAGCTAATCTCCTTGTTACATAGGAGTAAATAGGTGCATTTTTTTTACCAGCAGCGATGCTGTTATCCAGCTCGTCGTCGTCGCTATCGGTGCCGAAGAGATCTCGCACCGTAGCTTTCGTCTTCGTCTTCTTAGAAGTAGAAGGCTGCATGTCTGATGTCTTCTCAGGAACCTTGCGTTTTTTCTTGCTCGACTTTACTGGAGCTTCAACTGTTGACTCGTCTGATGATGGGAACAATTGGTCAGCCATTTGCTTGGACCTGAAAATAAAAGTTAATAAGTAAGTGGTAGCAGTAACTTAACGATAAAGCTAACCATGAAGGTATTAACGAGCATATTGCTTGAAAACATTAAAGTGAATCTTTGACTCGGAAAAAGAAAGGTAATGAATAAATAATAGATTGCTTTATCTGAGTTTACTCTTAATTAATAACACTAAATGATTGAATAATAGAATGATTGAATAGTAGAGTTATTGAAAACTTGAATGATTGAATAGTAAAGTTACTGAATAGTTGAATAATCTAAAAGTAGAATTAAATAAACCAAAAGTAACTCACATCTTAGAGAAGATCTGGTAAGCTTCTAGGTACTGATGAGTGTAGCTCTTGCTTGTAGCTCTTGAAGAACTGCTTTGTGGTCTCACTTCAGCAGCTACACGCTTAAATAGTGATAAATCTACGTCATAGTATCCCATATATAGAAAAGGGCACGTGTAAAAAAATGCTGTGTCAGATAACATTACCCAAATACGATAGTTTACATTGAATGCTATTATAATATAATACTAATATACCTTATTAAAATAATCCTTACCCGACTACATCAACCAAAAGATGGTGCTGTGTTTTTTAATTATTTCGTTTTATGAAACCACTAGCTTCCGCTAGCGGTTTCACCCACATTCCGCGGGAACTACTCCGTGCACTCGGATAAAAAGTCTAGCTAAGCCTATAGTCTTTTTCAATAAATGGCTTATCTAACACTGAAAGAATTTTTCAAATCGGTCTAGTAGTTCCTGAGATTAGCACGTTCAACCAAACAAACAAACTCTTCTGCGTTATAATATTATAAGTATAGATTTCCAACATATATTAAGTACCTGCCTGAAAAAAAACAACACAAACTTGCCTACAAAAATGTTCACACTTTTTTTTTAAGACGAGCCACCACATTCCTACTGATTTATCTAAGCTATTTAAAAAGTAAATCAATAACAAAAAAATATTTATGATAATAGCAGGGAAAACCAGGTTACTATTATTGTATGTGAATTTGCTAAATCATTTGATCCATCTCCTTAAAAAGAATTCAACTTACGTTGCAAATTTCTTGAGGTTGATATACTATTAATATACCACGATTTTGCCTGCCAAATAATCGGAATAAAATGTATGAAAACTGTAATCGTGGACAAATGTACAGTAGTATTATTTTATCGATATAAATTTATGATAAACAATAAAATGTTAGGCGTCGCAATGTCTGAGGTTTCAATTTCACCATACCATTTGTGTATAATAATAACATCTAAGAAAAACATGCGATTTTGAACTCTATGTACATTAAATTTAAAAATATAAAAGGGGAGTAAAATAAATAGAAATCCATTTCATTTTTGCATCTGATGGTGTAGAGTTATATATAATAATCGTGGAATGTCGGTAAGTGTAACTTTAATATATTTTTTAATAATATTAATGTGTGTTTTATAACAAAATTAGTAGAAAGTAGCATCACTGAATTATGTATTTCCGCATAATACTTTAATTCAATCATAACGTTTGTAGTGTACTTATATTAATAATTGTATCGTTATTTCAGGACACGGAGGATCTTTTCAATTTTATACCCATGAATCAACAAGCTCAACAAACCACCGGCCAGAAAACCCTGGGTCTTACTCGCAAGAGATCAAAAACGGATCAAACATTCTACCAATATATAAAGAAGCCTGTTACTCGCGGGACAAAAATAATCAAAATAGAAATTTATGATGCAGACAGTTATCAAAAATCTGAACAGCACATGTGTAATTGTGAGGCTGAAGTGTGTGTTCAACATGTCGTAAAAACTATATTATACGATGATATATACACAAGCACAAGAGAATTAATTGGCAAAATTCAAGATGACATCGAACCAAAAGTATAGTATAGTAGAAGTATAGAGACAGCCTAGGTATCGTTACCAATAATTATATGTTTATATTTCTAAAATGTATGTTTAAATGTAGGTATGTAGTAATGAATAGGTTTCAATTATTAGGCTAAAATTAAATAATGTATCTTATAAATAAAATAATTTAAAATAACATATACTTTTTATTTTATTGCTACCTCATTCTTAGGGTCCATTCACACAGACAGGGTCGGGGAGCATCGGCCTGCTTTTTTTTCCATACGAAACGCGTTTTTTCAAGCATTCTTAATGACAAAAAAGTGCACATGCAAAAATAAACCTTACTACAACTACTCAAAACTATGTTTCCAACGTGATAAAAATCTGTTCTCCTCCCCGAACAGGTGTGTGTGTGTGAACGGACCCTTAAGTGCAAACTACACCGTCAGCGGGGCGAGCGAGCTATCGTTTCACCTCTCTTAATAAGAGAGAGAGAGAGAGATTAGCTACCTCAGTATGAAACGATGCTCGTTCGCCTCGACAGCTCACTCGCCCACTGGCGGCGTGGTTGCCACCTGTATGAAATAGGTACGTAATTATAGAGCTCAAATAACCACTAATACATGGTCTATATAAGGCGGTGCTGTTAAATAAGAGTGCATATTTAAACATGCATGCTTGAATTGTAGAATGATGATGATTATGTTTTGAGTTTGAAATTATGGTGTTCTGTACTATACTCTCGAGAAAAAAGACCGGATCAGATCAGGCTAGCATATTATACCTACTCCCCAGTTTATTAAAGACATGAACACATTCTCAGGAAATTTTATACTCAGTATTCTACTATCCAGATACTATGATGGTTAGAAACAGACCAGATCTAAATACTGAATGATGGTTGTAATTGGGTGTTTCTGGATCTGACCTGATCCAGAAACCCCAATTACAACCTACTAACCCACTCATGTTCCTTCGATTGCCCTTTATGTTCCAGGGTCACGGTGACTATTATATTATATGAGGCGCGCGTGGAACAAAACGCGCCGTCTACGCGGTCCTGGTCCTAGCCGGGCGGCGAGCTACCCATCGCTCGCCATCCGCAGAACCGCGCCTACGGTGGCCGGTAGTCGTCTTGCGACTCTCGACGTCTTCGCCTGGGTCTTAGTCCGGGGCGAGAGGCTCGTCGTTGCCTCTCGCGCGCCGCCGCTTCCTTCACTAGCATAACTGCTTCGCAGAAGGAGGCGACGGCATCCCATTCCGTCTCGCCCCGAAGCATGGCCTGAACCAGCGCCGGGCGCGAGAGGTCACCGCCGCCGATCGCCTCTACGAGGACACGTCGATGCTCCGCCCATGCGCGGCACACCTCGACTGTGTGCTCGACCGTGTCCTCCAGGCGACCGTTACTGCAGTGGTGACACCCAGGCGTCGCTTCCGCCCGAATCCGACACAGGAACCTCCCGAACTGACCATGTCCGGTGAGGACCTGTGTCAAGCGAAACGTGAGAGTGCCATGACGCCTCTCCAGCCACTCCTCAAAGAGGGGTCTTACCGCCGCTATAACGGCGTGCCCAGCACTAGGTTGCGACAGTCGTTGTCTCCATTCCGCCATGAGATCTCGCCGGAGCTCCGTGAGCCGTGCCGCGATAACCCGCGGCATCGGGACTTCACCCCGGCGTTGCACTTCCACGCGCCACTCGTACGTGTGTGCAAGGACTGTTGCCTCCAGATCCCACGGCGGGACGCCGGCAAGGAGGCATGCCGCCTCACAGGAGACCGTGCGGTATCCCCGCACCATGCGAATGGCCATGACCCTCTGGGACGCCCTCAGAAGTCGGGCCGGAGCCGCGGCTAGATTGGGCGCCCACACCGGAGCCCCGTAGAGGGCCATGGACCGCACGATCCCCGTGTAGAGCCTCCGGCAGGAGGCGTTTGGGCCACCGAGATTGGGCAGGAGCCGCTTGAGGGCAGCTCCGGCCTTCGCCAGTTTGGGGCCCAAACGTCGGAAGTGCTCCGTGAAGTTCCATCGGTTGTCGAGGACAAGTCCTAGGTACTTTATCGTCGACTCGACACCGATGTGAACCCCTCCCACCGTTATCTGAGACCCCGGAGGTGGCCGGTGCCGAGGGCCATGAAAACACATGGCCTCGGACTTGTGCAGGGCCACCTCGAGTCCCAGCTGCCGGATCCTGTCCACGACTGTCGCAACTCCATTTGACATCAAGTCGGCCGCCGCCTGGAACGACCCTCCCTGCGCTAGGACTAGCGTGTCGTCAGCGTAGCACACTACGCTGACGCCTTCGGGAAGGTCGGCGCGCAGCACCCAGTCGTACCCGATGTCCCACAGAAGCGGCCCCAAGACCGATCCCTGTGGAACACCGCACGACATCCCTCGTCGACTCCACACTCCCTCGTGACCGGGGTAGATGACGGCCCTGTCCGTCAGATAGGCCTCGACCACACGACAGAGGTAGGCAGGCATCCGGTGATACCGGAGTGCCGCCCCAATGCACCCCCAAGGCAGGGTATTGAAGGCGTTGGCGATGTCGAGAGACACCGCCAAGACGACCCTGCCCTGTGCTACCACATCCCCTGTCGTGAAGGCCCGTACGCGCATGATGGCGTCCACCGTGGAGCGTCCCCTGCGGAAGCCGAACTGACCGTCCGCCAGATCCGGCCCCACCCGCATCAGCCGCTCGACGAGGCGGCTCGCAATCACTCTCTCCAAGAGCTTTGCCGCCTCGTCGAGCAAAACGATGGGCCGGTACGCGGACGGAGAGTCCGCAGGACGCCCCGGCTTCGGTATGAGGACCAGCTTCCCGGTCTTCCAACGAAGTGGGAACTGGCCCTCCTCCAAGCATGCGCTAAAGAGCCCCCTTAGTCGAGGCCCGAGAGCCCCTAAGGCCAGGACCCAGGCCTTCCCTGGTAGGCCGTCGGGTCCTGGGGCGGTGTTCTTGGCCCTAAACCTTAGCACCGCCACTCCCAGTTCTACCTCGGTCACCTCTGGAACGTCGTCGTCGTCGCCGTCGCGGTCCGCATCGGACATCGCCGGTGGCGGAGCCATGAGCGGGGGAGAAAACTCCCCCCGCGAAGGGAACAGAGCGCTCACAACGCCCTCTACGACCTGGGGCCGGAGAATCTCGGTCAGCGGGGGGCCCGCGGTACGGAGCTTGCCCCGCACCGCCAAGTAGGGGCGCCCCCACGGATCTCTGTCCAGAGTCCCCAGCGTCTCTTGGCGGGCCGAAGCTTTGGCCCGCATAATCTCCAGTCGGAGGGCTTCCTTCGCCGCTCTGTACCCTTCGTACAGCTCCGCCTCAATGGCATCCGCATCCACAGGGCGGATACGGAGCCTGCGGTGTCTAGTGTACGGGCGTCGCGCAGCCACGCACGCCTCACGTAGTGACGTGATTTGCGGCGACCACCAGTACACCTGGCGCTGACCCCTTCCAGGCTGAACCCGGGGCATTGCCATGTCACATATCTCGGACATGGCCTCCTGGAACCACCCAGCCTCGGCATTGATGTCGGCAGGCCTGTCCGGTGATGACACCCAGGCCTGCACTATCGAGGCTTCCAGGAGAAGCTCCCGGTCCAGCTGCTTCAGCGCCCAACGCGGACCGCTTGGGGTCCGTCGGACCGGCGCAGCGGAGGTCTGGGCGGAGACGTCAAACCGGATGTACCGGTGGTCGTAGAACGTCTCCACCTCCTCCATTACGCGCCAGTCAACGACACGCGGTGACAGAGCGGGGCTGGCGAACGAGATGTCCATCACCGACTCACCCCGCATCCGCACACACGTGGGGACGGAACCCTGGTTCAGCACAACTAGGCCTGCCTCTAGGGCCCAGTTTTCCACCATTCTACCCCGTGCGTCAGTATATCGGGAGCCCCAAGCCAAATTCTTGGCATTGAAGTCCCCTAGAACGAGCACGGGGAGGGTTCGTAACCCGGCGACGACGACGCTCAGCTTCATAAGGGAGTTGTGGAGTTCGACGAGGGATCGGCTCGGGGAGAGATAGACGCCTACCACGGCGATCTCCCCGAACCGTGCCGCAACGCACCCCTGTGCCCTCTTGACGCCTTCGAGGGTGGGGGTACCGGCGGCGGCCGACGAGATGATGGTCACCGAGCCGCTCAGGTCCTCCACCCAAGAATCCCTGGGCGGGACAAAGTACGGCTCGGAGACCACGGCGATGTTGATCGACCACTGCGCCATGCTCTGGAGCAACAGATCCTGAGCGGCGGCGCAGTGGTTGATGTTCGCCTGTACGAGGCGCAATGGAGCCATTATTGGCACTCCATTGCGGCCTCAGTAGTCGCGGCTGCAGCGACAGACGCGGCAGCGGCGGGGACGGCGGGAGCAGCGGCGGCCGTGGGAGCGGCGGCAGCAGCGGGGGCAGCAGCGGGAGCGGCGGCAGAGGGCTTCCTGCCCTTGCCCCTGGTCCTGGCGGGTGGGGCGCAAGCCTTGCCCCCAGCCCGGTGATCGGCCGGCTTGCCAGCCGCCGCACATATGGAACAGTGCGGCGCGGCGGCACACGAGCCGGCCTTGTGACCGGGCTGACCGCAGCGGAAGCAATCAGCGCTGCGGTCCACCTCCGAGGTGCAGCGGACACCGACATGGTGTCCAACTTGGCATCTATAGCACCTCAGAGGCCTGGGCTCCAGCAGCTTCACCTGCGCCGAAGCCCAGCCTCCCACCAGTAACCTACTGCGGCCCTCCCCCGCAATTGTTTTTGCCGCCGGTACGGGGCAGCTCACGGTGGCCGCTCCTGTCCCGGAGCGGTCTGGGCGGATGGCGCCTACTCGCACGTCGCCAGCGGGGCAGCCCCCCGCTTTGGCGACGGCGGCCACCAACTCCTCCCCCGTGACAAAGTCGTCCAGGCCTGTGATGCTCATGTCAATGCGCATGGTAGGCCTGGAGACTCGTACCTCCTCGGCGGAAAGCGACGCCCTCAACTTTTCGGCCAGAGCATCGGCGACGGGGCCGCTGGCAGCCCCAGGGACTTCCAGCATGCGGGCTCCGGTAGCCGTCACCCGCAGCCGCACTCCCTCCGTCACGCCGATCTCGGCCAAGTTGACCGCCGCTTTCGCTTTGGTCAGTACCGCCCCGTACGTTATCCCTTTTTGCTCCGCGTCCGGCTGCAGGGTGATTACCACCGCTGCAGATTTAGGGGCGCGGAGCCTGGCCGCAAGGCTATTCGCCTTGCGGCGTCCCTTTGCCGTTGCTGCTTCTTCGCGGCCCTGGCCGCCTTGGCCGCCTTCTTCTTCTCCCCGGCCACTTGCCAGCGGCCGGCGTCGGCCGGAGGCTCGGCAGCCGAAGAGGAAGGGGGCGGCGGTGGGGCACGTTGTGCAGCTGCACTCGCTGCAGGTGTCCCCACCGCTTTGGGCTTCGCCGCCTTGCCCCTACTGGGCGTTGCGGCCTTACCCTTCGCCTGCTCTGGCGCGGCGGCACGCCTCGACGTACCCGCCGCAGGAGTCGCGGCCACAGCGGCAAAAGATGCCGCTGGCCGTGCTGTTGTTGTCGCCGGGACCAGGCGACTGGCCGCGAGTGGGGGCCGGAGAACTCTCCCTTCCAGCACCGAAAACCGGCGCTGGAAGTCCGCCATGCTCTGCACCAGGCTCTGGAGCAGTTCCCGGTCAGGGTTGGTGGCCTGACCTGTGGGAGGTACGTCTCCCCGGAGCCTGGCCAGTTCCGCGTGCAGCTTTCGGTTCTCCTCCTGGAGAGCCTCGATAGCGGCCCGCATAGCGGCCAGCTCCCGTCCCGACGACGCCGACGCCTCCGCATTCGCCGCTGCCAAAATGTCGGCAGTGGCATCGGCGATGGCCCTGTCCTTGGATCCCTTCTTCTTCTTAAGGGCCACGGACACCAACGCCGATGTCACTACCTCCGCCAGTCCTTCCACGCGCTCCGGCAACCATATATACCTGCTGCGCGAATAAGTGCAAGTAGTGCCTACTTAAAACGAGTTAGTTCGCGGAATTTTGTTGTTTTCATGAGACTGAATTTCTTATTACGTTACATTATAAACAGACTGTCTCCGCAAGAACGCCTATTCAAAAACGTATAGCAGTAAATAGTCTACTTGCGATGTTGCTTCATCATTATTTTTATTTTTAGTTAAGTAATAGGTTTACCCACATGTTAGTTTTATAATATACACTTTTACATTTCGTTGGAGCAAGTCGTTTTTATTTCATCTTCTCCCGAAAATTATACCCTGGATCAATTCAAAACATGGTCCTATCGAGCCTGGATATGGAGTTTTCAGGAATATTACTCCGTTCAGTTTATTAAGGAATTGCAAAGGAATTGTTGGATTCGGAGTTCGAAAATCTATGCATGGTGTGGCTGGTACATTGTTGCGTCATCCAGAAGAGATTGGAATTTCCGTGGTCTGGAGACCTAATAGCTACAAAGAGGCATATATTTTATTATATTAATCCACCCAACACTCTTTTATCAGGTATTATTAGTGTAATTTAGCCATACATATCAGGTTAGTACCAAAATACTTATTGTCATTTTTCTTTGTCTGTGAGTGATTATAAATTGTTACAATTATCAACTGGTCAGTGTCTTATACTTATTTCCATTATTTATACATTGTTGAAGAGTAGTTATCCGAAATAACTGCATTATTTTGCTTTGCAATGTACTTAAAATAATCCACTGGAACAGTTACGTAATCACATTAAGTTAGCACATGTAGACATGAAATTTGTGTAATTTTCATTGTAATTATAATAGTTTGGTACTAAATAACCATTATACGTATAGTTTATTAAAATTACTACAGTAAATTGACCTTATGGTATATTATTGCTAGGATTTATGCGTATTTTACAGGCTACATCATTTTTCATTGTAATCTAAACGTAACTATAACGTTTTACTTGTATAAATTCCAGGTTGGTGACACCAGTTAACGCAATGCCAGAGGATAAGGAACTTATTCGGAAACGTGCCAGTTTTAAGGGAAAGGTTACCGTATTTGTGAACTATTTAAATACTTTGGATCCTACTTCTTTGAGCCCTACCGAGGTAAGCGAATTGCAGTTTCGTTTTATAAAACTCGAGGCATTGTATGCCCAATATGATGAGGTGCAATTATTACTGGAGTGTATGACTGACAACTTGGACAGTCAGATATTGGAACGTAGCGAGTTTGAATCTCTTTATTACAAAACCCTAGCTCAAGCTCAGAAAATACTTGATAGTAATACTAGGAAAAGAGATTTCAACGAAAGTGGTGACGTAAGTTCGCGTTCCAATAATCATACGTTTGTTAAATTACCGACGATTCAATTACCGAAATTCAGTGGTTCCTATACTAATTGGTTGGAGTTTCACGACACATTCGTAAGTCTTATTCACTCGAACGACGATATGAACGAAATAAATAAATTTCATTATTTGAGGTCGTCTCTAGAAGGTTCCGCTGCTGTGGTGATCAACTCAATTCAGTTTTCTGCTGCCAATTATTCGGTAGCTTGGAAACTCCTCTGCGAGCGGTTTGATAACAAACACCTGCTTATCCAACATCATATTTCAGCCTTATTTCAAATTGACACTCTTCAAAAAGAGTCTTCAGTAAATTTAAAAGCTTTACTTGATACTATTAACAAAAATTTACGTGCCCTTGAATCTCTAGGAGAACCTGTTTCACACTGGGATACTTTACTCATATATATTATAACACACAAGTTCGACAGCAAAACTTATCGTGAATGGGAAGAGTATAAAGGTTGTCTGTCTAAAGATTCAAAAATTACTTTTACACTGTTCATTACTTTCATTAAAAACCGTGCTGAGATCTTAGAAACATTAGAATTATCAACGTCAACGTCTAATAAACACTCAAATACCGGCAAACATTCTAAACATGTTAGAACAATGATGGCACAGGATGTTAGTAAACCCAATTCTTGTGATAACCGTAAACAAGACGATAGTACTTCTAATAAACCTAAAAATTGTGTCATGTGTGACGGTGATCATAAATTAAGCAGTTGTGCTCAGTTCCTGTCAATGAACAATGAATCTCGATTGAAACTATTACCTAAATACAAAATCTGTTATAATTGTTTTAACCCCGGACATTATGCAAACAGCTGTAAAAAGTTTGGTTGTAAAATATGCCGTCGCAAGCATAATACTTTAGTTCATGTTGACATTACTTCCAAGCTCTCAAGATCGGAGCAAACTGGTGCTTCATCTAGCAGCGACGACGCAAATGGCAGTGTGAATGTCTCCACTCAATCAGCTGGTGGCACCGGCTTGTCACTCTCGGCGAGTGTAGAACAAGGTGACATATTATTGTCCACCGCGTTAGTCACGGTCATGGGGATAAATGGTCAGCAGTATGTTGCTCGTGCTGTGCTCGATAGTGGCAGCACATCATGTCTTATGACAGAAAGACTATATCACCAGTTAGGTATAACTGCTAAGTCTGTGAACAATTCTATTTTAGGTATAAACAATTCGTCATCGTTCATCAATAAACTGTGTTATGTATCAATAAAATCTTTAAACAATAATTTCAGTGTTGATATCAATTGTTTTATTATTCCTACAATTACGAATAATGTACCGAGTACACCTGTTAACCTGTTAAAAATTAAAATTCCTTCTGATATTTGTCTTGCTGATCCCAACTTTCACTCACCGGCTCCTGTCGATATGTTGCTCGGTGCTGACATCTTTTGGGAGCTATTGGAATCACACCGAATCAAACTCGGTGATGGACAACCAATTCTTTGTGAGACTAAATTAGGTTGGTTAGTCTCTGGTCCCATTAAGTGTAACGCTTCATCTAAAGTTGTAATATGTAATTTTGTAAATACAGATTGCGATGACAAATTAAATCTTAGTATTGATCAGCAACTTACAAAGTTTTGGCAACTTGAAGAAGTGTGTACTTCGTCACCGTATTCCCCAGAGGAAAAGCTATGTGAAGAACATTTCACCAAAAATACTGTTCGTTTGGAAAACGGTCAATTCTGTGTTAGAATACCTTTAAAATATTCTCCTGATCAATTAGGTAAATCTTTGACAAGAGCCAAACAATGTTTTTTCTCGTTAGAACGCAGATTTAAATCTAAAACTCAGTTTAGTAAAATGTACAGAGACTTTATGTTGGAATATGAAACTTTAGGTCATATGTCTAAATGTAAGTTAATTAATGATCACGCGTGTTACATCCCACATCACGGGATTTTACGCGACAGCAGCGCCACCACAAAATTAAGAGTGGTGTTTAATGCAAGTAGTTTAACCAGTACCGGTACTTCAATTAATAATATTCAAATGGTCGGACCCGTGGTACAGGATGATCTTTTAACGATCCTGTTGCGTTTTAGACAACATACTTACATCTTAGCTGCTGATGTTGAAAAAATGTACCGGCAGGTAGTTGTTCATCCTAATGATAGATATCTTCAGCAAATTATTTGGCGTGATAATCCTTTGTCTCCGTTACAAGCTTACGAACTTAACACCGTCACTTACGGCACGGCCAGCGCTCCTTACCTAGCAACTCGGTGTCTTCGACAGCTAGGCTTAGATTTAGAGTGCATTGATAAGAGGGTCTCCGAGGTCATTCTACACGATTTTTATGTCGATGACCTCTTGACGGGAGGAGATGACCTTGAAGAGGTCAAAGTGTTACGTCATAAAATAACTTCAACTCTCGCTTCAGCGCAGATGAATTTAAGAAAGTGGAAGTCGAATAACATGCAGTTAGTGACTGGTTCCGACTTTCCCCAGTCTTCACTTGATTTGAATATTGGTGGATTTGAGTCAACTAAAATCTTAGGCCTCGGTTGGCAGCCCCAGTCAGATTCTCTTTGTTTTCCAATTAGTCAGTCAGTTACCTTTAATAATACAAAACGTGACATGCTTTCGATCGTTTCACAAGTTTTTGACCCGCTCGGATTATTAGCTCCGTGTGTGCTTGTTATGAAAATATTGCTTCAAAAATTATGGTTACATAAACTGCCGTGGGATGAGCAACTACCACCGGAGATTAGCACACTTTGGAATAATATTGTTTCTAATTTTTCTAAATTAAATGAAATTCACATTCCACGCCGAGTTTTGATTGATTTTTATGAGTTTTTAGAGTTTCATATTTTTACCGACGCATCTGAACGCGCATACGGCGCTTGCCTTTACGTTCGAAGCGTTGACAGTCAGGGTCAGGTGTTAGTGCGTTTATTATCAGCTAAAAGTCGAGTGGCGCCACTCAAGCCAACGACCATCCCCAGACTCGAACTGTGCGGTGCTCTGGTAGGTGTTCGCCTTTATGAAAAGGTCGTTGCTGCATTACGAGTAAGCGCGCGGCGCACGTTTTTTTGGACTGACTCCACTATAGTTTTAGGGTGGCTCAAAATGTTACCGAACAAATTACAGCCTTTCGTTCGCAACAGAGTTGCTGAAATTTTAGATAAGACTGGTGGCTGTGAGTGGAGACATGTCCCAACTGACCAAAACCCTGCTGATTACGTGTCTCGTGGAGTAGACATTGATGTACTACCCACTTTAGATGACTGGTGGTCCGGTCCAAAGTTTTTATCAAACGAAGCGTCTCATTGGCCTTTTAAATTAATGAAATTTAATGAAGTATTGCCTGAACTTAAATCTAACGTTACCTTACATGTTTTATTTAATGATAATTATTTTAATGAATTTATTAATTTTGCACGGTTTTCAAACTTATCAAGACTTCAACGAACAGTGGCCTATGTTTTTCGTTTTATTGACGCTTGTAGGAAAACACCTATACGAGGTCCTTTTATTACTAATGACTTAGAAAGGGCTCTAAATTTAATTATACGTATTTCTCAGAATCAATCTTTCAAAGATTACAAGTTATTACTTGATAATAAACCTTTACCTAAGAAAAGTGAAGTAAACAAATTTAACGTGTTTCTAGACGAGAATAAGATAATGCGTATCCGTGGCAGGTTACAACACTCAGATTTTCCTTACAACAAAAAACACCCGGTGCTTATTCACTCTAGTCATCATTTTTCTAAATTACTTTTTAATTATGAGCATAAAAGATTGTTTCATGCAGGGCCACAGTTACTGTTGGCGTCTATACGAGATACGTATTGGCCCATAAGAGGTCGCAGTTTAGCTAGAATGTGCTGCCGGCAATGCGTACGCTGTTGCCGATTTAAAGGTGAAACAGTCAGCCCAATTATGGGTGATCTACCACAGCAGCGACTTCTAGCAGGTTTTCCATTCGAAAATATCGGTTTGGACTACGCAGGTCCAATTCAGGCAGCTGTTCGTCAAGGCCGTGGCTGTAGATTAGTTAAAGTTTACATAGCTATCTTTGTTTGTTTTTCTACAAAATCAATTCATCTTGAATTAGTCGGTGATTTAACCAGCAATGTTTTTGTCATGGCATTAAAGAGGTTCATTTCGCGTAGAGGAAAGCCGAAAAATATCTACTCCGATAATGGCACCTCATTTGTTGGTGCATATAATGACCTTTCTAAATTTATTAAGTCCAATTGCGATTCGGTTGCCGAAGAGATGGCTAAAGAGGGGATTAACTTCCATTTTATCCCGGCATATTCTCCTCATTTTGCTGGCCTTGCGGAAGCTGGTGTCAAATCAACCAAACATCATTTGACCAGAGTGTTGGGCCTTTGTAACCTCACTTACGAAGAGCTATATACCATGATGGTTCAGGTTGAAGCAATTTTGAACTCCAGACCATTGACACCGTTATCATCGAACCCCGAGGATCTGATGCCGCTCACACCCGGACACTTTTTGATTGGACGTCCCTTGACATCACTGCCGTCACCTGTTTATCGAGATCAATCCATCAACTCCTTAACTCGATTCGAACGCATCGAACTTCTCCGACAGCATTTTTGGAGGCGCTGGAGTAAAGAATACATAGCTGAGCTCCAACTTCAGACGAAATGGCGAGCATGTAAGGGCTCCCTCAAGCTGAATTCTTTAGTCCTTCTTAAAGAAGACAACCTCCCCCCGCTCAAGTGGAAATTGGGTCGGATTATTGCTACATATCCAGGGACAGACGGCGTAGTTCGAGTTGCTGATGTAAAAACTTCTAGTGGTCTGTTACGCAGATCATTTAGCAAGATTTGTCCGTTGCCGGTGTATCCTGAGCCAGAAAAGAGTTGTTGAAAGGCAGGCTTTCAACGCCCGGGAATATGTCTCCGCAAGAACGCCTATTCAAAAACGTATAGCAGTAAATAGTCTACTTGCGATGTTGCTTCATCATTATTTTTATTTTTAGTTAAGTAATAGGTTTACCCACATGTTAGTTTTATAATATACACTTTTACATTTCGTTGGAGCAAGTCGTTTTTATTTCATCTTCTCCCGAAAATTATACCCTGGATCAATTCAAAACACAGACTGTGTATTTTTAATAAACATACCTTTTATTTACTTAAACCAAAGAGTTTTAAGTAAATCCACGTTTTTTGGTTAAAATTCAAGTGTAGCTGTTTGTAAATCTACATAGAATTTTTTAAGTTTTACTATGTCCTCTTTCTTATCTAATTCAGTTGGTGAATATGCTTGAATTATGGACCATTTCTCACTTTTGTTCAAGGGTAACATTATATTCAACAATGTTATTCTTTCAGAGATCTCTTTCATTTCTTCGATTCTTTCTTAAGAATCGCACACCATATAACCTATAACCTAACCGGGACTATAGTCCCGGGGTCTCTCCTTTGTAATGTAGAATATAGTCTCCACAGTCTTCTATCCCTTCACCATACCTTCTCAATTCGCTAATTCCTATTATGTCCCATTTATTTTCTGCAATGGCTAATTCGAGTTCAAACTGTTTTTCAGTAGTTCGTAAGGATCTTGTGTTCAAATGTCAAATGTCAAACGTAAAATGCAAAAAACCAGACGAGTCAAATGTCGCATGTTGTCATCGTCGAAGTCATAGTCAAAGTCGAAGTCGAAGTCGAAGTCGAAGTCAAGGTCGAAGGCGATGGCGAAGGCGAAGGCGAAGGCGAAGGCGAAGGCGAAGGCGAAGGCGAGGTCGCGGTCGAAGTCGAAGTCGAAGTCGAAGTTGAAATCAAAGTCAGTAAGCTAGCAGAAAAGATTAAGGCTTCAAAGATTGTCGAGAAGAAGGATTACAGATAAAGAAGCCTCCACCTGTTCCTAAAAGAAGCGGTGTTCGTGTTACCACTACTCTTCGACTCGAAGTCGAAATCGAAGTTGAAGTCGAGGTCGAAGTAGAATTCGAAGTCGAAGTCGAAGTCGAAGTCGAACTCAAAGTCGAAGTTGAAGTAGAAGTCGAAGTCGAAGTAGAAGTCGAGGTCAAAGTCGACGTAGATGTCGATGTCGATGTCGATGTCGATGTCGAAGTCGAAATCGAAGTAGAAGTCTATGTCGAAGTCGAAGTTGAAGTCGAAGTCGATGTCGAAGTAGAATTCGAAGTCGAAGCCGAAGTCGTAGTTGAAATCAAAGTTGAAGTCGAAGTTAAAGTCGAAGTTGAAGTAGAAGTCGAAGTCGAAGTCGAAGTCGAAGTCGAAGTCGAAGTCGAAGTCGAAGTAGATGTCGATGTCGAAGTCGAAGTCGAAATCGATGTCGATGTCGAAGTCGAAGTAGAATTCGAAGTCGAAGTCGAAGTCAAAAGCGAATGTGAAGTTGGAGGCGAAGTCGAAGTCGAAGTCGAAGTCGAAATCGAAAACAATTGACATTTGTCAAATGTCAAATGTCATAGTGATGGGCCGAATGTGGTTTGTACCGAATACAAAGTTCGGCCAAACATTCGGTAAAATTTAAAAATTCGGCCGAAATTCGGTTATTTTTGGCGCGCTTTCTAGGGAGCGATATTACCTATGTCGGTTGTAAAAGATCCTGGATTTAACCGATGAATGGCTATATTAAAGCTGAAATCATTTTAGTGAGACTATTTTACCTCAAATACCATAGAGCATTCATCTTAGTTATACTTACTATTTACTTACTACAGTTACTTTTAAAAATATAGTTAGTAAGTAGACCTTAATTATTTCAATGTCCATGTCAAGAGGTCCATTTCGTTAATAATAATTATCATTTATTTTCGTTTATTTAATTTTCTAAAAATGATTGTGGAGTGGTAAGGTAACTAATTACTAAGGTTATTACTTAAATGACTGATTTGATTATTAGTTTTACTGGTTTTTTGATTATTTTTTTTTGTAAAAATAGTTGGCACTTGAACCGAAAGCCGGCCGAATGTCGAAGTTCGGTTCAAGCCACCGAAATTCGGTTAAACCGAATGTGAAACGAATTTCGGCCCATCCCTAATGGCAACCGAAGTCAAAAGTCGAATGTCGAGTGTGAAAAAATAAGATGGCGAAAGTCGACTGTCGCATGTTGTCATCGTCAGTCGAAAGTAGATTGTCGATTGTTGATTGTCAAATGTCAAATGTCAAATGTAAAACGTCAAATGTCAACAACTTCAATTCTTTATTAATGGCATTTGCGGAAAACACACCTCAATTCTGCCACGACCATGTTTATTTTACAATCACAAACGTAGAAAGATATATAACAAAAATATATGCAATATGACTGCGATGGTCTCCTCCTTGTGAAGAGACCTGGTCCGTCAGAGCCTCGTCAGTGAATCAGCAGGGTGTACCACTGCAGGTGAGGTTGGCTTTGACCCTGGAGGTGATGGTAGGGCCACTTACACCCCATGTCAAATGTCAACTTCAACTTCAACTCTTTATGTCAAATGTCAAATATCAGATGTCAAATGTCAACTGTCAAATGTCAAATGGTAAATGTCAAATGTCAATGGTCGTGGCAGAATTGTGGTGTGTTTTCCACAAATGCCATTAATAAAGAGTTGAAGTTGAAATGTCAAATGTCAACTTCAACTTCAACTCTTTATTAATGGCATTTGTGGAAAACACACCACAATTCTGCCCCGACCATGTTTTTTTACAATATCTCAACTCAAACGAAGAACTAAAGATTTATAACAAAATATATGCAATATGACTGCGATGGTCTCCTCCTTGTGAAGAGACCTGGTCCGTCAGAGCCTCGTCAGTGAATCAGCAGGGTGTACCACGTGCAGGTGAGGTTGGCTTTGATCCTGGAGGTGATGGTAGGGCCACTTACACCCCATGTCAAATGTCAAATGTTAAATGTCAAATGTCAAATGTCAAATGTCAAATGTCAAATGTCAAATGTCAAATGTCAAATGTCATTGTTAATTGTTAATGGTTAATTGTTAATTGTTAATTGTTAATTGTTAATTGTTAATTGTTAATTGTTAATTGTTAATTGTTAATTGTTAATTGTTAATTGTTAATTGTTAATTGTTAATTGTTAATTGTTAATTGTTAATTGTTAATTGTTAATTGTTAATTGTTAATTGTTAATTGTTAATTGTTAATTGTTAATTGTTAATTGTTAATTGTTAATTGTTAATTGTTAATTGTTAATTGTTAATTGTTAATTGTTAATTGTTAATTGTTAATTGTTAATTGTTAATTGTTAATTGTCAAATGTCAACTGTCAAATGTCAAATGGCAAATGTCAAAAGTCAACTTCAACTTCAACTCTTTATTAATGGCATTTGTGGAAAACACACCACAATTCTGCCACGACCATGTTTTTTTACAATATCTCAACTCAAACGAAGAAAGATTTATAACAAAATATATGCAATATGACTGCGATGGTCTCCTCCTTGTGAAGAGACCTGGTCCGTCAGAGCCTCGTCAGTGAATCAGCAGGGTGTACCACGTGCAGGTGAGGTTGGCTTTGATCCTGGAGGTGATGGTAGGGCCACTTACACCCCATGTCAAATGTCAAATGTCAAATGTCAAATGTCAAATGTCAAATGTCAAATGTCAAATGTCAAATGTCAAATGTCAAATGTCAAATGTCAAATGTCAAATGTCAAATGTTCAATGTCAAATGCCGTCATCTTAGAAGTCATAGTCGAAGTCATAGTCGAAGTCGAAGTCGAAGTCAAAGTCGAAGTGGATGTCAATGTCGATGTCGATGTCGATGTCGATGTCGATGTCGATGTCGATGTCGATGTCGATGTCGATGTCGATGTCGATGTCGATGTCGATGTCGATGTCGATGTCGATGTCGATGTCGATGTCGATGTCGATGTCGATGTCGATGTCGATGTCGATGTCGATGTCGATGTCGATGTCGATGTCGATGTCGAAGTTAACATTTAACATTTAACATTTAACATTTAACATTTAACATTTAACATTTAACATTTAACATTTAACATTTAACATTTAACATTTAACATTTAACATTTAACATTTAACATTTAACATTTAACATTTAACATTTAACATTTAACATTTAACATTTAACATTTAACATTTAACATTTAACATTTAACATTTAACATTTAACATTTAACATTTAACATTTAACATTTAACATTTAACATTTAACATTTAACATTTAACATTTAACATTTAACATTTAACATTTAACATTTAACATTTAACATTTAACATTTAACATTTAACATTTAACATTTAACATTTAACATTTAACATTTAACATTTAACATTTAACATTTAACATTTAACATTTAACATTTAACATTTAACATTTAACATTTAACATTTAACATTTAACATTTAACATTTAACATTTAACATTTAACATTTGTGATTGTAAAATAAACATGATCGTCGTCGAAGTCAAGTCGAAGTCAAGTCGAAGTCAAGTCGAAGTCAAGTCGAAGTCAAGTCGAAGTCAAGTCGAAGTCAAGTCGAAGTCAAGTCGAAGTCAAGTCGAAGTCAAGTCGAAGTCAAGTCGAAGTCAAGTCGAAGTCAAGTCGAAGTCAAGTCGAAGTCAAGTCGAAGTCAAGTCGAAGTCAAGTCGAAGTCAAGTCGAAGTCAAGTCGAAGTCAAGTCGAAGTCAAGTCGAAGTCAAGTCGAAGTCAAGTCGAAGTCAAGTCGAAGTCAAGTCGAAGTCGAATTTCGAAGGTTAATTGTTAATTTTACGTCAAATGTCAATGGTTAAATGTCAATTGTTGTCAAATGTCAAATGAAAATTTCAAATGTCAAATGTCAAATGAAATGTCAATTGTTAATAATTGTTAATTGTTAATTGTTAATTGTTAATTGTTAATTGTTAATTGTTAATTGTTAATTGTTAATTGTTAATTGTTAATTGTTAATTGTTAATTGTTAATTGTTAATTGTTAATTGTTAATTGTTAATTGTCAATTGTTAATTGTTAATTGTTAATTGTTAATTGTTAATTTTACGTCAAATGTCAATTGTTAAATGTCATCGACATCGACATCGACATCTACTTCGACTTCGACTTCGACTTCGACTTCGACTTCGACTTCGACTTCGACTTCGACTATGACTTCGACGATGACAACATGCGTCATTTGACTCGATATCTTGGTTTTTGCATTTGACGTTTGATATTTGACATTTGACATTTGACATCAGACCTTTGACATTTAAAATTTGAAATTTGACATTTGACGTTTAACATTTGACGTTTGACATTTGACATTTGACATTGGGGTGTAAGTGGCCCTACCATCACCTCCAGGGTCAAAGCCAACCTCACCTGCACGTGGTACACCCTGCTGATTCACTGACGAGGCTCTGACGGACCAGGTCTCTTCACAAGGAGGAGACCATCGCAGTCATATTGCATATATTTTTGAAATATATCTTTCTACGTTTGTGATTGTAAAATAAACATGGTCGTGGCAGAATTGTGGTGTGTTTTCCGCAAATGCCATTAATAAAGAGTTGAAATTGATATTTGACATTTGACATTTAACAATTGACAATTGACATTTCTTTCTTCGTTTGTGATTGTAAAATAAACATGGTCGTGGCAGAATTGTGGTGTTTTCCACAAATGCCATTATTAAAGAGTTGAAGTTCTTCTAATGTCAACTTCAACTTCAACTCTTTATTAGTGGCATTTGCGGAAAACACACCACAATTCTGCCACGACCATGTCTACTTCGACCTCGACTTGACTTCGATGACAACATGCGACATTTGACTCGCTATCTGGTTTTTTGCATTTGACATTTAATTTTGACAATTAACATTTGTGATTATATTAATTGTTAATTTTACGTCAAATGTCAATTGTTAAATGTCATCGACATCTACTTCGACTTCGACTCCGACTTCGACTTCGACTTCGTCTTCGACTTTGACCTCGACTTCGACTTCGACTTTGACTTCGACTTCGACTTCGTTTTCGACTTCGAGTTCTACTTCGACATCGAATTTGACTTCGACTTCTTTTTCTATTTCGACTTCGACTTCGCCCTTAACTTCGACTTTGACTTTGTTTTCGACTTCGAATTCCACTTCAACCTCGACTTCGACTTTGAATTCTACTTCGACTTCAACTTCGAATTCTACTTCGACCTCGACTTGACTTCGATGACAACATGCGACATTTGACTCGCTATCTGGTTTTTTGCATTTGACATTTGACAATTAACATTTGTGATTATATTATTTGTTAATTTTACGTCAAATGTCAATTGTTAAATGTCATCGACATCTACTTCGACTCCGACTTCGACTTCGACTTCGTCTTCGACTTTGACCTCGACTTCGACTTCGACTTTGACTTTGACTTCGACTTCGTTTTCGACTTCGAATTCTACTTCGACATCGAATTTGACTTCGACTTCTAATTCTATTTCGACTTCGACTTCGACCTTAACTTCGACTTTGACTTTGTTTTCGACTTCGAATTCCACTTCAACCTCGACTTCGACTTTGAATTCTACTTCGACTTCAACTTCGAATTCTACTTCGACCTCGACTTCGACTTCGCCTTCGATTTCTACTTCGACTTCGCCTTCGAATTCTACTTCGACGAAATCGTTTTCGACTTCGAATTCTAATTCTACTTCGACTTTGACTTCGACTTCGACTTCAACTTCGATTGACTACGACTTCGAATTCTTCTTCAACCTCAACTTCGACTTCGACTTCGAATCCCACATCGACTTCGACTTCGAATTATACTTCGACCTCGACTTCGACTTCGACTTCGAATTCTATTTCGACTTTGACTTCGACTTCGACTTCGAATTCTACTTCGACTTCGACTTCGAATTCTACTTCGACTTCGAGTTCGAGTTCGACTTCGACTTCGAATTCTACTTCGACTTCGACTATAGCTTCGACTTCGACTTGATGAAAACATGCGACATTCGACTCGCTATCTGGTTTTTTGCATTTGACGTTTGACATTTGCGTACGCCGAGCCCACCGAACCGAATCGCTTGGCTTGTAGCCAAGCTCGGTCGTCCAATAATAAAATTCGTCGTTTGAATTTGGCAGTCAACTTTCGCCATTAATAAAAAGTCAATAGTCTAATCGTTTATTTTCATTCAAGAATCGACAATCGACAATCGACTTTCGACATCAACTTCGACTTCGCTTTGACTTTGACTTTGACTTTGACTTCGACTTTTGACATTTGACTTTTGACGTTTGACTTTCGACTTTCGACTTTCGACTTTCGACTTTCGACTTTCAACTTTTGACTTTCGACTTTCGACTATCGACCTTTGGCTTTCGCCATTCTACACTCGACAATCGACTATCAACAATAGCCAATCGACAATCGATAATCGATAATCGACAATCAGCATTCGACTTTCGACAATCGCCAATCGACAATCGACACGGACAATCAATATTAGACTTTCGAATTCTAATTCGCTTTGACTTCGACTTTCGACATTCGACAATCGATTTTCGAATTCAATTTTGCTTTGACTTCGACTTTCAACTTTCAACTTTCGACATTCGACATTCGACATGCGACATGCGACATGCGACATGCGACATGCGACACGCGACATGCGACATGCGACATGCGACATGCGGCATGCGATATGCGACATGCGACATGCGACATGCGAAATGCGACATTCGACATTCAACATTCGACATTGTCGATTGTCGATTGTCGATTGCCGATTGTCATATATCGATTGTCGATAGTCGGTTGTCGATTGTCGGTTGTCAGTGTAGAATGGCGAAAGCCAAAGGTCGATAGTCGAAATTCGAAAGTCAAAGTCGAAAGTAGAAAAGTTGAAAGTCAAAAGATGAAAGTCGAAAGTCGAAAGCCGAAAGTTGAAAGTCGAATATCGAAAGTCAAAAGTCGAAAGTAGAAAAGTCGAAAGTCGGAAGTCAAAAGTCGAAAGCCGAAAGTTGAAAGTCGAAAGTTGAAAGTCGAAGTCAAAGCAAAATTGAATTCGAAAGTCGAATGTCGAAAATTGATTGTCCATGTCGATTGTCGATTGGCCATTGTCGAAAGTCGAATGCTGATTGTCGATTGGCTATTGTCGATTGTCGATTGTCGAGTGGAGAATGGCGAAAGCCAAAGGTCGATAGTCGAAAGTCGAAAGTCAAAAGTCGAAAGTTGTAGTCGAAAGTCAAAAGTCAAATGTCGAAACTCGAAAGTCGAAGTCAAACTCAAAGTCAAAGCGAAGTCGAAGTCCAAAGGCGATTGTCGATTGTCGATTCTCGAATGAAAATAAACGATTAGACTATTGACTGATATATATATGACTGATATATATATAGAATGGCGAAAGTTGACTGCCAAATTCAAACGACGAATTTTACAATTGGACGACCGAGCTTGGCTACAAGCCACTCTACCGATTCTAGTGTAAGTTTACCGGCGTTTCTGTCGTCCGTCCACAGCACTAACAGGTTAACCAGCAAGATCTCATCGTCTGGGGTGCATGGACAGAAAACCTCCTCGTGTGCCCGAGGGCTGGAGTTCGCTTATGGATCCGTCCGAGGCGAAGGCCAGTCCGAGGGACGGTGCACCCCGGGAGGTGTGCAACGACTCGCCACGGTACGTTGTGCCTGTGGGGTCTCGTTGCACACTTTCGAATATTCTGTCGCGGAGGACTCCACCACCTGTCCCTCTGAGTAGCAGAGGGCAGTGTGTGTTGGAGTCGGGGAACGGGCTCTGTGTGCACTCACCCTGCCGCAGAGCAGGCAGCTGGGGGTCGTCATCCCTAGCTGCCCCCGTTGATCTCGTAGCCCCGAAGACTGTTAAGGTCATGTCTCTGACTTTCGACGGGGGTCGAGGGCCTTGGCTTAACCGCCCGGGCCGCGAGGTAGACAACCTCTATAAAAAATCACCTCTAATACCAAGTTCTGGTGCGTGGCGAAGGTACGAATGGCTGAGGAGTAGTGTCATCTATTATGGATGGCGCATCAGTCTCTAGCGCACCCCACGCCAGAGAACGGGTGGACCCTCTGGTTGGGTTACAAATGTACACTTGCCCAGGGACAGGGGGTTACCCTGGGTGTACTTTTTAAATCCCCCATACTCGTGGGACTCAATATGACAGAACCAAATAATTTTTTTTAAAATAAACCTGGGAGGAAGGGAGAGGCGCGGTGTGATACCGACGCGGCGTTGGGCTTGAGCTCGAGAAGCTCAAGCTCGGAGGGATCGAGCTCTGGTAGCTCGATCCGTGGAAAGAGGAGCCGCAGCCGGAAGCGGACGATGTCAGGGGGCGCCTCGTCGTCCTCTGACAGCGAAGCGGCGGCACCGGCCCCCAAAATCCCCACCAGCAGGCGGGGTGCGGGCCGTGTTGGAGGAGGGGGGCGCAAGCTCCCCGCGCAGGAGGCAGCTCGGCGAGCAGAAAGGCTCGCCGCAGAGGGGCGTCACCCTGGAGCGGCTTCCGCGCAGGCTAACGACGCATCTACTACTGCGGAGAGCTCCAAACCGGAGCGCACGTATAGACTGGCGGAGGTGGTGACCTCGGCGTTGGTCTCTGTAGCCCTTAAAAAAAAGAAGGGCTCGAAAGACAGGGCCATCGCCGATGCCACTGCCGAGATCTTGGCAGCGGCTAACGCGGAGAATACGGCGGGCACGGAGCTGGCCGCTATGCGGGCCGCAATCGAAGGACTCCAAAAGGAGAACGCGGAGCTGCGCGCCGATTTGGCCAAGCTCCGGGGGGACGCGCCCCGAGGGGAGGAGCCAAGGGAGCGGGACTCCGCGTTCCAGGCCCTGGTCCAGGGCATGGCGGACCTCCAGCGCCGATTTTCGGTGCTGGAAGGAAGGGCCCTCCGGCCCCCGCTCGCGGCCGATCGAGCGGTCCCGGCGGCAACAACGGCACGGCCAGCGGCGTCTTTTGCCGCTGTGGCCGCGACCCCTGCGGCGGGCACGTCGGGGCGGCGTGCCGCCGCGCCGGAGCAGGCAAGAGGCAAGGCCGCAACGCCCAGTAAGGGCAAGGCGGCAAAGCCCAAAGCGGTGGGGACACCCGCAGCGAGTGCAGCTGCACAGCGTGCCCCACCGCCGCCCCCTCCCTCGTCGGCTGCCGAGCCTCCGGCCGACGCCGGCCGCTGGCAAGTGGCCGGGGAGCAAAAGAAGGCGGCCAAGGCGGCCAGGGCCGCGAGGAAACGGCAAAGGCAGAAGGAGCGCCGCAAGGCTAATAACCTTGCGGCCAGGCTCCGCACTCCAAAGACTGCAGCGGTGGTAATCACCCTGCAGCCGGAGGCGGAGAAGAAGGGCGTGACCTACGGGTCCGTCCTTTCGAGGGCGAAAGCGGTGGTGGACCTGGCTGAGATCGGCGTAGCCGAAGGCCTGCAGCTCCGGGTCACGGCGACCGGAGCCCGCATGCTGGAGGTTCCCGGAGCCACCAGCGGCCCCATCGCCGACGCCCTGGCGGAAAAGCTCCGGGCGTCGTTGCCGGCGGAGGAAGTCCGAGTGTCCAGGCCTACCATGCGCATAGATGTGCGCATCTCGGGCCTGGACGACTCCACCAAGGCGGAGGAGGTGGCAGCCGCCGTCGCCAAGGCGGGGGGGTGCCCCACTGAAGACGTACGGGTGGGCACCATTCGCCCTGACCGCTCCGGGGTAGGAGCGGTCACCGTGAGTTGCCCCGCAGCGGCGGCAAAAGCCATTGCGCAGGAGGGCCGCAGGTTACTGGTGGGCTGGGTTTCGGCGCAGGTCAAGCTGTTGGAGCCCAGGCCTCTGAGGTGCTACAGGTGCCAGGTGGGGCACCATGTTGGTGTCCGATGCACCTCGGAGGTGGACCGCAGCGCCGACTGCTTCCGCTGCGGTCAGCCCGGTCACAAGGCCGGCTCGTGTACCGCCGCGCCGCACTGTTCCATATGTGCGGCGACTGGCAAGCCGGCCGATCACCGGGCTGGGGGCAAGGCTTGCGCCCCACCCGCCAGGGCCAGGGGCAAGGGCAGGAAGCCCTCTGCCGCCGCTCCCGCTGCTGCCCCCGCTGCTGCCGCCGCTCCCACGGCCGCCGCTGCTCCCGTCGTCCCCGCCGCTGCCGCGTCTGTCGCTGCAGCCGCGACTACTGAGGCCGCAACGCAATGGAGTGCCAATAATGGCCCCATTGCGCCTCTTACAGGCGAATATCAACCACTGCGTCGCCGCTCAGGATCTGTTGCTCCAGAGCATGGCGCAGTGGTCGATCAATATCGCCGTGGTCTCCGAGCCGTACTTTGTCCCGCCCAGGGATTCTTGGGTGGAGGACCTAAGCGGCTCGGTGACCATCATCTCGTCGGCCGCCGCCGGTACCCCGACCCTCGAGGGCGCCAAGAGGGCACAGGGGTGCGTTGCGGCACGGTTCGGGGAGATCGCCGTTGTAGGCGTCTATCTCTCCCCGAGCCGATCCCTCGTCGAACTCCACAACTCCCTCATGGAGCTGAGCGTCGTCGTCGCCGGGTTCCGAACCCTCCCCGTGCTCGTTCTCGGGGACTTCAATGCCAAGAACTTGGCTTGGGGCTCCCGATATACTGATGCACGGGGCAGAATGGTGGAAAACTGGGCCCTAGAGGCGGGCCTAGTCGTGCTGAACCAGGGTTCCGTCCCCACGTGTGTGCGGATGCGGGGTGAGTCGGTGGTGGACATTTCGTTCGCCAGCCCCGCTCTGTCACCGCGTGTCGTTGACTGGCGCGTAATGGAGGAGGTGGAGACGTTCTCCGACCACCGGTACATCCGGTTTGACGTCTCCGCCCAGACCTCCGCTGCGCCGGTCCGACGGACCCCAAGCGGTCCGCGTTGTGCGCTGAAGCAGCTGGACCGGGAGCTTCTCCTGGAAGCCTCGATAGTGCAGGCCTGGGTGTCATCACCGGACAGGCCTGCCGACATCAATGCCGAGGCTGGGTGGTTCCAGGAGGCCATGTCCGAGATCTGTGACATGGCAATGCCCCGGGTTCAGCCTGGAAGGGGTCAGCGCCAGGTGTACTGGTGGTCGCCGCAAATCACGTCACTACGTGAGGCGTGCGTGGCTGCGCGACGCCCGTACACCAGACACCGCAGGCTCCGTATCCGCCCTGTGGATGCGGATGCCATTGAGGCGGAGCTGTACGAGGGGTACAGAGCGGCGAAGGAAGCCCTCCGACTGGAGATTATGCGGGCCAAAGCTTCGGCCCGCCAAGAGACGCTGGGGACTCTGGACAGAGACCCGTGGGGGCGCCCCTACTTGGCGGTGCGGGGCAAGCTCCGTACCGCGGGCCCCCCGCTGACGCAGAGTCTCCGGCCCCAGGTCGTAGAGGGCGTTGTGAGCGCTCTGTTCCCTTCGCGGGGGGAGTTTTCTCCCCCGCTCATGGCTCCGCCACCGGCGGTGTCCGATGCGGACCGCGACGGCGACGACGACGACGTTCCAGAGGTGACCGAGGTAGAACTGGGAGTGGCGGTGCTAAGGCTTAGGGCCAAGAACACCGCCCCAGGACCCGACGGCCTACCAGGGAAGGCCTGGGTCCTGGCCTTAGGGGCTCTCGGGCCTCGACTAAGGGGGCTCTTTAGCGCATGCTTGGAGGAGGGCCAGTTCCCACTTCGTTGGAAGACAGGGAAGCTGGTCCTCATACCGAAGCCGGGGCGTCCTGCGGACTCTCCGTCCGCGTACCGGCCCATCGTTTTGCTCGACGAGGCGGCAAAGCTCTTGGAGAGAGTGATTGCGAGCCGCCTCGTCGAGCGGCTGATGCGGGTGGGGCCGGGTCTGGCGGACGGTCAGTTCGGCTTCCGTAGAGGACGCTCCACGGTGGACGCCATCATGCGCGTGCGAGCCCTTACGACAGGGGATGCGGTGGCACAGGGCAGGGTCGTCTTGGCGGTGTCTCTCGACATCGCCAACGCCTTTAACACCCTGCCTTGGGGGTGCATAGTGGCGGCACTCCGGTATCACCGGATGCCTGCCTACCTCTGTCGTGTGGTCGAGGCCTATCTGACGGACAGGGCCGTCATCTACCCCGGTCACGAGGGAGTGTGGAGTCGACGAGGGATGTCGTGCGGTGTTCCACAGGGATCGGTCCTGGGGCCGCTCCTGTGGGACATCGGGTACGACTGGGTGCTGCGCGCCGACCTTCCCGATGGTGTCAGCGTAGTGTGCTACGCTGACGACACGCTATTCCTAGCGCAGGGAGGGTCGTTCCAGGCGGCGGCCGACTTGATGACAAGTGGAGTTGCGACAGTCGTGGACAGGATCCGGCAGCTGGGACTCGAGGTGGCCCTGCACAAGTCCGAGGCCATGTGTTTTCATGGCCCTCGGCACCGGCCACCTCCGGGGTCTCAGATAACGGTGGGAGGGGTTCACATCGGTGTCGAGTCGACGATAAAGTACCTAGGACTTGTCCTCGACAACCGATGGAACTTCACGGAGCACTTCCGACGTTTGGGCCCCAAACTGGCGAAGGCCGGAGCTGCCCTCAAGCGGCTCCTGCCCAATCTCGGTGGCCCAAACGCCTCCTGCCGGAGGCTCTACACGGGGATCGTGCGGTCCATGGCCCTCTACGGGGCTCCGGTGTGGGCGCCCAATCTAGCCGCGGCTCCGGCCCGACTTCTGAGGGCGTCCCAGAGGGTCATGGCCATTCGCATGGTGCGGGGATACCGCACGGTCTCCTGTGAGGCGGCATGCCTCCTTGCCGGCGTCCCGCCGTGGGATCTGGAGGCAACAGTCCTTGCACACACGTACGAGTGGCGCGTGGAAGTGCAACGCCGGGGTGAAGTCCCGATGCCGCGGGTTATCGCGGCACGGCTCACGGAGCTCCGGCGAGATCTCATGGCGGAATGGAGACAACGACTGTCGCAACCTAGTGCTGGGCACGCCGTTATAGCGGCGGTAAGACCCCTCTTTGAGGAGTGGCTGGAGAGGCGTCATGGCACTCTCACGTTTCGCTTGACACAGGTCCTCACCGGACATGGTCAGTTCGGGAGGTTCCTGTGTCGGATTCGGGCGGAAGCGACGCCTGGGTGTCACCACTGCAGTAACGGTCGCCTGGAGGACACGGTCGAGCACACAGTCGAGGTGTGCCGCGCATGGGCGCAGCATCGACGTGTCCTCGTAGAGGCGATCGGCGGCGGTGACCTCTCGCGCCCGGCGCTGGTTCAGGCCATGCTTCGGGGCGAGACGGAATGGGATGCCGTCGCCTCCTTCTGCGAAGCAGTTATGCTAGTGAAGGAAGCGGCGGCGCGCGAGAGGCAACGACGAGCCTCTCGCCCCGGACTAAGACACAGGCGAAGACGTCGAGAGTCGCAAGACGACTACCGGCCACCGTAGGCGCGGTTCTGCGGATGGCGAGCGATGGGTAGCTCGCCGCCCGGCTAGGACCAGGACCGCGTAGACGGCGCGTTTTGTTCCACGCGCGCCTCAAAGAGAAGGAGTCAGCACAGGAAGGGGCCCAACAGGGCCAACGCCTGCCGGGGTTGCGGAATGTTTATAGTGGTTACCGTGACCCTGGAACATAAAGGGCAATCGAAGGAACATGAGTGGGTTTTAGTCAGTAAGAGTCTGACACGCCCTCCCGTCGCACCCAGGACGGGAGCAGTCATTGGATGATTTCCCACTCACCAAAAAAAAAAAAAAAAAAAAAGATCTTATCGTCTTCGCTGGTTTACTTTGAGGTGCCGTGACTGACCGAAGCTGTAAACGCTTGGAAAATGGCTTGCCCGGGGACGTGAACCCTTCTTCCCAGAGACAGTGGGATGAGCCGCTTTGCAGATTGGTACGGAATAGTCTCATTAATACGTCCACCAATTCTGCTGAGCGTGCCCTCCTACTGGCTATGGGTAAGTGGGAGTCGGGCCTCTGGCTTCAGGCACTTCCTTCACCCAACATAGGCAGGATACCACCTTCCGACTCGCTACATGCCTTCGCCTAGGCGCTTCTTGTGGAGCTCCGCATCACTGTCAATGCGGTGAAGCGGTCGACGGCCGAATAGCACGACACGCATGTATTAATGACATTATCCGTCGTGCTTTTGTCTCCGCCGGGGTGCCAGCTGTTTTAGAACCTAATGGTCTGGCACGCGACGATGGGAAAAGTCCACATGGGATGACCATAATGCCTTGGAAGTTGGGTAGGCCTTTGGTGTGGGATGCAACATGTGTTGATACCCTTGCGCCATCTCATCTTCCTAGGTCTGCGTGTTGTGCTGGGGCAGCTGCTGCAAGTGCAGAAGACCTCAAACGGCGCAAATATAATAACCTCCTTGGGAATTATATACTTGAGCCGTTTGGGGTTGAAACACTGGAGCCATGGGGTCCGAGTGCTCATCTTGTTTTTCAAGATATCGCCAAACGGCTGGTTGACTCTTCACGTGACCAGAAGGCTGGCCTTTTCTTGGGACAAAGAATTACCATTGCCATACAACGCGGCAATGCTGCCAGCCTTTTTTGGGCACCTGTCCTGTTGACAGCGATGCGGACGAATTTTTTGATGCCTTGTGTGGTTTTGTACAAATTGTATATATTTACTATAGTATTATTTATAAGTTTTGTATATATTATTTTAGATTTCTAGTGCTAACGGTCACAGAGATTAAGCGAGGACGGACAGACAGACAGACGGACGGACAGACAGACAGACATGGCGAAACTATAAGGATTTAGGAACCCTTATAATGGACTACGGAACCCTAAAAAGGACATCTGTAATATTGATAAAAGTTAAAATAAGTTATACCTACTGTTTTTTTTTTCAGTCTGAACGCGCTTAGAGAAGGTAGATGGAAATCGATAAAAAATGTAAAGAAGAGTGCAAAATGATAAGATTTCATTTCCTTCGCCATGCAACAGTCAGTCAGTTCTCAATTTCTCATTCATATTCATATTCTTTATTGCACATAAAACAACAAAAATACAACCTTTAAGCAAACAAATCAAATTCATATTTAAAATTATACAAAAAGTAACCGTAAAAGAGGTTTTGTTAGAAGTCATCGTCTTTGCTGCTAACGTCATTCTCGCTGCTTTAAGGAAAATGATACCACATCAGGTATCTTCATACCTACTGAAATAACTACATCGTACGATGTATTTCCCCACTATACTAGTTTTATTTACTGGTTTAGGTAAAAGCCAGGGATGCTATGAAGCAATAACCGTAACCGAAACTTTCAGATATCGGAAAAACAACACGTAACCGAAACCGAATCCGATTCAAAGTTTCGGATAATTGATGGGACGTAGTCTAAACGATACACCTTAAGGTCAATTATTATTTCAATACACAAGCCACGCGCCTCCTTTGCCTTGTAAATATTTTTTGTTGCTTGGTCATTGCCCATAATCCTATAAAAATGTAATAATCACAATCAAAACTTAAAAGGATATGAAATTATTTCGGCTACGGGGATACGAGTAATCCGAATTTTCATATCCGATTTAATATTATTCCTGTATCCGTACCGTATTCCTCTGTATACCCGAAATTCCACATCCAAACAACTCTAGTACAACGTGCTGTACCGCCGACCACAGTCCCCGTCCGTTGGTGTGACATTGAACTTATTCAAACTTCAAACTTCAAAACTATTTTATTCAAATAAACCAATTACAGGTACTTTTGAATCGTCAAGGTGTCAGTCTGTCAAAAAAATGAAGCTAGTTGCTCGTTCCAAAAAGTAGGTCCCATGGAGAAGAGCGAGCAAGAAACTCCATGGACACTCTTTTAAAATCAATATATTACAATAATTTGGTTACATCATTCATTGTTGTATCTAAGGTACTATGTGAGAACAACGTAACAAGCCGGACATGTTAGAAATATTAAAATAAACAAAACAAATTTTAAAATAACTGTGGCAGCTACGAGATGACCAGTCTCAGCAGACAGCGCCCGTTCACGGACATGACGTATGGATTGGCACCAAATAGCTCAACCATTTTGAAGGGAACCAAATGATCCAACACACACGCCACCGTCAGTGAGACATTTGAGTGAGCATGACAAACTCCCAGCTGCCAGAGTATATTCAGTCAATGATAGACAGAAGAAATGTAAAGAACATAATGCTCACATTGTATGCTATGTGAATTTATATAAAACAAACAGTTTGACTCGACACAATACTATTATTTTTGTAGTTTTACAATCAGATATCGTCGAATACTAATCAATTACATGGTTGTGGAGCTAGACCAGCATCCAGCCAAGCATTTTTGTCAGCGATATAATCGCTCAATTTATAATATGCCTGGCTACATAGTGTGCGTTTTATTTTACTTTTAAAGGAGATCCGCCAAATCCCATACAAAATTACCCCAGGCCCGGCGCCAAAATAATGTAACTTAATTTTTAGAGTATAAATAGCAAAAATATTATATAGTTTCGGTATTGCTAAATTCACATGCAACATAGTCTTTTTGCCCGTTGAATTTTAACACTCGGGCTCGTTGTAAAATTATATTTTTTAGAGAAACGTCGTCGTCATTTTTTTTTAGTTCATTAATCTTGTATTTTGGTCATTATGGCATATAAGCATGTACCTATGTACTGTACTGTAAACTATGAAAAAATTAATTAGATGTTCGAAACTATGTGTAAAATAAAATATGTTTGATGGACTTAGTTTTTTCAAAATCAATTATTACAAAATCTTAGCCTAGAGCTGGGTCTAAATCACGTTCGTCGTGTCTAGCCCAACCCAAATAGTACATGACGTTTATTGCATGGGCGCAACTTCCCAGTGTTCTGTTCCCGTGATAACGGGAACAGTAATGTTCTTTCACTGCCTCGATTCCAAAAACCGCAGTATTAAATAACAAATAGGTATAATAAGTTTTTGATCTGACATGACGTGAATTAATTCTGCAGCGAATCAGTACGTTGTTTGTATGCGACTGTGACCCTATAACTCGATCATTTATTATATATCTATTTCATATACGCCAGTTCCCATCGTGTGTTCGTTGCAGTACAAACGTGCTATTTTGATGAGATATGTGCCTATAGCGAATTTTATCAGATCTTCGTACGTCGGCTCCGGAAAATCTGATACTTCTCGATTATTTGCGTTCAGTCCAGTAAATGATGCTCTTTGCCTGTACAAGTTGTTTTCTAAAACATCTTCTATTTATTTATGGGAAGTTTATACTATTTTTTTTTTCTAAATAAAAATATAACTGCAAATGAAATATGTTTATATATTATGATTGATATACATGGTTATATGCCATCATTATTTATTACAATGTTAATGAACTAACCTCTCATAACTAAAATGCTGGGAGATCTCATGTCCATGCTTCCAAATTTAATGCATTAAAATTATGTATCTGGAATGCAAATGGCCTGTCACACCACTCAGAGGAGTTAAAACTTTTTCTATAACAACATGAGATTGACATTATATTGATTTCTGAAACACACTTCACATCAAAAAGTCACATGGTTATTCCTGGATATATTATTTATCATACCACACACCCCGATGGAAAAGCGCACGGTGGCTCAGCCATAATAATCAGGAGTAAACTAAAACACTACCAATCAGTATCATACTGCAAAGCACCTATACAAGCTACGACTGTAATAGTTGAAGATTGGATGAGCCCTGTAACAGTGTCAGCTCTCTACTGTCCACCGAAGCATATAATCAAACAGGAAGAATTTAGTGAGTTCTTTAGATCCCTAGGCGATCGGTTTATAGCTGGCGGGGATTTTAATGCAAAGCACACCTTTTGGGGTTCAAGACTGACCCTCCCCAGGGGCCGGGAGTTGTTAAAGACTGTACAAAAACTAAAAATAGAAATTATATCATCGGGTGAGCCCACTTATTGGCCCTCCGACAGAAAAAAAGTGCCTGATCTAATAGACTTCTGTGCTGTTAAAGGCATATCAAAAAATTACTTCAAGTGCCAGAGCAGCTGTGAGCTATCATCAGACCATTCACCAGTCATAGTTACATTATTAAATCGTTTCAAAGAAACTCCGGTTGCTTGCGTCCTTCACACAAAGAAAACAGATTGGGAAGTCTTCAAATCTGTGGTCGACCAGGCTTTGACACACTCAGTCAGTTTAAAAACAGAGGAAGATGTAGAAGCAGCAATTGAATATTTAAATAATTCAGTTCAAACTGCCGCATGGCAAGCTACTCCTACGATAGAAGTGAGTAACAAAAATAAATCTATACCTCATAAACTACTAGATCAAATCTCTGAAAAAAGAAGACTGAGAAAACAATGGCAGCTCCATAGATATCCTAGTGATAAAACTAAATTGAACTGTGCTGTTAGAAAGCTTAAACAGCTCTTGGAAAATGACAGGAATGATAGTGTCCAGGCGTTTCTGAGTACTCTAGATGCTACAGCTGCTACAGACTATTCACTGTGGAAAGCCACCAGAAAACTGAAACGTCCTAAAACTGTATCTCCTCCAATACGGCAAGCTGACGGTAAATGGGCTCGAAGTGATATGGAAAAATGTATGACATTCGCCGAACATTTGAGAGGTGTTTTTCATCCCCACCCCTACGACGGGCCTCCAGAACACAAAGAAAAAGTTCTCCGTGAAATTCGACAGGGATGCGAGCCATCTAAAAACCCAATCAAAACATTTACGAAGCAGGAACTGATTAGAGCGATAAAAAACGTAAAAGCTAAAAAAGCCCCTGGCTATGATCTGATAACCAGTGTGATTCTGCGACAATTACCTGATACTGGACTAAACTTCTTGTTATCCATCTACAATGCTATGGTGAGACTTCACTTTGTCCCCCCTCAATGGAAGACTGCTAAAATCTTGATGGTACCTAAACCAGGGAAGCCACTTGAAGACCCCAAGTCATATCGACCAATTAGCCTACTCCCGACAACCTCAAAAATTTTCGAATCGCTACTTCTATTACGATTACTTCCAGTAATTAAGGAAAAAGCTATAATACCTGACCATCAATTTGGGTTCCGACAGAGACATGGCACAATAGATCAAGTCCATAGGCTTGTCACCAAAATCCATAGTACATTTGAAAATAAAGAATATTGTGCAGCTGCATTCCTTGACATTTCTCAAGCATTTGATAGAGTCTGGCATGAGGGCCTCCTTTATAAAATCAAAACTGGTTTCCCAAGCGACATCTTTCTAATATTGAAATCGTACTTGAAGGATAGACATTTCTTTATACAAAGCGGCGAAGCTTCTTCAAAACTATTTCCAATTACAGCTGGGGTTCCACAAGGCAGTGTGCTTGGACCAATCTTATATTTGCTTCATACTGCTGACCTGCCAATATCAAATCTAGCAACTACCGGAACATTCGCAGATGACACAGCTGTTCTGGTGTCTCATAGTGACCACAAAGTAGCAACAGCCATACTGCAAACCTGTTTGGACGACATAGCATTCTGGCTCAAGAAATGGAGGATAAAAGCCAATGAGACGAAGTCAGTAAATGTCACATTCACTAAAAGGAAGGATACCTGTCCACCAGTACAGCTAAACAATATTTTAGTCCCACAAGCTGAACATGTCAAATACCTTGGTTTATACCTCGATAGGCGCCTTACATGGAAAAAACACATCTTCATGAAACGTAAACAACTTGGACTGACACTGAGAAACCACTACTGGATAATTGGTGAAAAGTCACAGTTACACCTACACAACAAAATCTTGTTATACAAAGCTATAATCAAGCCTATTTGGACCTACGGCATCCAGCTCTGGGGAACAGCATCACACTCCAACATTGAGATCATACAGCGGTTCCAAAATAAGGTTCTAAGAATGATTACAAATGCACCATGGTATGTACCAAATGAGGGTCTACATCATGATCTGGGAATACTCACAGTTAAAGAAGAGATAAAGAACTATATCAAATCATACAAGGAAAGAATTACTCATCACCCAAACATCCTGGCAAGTCACCTTATGGATGGCGCAGGGCCCAGAAGGCTTAAGTACAAAATACCACAAGACTTTATCGGACAAATATAGCTATAGAAGCTAAATAAATAATTAGGATGTGTCAAAGGACACTTACCGAGCAAGACACCTAAAATCGTCAAAATAGTTACTTAATGTCCAAAATTACTGAGACAGATTGTAAAAATACAAGGAGATATAAAAAAAAAAAAAAAAAAATGAACTAAAAAGGACGACGCTTCTTTATTAAATAGAATTATTTTTCATAAAGTGCCTATGAAAATTCAACAGCCAAAAAAACTATGTTAGCATGTGAATTTAGCAATACCGAAACTATATAATATTATTGCTATTTTTACTCTAAATACTGAGTTACATTATTTTGGCGCCGGGCCTGGGGTCATTTTGGCGGATCCCCTTTAGTTTCATTCAGCGATAGAATGTGAGGAGGTATTTTATTATAGCACTTTAAACAGAACCCCATGAAAGATGAGTCTACTTTAGCTAGCCTAAAGCCTGGTTGAACCAATTCGTCCCTATTTCTAGTATTATAATTATGCCTTTGCACTCTTTTACCAAAAAGATTCAGATTTTTTCTTGCATACATGATGTTTTCATAGATAAATTGACAGGGTACCGTCATGATGTTGATTTGCTTAAACAGTTCCCGGAGTGAATCGCGCATACGCAGATTGTATATGGATCTGATGGCTCTTTTTTGCAGAATAAAAATAGACTCAACGTCAGCAGCTCGTCCCCACAATAAGATACCATACGACATAATGCTATGAAAATAGCTGAAATAGACCAGCCTTGCGGTATCTACGTCAGTAAATTGCCGAATTTTTCTAACAGCAAATGCTGCTGAGCTTAACCGACCTGCAAGGGATGTTAAATGAGGACCCCATTGTAGTTTTGAGTCAAGCGTGATTCCTAGGAAAACAGTTTTGTCTACAAATTCTAATTTCTCTTTATTAAGAACTATATCACAATCGCTACTTTTGACATTTGGTAGAGAAAATCGAATGCACTTAGTTTTATTACCGTTTAATACTAAATTATTTGCCGTAAACCAATTATGGACCTGAGTGAGGGCATTATTTACGCAGTCAAGATTTTTGGCCCGTCTATTAATCTTAAAGATCAAAGAAGTGTCGTCGGCAAATAACACCATATGAGGTTGGTGTTTAAATAAATGGGGCAGGTCATTAATATACACTAAAAAGAGGAAGGGACCCAATATTGAGCCCTGTGGAACCCCCATTTCTACTTTCAAGCCACTAGAATTAACTCCATTTATCTGCACTTGCTGTTGTCTGTCGTTTAAATAAGACTTCATTAAATTAATCGCAAGTTTACCCAGTCCATAATGCTCAAGTTTCAGCAGTAACGTGTCATGATTTACGCAATCAAATGCCTTGGAAAGGTCACAAAAGATTCTTATAGCATCCTGCGCCTCTTCCCAAGCTGTAAATATATGTTTTAATAAAGCCACACCGGCGTCGGTCGTGCAACGTCCTTTGGTAAAGCCATACTGTTGCTCGTGTAAGATTTTATTGGAGTTAAAGTGAATGAGCATTTGATTAAGCATTACCTTTTCAAACACCTTGCTGAAAGCCGGCAAAACGGATACGGGTCTATAATTATTAGTATCTTTACTGTCCCCAGATTTAAAAAGAGGTATAACTTTACTAAATTTCATTACATCCGGAAAGACTCCTTTGTCGACACACAGATTAAATATTGAAGCTAAGTAAGGTGCTACAGTTTCAATTATAGATGAACAAATTTTTAAAGACATACCCCATATGTCTTCAGTCATTTTGATTTTAATTTGCCGAAAAGCTTTTATAACTGTCATCGGATTTATATGCTTGAATTCAAACTCAACCGGGCAGCCTGGGACGTTAGCTTTTAATAAAGTAATTGAGTAATCCGGTGAGGAATTCAAAGCTTCTGTGGTTTTAAGTGGAATACTGGTAAAGAAATCCACAAATTCTTGGGCTACTTCTAAATTAGAGCATAAGGGACCACGTGATGTATTCAATGTATATTCCGTGTTAAGCACTTTTTTCTTGTTTGTTTCGCTATTTATAACTTTCCAAACAGTTTTTATTTTATCATCTGCAGATTTGATTTTGTCGCTAATGTATAAGGCTTTAGCTGCCTTGCAAGTGTTTCTAAATGTTTTTGAATATGTTGTGACATATTTGTTAAATCTTTCAGTGTTAATAATAGGCTTAAGGCCATACAATTCAAAGAGTTTTTCTCTACTTTTTCGAATTCCTTTAGTTGCCCAATCACTAAAAATAAATTTAGGGCTAATTTGTTTAGTTTTTTTCTCAAAAATTTTATTGAATTCTTGGCGAACGACTGAAAAGAAATCATTATACAAGATATTTAAATCGTTCTTACTATAAGTCAGAGCACTCAGCTTATCCTTAAGGGTGCTATTGAATTTATTTAGTTTTCCAATTGTTATTGGTCTAAATTTTATTAACACTTTATTCAAAGGCATTTTAAATCTAAAAGAAACTAATTGCCCGTTATGATCAGATATTATCACTTCCTGATGTAGACCGTTGCAAGTGCAACATTGTCATCTCTTCGCCTTGCTTATACCTAGTTCCCAAGCTCTATTATCAGGACTATTGTCGTTACATTGTGCTCACACCACACACACATACCTATACGATCTTTTTACATATTACTATCATCAATAGTCATTTATTTCTCTAATCTGGTGATGGCCGATTTCATTTAGAGGGTTTACATCTATGAAGTTGTGGGTTTAAATCTAAACAAGTGAGTTAATATTATATGTAATATTACCACCGGGCTAATGAATCAAAGATTTCAGTTAAAAACGACGACTACATCACTGGCATTGGCGTAGAAAAACATGGTGACAGTGAGGAAACCTGGACTATATAATTTATCTGAAATCGTCATTCCACCTTGACTAACTATCGAACAACTTTAATTAATTAAATAGATTAATAAACAGTTTTGTGTCTGTGCTAAAAATAGGTACTTACCCATCAAATTGGGGTTGCGGAATGTTTATAATAGTTACCGTGACCTTGGAACATAAAGGGCAATCGAAGGAACATGAGTGGGTTTAGTCAGTAAAAGTCTGACACGCTCTCCCGCCGCACCCAGGACGGGAGCAGTCATTTGATGATTTCCCCAATCACCAAAAAAAAAATCCATCAAATTGAGAACCTCTTCCTTTAAAATTAAGTTGATTTAAGTTCTTGAGAACCATCACATCATTTACATCGTGGTTTGCTTTAGATGCAAACCCACGATGATGAAGGCGGGAAGGCATTTAATTAATTTTATTTTAGTAATTGGTACAGCATGCAAAGTAGATCATTGCTTACATTTTACATTAACTTATAAGTAAATTTTAATTATATATATATTTTTTTTTTGTGATTGGGAAATCATCCAATGACTGCTCCCGTCCTGGGTGCGGCGGGAGGGCGTGTCAGACTCTTACTGACTAAAACCCACTCATGTTCCTTCGATTGCCCTTTATGATCCAGGGTCACGGTAACCACTATAAACATTCCGCAACCCCGAATTTTAATTATATCTGATGGCTCTGCATACAGATCTACTTTGCCGACTGCTCATGCACATTTAATATTGTATTTCAAAGATGTATGTCTATCTTACATGTTATGAAACAAAACTCAAAACTGCTGAGCGGATTTTCATGCCCCTTTCAGAAATAGAGAGACAGATATTTACTTTATTGTTCTGTACCGCGGTGAAATGGGACGTCAAATCATGCAAGAAAATTAAATTCACGTGATCAAAATGAAGGTCAAATGATTAACGCAATTGAAATTGATACGTGTAGGTACCACAAACTCACAGAGATTATTATACAGTGCAAAAAGAAATCCATACCTATATTTAATAATAAAATCGTAACGAAATCGAAACTGTACATGCAAAAAATATAGTTTTAAGAATTTTTCTCTGTCTATATTTTATTAAAATATTGCATAATATTACCAAGAGGTCGAATCAACACATAGGCTATAATATCATACCGCTGTCACCTTTGTGGGATGAACAAAACTTTGCTGTTTTATAGCGCTCACGCGGACGACGTCGCGGGCAGCAGCTAGTATTAAAAAACTGTTTTCAAACAAGTTTTTATAAGGCTTTACTGTCTAGAAGTAATAAGACAAAAATAACTTAAAATAAAATGCAACATACCATATTCGAAACTTGATGTTTCTACATCCATCATGACTTTCCTTGAAGTGAAGGTCAGAGTAAATTCTGTTCTACGGACACTAGATACTTTTCAAAGCACTAAAACAAGTTTAGTTTAAAAATACTTTCACGTTCGGTACTAGATAGGTGCTTGCGAAATTATTTTGTAAAAAAATGCACTGATAGAACCGGATTGTGCGGTCACATTTATCAAATACCTACTAAGGTATGTAAAAAAATAGATGAAACAGATGAATTTGTATACGGTCACTAAAAACTACTCAAGTCCAATTCCAATAGCAATTAAAACACTTGTTTATGTCAATCTATGACATTTCAATTCATATTTAAAAACTTTAAATTAATTAATCTTTGCACTAATCAAATAATTGTATATACGAATCATTAGTGTGACACTATCTACTTGTACTGATACCGTCCATACTTCAGAGATAGAGGCGCGCGCGCAAATAGCCGTGTGCAATGTGTACTTACAATGCACGCAGCTCTAACCGAAACCAAAAATATAAATAATATGGAGTAACAGGAGAAAAAGAAGTAGCTAATTAATCCTTCGAACACACGTGAATCAAGACAATAGTAGCCCGACAGCCGGCTGTCGCTTGGTCTTTGAAAAGTTAATCAATTCCATTTCTATCAAATGTAACAGTGATCCTAAACTCCCAAACGGGGTTATATTATGTTCGTGTAACATTTAGAAAGCCCACAAAGCCGTTAGCCCCAGGTAGTCAGAAGAAAGAAAGTCTGATTAGTCTAACTTGGGCACCGTGTCGCCCAGTAACAGTGCAGTAAGGTCTGGTCACTTCACGTAAAACACTGGTAACCAGCAGAATCCGGTTATCCTGTAAGTCGACCCCTACAAAATTGGAATAAGGTTAGAGAGCTATGATGGTAACATTAGAATCAGATTTATATACCTAAGTAAGACACAAGACATTTTATATACCTAAGTGAGACACAAGGCATTAATATTTTGGCCACCAAGGCCTCTTTTTCTTTTCTGTCACCGGCAGGTCTTCAAACCTTTCGTACAATAGCAGTGAACAGCGTTTTAGTCGTTGTATTAATTAAGTTTTTAAAGTTTGTAATTTTTATTCTACCATCTATTCTACAATGCTACTTGTCTAGAGGTGAAGAACAGATATAGTTTTGGTACAAAAGCGGTAGCACAGCAGTTTGATAACGCAGCCAAAAAATAACATTATTTTCAGGCTGTAAATCACCTGAACAGATACCATTACACACTATCACCAAGTGAAGTGTCGTACTCAGCAGCCAATTGTCGAGTGCTCTCCAATTATATATTATGACCACTTTTGTGTTCGATAATCGTATTGTACAACATTAATGATAAAGTATATGTATGTATAAGTTATGAGTTACTAGATATTAGTTATTGGGCTTGGATCTGCTGGCAAAATTCAATCTGAAAATAAAAAAGCGTTTTTATACCAGTAAAGTGGCATGACTATTCATAAATTATTGATTGAGTCACGACGGAATGAGGTAAAAGGTGAAGAAAACATACTTATCGAATTTAAAAACTTCACCTTTTTTTTTTTTGAAAATCAATTAAATACACCCAGGTTCATATCGACAAATGGTGTCACCTTTTCTCACATTTTAGAGGTCCCGTCCTAAAATTTGGGAAAAAACACCATTCTTAGTTCTTTATTAATAGACTACAGAAAAACGTAGGTAGGTATATGTTTAACAAACGAACCCACAAAGTTTGAAAGTTACTTTTAAACCTTCGGATACACGTGATTCGAGACACAATAGCAAGACAATAGCAGGCGACAACCGGCTGTCGCTTGGTCGTTGTAAGGTTTTGACTGACTTCCGACTTTGACTTTTCAAAACAAGCTTCAGTTAGTTCGCTGTGATTAGAAGACCATTTTATGCCACATTCATGAGCATTATCTTTTAATCGGCATATTTTTATTAGCGTAGATAGTAACTATATCCATTACTTAGAATTATGTTTTAGTATCCTTGAAGTCTTTCTTCAAAAATTAAGTACCTAACGCCATGTCTTTACCAGTAAGAAAATACTACGTACCTACCCGAGTACTTTCGTACACTCTAAATCATTCCTTTCTAAAAGTCATTCAAAATCATTATGAATAATTTCAATGTCATTAGTAGCATCGGGTATAATTTGGAGATTATCCGTGATAGCAGCGCTCGCGCTGGTTGCCGTGGCGACGAACTGTCCCGAAGAGCGCCGAACTACTCCATCAATGATAATAATTGATAGTAAAGCTGTTGATAACGAATTGGAGTGGTGCCGCGCGCAAAACACTTAAGGAGAAGATTTAGTTGACGATTTTATTTGTTTTAGAGCAGTGATGTTTGGAAAAGATCACAATGTATCTAAGGAAAATAAATTTATTGGTTATTTTATCACGAAAACCTGAAACCCGAAATCTACTGATTAGAGTAGCTATTAATAATATTACTTTTATTTTATTTTAAAAGCAAATATGCAACATGCAATTAAATAGGTTTGAGATGAAAAAATAGGTATCTTAGCTTTATTTATTTAGTACACATTTTGCAATCTTTTTTTTAAAACGTAGTACTGTCCTAATGACAGCTTGCTTGCGAATGGGAGTTACAAGAGTAAAATTGTAGACAAACAAGTAAGTTAAATTGATGTAATTGAATCAAATAAAAAAACATGTACTTGATAGGACCTGGGAGCACATTCTATTAATTTTCATTTTATTTGTTAAATTTAAGCAAAGCCAATTTAAAGACTAAGTATTGATTACGCCTATTTCCAGTAGATACCAATATTAACCGCGTTTTTAAAATGTGCCTTAGCGAATGGACACTAATGGCCCGGCTTAAATGTTATTTTCGGTGACGATTTTGTGTTCTTGGAAAACAAATAATAGGTTCATAAAATATAATCTGAAAAAATCCAAGGAACATAGCTGGTTTATTACTTATTAATTATTTTTCTAATAAAGTCAATCATATCAAGTGGGCATAAATATTTGAGTACGTAAACGCAAGCAAAATAACGGCTTGTGTATAATGTATGGCTTGTCTCATCATTAGGCATAGGCATAAAGGGTTTATCCCATGTATCACGTGTCTGGGTGTAATTTTTCTAGGATGAATAAAATTAAATCGCCGAAATGTTTGTACGCGCATAACTTCTGCACCAAGTTTTTTTGTGCTTGTTATTTTTAGGACAATTATTTTATATTTTTTGATCGGGTAATAAAAAAAACCTCATAAAAGGTTTTTTTATGACCCGATCTTAATAAGTTTTTTAATCCAAAAAATTATTGAAGAAAAGTGATTGAAGGAGACAAAATGTTAAAAGTTAGGATATGCCGACTCCAGCTAGTTCAAAAAAATATATAATAAGACGTGTAAAGCTGGACATTGACGGTTATTTTTCCGCATCAGTTAAACTGACGTCCATACCAAACATGATCGTAAGTATCGCATCGACACTCCAAAGTTGGTTGGTTGCCTAAAACCATAAAACATTTGGAATGACGCCACAGTTTTACGTCTAGACTGACGCAAAAAAATGACCGTCAATGCCTATCTTAATTAAAAGTAATAAAACAATATAAAACAATTTCTTTTCTTTTATAATAAAACAATTTCTTTTCATTAGTTTTCATTTCATACGTCATATCACATTTTGTATTTGTAAAACAGGTGACGGCTATTATTTCTAGAGGCCAATAAAAACACGAATTGCCAGCATCACGTAATGCAGATGCTTGCTTATAGTTATTAAGACTATAGACTCCTTAACTACAGAACAACCATTACTAAATACTATGACCATATTTTGTTAAAAGTATTAATATTACGTTGAATAGAACCTCATTTGATCCATGTTAATTTACTATTTAATAGGGGTTGCTGGCCTTCTAACGTCGAAAAAATCAGAAATGCCGTTTGTGTTTTCTTTTTAATTGTTTTTTTTTTTTAATAAATAATGGCCGTCAATTCTTTTTTGGATCTGACGGCCAGTTTTAAACTTAAGTTTGGAAATGAGAAAACTCTTTCGTGAATTTGATAACATTAAATTGGTATAACCTATTTGTCTATTTGTCCTACTTTTAGTAAAGATGTTAAAGTTTGTAAGGATGTTGTTACTCTTTCTCTTAAAAACTATCGAGCGTTTTTGTTAAAGCTTTACAGTAATACATCTAAGGTGGGTGGACCATGGAAGGCCACGCTCCTTTGAAGGCCAACTATCAAAAAGTCGTAGTTATTGACATGTAAACACATATTCCTTCGGCTATACACTAAGATCCATCAAACTCAAGGCCACAGAGGCGGCGGCGAGTCGCTCGCGCCGCTATTGTGGCTCTGCGATCTCATTCTTCGTAACGTAAATGCTCCTATTACCGCCAGTTTAAGCTGTCTCAGGATTCACTTAAAAAAAATAGATATAAGCTGTTATGTTAGGGAAGATGTCATAATTTATAATTAATCTTTACGAAGTATTCTTTGCTATTCAGTTTTTAAATTCAATATTCAATAACACAATAGTTACAAAATAATTATTTTATCCAAAAGAGAAGTTGATTCTATTACCGACCCATGGAATGCGGCAAGATTCTATTAGCGATTTTTCTGCTTCTTTTACCGACCCATACGAAGTTGTCACTTCTACTATAGTAAAAAATAAAATAAAATCGTTTTTAAGGTATTTTATGGTGTTGTTTACTTTGAAGTAAGTGTTACATTATTGTTTTGTTATAAAATAGTTATTAATATTTACACCAATAATCTTTAAGTAAGTAATTATTGGTGTAAATATTCGATGGTGAAACGAATAAATAATATAAAATCATAATATAACAATAGTTATGATTTCCCTTGTAACGCAGTGTAATCCTTGGTATGCTATGAATCAATGATGTTTTAAGTAAAAAAGAGTAGATAGGTTACCCAAAAGAAATTCTATCTTCAAAAACGGCACACTAACGCACACATAAATAATTACACGTCAAAGTAGGATGACATGATTGAAGTAGTGCGAGTGAAAAAGAGATAAACGTCAAATGTCAACGCGATACTCAGTATCATGTTTGTCAATTGGCAAACTTTTAATGTGCCACTTTTTGACTGCATATAACCTATCTACACTTTTTTACTTAAAACATAATTGCTATGAATAATAGGTTTATGAAGCTTCGTATATGCTGGTCTCTTCATTTATAGCTATAAGCCCAGCTTCTAGTTGACCAGGCGTCCCTACTGCTTATGCGCTTCTGCTTTCTGCTACAAACTTTAAAGAGATTATAGAATTTAATAAAATATATGAAATATACATAGATAAGGCCATGAATGAAACAGGAAAGTAAATTTTATGTTAGTACTTCAATATTACCAAAAATATCCTCACAGCTGTGAGTCGGTAATAGAATCAAGTAAGAACCCAAGTAACACAGAAAGCATTTTAACAAACGAAAATTAAACTTATGTAAAACTTAAGGCCCGTATAAACTTTCATATAAGTTCACCGAGCATCTTGACGCTTTATATTGGCATTTCAAAACCGTTTAGATGCTTTATACTGTATAACGGTTGGATAATGGTATATCAAAATGCTTTTGTGAAGCCTTTAGTTTCAGTGCAGCAAACCACAATGCTGTTGTACAGCTTTCAGCTGTTTTTAGTGCATTTGGATTTACAGTAGCATTTTTAAGTAGTAAATAAATGCTCAATGTTGTTTAATAGCATAAATATGAACCATTATAATGCCACGAAAATCCTCTATACAACTTTTAGCTGTTTTTAATGCCTTAGGGTCTACAATAGCATTTTAAAGTAGTAAGATTATCTTAATGCTGGTTAAGGGCATAAACTTGTATCATTATAATGCACCGAAATTCGTTAAACGGCTTTGAGCTGTATTTAGTGCCCTTTGTTGTGTAATAGCACATCTAAGTGCTAAGTAAAAGCCTACTGCTGCTGAACAGCATGAACGTAAACCTATGTAATGCTTGTATTTTTAAAGATCAACTGAGTGCTGTTGTACTGCTAACAGCTCTTTAAACAAATACAAGTGAGTTATTGAAATGTGTAAAGCTGTATATACATTCAATTTACTGCATTCGTAAAACCATTTGTCGACATTTGTGTGTATTGCGTAACCGTGTGTTTAGCATATGTTTATAATGAAGCTGGTCAAGTGCGAGTCGGACTCGCGTAACAAGGGTTCCGTAAAATGGACACCTACATTCATCAACAATTTTTGTAAAAAAAAAAGGTTTTTTCCTTTACTTGTGCTACATGACATTGCCGATCAACTGATGAGGCCTAAGTTATTGAGATTTGTCACAAAACTACAGGGTGAATAATTATATCTGTATTCTGTTATGTTTGTCTGTTTTTATACCTAACTTTGGATATTGAAAAATATATTATCTTCAATATTCATCCTTTGGGTCACGAGAAGAGTCAACTAGTCTTTTTGACAGGTCTTTAAAAATAAGGTGGGCACTCGGACCCCATGGCCCAAGGGTTTCAACCCCAAACGGCTCGAAAATATAGTTTCCAGTAAGGTTACTATACTTTCGCCGCTTGAGGTTTTCCGCAGCCGAGGCGGCAGCACCGGCACAGCACGCCGTACTAGGAAGGTGGGATGGCGCAAGAGTATCGACACACGTAGCGTCCCACACTAAAGGCCTACCCATCTTCCATGGGAATAAAGACATACCGTCCGGTCTCTTGCCATCGTCACGTGCCAAACCATTGGGTTCTAATACAGCTGGAACGCCGACGGCAACAAGAGCACGACGAATGATGTCATTAATATTCGCATGCCGTGCTATACGGCCCGCGCTCCGGCTGCACGACAAGCCATGGTGTCCGAGACTGTTGACAACTTCCCCACAGTGACAACGATGCGGAGAACAACAGGACGCCCCTAAGCGAAGTGAAGCAGCGAGGCGAAAAGTCGTGTCGTCGAACAAAGTGCCAATGTTCGACGACGGTAGTGCCTGAAGCCAAAGACCCGATTCCCACCTGCCCACAGCTAGTAGGCGCGCTCGCTCCGCAGAAGTAGCAGACGTGGAAAGTAATTGATTTTGAACTACTCTGCAAAGCGGCTCATCCCAACGTCTCTGGGAAGATGGGTTGTCGGGCGGATCAGTACTTGGGCAAGCATTTTTCCAGGCTTCTATAGCCTCGGCTAAGAACGGCACATCAAAATTGACCAGGGTAGGAGCAAGGATATTCCTGATCAATTTCTCAGTGCCGTGAACCGAGGATATAAAAGCTGGCAGACTAATACTAGAAATTTTGCGGACGCCGAGGCCCCCCATGCGAATTGGAAGCGTTGCTTGGGCCCAGGCCCGGTCGTCCATTGCCAAATTTAAAACTGAGGTTAAAGTTCGACGGATAATTTGGTCCATTTTTTCTAATAGGTCATTATGTTTCCAAATAGGCGAAGCGCGAAGAAAATATGTCAATTTAGGGCCGAAACAGCAGTAACGAATTATAGTTATAGCCGAATGCATTTTAATTTGTAATAGCCTTTCCGAAATGTCATTAAAATTTTGTATTTTATCCTCAACGAAGTTGGGAAAGGAATCCTCGAAAATTGGAGACCCAAGGAGATGAAGTGTATTTTTTTCGGTAATTTTGATGTTAGGGGCTATTGTGTTCAATTTTGAAAGAGTTGTATGTCTGTCAGTAGTGTCACTTATAAATAATTCACATTTCGAAAGGTTAAGGTCTAAGCCAATCGAAAGGAGTGTGTCTTTTAAAACGATCAGATCATTCAAAACGGTATCTACATCACCTCCCAAGGTACCATCATCGAGGTACCAGACGTTGAATTTAGAATTTAGTTGTCGAATTATAGGATGTATTGCCAGACTGAAAATCACTGGCCCAAGAGGGTCACCTTGCTGGCAGCCAACAGCGGATTCCAAAAGGTGATCACGATATAATAATTTTGAAGGATGTCTATAGCACTGCCAAAGGAAACTAAAAATTTGGGGAAGTTCTTTTTTAACTTCTGCCAGCAAAGTATCCCTATTTACTGTGTTAAAAGCATTTTTTATGTCAACCTTCAGGATAACTTCTCCTTTCCCAGAATTTAGGTAGGTCGACAAAGCGTGTACGGCAGCCTCACAGCCCCCTTTTGAACCGAAACCTAGTTGCAGGGGCTGAAATTTTTAGGCTGGCTTTTATCTTGGCCAGAGGCTTAGCATTGCCATCCAACGTGGCAATGCTGCCAGCCTCTTGGGCACTTTACCGGTTGACAGCGATGCGGAGGAGTATTTTGATGCCATTTTATTTTAATTCTTTATTTTAATTCTAGTTTTATTAATTTAATGTTATTTTAAATATTGTGTATTTTGTTTAATAAATTCAACTTATATTCATCCATACGGATTTAAGTTGTACAAAATTCTGAAATGGGTTTTATTGTTTTGCTCAAAGATCCCCAAAATTCCGTTCAAGTAATGGCACCAATTCAGTCTACATCAAGTCTACTGGTACATCGGTGAACTCATATAGAACTACTTTATAGTCAATGGCACTACAGTGGTTCATCAAAAGTCTTTTCTCTGGCCTCTGACCTTAATAATTGTACATGTGTGAGTATTTATACTGCTGGCGGCATTAAGTAGCCTTTTTAAACGCTCACTGGGCTGCAATGGGCTGCCACCATTTTGTAAATATTTTGTAACCTAAAAATATTATCCTTCTAACCTATTTATAAAAGTAATAGACCTATATAATAATGATTAACTTAATCCAACACTTCCCAACCAATACTGTTATGTTAATTATGCAAAATTCGTTCTACACAATTGAATTTCTCGAATACACAATTGTTTTGGTTATTTCACACTATAACATTTTATATCAAAATCACAAAATATCAAAGGCGCGTGAAAATTTTCAACATAACTTATATAGATATTTACAGTAAACTACATTGCGCAGTAATATTTGATGGTATGAAATAAAAAAAGAGTCAAAACCTAACCCAGTATAATAAATTTTGTTTAAAAATGGTGTCAAGCACTGAGTTTTGACGTCTTAGTTCATATTATATTGCGAGTCAAAGTAGATAAATTGCAACGACGCGACGTTCAGTGTATTATAACAATTAGTACCGTGGCATTAGATACGTTTTTACAATGATGTAGTGTTCTAACTTTGAACCATTATATAGCTCCAATCATTCTTTTACTACATTCTAATGCTGGTATAATGCTTTTGTAATGTAATTAGCATTTTCATTAACAATGTAAGTGCTGGTGTAATGCTTCTGTAATGCGATTGGCAACTTCGTTGACCGCAATAATGCTTCTTTAATGCGACTGGTACTTACTTTGACCACGATAATGCTTCTTTAATGCGACTGGTACTTTCTTTGACCACAATAATGCTAATATAATGCGCCTGTAATGCGATTAAATTACTATTGTGAACCTATTAAGGATCTAAAGCCGTATAATTTGTGCCCAAATAAGCATTACAGTAGCCATATAAACGTTTGTAATGCTACTATAGAACTGAATCAAAATGCAAAAACGATTCAGAAATGCTGTAAGCCGGCCGTTATAATGCTTTGATGTGTTACTTGGGAAGGTTACAATATTCTATTAGCGACCATTAAAAATAATAATAAATAGATCGAGTTTGACACAAAAACTTAAGAAATAGCTATGTCGTTAATAGACCTAACGAAGTAAAATAATTTTAAGAATTGAACAAGAAAAAAGTATAATCAAATAAGTTAGTTTATAATAGATATTATTTTAAAATACTAAACGTTCTCAAAATTTTAACAACGCCATGGGTCGTTATTAGAATCAAGTTTTAAAATTTGGATTCTATTACCGCCTTTTATTAAAACATGATTTTATAACATAAAAACCAATTAAAAGTACTATTTTAAGAATTACTTTAGAAAACGAATATATGCGTTACAGTTGTAATGTGATAGCAAGAAGACTAATCAATTTTTAGTGCGTTAATTTTCTTAAGCAATATTCAGGTGTACTTTCGTGGCTGGAGGCGCGACACTATGAAACTTGCGTCCGTTTCGGGCGCTTCCCAATTATTAACAAATTATTTCTTTCACTGGCTATTTAAACACACAAACTTTGCTCTTTTTGTTATAAAACAAAATTATGTAACTAATTTTTAAGGTATGACTTTTCTGGAACCCTATATTATGTATAATATGAGTGATTTAAAATTAGATCGGTAATAGAGTACACATTTTAGGGGGTCGTTAATAGGAGCTTTTACGTTAGACTTCGGTCGTCGACGTTACAATTGTTATTCGCGCGCATAGCAAAACGTAAGTTTTTAGTTAGATAACCTATTATTATTTCATATTTTTTTAGTGTGAATTGTCGTATAGGGATATGTTTATGGTACTAAAGAAAAAAAAATAGTTTTGCCTCGATTTAAGTTAAAATATTGGTAGTGTTTCCAGGAAAGCCGATGGTTCCTTATAAGGCCAATCAAAAATTTGTCAGTTGGCCTTGCTAGGGTACATGGGACTTACATAGAACATGCACAAACCATGAACATATGAACAGTTACTTTTTAGTTATAAATACGTACCGTTACAGTTAAAACAATGTTTTATACTTATTTATAATATTTTTATTTATAAGGGTTAATTTTGGGCATAATTAAGGAATATTTTGGCCTTACAAAGAACGGACCCATAAGAAGGCCATTTGAGGTAAAAAAAAAAGTTTTTAATTTCATTATAATACGCGTTGGCAAGTTATTTGATGTCAATGTAGTACTCATTACTACTGTTTTTAAATAATTTCCATTAATACATTCTTAGTTATACGATGGTGTTCGAGTAATGTTCGTTGAGTTTTTTATAAATGATAAAAATATATTGAGCATTTAATGTTTTGCTTAAATGAAAGAGCTTAATATGTAGTTTTAGTAAAAGCGAATATATTAATTGTTACAACTCTATTTTTAAGTTGAACGACTGATGTATAATATTGGCCTTGTTTGGAGCCGTGTTCCTTGCAAGGCCATTTGGAAGAGCTTAACAAAACTTAAGTTTAATGAATACTGATTAAAGCTAGGTTAAAAAATAGTGATTTATATGGTACACAATAAAACAAACTATCATTTGATAATTTGTTTTTTTCATTTATCCAGTTAATAAACGAATAAAAAGCGTTTACTCGTTAGAGTGGCCTTCCATGGTCCACCCACCTTAATACTTACATCAGAATAACGAATAGGCTCCAAGCTTCACGCTATGACCCACGGGAGAGGAACAGTAACCATTAATCTGATAATAAGTATTTACTTACTTATAAATTATATGAGCACCTATGTCAGTTGTCTGGTTACTATGGTACAGGTGCTAACCAGTTTGGGATCCTACATTGTCGAGTTAATTACTTTTCAAATAGGTACAATTTGGTACCCGTAACAATCTACCCCTTAAGTCTAGTTCACCCGACACTAACATTTCTAGTGCCGTGCGCAAAAAGGCTTTCGTAAACGAATTGTAATCATCAACAATGATATCAATGAGATTGGAGCTCATTTGACCGATACACGCATACCTACTCGCACCTAGTCCGGTTCTTATTAAAGCCGATAGCAGCCCGATAATAATTACAAAACAATGGATAGGTGCAATAAATTTATTAATTGTGAAATATTATTTTAGTAACATGTTTCGAAGTAATAATTTTCGGAGATGCAGTTAAAGAAGTGGTAACGACATCTAGCGTCGAGTAGATGCATCGCAAGCGAGATGACAGTTACGTCGTAGATGACATTTTAGCCACTCGACACTAGATGGCGTTAATGACTCAAGTTATAGGAAATTGAACAAAATGATGTATTTGTATTCGACAATACATAGATAATACATATAATAAAATCTAGAGGATGTATATTAAAATGTATCAAGTTAGGTTAAATAATTCTAAGTTATAATTTATTTATTGTAAATTATTTCTTCTGTACGACTGAAACTCAAAAATTTACCCCGTAAGTATCTATTTAGCCAGGCTGTACAATTTACTGAAAGGATGTGTCTATGTTACTCAGCATCGTAATCGTTTATTGGTTAAAGAAAAATTGGCCAAGTGCGAGTCGGATTCGCATAGTAAGGACTACAACCATCGAATATTAATAATACGCTCGAAGGGATCCGTAGGTACACATTATAGCCCCTTAAATATTTATTTTATTTTTGACAACAAATTAATCTTTGTTGAAATATATTAAAAAATTCAACTGTCTAATTAAACTAGACGAGCAGACAAGCAGACTTTAGCAGACAGACAAACGTACGGATGGAAAGCGGAGTCTTAGTAACTGAGTCCTGCTGTATCTTTTGGGTTAGGTAACTTAAAAACGAGTATTAAATACCTAACACTCAACCTTAATAAGAGGAGATCGTTTGTCGCTACTTAGCGTGGAACTAATTACATGTTGTTTTGAGAGAATTATACTTAACTTTATAACATCATTGCTGAACTACATATATTATTGCTGGCTTCTCAATCTGACCCGCATCATTTTATACTTCGTTGCTTTCAGTATGGTATTTTTTTTTGGGAGTATGAAATCATCAAATTACTGCCCCTGCCTGGGTGCGGCGGGAGGGCGTGTCAGACTTTTATTGACTAAAGCCCACTGATGTTCCTTCGGTTGCCCTTTATGTTCCGGGGTCACGGTAACTATTATAAACATTCCGCAAACCCTCAGTATGGTATATTATCATTTCGGTGTGATAACCTCACAGCCCAGGGCACGCCTCTGGTCAGGGCCCGAAGCATTTTGCCAGTTTCGCCACCTTATTGTTACACCATTACCGATTCTGTATTTTCGAAGATTCAAATTCTTTCCAAGTAGGCCTTGCCGTATCATTCTGCCTACCCAATAATTATAATGTATTTGCGTAAACAGTCAAGAAAAAAATATTAAAGCTTATTTACTCTGATTTTTTCGCTTAAAGGTTTAGAAAATGAAATGACGATTGAAATAACTTCTTGTTACTATACCGAATGTCGGCTTCAATTAGTTATTGTCATCCTTAATCGTAGCTGACATACCCTTTTTTAGTGGGGAAATCCTTCTGGGGAGAGCGGAGGGTTATGTCGATGGTTAGATGGCTTCTATTACCTAATAAAATAAATCTACTTACGCAGAGCTGCATTCCTTCAATCGGATTTTTTTTTAATTGGTCAATGTAACAAGTTGGGTGAATAGTTTTTGCTGGTGACCCTTAGGCGCCACTCGCCGAGGGCGTGCCGCGCCGCGCCGCTCGCGTTTCAAAGCCGCCGCTGCACGTGTCGGCGCGACATCTGACCATTCGACACGCTCTACTGACGCAAAAACTATAACAAATACCCGCAAATATGCTAATAAAGATATAGACACCGCTTTTGTAAAAACTCTGAAGGTCGTGTAATGTGTCGGAGAAGGGCTGTAAGAAGTGTTTTTGGCAAAAGTCACAGCTACTTAATGAGACATGCTAAATCTTTCTTCTTCTTGCTAGATTTCACATGCACTTGAAACTCATTTCAACTTTGTTTATATTAATACAAGCACTAAGTATAGCTGAATAGTTTGGATGCTTTGCCTGCTCAAACAAGTGAATCTTAAGAACTACTGGTCCCATTTGCATAAATCCCTTTGCCTTTTATTACTCGTTTATCATTAGCAAGTTACGGGAGCGGAGCAGTAACCTACGATGCTACTTAACCCAGGTTAAACCTAAGGCGTTAGATAGTATTTAAGAATAGAATAGAATCAAATTTATTTCAGGCTGCCAATGCCCATATATAAATACCTAAAATGCATACATTATTATAATTAATTTGTTATTAAAGATAAAACTTAAATCTATGTTAATAACACTTCCCTACGTTACACTAGTCTTTGTGCACTTGTCCGCGGAAGCGGCGGAACACCGCGTTCTGTGGCCAAAAGCTTTCATCCAACACTGATGGCAGTAAAAAAGAGTAACTAAGTGTTAAGAGTATTCTTTATCAATTCAACATAATCTGAGATGTTATGAGCAGGCGGATGATAATAATGCAATGCTTGAAAAAGAAAAAACGGCCAAGTGAGAGCTCCTCTTGCTGACAAAGGGTTCATTCCTGTTCTGTGGTTCATACCACCAAAAGAAATTTGAGATTTTATTTGAGTAAAGTCGTTGTGGTACTACGAGTCTACGATTTAAACTATAAAGGTCACATCTCGCTATAGAAGGATGGACGGACACACAAACATAGAGTCAATACCAAGAATATGGGTGCGATACCTAGAAAGTACTGTCTCTATCTCAACAGTTATCTAACGCGGTGATAGTAATATTGCTAAACAACATTTATTTACTTGTATCTGTATAAGGTCCCATTATCCTTTCAACGACCAAGCGTCAGCCGGCTGTCGGGCTGCTATTGTCTTTCTATTGTGTCTCCAATCACGTGTGTTTGAAGGTTTAAAATACATAGATGGACAATTTAAACACAACGTTTAGAACGTCTTACCACAGATATCCAAGCTAAAAAACACTGATTAAATTGTTTTTATTAGAACATTTAGAACTTACAATCAATCAATTTATTTATTTCAGATAATAAAATCCATAACATTGTATATACTCATTCAAATTTAAACAATCAGTGATACATAAAAATAAAAACATTATAATATAAGAAACAATAATTGAACAGATTTTTTTTGTGTATTTTCGTTAGCCGATTTTTTCTTTTGTAAGTATGTAAAACGTTATCTTATTTTTTTACCATTGTCTTTATTTTAGTGGTCAGGTAAAAGTTTGTCCGTCTATTTAATAGGACCTTTTAGCTGAACTAGTCATTGGTGCCGATTATCTTATTCTCAAACTAACATAAAATTAAGTTAAATGCATCTTTTCCATTTCATTAAGAAATGGACAGAAGATAAAATTTTAGTTAAGCCCTGTCTTTAGACATTTTACAGATATTTAGACGCGATTAAAAACAAGGCGACTACTTTTCTTCAGGCGCTGTCTAATTTGACAGGATTAAACTAAAATGTATCTTCGGTCCTTTTCTTTAAGAAATGGAAAGAGAAAGACGCATTTAACTTAAATTTAGTTAAGTTTGTGAACAAGAGAATCAGCACCGCTATGTACTCAAATGCTTAAAACGCGTTTTAAATTGAAGATCTACGATTGAAAAAAACTACAGATTGTTACTACCAAAGCGATTATCTGTTAATTACATTATCTCGCGTTGAGGTAGGCCTGTTATCAGACAATTACTTCCACTGATAAGCTGTGATGAAGCTGACACAATCACACTTATGCTTTACAGACGGATTAGCGTAATTCTATTATACGATTACTCTCTTATTAATCGCCATGTCGCGTTATCAAGATATTAAAGACTTATGTAAGGTAAGTAAGTCTTTTTGATCCCACTGAAAACATTTTCATGTTTAATAAATGTTGTCAAAACGGGACCATGTGGTTCGCACTGTCAAAAAGTTGTAAGAATGTCAAACTGAGCTATTAACTCTACAGGGCCTAACTTCACAAATTCTAATAGTCAACTTCACAAGTTTTAAACTTAGTCACAGTAGATTTTCCATTTCATTAACACAAGAAGTAAGATTGAATACTAGAAACACAGACAAAATAGCTCAACCGTATGTTTGATTAAAGGTACTACTACACACATCTTTTTAAGGATACTGTGTTAAATGCTACATAACAAAATACCTTGTGACCGTGCTTGTGACACATTAGGACGAAACTAACATGAAATTAAAAGATATTCTAAAGCTACACTTTGTAACTTCTTGATTCTTGATAGATTATTATTACAGATAATATATTGTGAAAACATGTCAGTGCTGCATATTATTTTGGTTTACGCTGCACACGCCAGTAATTTACCGGAAAGGTTTTCACGATTTCTTAAACAATCGTTGTTACAATTCATGCATTCACACAAAACAATCGTTTTTAGAAGCCAGTTTATTTCAGTTTTAAATTTTATAGAGCAGTGACTTATATTTTTATTAAGCAGTGATCAAATATTATTTTAAATAAAACAAACTCTTCACACAAAACTTTGTTAGAAAAAATCTTTGTTATACAGACACTTTGTTATACACCTAAACCCCGATCATTAAACATTTTTTTTATTTGTGAAAACTATTTCAATACACATTCAGTAGATTTTTTACAGAATCTCGCGCTCAGACAGACGGACGCGGACGCGACTTGCCACTAAGTCATCTACTATTTAAAGAACATGAGATTTTCAATTTTATTATAATAACTATGTAAATATAATAAATAGCACAACACACGCCTCCGACTCTGGGACTTGATTTCACGGAGAGCATACACATTACACCACAATAAGGCTAAGAGCTGCGCGCGCACAACACAAAGCCACCGCGAGCCGATTGTGCACTTTTTAATTATGTCCTGCCCCTCTCATCACGCAGCTTCAGTAGGGCTGACTGCTGAATATTTAGCTACAACTAGACCGTTACAGAAAATTTATCTTCACAAACACCATAAAAGGGTAGAGTTGCAGAGTTCGCATCTAAATTCGATGGGTTTCGATTCATAGTGAAAAACAGTTCCATAAAAAATGATGATCTGTGGCTAAGACTAAAAAAATCTAAAGCCCGGTTTCCACCGTGAGCGGAACGGCCCCATTAATGACTTCGTTTGCAAGCGCAAACTGCATACTTGTATTTCCACCAACAAAATTATGATTCTTAATACATAATTGTTTATTAATGCATTTATTTATTATTTATTATTATTCGACTATTTGTTGTTTATTTGTTTTTCTATTTGTTATTTGCAGTTTGCGCTTGCGAACAAAGTCATTACTGGGTCCGTTCCGCTCGCGGTGGAAACCGGGCTTAAAGCATGGTGACCCTCCTATTGTGTGTCGCAATGTGTGTTGTGTCCATCCTTTACTACTCACCCCACCCCATGGCACTGGTCTGCGGCTATCAGCGAGCACTTATTATTTATTTATTTATTTTCTTTATTAGGAAAACAAACAGTTCTACAAAATAACTTAAAACTACAATTTATAAAAACTAGAAACCAATTACATGTTTTTGATTTTACTATTTCTCAGTTTTATTTTACTATTTCTCAGCTAAAAATCTTAGCTAACGTTTACCCATTCTCCATATCCAAACTAATGTTATGAAGTGTGAATTCACACTGTGACTGCAAGCGAGGGCAGTCTTTGACAGCTAAATTACTGAATCGCTTTTGCTGAAATTTGGTATGGGGTAAACTTGATGCTCTCTATTTTCTCATGAAATTAACAAGCTCTTGCTCTGCAGTTAATAATAGGAAACCAATTATATAATAGAAATGACAGGGTGTTATTTCTTCTATAACTGAACGGTGCAAACGGGATCTCTGCTGTCCGTGCCATTGTTCCATCCAGCATACACTCTAACACTCACTAAGAATGGACCTGATAATGTAGCAAGTCCGAGTGCCCAGCCCTGCGCGACTGCGGCGGCGAGCGCGGTCACCGCGCGGCTCAAATGTCATTTTAACAGCGCGCCCGTCGCCATCTTATTTTTTGCTCCCGCGCATTTTCGAGAGCGATCATAAAATTTTGTTATTAATACAGTGAAATTTTCGGATTAGGTAGTATTAAATTCGAAACAAAGCAGGGATTTAATTGGTAATTCGTGTCCCGGGGACGTTATACGAATATTTGTACGCGACCAATATCCGTTCGTTTATTGTTTTCGGTTGTAAAGTCGATTCGAGTCGCGAATGTGTGCGGCGGCCATTGTGCGCGCCATTCAATTAGCCACTGAATTTTTAATGAAATATCACGTTGTACAGACGTAATTAAATCACAGTGGGCCGCTCAAAATAGAGGATTTATTTGTGGAGCCATTGTGGAGCGCGGCATAATCAATGGACGGTTATTGCGACGACCGACCAATTCCGTCGGCATTTTTGCTCCCTGAAATAAATAAACTACAGTTCGATATTGATTTCTCTTCATATTCTATTTTGGTTTATTCCGAGGCACAGCGGAGCCGGTGCTAACAGTAGAAACTTACAAGAGAACATGAAGTGAACCTGTGGGACGTTTTGTAAAAGGCATAATAACACAATGCAGTAATGTTGAACAAACCAGTTTATTTTCTATACTTTGACCAATAAAGCTATCTTTAAATAATATCAAGTAGTTATATCACCTAGTTTGTACAGATTTTATTTTATAAATACCTATTTATTAGAAGATAAGCACAGTTGCATATTAATATTTACAATATCTAAACTATATTGGTTTTTTTAGCAAACAAAGACTACACGCCTTTGTTTGCTAAAAAAACCAATATAGTTTTCCGTCATCATTGTGATATCACTTGATGAAGTAATTTCAGAAGTAAGTACTTTCAAGCAAAAATCGAGTAGGTAATAGATATATGACTACCAAAGGAAATTAATGAACCTTATTTTATTATACTTAAACCAGACTGAGGTGTCAATCTTCTGTACGCAAAGTCGACTTCCCAATTCCTTCATTTCGAAACCTTCATGAATAAGTACTTACATAGCGTACAAAAGTCACAATTATTTACAATATAATAATTCGGTATGATTTGGTGTAAATTCTCTTAGGATTGTCACTTATCACACTCAGCAGATGTTTCGATGCAAACTATCAAGTTAAGTTATGCAAACAGTCTACCTAATTAAAAAGAAATTTCTAGAAAATCATCTGACAGATATAAAATCTTTGTGACAACTCTACATAATTTGAACGTTACCTGTATTTGAGAGTATATTAATATTATCTATAAGACAAAGTTAAGTAATAAAAATGCTATTCTCGTGAGTAGTTTTATAAGAATAAGTACTTTCGTGTGATATTTATTTAAAATATTTACAACATTGCACCCATACTTATATACTCGACAACATTCGTGTTGCTACATCATAAACTACCTCACATCTACACTCACTTGAGGCTTAACTCACGATTTGGGGTTTAGAGAAATAAAAGAAAGTGATTACAAAAGAAGCTAGTATTATAAAAGAAGTGTACTTCATTTTTATGATTTAAATTCGCAAGGCCAGGATAATCAATATAGTTTAATTAGAGTTTTTTAAATTTGCTATAACTACCCAGTTCTAAATCGTTTATTGATAAAAGGAATTGTGTGACATAACACTTTTCTAGTATACAAAGATCTTTAAATATTTGCTAGTATTTACAGCAAAGCTTATCCGTCGGCACACTTACCGACGGCTAAACACACCGTCCGTTTTGATTGCAGCCAAAAATTTAATTTGTTTCTTTAATTAGTGGGCAAGTATATGATTAAAGATAAAAGTCGGTTAAAATAATTATGTCCAACATCAAAATAATAACACATTACTCCTTAGCTGCAAGCACATTCAAAAATCTTGAAATATAAGTAAGTTTTCCCTCTTTTTTATTACGCTTTCATTTCACTTCCAAATCGTTCACTATAAGCCTCTCGTGAAAATATAAATCTATTTATCTTACACGTGATAACGTATATACAATAATAATATAATACTTTTTATCAACAACTACTATTTATCACTACTATAAGATCAGTTTTTCACATTTATATCACTCTGCACTCTACCAGGGCCGCACTTAGGACTTATTGCACTGCAATAGTAACTCCAGGGCCGTATTTAGATAAGTGCAACACTAACTATTTCTCTCAAAAGTTAGTTTTTTAGTGTATAAGTTTGTTTGTTATTTTTTTCACTTCTTTCTTTCAATTCTGTCGTACAGTGATATAACAAGCACATAATATCTTACTCTATAATCTCAGTCGTGTCATTGAGAACAGTGTCAAAGTATCACACCACATATCACTTCACTTCACTGGGTGTTCACTGGTTCACCAGGGTGGTTGTCACCGGTCGTGGTTGGTGGCGAGGTGCGCGTGTCAGAGCGCGTGCGCGTGCGCGTGGTGGGGCGGAGGGGGCTGCTGGTGGGGGTGGGGCAGCGCATGTGGGTTGCCCGCGGTATGCTGTCTACCCTGCGGACAATAGATGGAAAAAATTTAGAGGATCGCCAAGTAGTTGAAGATTAATTAAATAAAATTCGAAGATTTAAACCCTTTCTTCAGGACTCGTCGGGCTCTTGGAGGTTTTCTGTTGAACTCCACCGTTGATTTTGGCTTCCAAGTTTTGCATTGGTTGGGAATAATGTGGTGGGTTATTGCAAACAAAAAGTTTCTAGTCATTACAACTAATATGAATCCTATACCTGGGAAATTATTAATAAAAGACTGACATAACACTCGTTGACTTGCTATTTGTCATAAACTCCTAACAAATTCCAAAGGTGATAGGGCAATGTTAACAAAGCATCCTCTCATCAATTCAAAAGCGAGTAGATAATGTCCGCTCACCTGTAAGTACACATAGTAGTCGTAAGGCTGGTGCAGCGGCCAGCAGCGCTGCGGCGGCACGGGGTAGAGTGGCGGCACCGGGTACAGCGCGCCGCCGCCGAGCTTGTTGCGCAGGATGCGGCTGATGCTGGACACCGACGGCACGTTGTACTTGTCGCACACGCCGTCCGCCAGCAGCCGGTCGCGGATCTCCCACGCGAAGATGCCGGGGTCCTTGGCTTTTAGTTGTTTTATGTAGGATACCACCTGGGGGAAATGGTTGTGTGATTCTCGCTGTGTACTTGTCATAGTCAAGTATGATAGCGAATACAAATATTGAAACTTAAAAGTAATTATTACTTCGATTTTTTTTTGAAGTGGGAAATCAACAAATGACTTCTCCCGTCCTGGGCGGGGTGGGAGAGCGTGTTAGAGTTTTACTGACTAAAACCCACTCATGTTCCTTCGGTTGCCCTTTATGTTCTGGGGTCACGGTAACTATTATAACCATTCCGCAAACCCGGCAGGCGTTGGCCCTGTTGGACCCCTTCTCGTGATTATTACGTAGATTATTACGTTATTCACAGGATAAATATACCTAAAAAAATTACGCTAGAAAATCAAGCGGATATATTTAACAATCATTTTTTAATTCATCCTTTTTTACAAAAATTAAACCAGCAGTCCATTCTGCTACATAAAGACGCACACGATGTACATCTACTAGTTACATCACTCGTGTAACCTTAGTCCTGTTTTACTCGACTACCGAAAGGAAGGTTATGCTTTTTCATGAATGGACACCTCGAACTACTCAACGAATACAATCTTTCCGCCTCGTCTTGGGGACTGCGCTGCATATAATGGCTCTACCGAACCATATCTTGAGTAGTTGGAACAGTATACTAACCTTAGGCGTGGTGACCCTGGGTTTGGAGCCCCCGATGGCTCCAGGCAGGATGGAACCAGTCTCGTGGTAGCGCGCCAGGATCTTGGACACGCAGCCGTGTGATACTCGCAACTGCCGACTGATATCGCAGGGCCTACGACAAACAAAAGTCATCAATAAATATATAAGGATAAATCACACATGGCCATCTGATCCCAACTAGATAGAGTATGTGCTTCTGCTTTGTGCTAAACCATTTTTTAAACAGAGTGGAAACATTTGTAGGAATCATTTGTTGTAAGACCTGTCAATGAAAATAAGAGATAGATTGTAACATAATAACTATGTAAGTGTAGTTTGTAACTCTTTTGCTTTATAAATTTGTTATTTTTCAATTTTAATTAGCCTAACATAATCAAATAAAAGAATAATTGCTTATTTATTTTAGTACTTATATATGTATTTTCTGTTTTTTACTTTATATTTGCACCTGCCATCCTATCTCTGCACTACCGATGGTTGACTGGTAGAGAATGCCTAAGGCATTAAGTCTGTACATTAATTTTGTGCATAAAGTGTAAATAAATAAATAAATATTTCTCCGTACGAAAGAATCACATCAAAATCTTTTCTATAACTTCTAGATTATCAGTCGAGTTTACACTAACACGGTATTAACTTATGTAATGGAACAATTTATTGATAAGGGGTAATAGTCGATTATTTGATAGTTCAGAAATAGGAAATGGATATTATACAACATTTGTATACTGCTGCAAATAACGTTATAAACGTTATTTGTTATTTAACAAAACTGAAGGATTGTAATATGCGATTCTAGGTCAAAATTCAAATCAGAATATAAAAAAACCTTATCTTTGTGTCCAAATTAATTTCTATAAAAAGACAATTAATTTATCAGAGGATTAAAATAAAAGATAAGATAAATCTAACATGCTTTATAAGGAAATTACGGGTAATCTGAAGAATTAAGTAGTTATAAAGATTGTTAAAGATTACTGACGTCACTCCATATGCTGTTGTGGTATGCGATTCATTCAAAAACTATTATTAGCTTATCTTCTTAAATGAGTACGGTATTCATTTTATTCGTACGGCTTTACCATTTATATTTCTAAAAATCATCCTCGAACTTCAAAGAAATTAAAAATAAAATAACTATGCCGAATTGGTCGAAGCCTTCTCAGGTTTTGCGCTTAGCAACGTATTTATCAACCGACTTCAAAAAAAGGAGGAGGTTCTCAATTCAACTGTATGTTTTTTTTTATGTTTGTTACTCGATTTCTCGAAGACGCCTGGACTGATTTCAAAATTTTTTTTTTTTAGTGTAGCATTTTATTTTCATTTTAATAGGAGACTAGGTTCCTTTTTTGAATGTGATGTAACATTAATGACGGGCCTGTTGGTCTACTGGTTAGTGACCCTGACTGCTAAGCGGGCTGATCCGTAGCCTGACGGCATTAGGTAAGGGTCTCCCGTTGACGATGACGCCCCTCAGCTGGTTCACCCAGCAGATACCCAAGAACAGCCTACAGATCCTGTTCAACTGACTGCTCACCTGATGCCGAGCTGTGCCAGCTCCACTATTCGTAGTCTGACAGCATTGGGTAAGGGTCTGCCGTTGACGAAGACGCCCCCCAGCTGGTTCACCTCGCCGTACTGCTGCGCACCGCTGCCCGCCACGCCGGGGTTGCCCATGCCCCCTGCGCTCGGGTCTGGAGACAAAAGATGGGGAGGTTGAGTAATTGGTCGAAGTTGAAATTATTATTTTAATTGAAATAGGAAGTTTTGGGTTGACAATTTTGTGTTGTGTTGAAAGTGGTCTGTGATTTTTGAAATTTCTCCGTAAATGGAATATTGTTATTTGCGTTTTCTGAACTACATACAAACAAACGGTGCGATATTTTTTTCGACAGATTGCCAGCTAGTTGCTAGGTGTCATTATCTTGATTTTTTATGTTCACTACATATTTCCTTACTGTCGCCTATAAGAATATGAGAATCACAAAAGTCAAACGACTTGAAAAGTTAACTAGTTAATTAGCAATTTTTATAATGATTTAGGACTCAGTGTTTACCAAATTTATAACTAATCACGATTGCCCCAGTAGCTAAGTGATCGAATGATCTGCGTGTCGCGGGTTCGATTTCCATAGCTGGAGAAATATTTCTAAGGCCTATAGGCATCATTCTGAATAAACGATTTCATTTATTATTTTAATTTGTTATTATCGATGATATGAGTAACTCCTGTAGGGCAACTTTATAAATAAAAATAAGTTATTTAAACTCTAGTCCCAGCGACAGAGCCCTACAAACGTCTAGCAGTACATAACTACATAATGAAGTCGAAGGGACATGTCACCCGACTCTCACTTTGAAGTCGCCGCGCTGTGACACACGACCCCTGCGCGGGCGCACCGCTGTCGTTAAACTTTAGCTTGTTAACTTTTGAGCCGGTTTGATGTTATATTGGCTTGCTAATCTGTAGATAAATTGTAGGAACATTTTATTTATAAATGTAAGATATATTTCGTAAAACGAATTCTTTTAAACCTTCGAATACACGTGATTCGAGACACAAGAGAAACCCAAAAGCAAGACAGTCGGCTGTCGCTAAGGTTAGGAGTTATGATTTATTCGTTTTTACTGGCACTTATTTGCTCTTAGTTTCTCAAAGTTCGGTAGGACAATTGTAGTAGTATTTGTGGTGAATTATTTCCAAGTTCCTGTAACTTCCTTAATTACGAATAGATCAATTAGTAAGACCCTACCCGAAATACTTTAAAACCCATTTAAATATAACTGTCACTCAACTAAATCTCACTTTGATATCCTAAAAACAACACACATTCGTATCGCATTACAAACATCAAACTATTTCAACCTCGACAGTCATGCGTACGCGCATCTCCTGTTGCATCCGTCCAATAAACGTCACGTCACGGTGACGGGCTGTCAGACGCTCCCGTCACTCCGGTAGACAGATCCGTCACTCCGGTAGACACGATCCGACACTCCAGTGGACACTGTCCGTCACTGCGTGCCGACAGCGCGACAGTCAACAACAAATGAGTGTAACCCTAAACTGCTGTAGATAATTTTCAGTGAGTTTCACGACCGTTAGAAAACATTTATCATGGCAGCTGCGGGTTATAATGAACGGAGTGGCGATCTGTCGGCGATGGCGGTGATTTATAGTGGTGATGTTACCGCGCGGTTATTAATTGAAGCTTGTTTGTTACTGTGGGGTTATTAATTTGGAGAGTTTTAATTATATTATTATGCGATGTGTCTGCGCGATTGAATTGTTAAATAAGCTGATTGGCTATTATAGGCTAATTTTATAAAGATATAAAGGGTGTTTATTGTTATTTTATTGGTAGCGTTAAATCTTCTAAAGATGCAATGATAACTTTGACAAATGCTACAACTTTCTTGAGTTTAAAATTTTAACTACGCTCAAACGCAGTCACGGTCAAAAGGTACAATACATTTTATTACACGTCTACATACACACAAACGAAAATATTAAAAAAAAAATAGTTCAACCAATTCCTGGAAAAAGTACAACATTCTCGTGACTATGAAGAAGTTCCATTTTGGGACTATCACTAAATCATGAAAAAACAGTACCGAGTTTCTGATAAAGACAGACTGGGTTGTCATGTCACACAAAATTGACGTACACATTACAGACAAAGTCTTCCCAATTGTATCATCTAACTTATTCAAGCATTTTGAATAAACTTTATTGAAGTTGTTTAAACATTCGAACACAATAGAAAGACAACAGAAGCCCGACAACCGGCTGTCTCTTGGTCGTTGAAAGAATAAAAGAAATACAAGTTCCACACTCAAATACACCAAAAAGTGCGCACGAGAGCGCATTACTCACGAGCTAGTGACAAAGTACAGTCAAACAAAACAACAGCACCCCTCCTCGCTCGTCGCCGAACAAATGAGCGAACAGAACAAAATGCTTGACTAATGTGCGACACTGTCTCGTTGCGACAAATGTGCGACACTCGTCTTGTTGCGACCGACGCGAATACCACCAGTTTATTTATACGACTGTACACTTAAAAGTAGCACTTAAAAGCAGTGTAATTAGATTAAAGTGAGATATTACGTGTTATCTGGAACCTAAACGGTAAAGCTTATTAGGCGCCCTTTACTTAACGGCAAGTTTGTCAGTTTTACCACAACAAAGGTGGCCATTGACGGTCATTTTGGCGCGTCAGTTGAACTGACTGACGTACCATTTAAAATTTGATCGTGAGTGCCATAGTTGGTTGGCCGCCTAAACCATTTGGAGTGACACCACAGTTTTGCGACTACACTGACGTGAAAAATGACCGTCAACGGCCACCTTAAGGATTGTGACTGTCCTTCTAATGTTGTGATTGATGGTTGCATGACAGTCGCCATCATCTTAATCACTCGTGCATACCGAACCATTCTTTCGTCATTCGTGACGAAAACAAATGACTACAGTATAGTCATTTGTTTTGCTGAAAAATGCAGTTAGCAACAGTAGCGAGCAGTCACAATATTTTATCCTCACTTATCCCTATGTATTAATCTTTAGATTTGTACTTAAATGTGATTTTCATCACTTACATCCGTTAGTAAGTTTGTAGCTTTGTCTCCGACTATATCATAAACCGCTACGCAAACTCAGAGTGGTGGTGATTGGTTTTGTAAACTACAATTTTGGGATTAACACTATCCTATCTGCTTTTTCAGGCTGGACCATCTCTGAACCAAATTTCATTTAAATCGGTTCAGTAGCTTTGCAGTAAAAACCAGACAGACAGGGCTTCCTTCGCATTTATAATATTAAAAAGGATAATCTATGAATTAATAATTATAATAAAACTAAAAAAATATACTAATTAATAATTATTTGTTTATCTAAATCTTATCTTTGTTTTTGATTACTGAGGAATAGTTTTACATATAGTTCTTTATTTTTCTAATCCAACTTGTTTCATCTTTCACACAATATCCCTATCCCTGTAATTGTAATGTGCGTGACAGAAGGGTGCCTTCACCTCCATGACTAGTTTACCGCGAAAACGCAATTAACCAGCAATTATCTTTGATCTTTAAACAATAACTTAGTACAGTATTCCTAAGTACTGGTAATAAAATTGGTCTAGAAAGTATTCAGGAGTGTACAATTTCAAGTAAATAAAAATAGTTCACTTCTATTTACAAATGGCCAAGATATATGTCTATATGTAAATGTATATATACTCTTTATATCATAATATAAAGGCGAATTGAAAACCTAGGAAACTTTTGTAAATCAGTTGAAATAACTTTCTAGCTTAGTATTAGTTTATGAAAACAAATACATAATCATACTTTCATATCTATACTTCATCATCTCTCAACCCTTTTCAAACTTTTGTTGGGGTTGGCTTCTAGTCTAACCGGATTCAGCTGGATACCAGTGTTTTACGTTAAGTGACTGCTTACCAGCCCTCCACAACCCAGTAAGTGGTCGACACGATACCCCTTAGTTAGACCGGTCAGTCTTTCTGACTTCTGACTACCCGTAACTACTGTCAAAGTTCTACGAATGACAACCATGCGAGGTGGTGACATGATGTCAGAGAGGTACAAGATAAACGTAATGTTGAATACTTGTATAGTCCACTTATCGAGTATGTAACCAGTCAACTGACACGAGTAAGAGCCGTGTAATCGCTGAAGAAGAGTCCTCGTGCCTAACTCATCTCCGAATATATAAAGATGTAAGTACGTACATAAAATGTAGTATGTCTGTAATGTGTGCGACACAACATCGTAAACAGTAGTCGTAAACATTCATTTTACGGTAGCTTCAAACGTTTATTTCAGTTCTCACACTTATTTGATTTTGTGAGTAGCCTTTAGGTCTTTTTTCAGCAGAATGAGACAAGTTTAAAAATGGTAATTTTAGGTGCTATAATGTCTGAAGACTGAAGTGAATGGCGGTACTGGCACAGTCACATTAATATCAATTTAAGGTGCCCCGGGGCTAAAGCGACTACGGGGCTATTGTAACTAAATTAACCATTCGACGTAGTTCGACGACCAAGCGACAGCCAGCTGTCGCGTTGCTATTGTCTTTCTATTGTGTCTCGAATCCCGTGTGTTCGAAGGTTTTTAACAACTTCGTTATTAAAGGGTTTTTAATATAATAATGTTTAATTTAGTTACAATAGCCCCGTAGTCGCTTTAGCCCCGGGCAATGGTGTACCTATTCAGTAAGCTATAGGAGTAGAATGTAGATAAAATATTATGCCTTTACCTATGAAATTGCATTTTTGTATGAAAAAAAATAAACGGATGTTTTTTTATTTGTATTAATCGAAGTAAATTAAATATTTTCTTTAATTTAGACCTTATTTTTACCTAATTCTAACTTCTGACTTTACCATCAGACTAAGTTGAAATTGATATAGTCACGTGCATTAAAATTATTTGGTTTAGTAAAAAAAAGTTAACAAAACAAAGTATACAGAACCCCTAATTCTACACACACTCAATCACAACACAACTCAATCCGACCTCTGACTTACATCCTTAATCAAACCCAATAAAGTCCCCATTAGAGCCACAATCCTGATATTCCTGATTCAATAAACAAGATAGAAGGTCAGCGTGCCCTCGAGTCGGCGGCCATGGCCGACACATAGACACAATGTAGCAGCCAATGGCGGCGCACTTCAAACGGGGGGCGGGGCGTTCCGCCTCGACACATGCGCCGCACTTGTCGCTTCAGTGTGTTGCGGCCAAACACGACACAAGGTTCAGGATCTGATATTTTTGGATTGCTTTGATTTCAAGTACAAAGAAAGAAAGAAAAATGTTACTTTTTACAGAATCAATGACTTAAACAGAAATTATGTACCTAAGTGGTTAAAAAACTGCATAAAAAATATTGACACAAAAGCAGGCATTATAGAGTGGGGCATTTTATAATCTTCCAATTGTGGAATATGAATAGTTTGACTAAGCACAAATAACAAGTTAATTGTGACTATTTGGAAAACTTGGTGATGGTCTCTAGACTTACAGTAAATACTTATAAGTAAGTTCGAAATGGCCAATCCACCTTGAGTAAGTTAGATTATTTATGCTCGTGCCTTCACTTTTAGATTTAAGAGAAGTTTGCTTTGCCCTACTTGTGAGACAGACCAGACAGTAATAGGCTGGTATTATTTTAAAACTATTGAACATAGCTATATCACTTATAGGTTATAAATAAATATACTGGGACAACTCACACATGGTCATCTGATCCCAAGCTAAGCTCTGCTTAGAGCTTGTGTTATGGTAACCAGACAACTGATATACATACTTATATAATTTATAAATCCATACATATTACAGATAAATTACACCCAGAGACAGAACAAACAATCATGCTCATCACACAAAGTTTGTTCTGGGTGGGAATCGAACCCACGACCTCCGGCTTAGCAGTCAGGGCCACTAACCACTACACCAACAGGCCCGTCAGGTTGTGCTTATGGTGTAAGCAAAAATGTCTGTGTCCTCTGCTATAAGGAAAATCCTGCAGAAAAATCCGCGTCAGAAACGCCTCATACAACAGACTTGTTGATTAATGTGTTGTTTGTGACCTCTCCTAATGGCGTGTGGCTAGATGTTCTACTGAAAAGATTCATCTCCAACGTAAGCGGCGGGTTCGTGGGGACTTCTAGGGGACTTAAGGCCCCTCTAGACAAGTGGCATTGTTTAAAGTGTGTTGTGTAGTTGTATTGAATAGATTGTTAAATGTATGGAGATGTCAAATTACTTAGCGAAAGCTTATGTCAAGTCAACCTCATACATTTGACAATCTATTCCAGGGGTGGCCAACTTGAGTAAACCTAAGGTCTACTGTTTACTAAGGAAACCTTGTGCGATCTACCAAACACATACCAACCAAAACACGAATGAAGTTGTTCAACACATTTTTTCAAGTTTGGATATTTTTCGTTGTTCGTTGGAAACTAATGCCCAGAAATCTTGACTTGCGGATTACCTTGCTTTTTTAAATATGTCGCAGCGCAGAGTAATCATTTCGTTTTGTAACATTATGTGCTCCATTTGAAATGTATTTGCTTATTTGTAGCCAATTTATAGATATCACTATGATCAATGGTATCATTAAACGGATAACTTATGAATCAACTGTTAAATTTTTCTGAAATCACTAACGCGAATTTCGAAGTCTGCTATCACTGCCCTAATTTATGTCGTGACACTTCTCAAAAATGAAATTTTAGGTAGGATGTTTTTCCATATTATGATCCTTGATGTTTACAAATTGTTCAAATTTTTTCTTCTCTATGTCAACTATCATAGATTCTGTTTGATTTTGAAATGCTGCAACAGAACTCATCGTTTCTGTTTATGTTTTATTCTTGCCTTGTAGATTCAAAATTGATTTAAAAATGATACAAGATGTTGCTGCAGTAGTTGATAATATTTATATTTTTGCCTGGCCACGATCGACTGGACTAGCAGTCGCGATCGACCGGTTGGCCACCTCTGATCTATTCTATTCCACTATCTTGTTCTACAATGTCACTTGTCTAGAGGGCCAGGTTTAAAACTTATTTTGATTGCAGATGATTAGCGTATGAGTGGGGTATGATTATCTTTCTTAGAAATCACTAGGTAAACGACTTAGGCTAGAGCCTATAATTCTGTTTATTTGCAAAAGATCTATTTATGTTTAAAAAACTAATCGCTTAATGTACTGTTTAGCGCAACATATTAGTGCAATGACTGGACACATTAGACTTTCTGGTTTTAAAAATTGTCTCAGAAAGATTAGGTAAAATGAAATATATGCCCGGAAAATAGGAACATTACAGGGAAAACAGAAGTTCTTTTACAAACTGGACTTTTTATAGTCACTTTTTTAACAAAACATCATGACAAAACATCATGGTAGAGCGAGTGAACTTTGCCTTGAGTCGTGTGTCCCAATGGGGCGATGACAATCTAGTGCAGTTCAATGCCGCCAAAACGCAAGCGTGTCTGTTCTCCGCCAAACGGAGCCCATTTGACCTGGCTCCTACTTTCCGAAGTGCATCTGTAAAAGTAACCGGCTGCCTTGAACTCCTTGGCATGGAGTTGAGTTCTGACCTCAACTTCGGCACTTTCATCGAGTCCAAAGCACAGACTGCGGCGAAAAAACTGGGCATCCTTAACAAGGTTAAGCGATACTTCACGCCGGGACAGCTTCTAACACTTTATAAAGCTCAAGTCCGATCGTGTATGGAGTATTGCAGTCACCTATGGGATGGCTCAGCCAAATACCAACTGGCCGCATTGGATTCGGTGGATCGCAGGGCCAGAAGGTTGATTGGCGACAAGAAGCTGGTGGCTCAACTTCAACCACTAGCACATCGGCGAAAAGTTGCCTGTCTGGCGGTATTTTACAGATTGCACTTCGGTGAGTGTGCTCATGGGCTACACGAGCTCATTCCCTCATCCCCATTTTACCACCGGACATCCAGACGTACGGCGGGATACCACCCTTTCTTGGTTGATATTCCTCACATCCGCACGCAGCGCTTCTCAAAATCGTTCATAATGCGCACCGCAAAGGAATGGAATTCCCTGCCGACGTCTGTGTTTCCAAATTCATATAACCCGGAAGTATTTAAGAATAGAGTGCATAGGCATCTACTGGGTAAGCTCGCTCCATCGTAGGCTCCGTCTATGCCCTCGGGCTAGTCTGGGACCAAGAGCAAGCCCATTGTAATGAAAAAAAAAAAAAACAGTTTTAATTAAGAACAAGACCATAGAATTTGCCAGATCTACTAGCACTTTCATCGAATCAAGCCACATTTCCTTTTCTTCTAATCCGTCAAGTCCTAACCTTCAGTATTACTGGTATTACCCTGGTCACCCAAACTAATCGCAACATCATCTGCGCAGGCGCACGTGTGCGCAGTTTTTGTTAGTTCCGCGAACGTCCGTCACAGTCGAGCGCTGACGCCACATCAAAGGGTACACAATGTCACACACACAATCTACTTTTTGTACGTTTGTGTTCTTTTTTCTGCAATATTTTAAGATGTGGCCAAGTGCTGCTGTAAGATGCTAGTGGTTTTAGGTTTGATTCCAGGAACGTATAAAGCTAATGAGCTTATGTTCTTACATTTTGCCATCTGGGTTTAAATTATTAAGGACACTAAAAGTTTAGAAAAGGCGGCTTATATTCGCCGATTCCCATTTGATCCCTGAGAGGAATTTTTCGGGTGGATATTGGGAATAAGCCAGGACTGGGCATATTCATACACATCCCAGAATGTTACCCTAAGTTACTCTTACAGGAAGGAAAATCCAACCATTTGACTGCACTCTTAAACTAAAGCTTTTGATGTCAGTCTGTTTAACCACGTCATAATAACTGCTACTCTCATCATTTGTCTGGTCTGTAAGTCTTCTCATGAACAATAAGCTGCATTCTCCTAAAATATAACACTTAAACTCGTCATAAATCACAGTTCCTAAATGTCCATTAAATTGTCTAACGGAACAGTACACTGCCGGTTAAGTGCGAGCCTCAAATGTATCCACACGAATGTAGCAAGCGGTGTAAGTGAACTGCAAATTGTTGCAATATAAGAAAATGGATATTTATGACAACGGGCGGAACAGGGAGGAGAGATATCATCAACACATCAGATTCATGACGGTTTAGTGACGTGACAGAACGATATCGATTTTTATTGAAAATATTCGTTTAGCATCATTAGTTACTGGTCGTTTACTCATCTTACGATACGATAGAATATTATTTAGCCATAATTTGAATTAGATTATATGAATGATTGAGTTGTGACTATAGGAAGTTCTAATGATACATGCTATTCATTGACTATTGCAGTTACCGTCACTGAAGTGGTGAAGTTATCGTATCGCGCAGATCATTGCTCTAGCATGTATTGATTTTTATTTCCATACACGAATAGGTAAAATGGTAACAATATCGCGATAACAGAAGTACGAGTACAGAAGACTAATAAATAGAAAAACTTTACAATAGCACCACTAAAAATAATTAAAAATAATAAAACGTTTGCAATTTTCTCTTCCCGATAACGATAGCTCAAACATCAATTAAACACAACACTACTAATATCAAATCGAACGGTTTCTTTGAAACATTACTAATTGGTTCTAGAGGGAGACAACAACATGTGGATAGCAGCATGGGGAAGAGAGACAGCCGCATGTTAAGGCGGGAAACATCTTTCTTTCGGCGGCTAATTTACGACGCGCCTTTGACGTTGTGCGCTGACAGTTACTAGTGTTCAGACGAATATAAAGCATTCATTAATCCGACCGCAACCCCACAACTTTAATATCGCTCGAAATACATTGCTCTCTCCTTTTGAGACGCCGAACTATGCACGAGAACAAAGGCAGCAATGGTTCGTTAAAATTGCGATGGTAACGTTTTGCCCTTTGTGTTAAATGTGAAATATAAAAATACATGTCGTTCCGTGTTGTGTCGAGTATAGCGATTAATTAATAGCTCGCCTTTGAGGCTGAAACCGCTGAAAGTTTTTTATGACACTGTTTCGACTAAGCTTTGATATAAAAAAGAAATATTTGTGTGATATTAGATGTAAATGTGTTTGATGGTGAGAACATTTGAGAGTCATTATAATTTGTCAGCGGCTGTAATGTGAAGGAGCTGGGCGATGTGGCGACGGATGTCTATAGTAGCGAATGCTGGAATTCACTGGGAATCATAAGTTCCCAGTTTCCGACTCTAGATAATAACGCCACATTTATATCCATACTTATGAGATTAATGCAGAAGGCAGTTCGTTTGCCTAATACATTTACACGCCCAAACCGCTATAAGAATTATGTAAAATTTTAGTGAAACCAAACTTTAGGATTAACTTAACCTTCTCAAAAGTTTTGAAGACTACCGACGTCATTTTGGAGGGATGAGAGACAGAGTGTAAAGTCCCTCATCCTCCGTTGAAAAGGGAGGATCCTCCGACCAGACGGGTGTTGTGTCTGGTGGGCTACTGCCCGACGGTTCTAGTCGGGTTTGTTGTATCCGTTCAAATGTCGCCGGAAACTTTGATATCGCGATGTAGGATGTGAGTTGTAGTTCACATGTTCGGCGATAGATGTCGCCACATCACTCCCCTCCGAGACCGGAGGTCGATACAGGATGAGTCGTCCATACATCTTCTTACGATGCTTGCCGGGCCAGTGGAAGGTTCCAGTGAGTCGGAACCAAGTGCCGCATAGTTCACGGTGAGTCGGAACTGTCTGCGGTGATGCCCCAGTGAGTCGGGGTGATGCTGCATATGATGCTCCAGTGAGTCGGAGTGATGCAGTGCTGCATGTAATGCTCCAGTGAGTCGGAGTGATGCAGTGTTGCGTTGTGGCAGGATGCTGCGTCGACCAGGAGAGAAGTGCGTCTCTGCTTGCTGACCGGCCGAAGTGCAGTGGTGCTGTGCCAAAGTCGCTGATGAGGCTGCGGGTGATGACCAGGAATGCGCGTCCGCTGCATGCTAGTGGTCAGGATACCCGATGAAGCCGTGGATGCTGGCTGGCTGTGTGACTCGCTGCTCGAAAGCTCGAGGAAGTGATGCGGCGATGATGAATGACGTCACGAAGGCTGCGCTGACGTTCATGCTCGGGGTCACCAGTTTGGGGGTATGAGGGACAGAGTGTAAAGTCCCTCATCCTCCGTTGAAAAGGGAGGATCCTCCGACCAGACGGATGTTGTGTCTGGTGGGCTACTGCCCGACGGTTCTAGTCGGGTTTGTTGTATCCGTTCAAATGTCGCCGGAAACTTTGATATCGCGATGTAGGATGTGAGTTGTAGTTCACATGTTCGGCGATAGATGTCGCCACATCATTTTCAAGTTCGTTTTCCTCGACTCCCTTAAATGAAGCAGAAGGAGGGTACCTACATTTTTTAAGTGTAAGCATGTATTTGGCGAACATTTTCACTGTTCTTCACTTCTTAGAAATAATGTAGTACTTTTACGTTTCTTAGTTGAAGTATCCCTAGCACTTAATGTACAGAACAGTTGCAAGCCATCAGACCATCAGTTAACATCACTTTACACTGCAATTCGCTCGAAAAGACTATCGTTCTCTTTACGATCAGCCAAAGAATTTGTTTACTACTTCCATGTCTTACAAGGTTCAGTTGAAAACCTGAGTCAGATGACACTAAAGTTTTGTTTTCCTATTTATAATGTTCATCTAGTTTTTTTTTCTATATTGTATATGTTTACCTTATTGATCGTGACACAGACTGACTCTTTTTATTTCTCTTTTACTACGAAACCGTAGCGGCGTAGCGCTACGAAATTGTTACTCCAGCGTTATCTTCTGTGAACTATGACGGAAAAGTACGGTTGTAACTTTGTTTTGGTTCTACATATACCTATGTCCTGCAATTCAGTCATTCTAGACTCGAATGTCGGTGGATAATATGTACATAATGTCACTACAGGGTACCTATTCATAATAATTATAATCGTACCTAGAACAGTGATATCTATTTGCAAACAGTCAAAACTTAATTGAAAAGACTATCCGTAGAATATCTTTCTAGATCTTCTCTGCTAACTAGTTATTTGATTATAAAGAATCGAAGTCTCGTTTTAGACCAAACAATTAGCGTCTACTTTCTTAATACCTGGCCGATTCCTTCAAAATTAATAAGTATCTGTAAAAAGTCAATTGAAATAAATCCGTTGACTTTAACTTTAATTTAAAAATGTAGTACTTCGGTTGTTTTTTGGGTGCAGGTAGCTAAAAGCAGTCAAGTGGTTTTCTACTAATTGGAAAAAGCATTTTCAGTTGTGTTAATAACATATTTCCTCTTTATTTTAAGTAAAGACAAAGAGGACAACCCCACTATTGCCAACATTATCATCTCTTGGGCACGCCGTGATAGCGGCGGTAAGACCCCTCTTTGAGGAGTGGCTGGAGAGGCGCCACGGCGCTCTCACGTTTCGCCTGACACAGGTCCTCACCGGACATGGTCAGTTCGGGAGGTTCCTGTGTCGGATTCAGGCGGAAGCGACGCCTGGGTGTCACCACTGCAGCAACGGTCGCCTGGAGGACACGGTCGAGCACACGGTGGAGGTGTGCCGCGCATGGGCGGACCATAGACGTGTCCTCGTAGAGGCGATCGGCGGCGGTGACCTCTCGCGCCCAGCGCTGGTTCAGGCCATGCTGCGGGGCGAGACGGAATGGGATGCCGTCGCCTCCTTCTGCGAAGCAGTTATGCTAGTGAAGGAAGCGGCGGCGCGCGAGAGGCAACGACGAGCCTCTCGCCCCGGACAAAGACCCAGGCGAAGACGTCGAGAGTCGCAAGACGACTACCGGCCACCGTAGGCGCGGTTCTGCGGATGGCGAGCGATGGGTAGCTCGCCGCCCGGCTAGGACCAGGACCGCGTCGACGGCGCGTTAGTGTTCCACGCGCGCCTCAAAGAGAAGGAGTCAGCACAGGAAGGGGCCTAACAGGGCCAACGTCTGCCGGGGTTGCGGAATGTGTATAGTAGTTACCGTGACCCTGGAACGTAAAGGGCAATCGAAGGAACATGAGTGGGTTTTAGTCAGTAAGAGTCTGACACGCCCTCCCGCCGCACCCAGGACGGGAGCAGTCATTGGATGATTTCCCACTCACCAAAAAAAAAAAAAAAAACATTATCATCTCTATTGTCTTAGCGCAAATATCAATGTTTAAAGGATAGGTACAAAAATATAAATGGTAAGTGTACGTCTTATTTATGTGTTCTTAATTCATCAATGATCTGATTGCAAATTGTTGAAACATTAGTGGGGTGCACTATGAGAAGCGCACGAGGGTATCTAGTTCAAGAAATCTGTATAAAAAAAAACAGAATATACACACTTTTTTTCTACAATACATTACATTACACAGGGCAGTTTAAATAAACAGTTACAAAACAGTTCCTTCGTCCTTGTTAACGTTATCGGCCACTGGAGATGAACGCGCCTGTAACGAACACTTTACGACAGCCAATCAGAGCGCAGTGCGCACGCGCATACTAATCAACTTTCTAATACAGATGTAACGCGTATCGCGAATTCGCGTAATAACAGACGCGTTTGATTTACTTACGCGCGTATTAATGTTTTCTGTGTTTCTGTGTTACATTGTAATCAGGGTTTTGTTCGGTTACTAATTAGTAACACTCGTATCTAAACATAATCAGTTTAATGTCAGAGTTGGACATGTTTGATTATTTCAAATTTTAACACCTACATTGTTTACAATTTACTTAATAATTTGGCTGAAAACTTTTACCAATCGATCGTATCCATCGAAGCCTTTTCCTAACAACAGTTATGTTAAGTTTATACTTAGAGCGACATAGCTACCACTCAGCTATTGGCTAATATGATGCCTCTTTCTTAGTTACACTTATGACCCGACTTACTAACTTCTGGCAACCTGTAAAAACTTTCTCCCTAAGCCTATCTATGAATTACAATTGGTAGATTTTTTTTTCCTACTTTCCTAGAATGCTCGCGAACTTTCGCACACTGTCGTTAGAGTGTCAAGCCACCAACTTCCAAACTCCTGGCTGCTTTCTAATATAAATATCACTTGGGAATCGTACCCAAGAACCCAAAGACGGTGTCTTCTAGTAAAGTTTTCAAACTACACAATCTCTGGTAAACTTTCAGGAACTAAGTCTGTCTTGACCTCATACCTACATTTTAATTTTTATTGTTGTAAGAAACACATACATGATTTTGCTTTTATAAACATTATTTTAAAATTTTGGGCATGATTGCCAATGACAATATGAGGTTAGTCAACAAGCAAACGTCAATAAACTTTTGGCATTGACAAGTGACAAATAGCCAAATGTTGCAAAACCCTGTATGGCGTGAAAAGCTGACCAATCAGAGCGCGCCGTGAGCAGCCCGCCCAGAGGTAAACACACTCGGTACGATTTGATTTCATTATTGCTTGTTTTGATATTCATAGCAAGTAATATGTGTTTGATATGTATATGTTTACATGACATGGTTGTGCGGTCCTTGACATGGTTAACTCTATACTTCTGTATTGAACAATAATATTTCTTTTCCACTGAATGTGTACTTAAAACTTTTATAAATGACGATTCGAAGAAATTCTTGCTACCCTATTATTCTTTAAAAATCACTGGTAAAAAGCTTTCAAATAAGTCTGAAAGTTTAAGCATTTATTTCGATGTAACAGTTTTCAGGCATATTTAATTGTCATGCTGTTAGTCTGCCGGGGTTGCGGAATAGTTCTAATAGTTACCGCGGCCCCCAAATATATAGGGTGACCGAAGGAACAAGGGTGGGATTTAGTCAGTTAAAGTCTGACACCCTCTCCCGGCTTGCCCAAGGCGGGACAAGTCATTTGATGATTTTCAATCCTCAAAAAAAATGCAGCTTGCCTACTGTTATCTTGAAGCTATTGCGCTTTCCAAAATGTAGATATATGAATCTATGGACGAAGGTCGAGCACGTAATTCCATGAAGCTATCAAACAAGATTTTCCGAAAATTCATTATCCCTACTAATATTATAAATGCGAAAGTAACTCTGTCTGTCTGTCTGTCTGTTACGCTTTCACGTCTGAACCACTGATCTGATTGAGCTGAGTGAGATAGAGTTGACCTTGAGAAAGAACATAGGACAGTTTTTATCCCGAATTTTTGAAAAGTTCTCTTGAAAACAATATAACCGACATTCATAATAGGGACTATTACTAAATAGGGATTACTACACTAAACCGACTGCGTCAAGGCCTAGAAAAGTTGAATAAATCAAGAAATAAGTGCCAGTACATGTGATTTATCGTCTGCACATCTCTTAGGTAACTGAACTCCCAAGGTGTTTACTCTTGGCACTTGGACACGCGTCTGTCAAAATGTCCGCCATGACAGCTGTTATCACCACTCACTAAATACACGTGTCATAACCAACATTTGTAACCTCGTAAGTGTCTGACTATTCGAACTATTAGTTCACAAGTACTAGACTTTGTTTATGACAATAGTATGACCTACTTACAAGCCAAAAATCCGGGTTTGCTTAGTACGAATATACCATGAACCTGTCTATAAACAAATATGATAAATCAAAATAATGTAAAATTTGAAAGTTTGTAGCGTTTGAAGAAGTATCTCAGTAATTTGCAGATGTTTTATTGAATAGTAAAAGTCTGTTGGGCTTTTACTAATTTGGACCCGTTGAGTAGATACGTCTGTTTTAACCTTCAAACACACGTGATTCGAGACACAATAGAAGCCCGACAGCCGGCTGTCGGTTGGTCGTTGAAAGGTAAATGAATCTGCAATCTAGAGTTGCAAGAAAAAGTAAACTAAGTGCAGTGTGTAGAACTGTAGAGTCTATACAATGGTACCACTAAAAATGGTCTTAGCTTTTATAATAATGTTGAATATTCAGAGTACACAAGATCGTGCCATCTGTACGCAAGCACTTCATCATAGATCCACAATCCTCTATTTGAGTGTCACTCTCGACCGCTGCGTCCCGTATTTAAGATCTATATTATTCTTGTTATTTTTTTATATCCTATCTGGTTATCTAGCTCTCAATAACCGGATCAAGTAACGTGGCTATAAGCAAACAGTGACAACATGAGGTAACTGAGAAGCTGCTCTAGCAGTCACGCCGGTCAAGCCAAGCCGAGCCGCGGAGCTCCACCGATCAGCCAATCAAAACAAACTCCAATATATTTATCCATCATGTTTTCCGTAATTTAACTTTCCACCATGTCTACCGTGTTTTGAGTCCCCAGCGACCACACACGGCGACAGGCCGCCGACAAACGAGCCCGCTAAACAAACACCGGCTACTGCCGGCCGCGGCTCACGTACTCATCGTTTGAAGAGGCCTTAGCTGTGGAGAGGACAGCCCGGTTAATGGCAGTAGCCTGCTAGTGTTTGTACTGCTGGACATTTTGTTTTGAATTAGACGTGGTTTGTGGCAGTACGGTACGTGCACCGGTGGAGCTGACGATAAGTGGCCCATTATACTTGTCTTTGTAATGGTGGCTTTATATTAATAAATTATGACTTTGATTTTAACATTTCGACGACCAAGCGATAGCCGACTGTCGCGCTGCTAAGTCTTTGTATTGTGTCTCAAATCACTCTGTTCGAAGGTTTATTAATGCTTATTCAAAGCAGGCGGCTTGTGGAGTGCATTTTGCAGTCTCGAAAGTCACACGTAATCACATTCAATAACGGTCTACAACCTCGCTCGTAACTAACATGACATTACCTCATGGAATATTCCGGTTCAGCTGTTAGCTGATGTCTTTCGAGAGACATTCAAACCCTAAGCACGTCCACAAGATCACCATTGAAAATATTGAACTGTACCTACTAATTAACATATTAATCATGGCTAACATTACAAAGTAGTGTTTATAACTCAAGCTCCATTAAGCTGTGGTATTTGTAGTCTAAATATAGTTCGTAGACAAACATCATTGACATTCCGGCGGTGTGCCGTTGGCAAGCCATCATCTGCCCCTTATTAACCCCTATAAACAGAGTCAAAGTATTCTCCATAAGCCATAACTCACTATAACTAATTATTGGCGTGCACGCGCCACAGAGGCGCAGCACACGGCACATTTCCTCCGGGCGGGAACAGCGCCCTCACCGTTCGCCCCACAATTAGTTATCCTGCGGCAGTGTTGTCGTGAGGTGATTTTCATTTGTTTGTGTTATTTCTGGATATCCGCACGAGCCAGCTGGACCTCGAGCTGGGTGGGATATTTATGGCAAACTTAATAAGACAGCTTTTGGGGTGAAAGTCATTTTAATGTCGTCTAATTAAGACGATAATTTTAAGGGCAAATAAGATCTCAGAAAGTTCTACACTTCGTTTCGATAAAAACCAAAATAGGTCAACATACTTATGGTTGGAAAACAAGGCTGATTATACCTCTATTCAACTCTATCTTCATGTTAAATAGGAACAACATGGTCATACCGTAGCCAATGTAAATACCGCCCACCGTCTGATAACTGCAGCTACATGGTCAAATAACACAGTTCCCTTTCGATACGCTCTCCAAATGGAAATAAAGATTACTGAAACTATTTTCAGTCGGCTAGCTGTAATCGGAAAGCTATTAATTTCTCGCCGGCCGTATTACCCGTGCGTAGTAAAAATAAGAAAATGAAAATATCTTGCGATCTAAATTGGATTGTTCGAGGATATTACGTCGATATGTACTTCGCTTGTTGTACATGGACCATTTTTATGCTGTTTTATGTGGAAAAGCATTTATTTGAGGAAATACCTTGATTCAGTTTTAGTTCTATAGGATCAATGTGGGGCTATGGATGGTATTACTTCAGTTTCTGTTAAACTACATTGTAAGAGAAATCCAAATGTTATTTTGTACTTTGTACGGTATATCATTTCTTTTGTTATTATCCTTTGTTGTCCCATTGCAAGCTCTTTATTTCAACATCTATATCTTGAAACAGCATGGATCAATTCTGCCTATAAGCATCAAGCTTCCGCTATCTCTTCGCCTGGATTTACCCCGATTATGATAATTACGTTTTCTGGGACCAATATTGTAGTTTTTCAATGGTTTGTTACTTGAGAACAATGGATAAAAATAGCAACACAAACAGACTGGACACTGAATGATTGCATGTATAAACTGCTTCCTTTTCCACCTTATTCACCTTCCAATACCTAAACCTCAACTCCAAACATTCTTCTGATCTGTCCACGTCACGCAGCGGTCCCGTTGCGCCGGCGCATCTGTCAAGACAGTAGCCGGGGGTGCGGTGGCGCGGTGCGGGGGGGTGGTAATGTTTGCCGCCATTACGCTGTTGACTCGAGGCGGGCCGGCTAATGCGTGCGCAAACAATGACTGTCACTTGCCCGGCCAGCCTGGCGAAACAGACTGGAAGCAATCGCTGCCGGAATCAATGTCTTTTAATTCAATGTTTTTGTAAAGGAAAGATTTATGCAGCTAAAAAGATCAAAGTTTCAGTCAAGGGTAACGGCTGGCCAGTGATGATAAGTAATTAGTTAAAGTTGCTGTTTCTTCAGTATTTACGGTAACTAACAGGTTACTTAAAATATCATCGATGAGGAGCTTCTGGAAGCGCACAGCTTCGCACATTCGCTTTCCTACGGATCTACTCTACTACTACAGTAGCGCGTACGCATGTTGCTTTATTAGGGCGGTTTTGCATTACGTCCGACCCGAGTCCGATCCAAATCCGTGATCCTACAGCTACTACGGGCCATACATACTACACATACACGGTACATACATTCATGGGTTCAGATCGAATTTGGATCGAACGTAGTGTAATAACCGCTCTTACTTGCTTCTTTGAGTCCATGTCTAATAATACTATGCAGTGAGGTCGCGAGCACACGAGGCAGCAAGTGTCCTTCTACCATCGTTATTTTAATGTGCAGTTCAATAAGATAGGCAACAAACGGTAATCATCAGCTTCTGCTCTTTAACTTCGTCACACTATGTACAATATGGTGGTCACAATGGGGTGTTGTACAATAATCAAAGAATTATTCTTATTTTACCAAAAACTATTTCCTTGGCTTCTATTTTTGATTAGTTGTATAACTTGAATCAGTACAGAACACAATTTAATATGCGTTGCTGTAATTCTTTAGTTCGGAAACTTGTTACTTTGGCTAAAAATGGATTATTCAACACAATTATTTAAACTTTTAATTCTAACTGGCCCCGACAGACGTTCTCCTGACAAACGGATCCAGCAAACAACGCCATGTCATTTTATGTGTGTTTTATAAACGGTGTAAATAACCCAACTTTGTTTTATACATGCGTGCCTTTACAACAAGTGTCAACTTCCGAACACGTACAATTTTGTCGGTTTGTCGCTTATTTTATTTATATAAAAACGCGACAGACCGACAAAATAATAAAACAAACAGGCACACCGGATTGGTTTGAAATCAAACAGTGACGTGATTACGGTTCTCGATATTCAGTGTAAATGTGTTTGGTTTCGGTAGCTGGGTGCGCCCGCGCCGGTGATCATCCGTCGGAGGAGCCGTTGCCTCATTGTTTACTAATTTATTAAAACTGTGAGAACTATTTAGGTAATTTGATGAATGAAATATTTAATTGAAGAATTGTGACTTATGAATAGTACTGGTTCGTTGCTGTGTAAGCGATTCTGATTGAAGAAATCAATCAATCAGCATTATTTCGAAGGTTCAATTAATTTAACTGTGAGCATAACCTTAACCTTTTACCAATCCTTAACCTATTGATATTAAAGACACGTCTTATATAGTCATGAACTCATAAGTCATGTGACACTTATTATCCTAGGACCCAATAGAGGCTCCTCGAAACGGAATGCAGAAGAGTATGGCGCCACAAATATGTTTATGCGTAAATAGTCCCCAAGGCGAAATACCAAAACAAGGAGCCCTTGTATAATCCATAAATACAAGTCCAATATAAACAAATACACTACTTATGTAAGTAGTGGACTTTTGCAAACAGTTTGAGTACAAATGTCTGAACAAACTGCTCCTAAAGTCCCTAAAAGTAACCGAATACGATCAGCAAATGTACAAATCGGGCGATAGTACCTTCCCTTCATAACCTTTCCAGAGAAACACGTAGCTTTCGCCCTTATTTCGGAAGAGTTAAGGTTGTTTTTCCCTCATCGCAAAGCAACAGGAGCGAATCAAAGTGGACAAACAATAGTAATTGACAGGAAATTGTAACATTATTCCATGTTTGGCGGAGAGCTTACACTTCTGTTTAGTTTAGAGTTACGGACTCAATTATTTTGCTTCTGATTTATAGAGTCTACGTTAAGGATTATTATTCACATGTATAAAATCGTTTACTAATGTGGACCATTTTCACTTATCACTTATTTACAGGGGAAATACTACAGATATTTTTTCAAATTTACCACAAGTTTGTTTGAGTAAAAGTCTGTTTTGTTTTTACCGTTGTTACGTGAACGTCGCTTCAGGAAATTCCGTGGTTTTTCTATGGGCTTGCCGGTTTTCCATAAGTTGTGTCATTGACCTAAGCAGTTAGCGGAGCAAAACATCAGCTTTCTATTTTTTACCTCTGCTCCTTATAACAGCATTGTAGATATCCTGATGACTAGCTAAGGTACCTGTCATCGGAAATACAGAAAACAAATACTAGTCGGTGACCCATCAAGTTGTTGACCGCGGCGATGCTCGGCATTGTTAACGGGAGCCGTGTGATGTCGGTGACGATGTGCCGGATCCCACGCCATCTTGTTTGAGCTGCGCCTGCGCCGGCGACGCGAGTACAAACAGACGGCTCCACGCACAAATACGCTCTATTTGTGCTATTAGTGAGCAATCTACCGAATATTTATTTATTGTTTTTTTTTTCCGGACTTAATGTGGACTGGTGTTTTTTTTTTTTCTCGGAGTATTAAAATTTGCCATTGGTTGTGTACGTAACTGTTCTGGTAGAAGACGTGAGTTTTGGTTTTTATTTCAATTTAAAGAATTTTGAGATTTAAGATGTTTTCAAAAATCAATCATGACTTATTATTACGTAATATTGAAGTCTTAAAATAAGGCATGGCATACATTAGTTAGTTTTTAAGTAATTTCAGCTAATAATTTATACGAAGCTTGGGCGCAGTATTCTTACTACACTTTCGGCCGAGGTACAGGAAAACGCGGTTTAAAAACTTTTGGCCTACAGGAGTTTCCGGCCGATATCAGTAATATCTTCAGACGCACAAACATACACTATAACAGTCTTAAAACCTTTTAATTTATTGATAGTAAAAATCATGTTGTTACACTGAAATATTTTGTTTATGATTTTTGTGACCATCAATAATGTTTATCTTGGCATTAACTGACGGATGTCAAACACTATAAAAATGAGCGGAAAGGAACAAATAAAATATAAGTATTTTTTTGTAGGTTTGTAATTTATTTTCAGCTACGGTTTTCACGTAAAATGTTCAATAAAATAAATGTTCGAGATATTTAGATTCCACGACTAATGTTTGTATGTAAGATATTTTATAAACATACATTTGTTAATTCGTTTTGTTTTAAGATTCGCTGACAGAAGATCGAGTCCCGCTATTAAAACATTCAAAACGTAATAGCAATCCGTCGCTGCGACGGATACATATACAGTCAATGTCAAAAACTTGTCAAAAAGTATAAAAATAAATTAGATAGAAGTCTTAGTTAAATTTTAACACGTTAAAGACCGTGCTTATTCTCTGTCTGTATTTTGCCATTATAGTTGGACGTTGTGGACGGAAGAAACTCAAGAATACCATTTAAGGTCATAGCTCATTACAGTCACCCGGCAGCCACTCCGCACCGACTCGCCTTATAACCGAGGCGATCCGGTGCCGCTACGGAGTTGATATAGTGAGCGCATGCCCATACAAGTCCATATAAAGAATTCTAGCCGCAGGAGGCGAGTCGGTGCGGAGTGGCTGCCGGGTGGCTGTAATGAGCTATGACCTTTAGCCAAAAAATTGCATTGCAGCATACTCTGTCACTTACTTTCCAATTACTTTGATAATTTATTGTTCGTCGATTGCTATGATTTAAATAGCTCTACTGAGATTAGTATGCGTTCGGTTTGAAATGGGTTTAAATTGCCCCTCTGGTGAATTTACATCTCTTTATCTATAAAACTCAATAATTATGTTTATAGACATTTAGTTTTAATAGTTAGTCTGCGGCTGTAACAGTGTAACCACATTCGTGACATACAATAATCCTAACTCTACAATTTGAAAAGAGACGCAAACTCTACTATACTCGTTTATTAGAGCAATAGATGTAGTGCTCAAGATGATGACTCTACATTTTGGTGCTTTATGTTTTGACAAATACAGTCGTTTCCAGTTACAGCTAATAAAATAACTGTCTTTGTCAAATCAAAGACAGTTATTTTACACGATAAGTATATATTGTTGTTTCTCTCTCAATAATTTGATACACCTGCCACAATATATCTTCAAGACTTTTAAACGGACATTAAATCTCAGATACTTTTATTAAGAACCCTAAAATAATAACTAAAAGAACACAATTTCACACAGAACAAACACTAATATAAATGTGTGTAATTATAATAAGTTGCGTACTCGTATGAGTGTGGCTCGTGCGGCTAGTGCGGATAACCCCGCGATAGCCGGCGATTATCGACGACCCGAGATAGGGGCCCGCGCACTTGTCGATACTCCCGGCGGGCGCGGTCACATCACTAATGAGCATGCCCACTGGGGCCTGTGGGCTATGCTTGCTCATTATTTCATGTTTCTGACGTATAGTTGTGCTCTTATGAGTTGTATTAAAGCGCAAAAATTGTTTGGTTAAACTTAAATTTCCCCTAGCATAAAAGTTTTCTCCTACGCAAGCTACATGAAAATACTTTTGCCTGTTGTTACTTACGTGTTTCGTTAAGAAGAAATTATTTTACAAGAGGAGTACGATATTTTACAGATACCACTTCCGTGATATGTTTGTAAACTATAAAACTACGTATTTTTTTCGCAAAACAAAGTACCTACTTATATCCTGACTTATCTCCTGCCGATAAAATTTGCAAAATCAAGCAGAACTCTACCCTAATTGTACCCATTTCTAGCACCTTCTAGAAATAGAAAGACCCGCCAGATTAGCGCACTACGCGTCAAACACAAACAGATTTCGAGTAAATATAACAGTTATACAATGAGCTTAGTGACGCGCGACGGTGCCATTTTATCGGCTATCGATAACCTCGCCCTCTGACACGTCGATAACTCCGCGTTTAGTGCGGCGCTGCGTCTGCGCCGGGTTACGCCAAGTTTAACTAAACCAGGTAATTAACTGCTTCTTTTTCAACGATAACAAGGTTTTTAATTAATTAATAGCCCTTTTTTTGATAACTTACCTAATGTTAGTTGTAATGTAGTCGAAAATTGTGTGAGCGTAGAATAGTTAATGTGTGAGTCATTTTTATTTATTATTATTATGATGCATTTCTAACAAATTTATATTTCATTTAAAAAATATTAACCTAGTTTGTCGTTTACAAAAATATTACCGATTTGATATAATTCCACCATTTAAATACTATTTGATATAAGATTTGGTAAAATATTATATTCTAGTAAGAATAAGTTAGATTGTTAATTTAATTATTTCCTTGCCTTTGACTAACGAGGTCCACATTCGGTTATCAAATGAAATAAGAAATAAAAAATCAAAGGAAACCAATAATTTATTCCGTTACTAGCAATCTGCTTTTCCCCAGCTTAGCACTTCTGTTACAAAACTTTCAAAATCTCGGTATTAATCACTAAAAACAAGCATGTATGTAGTTATGCATGTATGTAAAATAAAACCGTCCACTTGAATTTCTCTATCTACTGATGAAATGAAATAGAACAAGTATTTTTTTTTTGGTAAGTGGGTAATCATCAAATGACTGCCTACGTCTTGGGTGCGGCGGGAGGGCGTGTCAGACTTTTACTGACTAAAACCCACGCATGTTCCTGCGATTGCCCTTTATGTTCCAGGGTCAGGGTCACTATTATAAACATTCCGCAACCCCGGCAGGCGTGGCCCTGTTGGACCCCTTCCAGTGCTGACTTCTTCTCTTTGTGGCGCGCGTGGAACACTAACGCGCCGTCGACGCGCTCCTGGTCCTAGCCGGGCGGCGAGCTACCCATCGCTCACCATCCGCAGAACCGCGCCTACGGTGGCCGGTAGTCGTCTTGCGACTCTCGACGTCTTCGTCTGGTTCTTAGTCCGGGGCAAGAGGCTCTTCGTTGCCTCTACGAACCAGCCTGAACCAGCGCCGGGCGCGAGAGGTCACCGCCGCCGATCGCCTCTACGAGGACACGTCGATTGTCCGCCCATGCGCGGCACACCTCCACTGTGTGCTCGACCGTGCCCTCCAGGCGGCTGCAGTGGTGATGGTGACACCCAGGCGTCACTTTCGCCCGAATCCGACACAGGAATCTCCCGAACTGACCGTGTCCGGTGAGGACCTGTGTCAAGCGAAACGTGAGCGCGCCGTGTTGCCTCTCCAGCCACTCCTCAAAGAGAGGTCTTACCGCCGCTATTACGGCGTGCCCAATAGAGTAAGTATTGAAATCTCATTATACTTAATGGTTTTATTCAGTTCAAAAGATCTAAGCGTCCATACGGACAAGAAAGCAATTCAATATATTTTTTTATAAAGTTGGACATAAATACAGACAGTTGCAAACATATATAAACATATTAAAGATAAGCGATCCAAGAATGCCTAGTAGTAGGTATCTGAATACCTACTGCTTAACTTCGTAGTAGCCAGTTATCTCACTAGGTATTACTCTGTGTTTATATCTGACTATAAAATTAATTCATTATTTACTGTTAGAATGAGGTGAGGGCGGCAGAGCAACCAAATGTTAGTACATAATAAACCAATGTAATTGCTTCGTGCTGCTGTGTTAGAGTGCCTATCATAGATATATGCCTATCTACCAGGATTGTAGCAATTGAAAATAGTTCCAAGGGAAAAAGTGTGTTTTTTTTCTTTAATAATATACAGGGTGAAAGGTTTTAACGGGTCTTGGAAGAAAAGTTCTTTAAATTGTTAATATTTTACTCAAAGGACACATTCTTTTTTTTTTTAAAGAAATAAAACTGCCTTGAAATTTTTCGAAAAGTTACTCGCCAGCCTCGTGAATCCAACCGGCAAAAATCCGAAAAAGTAGCACTCTGAATCTTAACGATCTAAAGTAGTTTTCTTTGGAGCCATTTAAGCTTTCCATCCTTTAATAGGTACTTATATTATAACTCAAAAATGTGTGATATGAAACATTGAAACATATTAATTACTTTACGTTTTATTACAAAAATTATCTGTAAAGCTGATTGATACGCGTATAATTGTGAATCACCGAAACTTGTAGATTGGTTTATTGTGCAATATTCTGATTAATTACTAATGATAAACGATTTTGCCTGTTTTCCAAGAGACACCCGAGGCACATGTCGCCTAACCTGTCTCACCTTATGCGCCGGCCACACACTCGACGAGTGGCATGGGAAGTAACGAGGAAAGAAGGCAGAGACGTAGGCCCGTATTAATAGACGTCACTCAATTCTGAGACGCTCTCAAGTCTATTGCTGTCCTTATTTTTTCCCTTTAGAATGACAAGGACAGGAAGAGACTTGAGAGCATCTCAGAATTGAGTGACGTCTATTAATACGGGCCGTAGTGTGGCCGCAATACTCGCCATGCCACTCGTCATTGCAAACATCGCGGCAACCCGAGGAGCATGGCGATGAGCAGCGCGAGGAGCATAGTGTGGCAGGCCTTTGTACTTACATTTAGTATAACTGAATCAACATAGCAACATAACATAGGTTAAACAAAGATATGCAATTTTTATTCGCAGAGATTCTTGCTAAAGTTGGAATATCGAAAGTGGGCCTAGAACACCGGCTAAAGATAAAAGTTAGAAATCCGAGAGCGAGAATATATCGTGTACTTTACTCAACACATAGCTACATAAGCTATGTGTTGAGTAGAGTACACGATATATTGCGTACCTAACCCTTCATCTAGCGATTGTTATGGTTTGTCGACCAAGCCAGTTGAGTGAACCACAACCATACCACAGATAAAACAACAAAATGACAGTGATCATAAGGGTGAATTTCGCGTGGCAGTAATATGATTTTGACGGTCCTGTTAGTGCATTGGTTAGTGGCCCTGACTGCTAAGCCGGAGGCCGTGGGTTAGATTTCCACCCAGGACAAACTTTGTGTGATGAGCATGATTGTTTGTTCTGTGTCTGGGTGTAATTTATCTATAATATGTATTTATAAATTATATAAGGATGTTTATCAGTTGTATGGTTACCATAGTACAAGCTCTGCTTAGTTTGGGATCAGATGACCGTGTGTCAGTTGTCCAAGGATATTTATGACACCGACAATAATGACAGCTGTCAGATTGACATTTCGCCAGACCACAGTCTAGAGAACATGCGCGGTACAGCTACCTAGGCCGAGTAGCATCCTCCATAGCACATTTACAAAAAAAAATTAAGCCGCGGGCCGAATAATTTCGTTTATCGAAATTTCGAAATTATAATATTTCCATTCACAAAGCAGTAATTAATTTTAATGACAACAGATTCGTCACGAGATCAATGCTTTGATCTTTGCTAAAAACCAGTGAGATTTGCATAAAATAAGATAAAATCATCATCGTTTACAAGACATAGAGATATTTAGATTCGTTCTGTAATGAAGTTTGGATATCGGACCTTAAAACGCTATGAAAATATTATTTTGAGCGATGCTTTAACTCTCCAATACACGTGTAATTAGAAGATAGATATACTTAATTATGTTACCGTCCATTTTTGTTTTGTAAATGACGTTCCAAAGAGCCTTTTTTGGTTTAATGGAAATAAATGAATTGACTTTGACTATTAATGTGTAGTAACTACATAGTAGTTACATAGTCTTACAAGATGAACAAGAACACACCTATTTCGAACTGCCCGTGGCTCATGAAGTGCGACTACAAAAGCAGGTATTCTCTGTAACTTGAAATGAAGTCTTGTAAATTAACGATCATTATGACTCTCAAGCATCGACTCATTAGCCAGAATTTTATGGCTGAAAGAAATGATCTTCAGAATCCAAGAATCTTTGTCGGTAAATTTAAGCGAAGTCAGTAAGGTGGAGTGGAATGATTTAAGTTAACGCTAGATAGGCCAATTATCCGCAGTTTCTAATCTTTCGATTCAGCAACCGTTCTCCGAAGACCGATTCACCATTGGACTGTTCGTCGACAAGATGCTTCATTTATTTCCGTTTCCCCAGCAGGTTCTTTCACTTTTGGACATTTCGCCGACTGAACCTTTCATATGCGTCACTTACGACGACAACGAATCCAAAAACGAATACTTCAACAATAAAACCACTCAAAGGATTTTAGTTTTTCATGTATTGATCATCGGGTTTTTGCCAAAGCTCTTATGTTACTTAGGCTCGACTTTATACGCTTGCCTAACCACTCTGTCGTTTTCTATCACACATCTTCACAAACTGCCTTTCCCTCCTGTCAAACTGCACACATTTTTATTTTCGAATATGAGAGAATTTTATCAATTTACGTAAGTGATGTATAGCGCCATTCATGTCTTACGGTAAGATGTTGACCCCTTATCGAGCCCGACCTGAGTTATCGGCAGTTTGCGTCACTTCACTATCTATTATACCGAGCCGCTAATTAATTGTGCAAGTATTGGTAAACATGTGTTGTCCTTTATCATCACAATAAACATTAAAATTTATCGCGCTGTGCATATTAGAATCGGATCAGCTGTTACAGCGTCATCGGTTCATCGCACAATGTGTCAACTCGGCCGATCTTAAGCCACAATCTTCACTAACTGTGATCTTAGCTAAGCATATAAAGGCGTTTAAATAAGCGTACACCCCAGCATGTCAGCTTCGCGATTCCCTGATTAATAATTAAATAATATTCTTTTAAACGCTATTCTGCAATCTTAAATCGTCTTACGAAGTTTAACACGTAGAAAAATACTTGCAGTTCGATTTGACTTTGGTAAAGCATTTGATCCGTTCAAACATGACATCTAACTGAAAAAATATTATAGATTATTGGAATAACTCCAGGCAGCTGATAACACCTGATGAGCTTTTGACTCAAACTTGGAAAGTGAGTAATCACTCTTGGACAGAACAGTATGAGTCATTATCGTGTCTGTTATGTTCTAGGCGTTAACCAAGGCACGGTTCTTGGACCTAACCTGTACTTTTGATTTTAACATATTAAAAAACATCATGCACTGTTATTAGGCCCTGTGTCTTTATTTAAGGATGTATACATATAATATAGGAGAACTGTCGAATAGAAGTAATGGCTTAACTGTTGCTTCTATAATATTTAAGAGTCTACTCATACGATTTAACTCTGATGATGAATATAGTCCAGAAAAAGACAAAGCACTGGGCTCCGTCACCACAATTCCAGATTGAACCGGTATAACATAACGCGTTATCTTTTAACGACTTGAAAGAGGCGACCTTTGTAAGTGTAAAATATTAAATATAATATAAAATAATTTTCACACTAAAAGACTACTAAAAAGTTCCGTTCCCGAGCGTTTGGAAGGCATAGATTAATTTTTTAACAATCGATTTCGGTATTCATTCTTGTTCGCATGATTGTTCCTTTTGTGGTTTTAACCAGGGTGTTCTCCGATACTTTTCTAGACTCCAGGACAAATTACACTTTTCTTAACCCCTACAGCTATTGTTTTCATATCCTAAATGGCTAGGAACATGACTCTCTTAAGTGATCTGCGATGATTGTCAGTATATCTCCCGATTATGATTCTAACCTAACCTGAACCTTCTTCATGAATAACTTCATCAATTGGTTAAAACCATATAAGGAAAAAAAGCTGGATAGTCCTACCTTTAGTTAGACTTTTTAGTGTTGTAGCATTGCAGTCTTAACGGAAGGAGTTGTCATAAGTTAGGTGTTTTGAACTAAGAGTTAACTGTCCACTACCTGCACGGCTACGTTCCATTAAAATCTAACTTGAAAGAAAGCAAAATTGTTTAAAAACGGTATAAGATGCTGTTGATGTTGCAAAATGACGCCTAATAAGATATTTATAAAGTAACAATATTGAAACCACAATACAAATCATTATCATGTATTGAGCATTTTTTGCATTACAAACACGCGTACTTATGGAAGACATCCCGAAAGACATGTCAAAGATCAGAATTTGCAAAAATCAAAGTCAAATTATTTATTTTCATTAAACCATTTTTCAGAGTCAGCAAAATCAGTTTAATGACATCCACTTATGGGCTTACACGGAGAAATACTACTGTATTAGGTATTATAGTTGAATTCTTAACAAACCTGGTAATCACACATTTCCACGAATGTTTAAGGATTGTTTGACAAATAATGTTTTAATTTAATTACTTGTTCACTTTCTGTTAGACTGTGGTGGAAACCTCTTGGCACATTAACATTATGTTAGGTACAGGAGTATATAACAACCCGTGTTTTACTTTCATTAGTACAAATTGTACATAGTTCTAAAGTATTTGCAGCACATATGAAACCCATTGATTAAGAAGGTAAGTAATCTTCTTAATCAAATTCACTTACGGATAATATTTCTTTAGCTGAGAAATTTTTAGATTGTGCTCGACTTGTTGGTGAATCGCAAAGGTAATTTTTAATTTGTGAATATGCCAGAAGAAATAAATCTGAATCTGGGTGGACTAGAAGTTGGTGAACAATCAGAGAATGCGGTTATTTAAATGCTAAGAGTATAAACACTTGATGATCATACAAGTAAGTAGGTATCTCGGTTTAGTTTTTGATTTTTAGTAGAGTTCTGTTCTTAAGACCTGGACTTGAGATGTCTTAGATTCCAAACCGAATTACATTGATTATTGGCAAGATGTTATAGGGAAGTAAAAGAAAATTTTAAAACAATAGCAAAGCCGTAACTTTCAGCTCATTCTCTTCCCAATTTTTTTTTTATGTACCTATGCTGCTTTTTTGTCACCCTAACCATATCAGTTATTTTTCCTATAAAATAACATACTTTTTATTAAGTAAAACCGTGTCCAAAAAAATCGAGGGGCATTTGAATCGCAGACATTGTCAGTACCGACACATTTTTTAATTCATGCTTTAGTGAAATATTCAGTCAAGTTCCAAAATCGAAAAGTATTGTTTTCAGATCCTAATGACAGAGCTGGCGATCTATTACTGATGATGTAGTGTGAAGTGGACTCACCGGTGTCCATGGTGTACCCCGCGGCGGCGGCGGCCGCGTGCAGGGCTCCGTACTCCTTGCCGTCCATGCCGCCCAGCATCATGTCAGGTCACTTCACTCCACATGCACTCCGCGCACTCACGTTCGTCGCGCGACGCTCCGCCGCCACTTGTGCGCGCGCGCCGCCGCCGCGCCACCAGCCGCCGCCCGCCCCGCCCCCCGCCGCCATTGGCCCGCACCGGCCAATCGCTGCGCTTCATTTCGAACGCTTTCCTTTTTCCATGTCGCGTTCTATTTGAAGCGTGTTGATGCATCTTTAGTTTGTGCCAATCCAAATTGAACTGTTTCCATTTGAGATAAAGTTGAAATTGGATTGTGAGGTCGTGTAGAAATATGTCTGTTTTCCCGTTCGGTCGGATGCGCTCGGGCAGCGAGCGAGACGAGAGCCGAGGAAAATGCACGCCGCTCGAGTAGGCAGGGTGCGCCTGCGCCGGTGGGGGCGCCACACGTCGCTATGTATGCTCACTAATGTTCTCAATGTTCTGTGACTGACAATGATACAGGAAACTGATAGCCGGCGCTTGTAAAGAAACGCAGTTAATGTTTTTAACAATTTATTTGTGTTGTTTGTAGGTATATTTTGTTTTAATTAGGCTGAAACTGGTCGTTACGGAACTTGTTCACAATTAATCAGTTGAACTGTGCGCACTGGTCGCTATCGCGCGGTTCACTCTCATCTGATAACAACGTAATTAATTGTTGGCTATGTGTTGCTGAAAATTTAAATACTTGGCAGAGAGGCCAAATGATTCAGGTTCCTACGACAACAGATGAACATGATGTATTGCTGTAAACAATTTATTACAGTTCCTGCCGACCTTTTTATTACGTGTGAAAATCTACACGTATAGTTTCCAGCCCGGAAGAATGGAATGCCCTGCGTGCTTACTGCACCGAGTGCGTGCGAAAATAGTAACTCTCTCAGTTGTGCCAATGTATAAAAATGTCATTAAAAGATTGGGGCACTTTTATATTAAACATGATAGGACTTATTTACCACTATTTATCAAAAACCAATTGTGTTGTTTTAAGTTTCTAACAGTTATGATAATTAGGATTTAGTTAAATTCTTTAGACCTCCTCTCATATAGCTAATTTGTTAGTTACAGATGAAACCTTTTATTAGCTTCATCTGTAAAGTACTCAATTAGCTATAAAATGATAAATCAAAATATCTACTGGATTCGAAATCTTCGCATAGATTAAAATCTTGTAAAACTTTTCCAACTAGAAATAAATGACGCCAGGGTGAATCGGAAAATAAAATAAGCTTTACAGATCCAATTTTCTAGACAACTCTTGGTCTATAATAGTAGTAAGCTGCTACCCTTAAGTACTGTATAAAATATTCTTTGCAATAAATTAATGATTTTCTTTGACTACCAACGCATCTTCGAGGATTCGGGTATGGAAGACGGATGTAAGCTGTAACTATTTAATATCAAAAAGATTCTCTCTTTTTTATCTTTTCTCTCCCGGTTTTTCAGCTCTACATTTCAAGAATTTCCTCAACATTCCGAATGAGGCCCAAAAAAAATTGGTGTATTTTTTTGCAATTGCGGTATTAGAACATTCGTTGTTTAGAAGAACACCGCTCAAAAGCCAATTAAAACTGAAAAATTCCTTAAATACTCGTAAAACTCCTTGCGGCTCGGAAACACATGACAGACATCAAATTCGTCAGGAGACATGTCACGATGATATCACAAGAAGCGCAGGCGACGCCGGGCATGCTGTTAATTACCCCAAATATGTCGCTTATTTGTGTAAAAACGGTGGTTTGGCTTTGAGTCGCCGCTCGGATGCAAAGCGCAGCGGATGGGAGCAAATTGGCGGGAGCAAATGATGCGGCGCGCGCACTCAAACGCGCCGCCGAACAGAACTGTTGGCTTTGTTCTGATCGTCTGAGTTCATGATCAAGTGTGTTTGACGATACTGCAAATGGACTGTGTCTAGGACGTTAACTGTACCCTGAATAGACTTGCATGCTGGAATGTTGGTTTAATATACAGACAAAATTAAATTAATTGACCGGGATGGGTGTTAGAGAATGAGTTAGACATTAAGTATGCCGTTGTACCTTTGTGCTTGATGTTTCAAGTAATTAATTAACGTTTCAATAACTGTGTCGTAAGTAGTAAGTAGCACAAGACGGATGCATGAATCATATACATGTATTCGATTGCTATAAATGTGACAACTATACAATAAACACAATGTATATAAAAAGTCTACCCATTTTTTTTGGTGAGTGGGAAATCATCAAATGACTTCTCCTGGGCGGGGCGGGAGGGAGTGTCAGACTTTTACTGACTAAAACCCAATCATGTTCCTTCGGTTGCCCTTTATGTTCCGGGGTATAAACATTCCGCAAAGTTGGCGTTGGCCCTGTTGGGCCCTTTCTCGTGCTGACTGCTCTTTGAGGCGCGCGTGGAACCGGTCCTAGCCGGGCGACGAGCTACCCATTACTCGCCGTCCGCAGACCCACGCCTAAAGTCTACCCATGTTGAGCGATATGTAAAGATACCTAAAGAGTCCTAATTCGAGAAATTCTGAGAAATAAAATATTTTGGAAAACTTTCTGTCAGTTAGATATGATGATATGTCAAGCATTTTTGATAGATTTTTGTCAATCATGTCTTTGTTAATTAAGTAAAACCCTGTTCGTTTTATATCCATTTTCATACTACCGAAAATCTTATTTACAGGTTCAGGTGTCGGAACTGATCCTGTAAAAAGTGGTTTTTATATGAATTACGTAAATAACAAAAATAAAGTATAAATGTTATCCCGGGTGTCTGACCTCAGCCTTGACTTGATTAACATTTGTTTGATAACAAAACACAGCTACGACAAAAATACCTCTCTACTGAACAAACTAAATACTTAAAACGAAATACAAATGTGGATAGGTACATCTATTTACCTAAATCTTCTAATAGCATACAAGAACATGGTCACATAATATTATGGTAATACTTAGCAATCTAACAATTTGCCACACTTGCTTACGATTTGCCTTACCGAATAACAACGCACTAATATCCCCATATTACGTATAATACTATGTTCTAATAAATCGAGAATATGCTGTGAAAGCTATATACGCTGAACTGATTGATAATGGCGTTCCTAAACGGACTATAGTCAGCAATGCAGTATGGCGCACTGATACTACAAATCTTGGTAAAGACTTAGCAATATTTCCAACTAGCTTCTGCCTGCGAAAATATCCTACAAAAGTATCCTTGTCCTTTCTCAGGCCTAAGGACTACATCTTTATCAAATTTCATTTAAATTAGTGCAGTAGATTAGGCGTGAGTAACACACAGACAGACACATAAGAAAAGATGCCCTTGCACTGCAGTGGCAAATTTGATTCCGGATATCCGATAGTTAGGGTTGGTGAACCCCATACGAAAGAAGTTTGAACAACTTGTGAGAACGTACCTAAGGGGCCCATTGTATGCTTTACGTAACCTGTGCAGTACGCATGTGCACCTCGCACAGGGGACACAGAAAATAATAATCGGCAACGGAACCATTTCCTTCTATTATGTTATGTTAATATTTGTTGATATCGGGATGACCTAGTTAAGACCTCTCATTCAAGAGGTTGTGGGTTTGAATCCGGGTAAGTAGCAAAGTGACTTTTTCAATTCATAAAGTTTATCTCGAACATCACAGATATCGGTGAAAACATCTTGGGAAAACTTGGACTTACAGGCTGGTTTTATTGTTAAACGTTTCGGCAGCGCCGTTGGAGCGCGCGCGTTCGTAGATATATATGAGAGTAGTAGTTGCGTTTCAATGTCGCGCGCTTTTGCAGCGCCCGCCGTTCAGAAAACGCGCACTGTTCGCCGGCGCGGGCCGTTCCTGCGCTTAGTCCGTGGTTAGTACCACGGTCCACGCGTTCCGCTACGGCCATTGTGCGTTTTAGTGTGACGCCGTTGAGATGCGCCGTTTTTCATATTGTACACGACTGTCTCACAGCAACGGAACGCGTGGTACTAATCTCGTTTCACAGTGCACCGCTGTTCAAGCGCGCGCTGTTAACAGCGCGCTGCCCAGCGGCGCGTCTAGCGGCGTGACTATAAAACCAGCCACAATTCATTCGTGTGCTTTCTTTCTTTACATTATCGCATTAGTGTCGTAATGGTTTTAGTAACCGACTTCGAAGAAGAACTTGCTTTAAAATCTCTTTTTTTTTAATTAATTAATTAATAAAATCTGACAAATAAACATTATTTTTCTTTATTTATTTTAGAAATCCGCGCGCCGTTTTTAGAAAACTTTAATAACAAAGGTCATGAATTTTCACTTCACCGCATATCGTGATTTAACGCGCACACTACCTTTTATTTATTTTTGGCTTGACGTTTCGGCAGGGTTACACCTGCCATGGTCACAAGCAGACTGTCCGGCGACACTACTCCGTCGATGAAGTAGATTGATCTTCATCTACCCTCGATGTTGATGAATGTCCACTATAAAGCCGCGTACACACTACACTCACTGAGTCCGGTTTTTTAGTCGACTTAAAATCGCGATGGTGAATTTTTGGGTTAGGTTGAATTTTCAACACTATTGTTGAGAAATTAAAGTCGACTAGAGATACAGTGTATCTGCCTATTAGTTTTAGACGTCATATAGCATGGCTATTAGCATTTAATATTAACTCAGACATAATTAGTATGTCGAAGTCTTCCATAATTAGCCCCAAAATGGTTAGTACTAATACTAATTCTAAGGTGGTTAACTCAAATATTTTAAACTAGTTAGTAAGACAACAGAAGATACTGGTCTCAAGGTATCTCCTAGCACTTATTTACCGAAATGTAAAAAAGGGTCTAACCAAAACTCCTTGAATTTATTTCATCAAAATATTCAAGGGTTCTCTTCCAAGCAATTAGAAATTGAATTATTTTTAGAAAAAACAAAGTTCGATATAGTTTGCATAACTGAACACTGGCTGAAAGCCTATGAAATGTTAATTAGCTATGAGAATTATTTAGTGGGAAGTTGTTTTAACCGGACATCATTAATGCGTGGAGGTTCACTAATTCTAATGAAAAATTGTGTTAAATTTAAGTCTCGTCAAGACATAGTTGAACTTTCGGTTGAACATATTATTGAGCTGTCCTGTGTTGAGCTGGATAAGCATGTCATAGTGTGCGTTTACAGACCCCCAAACTATCAAAACTACTCGACATTTGAGTCGATAATGGACGATATTTTGACCAAACTTTCAATGAATGATAAGGCAGTAATCGTTTGTGGTGACTTTAATATTAATATTTTAGAAAACAACTCTAATAGCAGTAGATTAATAAGTCTCTTCAAATCATTTAATTTGTCAAATGTTTTCCTAGAACCAACACGTATTACTACAACTACTGCTACATGTATTGATAATGTTTTTTGTTGCTGCAACTATTCAGATAAAGCTATAGTAAGTCTTCTTCCTTCCGATCACACTGGGCAAATCGTTACCTTTGAGGCCATTATACCACTACAAAAAGTGCAGATACAATCTAGGCCAATAACATCTGGTAATTTAAATAAATTTAATAGCACTTTGATTACTAAATTGAACGGTCAGGACTTTAATATGTACGATGGTAATATTTTGTATAAAGAAATATTTTCAGTAGTGCAGACAGAGTTTAATAACATTTTTAAGAAAAAATCTAAAACTATTTCCCATAAGTTTTTGTTTACTGATTGGGCAACTACTGGTATTAGGAAAAGTAGGGAGAGACTGTTTGAATTGTATGGCCTTAAGCCTTATATTAACACAGATACCTTTAATAAGTATGTGTCTAGATACTCAAGAACATTTAAAAGTACTTGCAAGGCAGCCAAAGCTTTATTTATTAGTAATAAAGTCAAATCGTCAGAAAACAAAATAAAGACCGTTTGGAAAATTATCAATCATGAAACAAATAGAACTAAAAAACAAAATAAGGATTATATATTAGAGACTTCTCGTGGTCTTATAAGGTCTAATAGTGATGTGGCTCAGGAATTTACAAATTTCTTTACTAATATTCCCATTAAAACCACTGAAAGTTTAGATTCATCGCCATCACTTGCTGCTGATTTACTTAGGGCGAATGTTTTAGCCTGCCCAATGGAATTTAATTTTAAACGTATTACTCCTACTGTCGTTGTAAAGGCTTTTAAGCAACTAAAAATCAAGGCTACCGAAGATTTATGGGGCATGTCTACTAATGTTTGTAAATCGATTATTGAGACAATTGCACCCTATTTAGCTTTCATATTCAATTTGTGTATAGACCAAGGGGTCTTCCCTGACTTAATGAAGCACAGCAAGGTTATACCCCTTTTTAAATCCGGAGATAGCAAAGACACAAATAATTATAGACCTGTTTCTGTTTTGCCGGTTCTTAGTAAAGTGTTTGAAAAATTGATGCTAAATCAAATGCTTAGTCATTTTAACTGTAACAAGATTTTACATAATCAACAGTATGGATTCACCAAAGGTCGTTGTACAACTGACGCCGGAATTACTTTAATTAAACATATATTTAAGGCATGGGAAGAGTCGCAGGATGCCATTGGCATTTTCTGCGACCTCTCCAAAGCGTTTGATTGCGTTGATCACGAAACATTACTTTTAAAACTCGAGCATTACGGACTCAGTAAGATAGCCATTAATTTTGTTAAATCATATTTAAATGATAGGCTGCAGCAGGTGCAAATAAACGGGGAAACTTCTTTGGGTCTAGAGGTAAAAATGGGAGTACCGCAGGGATCAATTCTGGGACCGTTCCTATTTTTAGTATATATTATAGATTTACCAAGTATACTGGAAAACCAACCGCAAATGGTGTTATTTGCGGATGATACTTCACTGATTTTTAAAGTGAACCGTCGTGCACAACACTTTGACGATGTGAATAACGCCATGCTTAAGGTTCATAATTGGTTTACAGTAAACAACTTAGTATTAAATGAAAAGAAAACCAAATGTATAAGATTCACATTGCCAAATGTTAGAAGTAGTGAATGTAGTGTTGTATTGAATAGGGATGTGCTAGAATTCGTCGATAAAACGGTTTTTTTGGGGATTACGCTTGACTCTAAGCTGCAGTGGGGTCCTCACATAACATCTCTGGCAGGGCGGTTAAGTTCAGCTGCATTTGCTGTAAGGAAGATCCGTCAATTAACCGACGTAAATACCGCGAGACTGGTCTATTTTAGTTACTTTCATAGCATCATGTCTTACGGTATATTGCTTTGGGGACGCGCTGCAGATATAGATTCTATCTTCATTCTGCAAAAGAGGGCGGTCAGAGCTATCTATAACCTTAGCAGACGCGAATCACTGAGAGAATTGTTTAAACAAATAAACATCATGACGGTTCCCTGCCAATACATTTATGAAAATATTATGTATGTCCGTAAAAATCTTCCGCTCTTTAGTAAAATAAGTGACAGGCATAATATCAATACAAGAAACAGGAACAAATTAGACCAGCCAAGTTTCAGATTGTCCAAGGTACATACTTCTTTTATGGGGTATTGCGTTAAATGTTACAATAAAATACCTCTCAATATTCTTCAATTAAATGAAAAACAATTTAAAACATGCATTAAGCGCACACTATGTAGTCAAGCATACTATAAATTAGAGGATTATATTATAGATAAAAATGCTTGGTTGGGTGCTGGTCCTGCTCCACAGCCACCTAGTCTCACAAATTAGGGATGTTTGGAAGAGAAATATGTTAAATAGCCCCTAAATTGACATAAATAACTTATACTGATAAACTTATTTTTGGATTTCAGATTGAAACTTTAGTTTTATATAGGTAATTTAAAAGCATTATTTCCAAAATTAGAAATTTTAATCTTTGGAAGATAGAAAATGTTTCTTGTCCCCTTAATTTTTGACATCAATGTTCAAGATTGTTATTATTTTTATAGGTTTTTTTTTTTAATTTCACCCATTTACATTTGTATACAGTACAAAACTTTGGTTTGTGTAATTTAGATGCATATTTGAATTTTTGTAAATGTGAGTACGATGCAGTGATTTATTACGATAGTTGTCTACTGACACAAATAGACATGGCAGTTAGGTGCATTGTCATGCTCGCTAAAAAGTCTCGCTGATGGCGGCGCGTGCGTTGGATCATTCGGTTCCCTTCAAAATGGTTGAGCTGGATGGTGCTGATGCCACGCGTCATGCTCGTGAACGAGCGCTGTCAGTTGAGATGGGTCATCTCTTAACTGCCATGACTTTTTACTTTTTATTTCAATTTTGTATTTGTTTATTATTTTGTTACATACACATTGTTTTCACATGTAGAAGCAACAAAAAGAAAATGTAACCAAGATTTTGTAAAACATGATATTTTTAAAAAGAGTGTCCGTGGAGTTTCTTGCCTGTTCTTCTCCATAGAGATCTACGTTTTGGAACAGGCAATTAGCGTCACTTTCCTTTTCTGACTAACCGACCGACTCTTTGACAATTCATAAGTACCTGTAAATGGTCTAAGTGAAATAAATGCTTTGAATTTTGAATTTTTGCAATCACTGGATTCCATGTGGCCGACAGTTTGAATCCTCCTTCCCGATTGAAATTTTTGTGTTTTTTAATCTCAATCGCATACATCCGTACATCCTTTGGTGTACCAACCATGTCGGATGTCATACCGCTGCAGACACCAGGTGTTTATAAGATTGGTTGCAGTTGTGGAAGCTCGTACATTGGGCAAACGAAGCGGACTATCGCTGAAAGGCTCAAAGAGCATATCGCAGCTGTAAAAAATCGTCAGACGAATAAATCAGCGATTGCAGAACATATACTGGAAGCAGGCAGCAATCATTGGATCGAATTCCATCGTCCACAAATCCTCTCCACTGATCGTCATTTTTACTCAAGAGTTGTGCGTGAAGCGATTGAGATTAAAAAACACAAAAATTTCAATCGGGAAGAAGGATTCAAACTGTCAGCCACATGGAATCCAGTGATTGCAAAAATTCACCATCGCGATTTTAAGTCGACTAAAAAACCGGACTCAGTGAGTGTAGTGTGTACGCGGCTTTATAGTGGACATTCATCAACATCGAGGGTAGATGAAGATCAATCTACTTCATCGACGGAGTAGTGTCGCCGGACAGTCTGCTTGTGACCATGGCAGGTGTAACCCTGCCGAAACGTCAAGCCAAAAATAAATAAAAGGTACGTGCGCGTTAAATCCCGATATGCGGTGAAGTATAAATATGCAACGCGAAAGTTTAAAGTATAATATAGTCATGAATTTTCGTTTAGGTATTTTTCCTCCCATGTGTTGAAAAACGTCGTAAGAAACTCTCGGTTCTATAACGCCCTCGCCTTTGGCTCGGACTACATCCAGTCTCAACCGTAACGACAAACTTTCCGCACTAGTATCACAATGTACCATTATAGTATTAAAATTGTACGCCGCTAACCTAATAAACATCTCAATCACTCTTCAAATCCTAAATAATAATATTAATAAAATATAGCACAAATAAAATATCAATAACAAGCTCGTTTGTATGAAATTATATCGTAGAATATTACAGGAGTCTCGGTGGGCGCGCGGGCGCACGTTATAACGTTAATAAATAAGCTATAAAGCGCATTGTTCGCGGTCAGGCGGCGTGGTTAATGCGCGATTGTCTCAGCCCTTGAGTCCACCACGATTTATAATCCCCACCGCAGCATTGTTCAGCCTTTATCTTTTCTATAGCTCATATTTATAGCAGTCGTTAAAGCTGCATTTTTCACGAAAATTAAATGTTTACTTCAGATTAGCGAAGGTGGTGCGGAACCGAACAGATTCTGATATCGGCGCGTGAAGATATCGCGCGTTCAATTATTACTGTTTATTGAATATAAAACACGCGACGCTGACGGCTTTACGCTTTTTATGTTTTTGTTACTTTTTCTTTATATAGATTATTGTGTGACTCGATTTGACTGTAGCTCTGCCTGTGCTATTTCTTAATTTTCGAATAAAAAATTAGATAAATATAAACGAACAAAGAGACCAATGCTTTTCCTGGAGTGGTCCGATATTAATACCGCTAGGGCTCGGTTAATGGTATTTTAAGTTGAGCTGAGTGCGGGATGCAGATTCATCTTAAATCTTAGTGGGTTTAGATTATTTCGTCTATAGAAAAACAGACCATCCCTCTGATCTGAGGGGAGAATCAGCAGTGCTCGCATTCATTGTAAAATAGTCGTTAATAACTATTAGTCCTACATTCGTATTGCAAAAGATTACAGTTTTGCAATAAAAGTAGAGGTGGTGTAATTGACCGTACTTGTGTAATAAAATAATATGATCCACTTGCATACTGAATACTGACACAGACACCACCTACGTCTTTGTATCTAATTTCAATGTAGCAAATAAATTACAAAACCAGTTGTTAAATAAATTAATTTGCTGTAGACTGGTATATATGTATTTCGATTAACAAGTCTGCTGAGTGACTTCAGAAATAAATGCATTGGAAATCATATCATAATCATCATAACATGATCTGCCAAGGAAGCCTTTCTAGCTTCGCTGCCGTAGGGCAGTAATCTAAAAAAAAACATACCCAACACATCAATAGAACGTTTTGCGCTATGGCTGAGCGGTCGGCTGCAGAGGTTCTGGTTAAATTTTAAAATGGGGTTACGTTTTTAAACATTTGATGGTGTTTTTGACAAATAAATATATCATATCTTATTTTAAAAGATGTAATGGAGATGATGGCTCTCAACGATGTTCTTGATGCGGTGATTCGGACATCGTGGAGAGCCTTGCAAGAGGCATAGGTTCAGCTGTAGCCCGATACATGCTGAGAAAAAAAAAGAAGAATGATGAGAATAAGAAAGAAATGGAAATTAATACGAAAGTCGAGAGGGACTAGGCATACCACCATCTAACTAATTTTAAGCTATCACTGCGACTACACCATAATACTAACTTATGCGAGATCCAAGTAAAGGAAGCCGAGGGCATCGACATGTTCATATCGTTATTGAATCAATTTGTATCGACGTTTTATTTATTTTTATGATCTCTCGCTGACACCTGTACTGATTGTCATGCTAATCTGCAGTTGAAGTAATCCTGTTCCCTGTAATAACTAAATGTGGTCTGGTACACAATGTGATTACGACATGTGGGATCTTCTTTGACGTGGTAACTGAATAATGAAATGGTGATATTTCCGCAATGGGCATCAAGTGGTTTTTCTTTTAAAAGCGTTCAAGAAATTAGTAACAAACGTAAATTTAAGAAAATTTAAATGTTACAGGAACACGCTTTACTTTGCGGTATTCTATGACAATCAATTGCTGAGCAAATATAGCTTTTAGTCCGCCAGTAGCTTTGCATGCAAATGCAATCACCGGCCTTCTGCCCGCAAAAATGAGCACATGTAGAAGAGCAGTAAACAACTATTTGCCGTTGCCATAAATTACACCTAGTAGGTTTTTTTGAGTTTCACTGTTTCTTGCTTTGGAACTTTGTCAACTATTACTTTAACTATGTATTTCTTAATTGGCCTTTGTAAGGGGTAAAGGGTCTTTTTCGAATCTTTCAAAATATTAATTTGTGACACCTCTACGCTACCATGTTAGTTGTGTAATTTAGGCCAGCTTCAGATATTTTCAGCTTCAAAAATTTTGCATTCACCGTGCGTACCACTGACGTTGCCCCAATCTCAATTGAGCCTAAGCACAACGTAGTACTTAATTCGTATTTTTTGTTCTTTCTCGTTATAGTTTTTTGCTGCACTCCAAGGTGAAATTTTTGCATCTCAATGCGACTAATCCTCCATCAGACTAAAGACCTGGAAATAGAACTTCTATTTTCTGATAAGCACTTATTATTGCCTGCAAGTACTGCACATTTCAGCCGTCTTGTGGACTAAGATCATGTTATAAAGTGCAACAAAATATACTTCCGATGGTTCAAGTACAGCAATCCTTAAGAGCATCAGCAACAATGCCAGCACTGTGACAGCATGGTGCCTGCTCCACAAATAGCAGACATGGCGGCGCGCCGGATTGTTTTAATCAGCGTGGTCGCGCGCCGCCGACCGCGACCACTGCCCGCTATTCATAGAACACCTGGCTTTTATGTCGCCTTACACCATGGAGGGGGGCAGAAGTCTTACTGAACACAATCCTCTCGGAGACGGCTCTCGGAGATGGTTAAGAATAAGAATTAAATACAGGCGTCGGTGTGTCGCAGGAAAGTTTAAGAATCAGAATCTATGGATGGAGCTTGTGTCAAATTTATATCTCTACTATAGCCTATTCCACTGGTTGAGTCTAAAGTAAGTAAGGAAAGTAGTATTTAAAATGGTAGAAAGCCGTCATCACTCACCAAAATGAGTACTAGACGGTTTTGAACTTAGAACTCGGATTAGGAACTTGCATTGATGAAAACTGTAAGTATTTTAAGGAAGTTCTTATCAGCATAGCAGAAATACTATTTATGCTGCTAAGAACTTCCTTATCACCCTCCTCCAGAGCGAGAAGAATCCAGCTAAGACTGATCATTGGTTACCGGTATTGATGAAAAGAATGCCAATGAGTGGATTCTCTGCATCTAGTTGCTAGGTGGTAATATCTAAATGCGTGTCTGAAAGCTTGTCTGTTGTGTGAGGACATGATTGTAATGAGGAGGAGTGACGCGAGGGACAGCCGTGTCAGTGCTTCTCGTGAATACCTACTTGTTACGGAGAACATAGACTGTATTGTTTTGTTGCAAGGATGGTAATGGTATATAGTCTCTAAACCAATCTACCATTGTGAATGTAGCTTGTATATTCAGTTAGTAAAACAGAGTTGCCTAACCATAGCCATGATGAGTAGTGAAACTATAGGAGTTAGCACAATATTTTATGTCGTTTCTCATCATCAGCTGAACTGACATAGTAATGAATAATATCATGTTCCTTGAGATTGAAAAACTGCTTGGTCATCTGCTTGTTCGAAATTTACGAATTTGCGATTACCGGATTACCCACAACCAGTCTATTCCACAGGCGTCTCATAAAGCTAGTGGTGCTTGGCCACTGCAGGGCTTAGGTAAAAATTTGGATTTAGTATGTCTTGGACTCCCGGTGGATCAATTAAAAGGTAAAACTCGCTGAAACTCGCAAATGAGAGCTGATCTCATCCACATTCCACCTAAAACCCCTTAAATTGAAGAAATTGAAATTCGAAGGACATTGTCACAGAACACCTGCAGCTGACGCATCCCTCACAAACTCTGCAGCACACGCCCTCCACTAAAACCCCTCGCATGACATCATTACATTGTGCATGCGCTTGCGCAGTCTCTTGCGCACTATTAATATGCGCGGGCGCTTCCCATGCGCCTCAGATCTCAGCGGCGGGCGCCACGCTCCACCGCTGCCGGTAATCGGGCCGCCTACCTTACTCCTTACTGACCACACCTTCATGGTAACCTCAACTTTAGGAAGCGAAAAGTAAAGCTCATTTTCCCTTACGTGCCAACGTTCAGTTGACGATGAATGTGAAGGTGGTTGGTTTTGAACTTTGTCTTCAATAGATTTAAGGTTGATTTTCATGTGGTTAAGTTTGAAGGGCGTAAAACAACGGAAACAGTGTAGATGGTATCTGTGCCTTTAATTAGATATTTAATTAAACCAACAGTTGCCTAAAGCGATAATTGGATCATCAATTTGTGTTCAGCGGTCGTGTGTCTTTGTTAATGTTTAAATAACCCAACTATGAAGCGCAAAGGAATGAAAACAGGAAAAGTGAACAATGTTCATTCTCCTGTTTCCTTCATAACTATGTATTATTTTTTTGTTAATTCACAACAGTTATCTGAAACAAAACTAGATGTTGGTTACTATACTGAAGCTGATGAAATAGCGAATTAATAATAGCATAAGCAAACCATTTCTTATTTCTTAAGGTACCTAAATCAGTGTAGAGCCATGAAAGCATAATGACCAAACAGACAGACAGACTTTTGTATTTATTTATGATATGAGTAAGAAAAAATATGAATAATTATGTACCTCCACGTCAACAGTACTTATATGAATAAAACATTATTAGCTTAACATTGTTGTTGACAAACAACACGCATTGTCTCTTGTATAAAACTGTAAACTGTAAGTAGCTTGTGTAACTCTACTTTTTTTGCAGAACAAGTAATAAAGTAAAAATTCTAAAAGCTCTTCTTAGTTTTAAAGACTTCTTTACTGAAATCTTTTAAAGTAAGAACATGCTTTTGAATGAGGCTTTTACACGATTATTTCTGCTTCTTCCATCTATCGCGATCCCTCGCTTCCTCTATCCAATTCTGCAAGAGACCATCCAGTTCGTCACGCCATCTCCTTCCTGTTCCTTCTTGTCGCCCTGTCTCCCCGTTTCAGGGCACCAGCTCTGTGCTGTTATACACAGTTATACGATTTCAAAAAAGGCTTAAACATACACGGTGTTTACTATTTCTCTGACCGTCTCGATATTAGAAATTCGAAGTTAAAACATAAACCCTACAGAACTACCTATACAGACTAAGGGCATAACTACTTACTTATAGTATTATCCATTTTTCACAACAAACTGTCAGTCACAAGTCAAAATTGTCTGCACACACATACATTCTCATACTCACACACACAACATAAGCTGTATTGAGCTCACATGTCACAATATGTAACCACGGCCCTAATATCAGTATCAAAGGCGCCGCCCTTCCCTTCTGTGTTCAGTACGTTCTTGTCACAGGGCTATCAGGGCGGGAGAACTTCCTGAAACTGAAAAAGTTTATGAAAATGTTCACAATTCACTAAGTACAGTTCGGACACGGTTTGAAGCCGATGACAGCGGGTTTTTAAAGTTGATCTATTTAGGGATGGGTCTTGTACATAACGGGTGATTGCATTGTGTTATGTTAAAGTTACTTCGTAAACAGTATTTTTTCTCCTAAATATAATTAAATAATAAAAGTTATTTTAGTGTGAGAAGGTATTTATTGCTATGATTGACTGTATTTAAACATCGTCACGATTTTTTAACGTAACCGTGACTTTCCTGGTGTTAAAAGTGTTTGTAAGCGGAAGTGTTTATTCCTGATTACCGGCTTGCATGTCTGCTCCCTCTAATATATAAACAAAAGCCGTATTAAAATCATACTCCTATACTTATTCTTTAAGCAAACCTATCCCGTCAGGAATTAGGGCATAACACCAATAATGTGAAGTACCTTTTCAATAACTACGAGAAACAAATTAAAACTCCTTAATATTATCTCCCACTAACTAGTTCAATTTTTCCACATTTAGTAGTTAGATGCCCACATTTCGGAGACAGCCCTGTGAGCCGGTCTGCTGTCACAGTCGTCATGTGCTGTTCATTAGCTGAGCGCTGTAACTGTTACTGTAAGGATTAGGTTTCAGCCTGAAAAACATGTCGCGTCTCTTCTTAACCTTTTTATTAAATACTCCGGATTTCTTCAAGCACCTTGTGGGAGTTACATTTCACAAGGAGTAGTCACTTTCTGAAAATGGCAGACATCATTTTGAAGGATTTTGAAATCCTTTGTCAAAACAAAATAGAGGTAGAATTCATGAGAAAAGCTGGCGGTACACCGACTCAGCACTGCTACCATAATTATTATTTTAAACTCAAAATTTCTTAAACTAAATGTAGGATGACTATGAAAACGCAGTTTACTAATAGCTTGATTACACCTACCGAGTAGAGTGGCGAGACAGTGCCCTCGGCCGAGTACTCGGTACTTGTAAACACATTGCCGAGTACTCGGCCGAGCGCTCGGCCTAGCAACCGGCCGAGACAGTCACTCGGACCCAGTTCTATTTACTAGGCCGAGTACCCACCTCCCCACTTCCCCGCACTGTCTCGCTCGGTGACTCGGTGAATCTAAACAGCACTCGGCCACCACTCTCCACTCGGAATAAACGATTTCCGATCCATGTTAGCCTCAGTTGTCCTTGAACTTCTTCTAATAACTGAACTGTCACGCCACAATATCGAAAATACGTGTGAACACTTACTCGGCTACGGCACTGTCTCGTCCGAGTTACATTTTACTGTCTCGCCACTCTACTCGGTAGGTGTAATCAAGCCATAAGCTTTCATAAGCGGGCTACTTGCACAGTAAATGTTGATCGTCGGTATTTACCGAGCGGCGAGCGTGCCGCCGCACTCGGGCGCACTCGGGCGCGTTCGGCCGCCCTCGGCTGCGGTCGGCCGCGCTCCGCCGCGCCTGTGCGCCCGTGCACTATCTGCTACGGTCTGAATTTGCTAATATTTGCTAATTAGACGTATTTTTTTGTTTTAACCTTGCTAATATAATTTCAGTTAGTTACCTACTCGAAACAGCTGTGTAGAGCTCCGATTGTTTTTGATACTTATTATACTTGTTGACATATCACTGAAATGCGCTGAAATGTCCTGAAAACACTAAAAAGTTAAATGAACTATGAACAATCCGTATAATGATTAGTTCGCGTAACCAATAATCATTAAATTCGCCTCTCCGTGGAATCTTTATGTTATTGGGGAAACGACAAGCGCTATTACGTTTTTCCTGAAAACGATTATACTTGTGACAACATCGTTTCATATCTTTTACTAGCTTTTGCCTGCGACTTCGTCCGCGTGGAATAATAGTTCCCATTCATGGGGGATTTCCGGGATGAAAACTATCCTAAGTCCTTTCTCGGATCCCAGACCATATCTGTACCAAATTTCATCCTAATCGGTTCAGTGGTTTGGGCGTGAAGAAGAGACAGACAGAGTTACTTTCACATTTATAATATCCTTTAGTCATTTAGTCACCTGGTACTTAGGTATTTCAAATTGAGTGGTGACTGTGATCTAAAAACTTGTTCACTTCAACTTGTCTTGCCAGTCTGATATCTCGAAGAACGCCAATTATATATAATTAGATAAAGGACATCAGGCTTATTGGTCCAAAAAACAAAATTGGGCGGCGAGAAATAAAATTATTTTAATAGTTAGGCCACATGTACCCTTAAACTACTACTTTGTATTTAACTCAATAACAGCCTTTTCTAACTGATGACTAAATTGAGAAAACAGTATAAAAAGTACTTGTGACTTACATTTTGATACTGTTGAGGAAAAGAAATTCATGTGATAGTTTACGGTATGTGTGGCCTCCCAATTGGGAATAATTCTAGATATGACAGCTCAAGTTTTTTGCCTGATGTCCTTTTCCGTTTCATATACCTATCCGATGAGACAATTGTATAAATGTTTCGTTTGAAATCAAAGAAACTTGGGCCTACAAGCCATCCATATTCGATAATGTTAAAACACAATTGGTCAATGTATGGTTTGATATTCATTCATTATCATTTCTATATTTTTTGAAACGTGAATTCTTTGTTTTGACGTCTTTTGTTGTAAATTGTGTGCACTTCTGAACTGAAATTGACGCAACACTAGCCCATGCCTCAGTTCTCTGTTATTTGTAATCGTTTGTGTTCATTGATGTAATATATAATTACCATAATACCGCCTCTGTACCACATCCGTGACAGTTCACCAGTAGTCAATCATTGGCATCCCTACATACATGTCGGGACACGCTGCTTCCCCCACAAGACCCGCTCCCGTCTGGTGGTGGAAGTCATGGCGACGCTAGCCGCTTCACTGGCTGCCAGATTTACGACGCGTCACTTCAAACACGGCGACAGACAGACTTGTAGCTGTACGTGTATCGATGTTGTGAAAAGGGGGGAAGTAAATACGTAATGGAGTAGTTAGTAATGTTTTTGTGTTTACTTCTAGTAAGACTTTACAGTTTTATAATCATAACCTCTAGAGTCGTAAGATAAGCTGCCCAATGAACACCTTTATAGATCTTGCTACGCAGGTGCATTATCATCGGTATTGTAGATAAAAAAAACCCTGTAACTATGTATATGTATATGTACACAGCCGATAATAACACTAAATGTACAACTGACTGTGTGGCTGCACAAGAGTCAACAATGCAATGGTGCCAATTGTTTCTTTCATAAAATCATGCGATGTTTTTTCCAAAAAGCAGTAACCTTAATTTATTTGCATATTTACACTAATAACTTATAGTAACACGCAATCAAATTACTTCATTATCAACATAGAACATAAAATAATAACGAACAACATAACATAAATAAACCCACTCGCTCACTAGATCTAGCGGTTTGCACCCGCGCGTAACCGCGTCCGCTCGACCGTCGCTTCGTGGAAACGCGCTTTCAAGTCGCACGCGCGTCCTACGCGGAACGGCCTGCCATTCATACGCTGACGTACAGACAACTGATTTATGATATGATGCTGAAACCTTGCCAAAATGTAATTGGGTTCGGGACATTAATCCGTGTTTTTCCACATAAGTGTAAGTTTACTGCGCGGAGAGAGCGACGAGGAAAACATAACCGTTCTGTTCGGCTTACAAATAAACAGCGTATGTTGTAATCAATGCGCTATTCATTCAGTTACAAGCTATTGGCAATAATTGATTTGTGGAGTTCATTAACGCTCCTAAACAGTAGTTGAATATTTGCTACTAAAGTAGCGTTGGTCTTATGACTAATACATTAATTGTCGCATGTGTTTTACATAGTTTGCTGAAAACCTGTCTGTATCAGGGCAGTGATCTGAAGGTATATTTCTCATTGACACATTTGACACACTATTGTATTAGACACTTAAGTAGTATATTGTGTATCAGATACTAGTGGTTGCACCATACAACCAAAATGTTGTTAGTAACAGTCAATTTCAAATGGTAACAGGCACCAACGGCCACTTGAATAAAAATTAATGTCTCAATCATAAATTAGATGCACAGCCAACTATGATGGGTACAATGAGCCCAGCACGTCCAATTAGTCCGCTAAGTACGTGCAGCGGAGCCGCGGCGGAGTCCGCGGTCCGCTGCGACTCGCCGCGATTGGCTGCGAACCATTTGCGCGTGCGCAGTTACACCTTGTTACCGCCACATGTAGCGTACCTGCGCGCCCGATGCCTCATTGCGATCCAAAGTTATTGCGCGATGAGTGTGATTGTCAAAACGTGACGTTTACATGTCACAGTAGTTTCATGAACTTTGAGATGATGTGAGGGAAATTAAAATTGCCACACACAGTCTTGCAATCCGATCTAATTTAACAAAAACCAAATTTCTAATTTCTGATAAGTAATCCCATTTCGTGAGCCTAAAGGATGACCAGTACGGTAAGGCCAGTAAAAAATTAACCGATAGACTTTATAATAAAAAAAGGATACCTAATCCTTTTTTATTATAAAGTCTATCACCTTTTTTGCCTACCCCCGTACTGTCTGGAGAGACATTTTCCTCACAGCCTTCTATTTATATTTTCCCATGCTAACCTCCATAAAATACTGAAAGTCGCCCCACCAGCGTTATTATTAATTACAAGAATTGCTCGCTTATGACATTTTGTGAAAGTAAACCTGTTTCGTGAATTGTCAGACCCATCATAATAAATTATAAATATATATTTCATACTAGAATACATCATTCCATTTTACATGACCACTTCTCAAGAAAATTCCGCGAAAAATCAACGCAATTAGGTAGTCATTACATGACGGAGGTATTTATAACAATTTGATTTTTGTTTTACACATCAAAGATTTATTTAATTCGTTCCGGCAGACTTGAATTAAAAATACGTTTCGTTCCGCGGCACGCCTCACTTGTCACACTAAAACATTTTAGTTCTGCGCCTGTTCTTGTGTATTTTTTCATTTTCAGCGCCGGCTCTAAACATATTAACAGACAAACCGTGGCAGACGGAGTTATGCGTTATGTGCGTCGCAATTAATCAGCGTAAGCGTTTTATTAGCTGGGCATCGCGCGCATGCGCTGTTCCGCCAGATACGTCGCGCGACTGACAGCAAAAAACAAAATGGCGCTGATCGTTTTGGCGGGAACCGTTGTAAATGGCGGCGGCGCGCGCACTTTGATGAGACCGCGACGCGACCTGCCTGATTGATTGCGAGCTAACTTTCCTAACTCGTTACTAATTATTAGGGCAGACAGACAAACGTCATACAGACACTGTGTGGTTCACTTACTGATTGTACTATTGCGATGTTGCAGCTATCAAACTTAACGCTAGATTGTTTAAAAATCGTGAAAGAAAACATCGGTACAAAGATAAAAGAAAAGCATTACAGTTTAAAATCTTTAATATTCATAACTTTGAGAATAATTTGTAACAACGATGACATCATATAAATTCTTACAGGTAATATTATTACAATAGACTCTTGAACCGGAAGCATCACTACGTCCTTTGTTTTCATCTACAAATAGCACTCGTGAGGGTAGCTCGGCAACCCCACTGACCATCAATTACGGTAAGCAAGCGTGGCGGCGGCCGACACAAAAATGTGAGATCGTACAAAAACACTTGCAACACACGTACATGCGCACGCGCAAGTGACACACAAAGCTGGAAGAGACATTGACGATGGCGATATTCTAAGAAAAGTTATTTTTCTATTTATTTTTATAATAATATTGTAGGTTATACTTCAGATTTGTGAGCAAAATTTGTGTTCCATGACGCATGACCTAAGTCTTATTAAAGGCGAAACACAATTTTTATATAATTTAAATAATAATAAGAAAGAAATCGATACAGTTCTAAGTCCGTAGCCGCGCGGCTACGCGCTACGTCGCGTTGCTCTTCTACGAGATAACCGCCCTTGTGCGTCTACGCGCGTAGCATGCTACGCTTCACCGACATCGCTACGAACTGTGCGTAGGTTGTGTAGCGCACTTTACGTTATACTAGTATTTGATATCTCATTTGCAGAGCACTCTGAATTCCGACTCTTATTATGATTTATTTAGTTTATTCAGAATGTTTGATTATTTTTGAGCACATCATGATAATGTTTACACATAAACTGCGTAGTTAATCTACGCAGTTTATGTTTCGAATTAACTATAAAGTTTATTGGTATTTAAAACTAATCTAATTTCTTTTTTATACATGCATGTTCAATTTTTGCTATACCAATACCTGCAATGTAATATTAATTAAAATAAATAATATAAAGAAAAATATTCCCTGGTAAAATTATTTTAAAATTACTAACATCTAAGTTCAATATTTCTTCGTGTCGCTCAAAATGAAAACTAAAGACATTAATGGCATTCGTGTTTAAATCAATTCCTGTGTGATGCGCGAGAGTGTCCCGAGTAAGTGCGGCGACCATTTTTCATACCACGCGTGAACGCTTGGCCGCACGCGACGGATTTAGACGAAACTACGGCGCAGGCGCAGGGCTGCAGGGCTGTCCTGACGGCTTAGGGCGAAGGGGAACTGGGCGATTTGGGACAGTGTCGTAGTACCTTAGACACAACAATGAATGATGTAAGCTAATTTTTGTAATCTATTCATAGATTTTAATAGAGTGTTCATGGAGTTTCTTGCTCGTTCTTCTCCAAACAAACCTACTGTTTGGGATGAGAAAAAAGGCTTCACCTTTTTTGACAGACTGACTTCTTGACAATTCAAAAGTACCTACCTTTATAGTACGATTTTTATTTCGAGTCAGAAAAATGAAAAGCGCAACTGTCACTGATATCAAAAAGGGTGACCCGCTACAATAGTGATGTTCCGCCTTCGATAGACTTAGACATTTAGTCATGCTTTGTTTTATAAGGTACCCAAGCGTTTTTTTTATTGTAAATATTGAATACATACCGTCCTAAATAAAACAATTTTAGAAATAAAAAAACAAATAATATAACAGTGTTTTATGTAATATTAAATGGCAATTTGATATTGAATAACAAAAATATTCTCGACTAAGATTTAATTGTAAAAACTCGATTGTACCTCATCACTATTTATTTGGGACTAAAAACCTGCAACACTGGAAATGTATTTTTTCTGACTCGAATTAAAAATCGTACTATAAATGGTTTATTTTCATTAAGAGTTAAAGTTGAATTTGAGTTGATTGAGTTGTCAATGTTGGGAACAGAGACTTGTCTGCATTATGAAAGATGTTATTAGTTAGCTACTAGCCACATATGTCACTAAGTGGTGCCATTTTACAAAAACGCTAAAACAATGCGATTTTAAGCCGACTTCAAACAGAAGATTATACTGCTTTTTCTTTGAAAGAGAATATTGTTGGTGTTCTTTACATAATTATAAATTGTGGAAAGATCCTAATGGACTTTTGTACGATAAAAAATTTTTTTTACAAAATAATAACACATAAAATTATTATTTTTGAAAGTCGCACAACAACAAACTAAACCAAAGTCACCGACTTTAAATTGTGTTGGGGTGGCTGGAATAACTCTGAAAGGTATTGACTGAAATAGTACTTTATACAATTTAACTGGAATGTTCTTTCTAAATCAATCTAGAAAAGCAATTCTATCGATAATAATATCATTTATTGCTAGTTTTTTATTTACTTTAATCTTTTCGCAATAATAGGTTGTAATGAAGGTTTATTACAAGCTATTATTTATAAATTAAAAACCCATTGTGGAAAATAATATCTTAACGGTTTTATAGGTTCAGTGTAATAGAAACCGAGATATGGAAATATAGTTCAAACCGAATATAAAACTAAATAATTATAATTATTTGAATAATGTATGTCCCAGAATTCTGAAAAACCCCTAAAAGATTATAATGTGTGTCACCCCTAAGAGTACATTTCAGCTAATTGCTTTTTTCATAATAGCGATGCGCGGGCGCGGGGAAGGATGCGCGCGCCGCCGAGCGTGATGTACTCGCGCACGGAAACAGATCGGTGAAGGGATCGCTGTTAGCTATTGTACCGGGGAAGTGAGCTACTACTTGAAATGGAAGAAGTTTGACACTTATTAAGCGGATTTTTCATTGCCAGGCAGTATTATAGGTAATTAAAACCGGATAAGTGTGAGTCAAAATCTCACATTGAGGGTTTAGTATATATATGTAGGTATAGACATCTTAATAGATTTTTTTCCTTCAACTTAACGATTTCCTATTTTTTTCTGTTGCCATTTCTAAAACTTTTCAACCAGGACAAGATACGTGAAAACCCAAGAAAGATACGCAATAGGAAGCGCTGCGTAAAATACTTAAAACCTGTGGATGCATAAGTTTTCAGAACAGCCGTCTTTAAATCGGGAATCTCAAGCTGTAATGAAACTGCACGTGTGCTTTGTACGCGCTTATCTCAAGAACGTTACATTTTAGTTTGATTTAATTTCGTCTCAGTTTCGTGTCAATTAAATTATCTGAAACCAGATAACTGCTGCACATTAAATTGGTTAATAAATTAAGTTTGTTAATACCTGCAATGGTAGGTATACAATTGGGTCATAATTTATATAAATAAAAATGAATAGACTAAAATAATGTATGTACCTACCCGCAAAACTTCCGAACTGCTGCACCAAATTGGATGATTATTTCTTTTTTGTGTTTGTTATTTTTATGGTCAAGGTTTATATGAAATAAAGTATTTATCTTATTAGAACCCGATAAAAAAAAAGTGTGTGAATCAGATAGAATGGTGTTCAATTGTTCAAACAGACCATACGATACGGCGTTTTTATTTTCGCGTATTCAGGTTTGTTCCTATAGTAAAAGTTGTCGGTTATCAAAAAAAAATCAGTACTTTTATGTTGACCTAAAATTCTGAACAGCTAATATTTTTTCGCGATTTCGGCTTTGCTCCCATAATAAAAATTGCTTATCATGAGTACAGTCACGTGTTTAAGTGTGGTACCCACACTAATTTCCAGTCACCCTATATATATACTTTTTTACATTTAAATATTGCCAACATCACGTAAAAACCGATATTCATAGTTATTAATAAAAACTCTTTACAGGGAAACCTCAATACGGATAGACGTATTTAAGGTTTTTCTGTAAAGATTTTGTAAAAGTTCTAATACTTTTTTGAATTGAACCTTATTGAATCTTATTTTATTTATAAAGAAAATAATTATTATAAATTGCTGGCCTACTTTCGTCAAAAATTTTTGGAACGCCATTTGTGTTTCTTTTTTATTTCTTTTTTTTTCACAACAAATAATGGCCGTCACCTGGTTTTTATGACGGCCAGTTTGGACGTAAGTTTGAAGTCGAAAAAACTCTTTCGTGAGTTTTATTAAATTGATTAAACCTATTTGACAAAATATTACGATAAAGTAAGTCAGTAAGTAGTAGGTAAGTGAGTAGGCCAGGTGAATGAAAATTGCAATGCTTATAAAAGGCTGCTAAGTCATAAGTACTAACATATAATAACACCAACTTTTGTACACTTAGTTCGCAATAAATGCTTTGACTTTGTCCCTAATATTCTCAAGTAAGTGAAATTTTTGTGTAGATAATTTCTTATTGAGAAATAAACTTCTTTAGCCGTATTATTTGATTATTATCAAATGACAAGGTTTGTGAGGATGTTGGTTACCCTTTTACGCAAACTAATGAAATGAACGTGTTTTTAATGAAACATTTTAATATAGCTTATACACCAAATTATAACGCATGTTACAAAACGCAACACTATGACCCACGCACACCTAGTAATTTTCTATACTAATTTTATAAAGAGGAAAGATTTATATTCTTGTATGTAACGAATTCAATTTTTTTTTTCATTATAAAGCTACATTATCCCTGAGTTACATAGGCTATATTAATATCACGCTATGTCCCACGGGAGCGAAGCAGTAACTAAAAACCTAAAGTAACGCGGGTGAAACCGCGAGGTAAAGGCTAGTGTAAAAATAAAAACGTATGGCATCTTGTTGCGAGCTCTAGAATTGTAACGGCTGATCTCGCCACAAACCAGAGATGAAAAAGAAAGCCTCAAGTTCAGGAAACTAAAAATGATAAGTCTTGTTAATTTTGCATAGGTATGTACTGGCTGGTCTCAGTACAGATTCGAAAACATCGTGTGCTAAAAAGAATCAGGTACCTACTATTCCAACGAGATGCTAGCTCCCTGCTAGCATCTGCTGCTTATTGGCTGAGTATTGACTGGATATTAGCCGTATTTGCAAAATTATCCTAACAGCCGACCATTCCACTATTACACTCCTTAGACTTTTTTAGTATTATAGCGTGAGACCGTCAGTACGTTGTGGTATTGTGTAGCTGGTAACCCAGTGACTCGTTTCCGATCGCCACCGGTAGAGGCGCGCGCGGTAGAGGAACACGCCGAAGCGTGCGTTCGCGCGAGTGCTCGACGAGACGCGCTGCGCTGTGCCACGTTTTCCCACGCGTTTGCGCTTACGTAATATATATGTGTTCATGTTCAACGATTTCAACTTATTAAATGACTTTACAACCCAGTGCAGTGTTTTCCACCATCCCCCGTAGTCTACACCGCCACAATTGGCTGCCCAACGTGTGTAGGTAGAAAACGACGAGTAGTGAAAAGTTTGTCGTGTTACAACGAACACTACGAAGTGACTTTCTGCTGGGACTTTCGAACCTTGTGTTGTGTTTTTCGGCGTTATACGTGTAGCTTGTGTCTTTTATCGTATCGAAAATGCCGCGAACACGGTCGGAAGATCGCTTGAATACGAACAATAATGGCGGCGCGGCCACGCCCGCCACCAATATTACAATGTCTCAAGAAACACTCGCAAGTTTGCTAAACTCTATGCAGCAAACCCAACAAGAGTTCTGCCAACAATTATTACGCGAGGTACGATCGTCAACGCCTCATAGCGTTTCTGAGGTCCAAGCATCGGGCTTTGCATTTGGCGCGAATGGAAATTTCGCGAAGTGCACAACACGCTATGGCGGACGCGCGGACGAATCTTTGGAAAATTTTATTGATGCCGTAATAACCTATAAAGATTGCGTCGCCGCTTCTGACGAAAACGCCCTACGTGGTTTTTCGATGTTGTTGGAGGGGCCTGCTGCAGTATGGTGGCAAGGTGTAAAGCGGTCTACCAAGTCATGGTCGGAAGCTCTGGAACGGATCAAGAGTGCCTTCGGCGACCGTGACCCGCCACACCGACTTTACATTAAACTGTTTTCTTTGACTCAAGGAGAGGAGCATACCGACTTGTTCATCGCCAAGGTACGTGCCCTGTTAGCCAAGTTCCCAAGGGACGACCTATCAGAAAAGGTGCAACTGGATATGGCTTATGGACTTCTAAGTCAACGCATTAGGCAGCGTGTATGCAGAGAAAACGTCAACAGCTTCGAAGAGTTATTGCACAAGTGCCGTAACGTGGAAGATTCCCTGAAGGAGGCTAGTCCAGGTCAGCCTAGTAGCTCGTCTCTCGCGAGGTCACGTACGCAGACGAGTACGCGAGTAGTGTCGTCGTCAACGTCGTCGTCGTCGCCGCGGAATGTACCGGCCGCCGGCGCTGCGCCCGCCGCCGAGTCCGCCGAGACAGCCACCGCCGCCGTCGTCAAGGACAAGAAGCAGTTCTGTACGTACTGCAAACGTTCAGGCCACGTAAAGGATATGTGTGAGAAACTTAAGCGTAATAATGATAATAATGATGACAATAATTTAAATCTAAAAAGTGAAATAAAGTGTTATGGATGTGGTGCCGCGAACGTTATAAAATCTAAGTGTAAAAACTGTTCGGGTCAGCAAGCGTTTTATTCAGTTGACAACACGTCCCATAGCGAAGCCCTAACTCGCAACAACGGTTGTTATAAAGCGCGCGTAGTAGTACCCGCCGCCACCACTGGCGCCGCCCCCGCCGCCGCCCCCGCCGTCGCACGCGCCGTCGCACGCGCCGCCGCGCATCGGAGGCCTACGGTTCGCTCGGCCGCCGCTGCCGTCCCCGCGTCGCCGTCGCAGCGAGTTAACCCGCCAACGCGGATGTTTGTACAAGGTAACCCTGCGCGTACCGCGGGTGATTTAAATTACTGTATTGATCATGTCGTATGTAATAATTGTGTTATGTATGATACTATAAAATCTTGTGAATCGTTAAAAGATAACCCTGCGCCTACCGCGGGAGATTTAAGTTACTGTATTGATCATGTGGGTAATAATTGTGATAAGTATGATATTATTAAATCTGGTGATTTAGTTTGTTGCAATAATGTTGATAAAAATGTTTCCTGTGTTAATAATACTTGTGTATCTAGTTTAGATGATGGTTATAGTTGTAACTTACCTTTTCGTCGCCCCGTGTTAAATATAAACATTTTGGGAAATTGTGGCACGGCGCTCGTTGATTCTGCAGCTACTAGCTGTATCGCCGGTCACACGCTCTACGCTCTCCTACTCAGGTTAGGACACCCGTTAGTGCCGTCGACGCAAAATGTTAGGTTGGCGGATGGTGTTAGTAGGGAGATGAATGTACTTACCACGGAGGTAAAGGTGACATTACACCATAAAACTAGAGTCGTAAAGTTTTTGATTTTTCCTGAAACTGTTAATAATGAAAGCTTGTTAGGTATTAATTTCCTTACCTTATTTAATCTTGTATTTAATTTTGGCGAAAGCAAATGGCACTTTGCGGAAAATAGTAAACAAAAATTCGAAATACAGTTTGAAAAGGTTTCGTCACCTGTATCTTCGTGTGCCGCTTTAGAGGTGCTTCGGGACGATGAGGCGACTTCGCTTACTTCTGAGCAACGTCAAGTTCTTGCCAACCTCCTCGTGGAATTTGGGGATATCTTTGAGCCAGGGGGAGACGCCACTCCGTATGCCGAACATGTTATCGATACCGGTGATAACCTCCCCATTGCTGTCCCGCCCTACAGGTTGACGCCTGCAAAGAAAGAGCTTATGCGGACGGAGCTCGACAAGATGTTGGCTGACGGTATAGTCGAGGAGTGTGAGTCCGCCTGGGGATCTCCCGCGCTCTTAGTGCCAAAAGCTAACGGTAAGGTACGTTTCTGTGTTGATTATAGGAAGCTCAATGCGGTTACGAAAACCGACGTCTATCCGATGCCATTGATAGACGAGCTTGTTCAGTCTACAAAAAAGCATTGTTTCATGAGTACCCTTGATATGCGCAGTGGTTTTTGGCAAGTTTCCGTCCGTGAACAGGACAGGGACAAAACAGCATTTCTGACGCCGTTTGGTTCGTTTCGATTTAAGCGTATGCCATTTGGGTTGAAAAACGCCCATCAACGTTCCAGCGTCTCATAGATAGGCTTCGTACAGGTGCCTCACTGGAAGACGTGACCCTGTTAGCATACCAAGATGATCTTTTGCTGATTTCAGATGGTAGCTTCGAGAAGCATGTCTCAGATCTACGCGCAGTATTCGAGAGGTTACGGTTGTTCAAGTTACGCGCGAATAGGGAAAAATGTGTCTTTGCACGAGACAGGGTAAAGTATCTCGGTCATGTTATAACACAGGATGGTGTGTCAGCTGACGAAGATAAAGTCCGTGCAGTTCTGGATATGAAGGCACCCTCATCGCTGCGTCATCTCAGGACCTTTTTACAGACGTGCTCCTGGTTTAGAAAGTTTATTCCCAGTTTTTCTGCTGTCGCTGAGCCGCTGACACGCTTACTGAAGAAGAATCAGCCATGGTCTTGGGGATCTGACCAGGCTCGTGCCTTTCAGGAGTTGAAGACACGACTGTCTTCGGCACCGATTCTTATTCAAGCTGACTATAGTAAGCCGTTTGTGTTGAGGACGGATGCTAGCAGCTATGCGATAGGTGCAGTGTTGTTACAGGGCGAAGGTAAAGATGAACGCCCAATAGAGTATGCTAGCCGTCTGCTCATCCCAGCCGAGAGGAATTACAGCACTACAGAGCGAGAGGCGCTCGCCGTTGTGTGGGCTGTCGAACGTTTCAGAGGTTATATCGAGGGTCATGAGGTCATTATAGGTAGCGACCATCAGCCGTTAAAGTGGCTCCTTACCCTGAAGTCGCCATCGGGTAGGCTCGTTCGATGGGCTCTTAAACTACAATGTTTTAACATTCAGTTTCAGTATACGCCTGGAAAAGCCAATGTGATCGCAGATACGCTCAGCCGTCCGCCCTGTAAAGAAGAAGATAAAAATCAGTGTGGAATTTGTTCTGTCGTCGTCGACTTACCTGCTAGAAGTCCAGCTGATCTCCGGCGCGCGCAGCTCGATGATCTGGAACTAAAGAAAATCATTAGTGATCTGGAAGAAACGTCTGATGCTGAGTCTATAGGAGTTAAGCGTTGGTCAGAAAGAGGCTATTTCTTGCAGCAAGGCGTTTTATATAGGTATAACCCTGATGTGGATAGTGAAGAGCCGCAGCTGGTAGTTCCGGTTTCCCTCCGATCAGATATTTTAAAGGAGTGTCACGATTCCGACATAGGTGGTCATCATGGAATTGATAGGACATACAGTAGGGTCGCTCAAGGTTTTTATTTCCCAGGTATGCGTAGGGTCATCACAGACTACATCAAGACCTGCACCACCTGTCAACGGTATAAGTCCTTAAACACGAAGCCGTCCGGACTCTTACAGACTCCCGTTTTAAACCAAAGGGGTGAAGTGTTGGCCATAGATCTGTTCGGCCCTCTTCCAAAAGGAGACAATAATGAGAAATGGATATTGTTGGTAGAGGACACAGCGACCCGTTGGACTGAGTTGTACGCCTTGAAGGAGGCAACCTCGGAAGTATGCGCCCGTACGTTAATTGAAGAATATTTTCTTCGTTATGGCTTTCCTCGACGCATTGTTTCGGACAATGGCGTCCAATTTGTTTCAGCTGTTATGCAGCAGTGTATGTTTATTTTAGGTATAGGTCAAGAGTTGTTACCTTTATACCATCCGTCAGCTAATCCAGCTGAACGTAAAAATAGGGATTTGAAGTTTCAGTTGTCACGTCTAGTTGATACTAACCACTCGTCATGGCCACAGCACCTTCCTGCAATAAGGTTTACCATGAACTCGTCAGTTTGTCAGACTACCGGTTCGTCTCCAGCTTACCTCATGTTTGCTAGGGAGCTTCGTTCGCCACTCAGCGTGCAGCACGACATTAGGTCGATTCTTAACAAGGATAATTTTGTTCCTCAGATTACACCCTATTTGAAAAATTTTCTTAATGGTCTAGTTTCGGTTAGAGAAAGAGTTGAAGCTCAGCAGGACCGACGCAAGGAATGCGCGGATAAGTCCAAGAGCCCTGCTGAAGTTTTCGAGATTGGAGATCAGGTGCTCTTAAAGTCTCATGTCCTTAGTAATGCAGCTAAAAACATATCGGCTAAGTTCATTCCGAAAAGAGATGGACCATATGTTATTGCAAAAAGGGTTAGTCCTACAGCCTACTGCATCGCAGAATTAGATAACCCGGAGAGTATTTTAGGCAAGTTTCATGTCTCCGAGCTCACGTGTTAGATTTACACAGATGTAATTACTATTATATAACTACGTATTTCACGTTGTATTAGAGGTTAGTAAGTTAGTTTATAATTTAAAAATAGTAAAATATGTAAACAACATAATTTTAAACAAAATAAGATGTATTTTAATTTTTCACAACAAATAAGTATGAATTTGACTTGTTTGTCGTAGTTCATAGACGTCTATAAAAGCGAGTGTTATGACGATTTTAGATCACTTTTGATCCAGACGTTGAACGGTGCAGAGCTCTCCGAGATTGTATATAAGTTAAGTATAACTTCTTGTGTATTGTGATAATGTTACCTATGAATATAAATTTAGATTATGACTATATTATGTGTATTATGTACATTGTGTGGTTTATATTTATATTATGACTTTATTTTTTGTATTATGTATATTGTGTGATTTAAATAATGTAACCGAATAATTGTAATATTTTATCAAGTTTAAAAGAGTGTTCATGGAGTTTCTTGCTGGCTCTTCTCCATTGGAACCTACTATTTTGGAACCAGCAAATAGCTTTTCGTTAAATTGAATAAATGATTTTGAGTTTTACCTAAAGTTTATTTTATTATAAAATCATATTTAAAATGTAGTATATAGAAAGATTATTAATGATAAATTGCTTTTGTTTCATACAGAAGGTTTAGTTTCAATGACAACTTAAACTTATAACCAAAACTGGTTTCAATTACAATAAATGTTTTTCACATAATTTGCTTTTATGTTTAAATATTTAACCCTCCCTTTTTAATATTCTAACATCAGAAGTGGGGATAACCCATAGGCCCAATATTACGATTCTAATACTTATAATTTTATATTTAAGGATGGATGCTGAGACAACTGGAAATCTTCTTATGGCTGTCCGAGACGCTGCTTAACAACATCAGCAGAAGGATGTTGACATGGTTTCTCTGGTGTTCGATGCGGATGAAAATGTTTGCGGATCGAAAAATTGGTGTAATAGCATCGAGACACTTCGTGCTGATTGAGGTGTGTGAAACTCCAGTGTCGAGAAGGCAGTTTAAGCCGGTAAGGCCTTTAATGGTTTTGTGTATAATAATAGTTTTAAATTGTCAGAATAATGTTACAATAGGCCTTAAACTTATGTCCATATTATTCTACCGTTTTCGGTGTACAAATACTGATTACTACCTACGGATTATATAAATACAGTGTACGGATTATATGTAGTGGTCGATATCATTGATACTAATCCCCAAAAAAGAAAGTAGTCCAAAAACATTGCAGGGCATTGTGCTATTTAATGTTTACTATAAATATCATAAATGATGATTATTTGTTCAAAATATAAGAATATTATTACAGGAGGTATTAGGCCCAGCGTGGCAAAGATAATTGATTAAATAAACTTCCCTAGCAAGTGAGGCATAGGTCGTGTTATTTTCGATAACTTAATTAAAATATCGACAAAAAAAAACAACACTCGAACAAGGTGCGGTAGAAAAGTTGTTATAAAGCATTTATCTAGTAAACCATTATTACCCGTTTTGTTTTGTCTTAATTTACCATCTAAACGTGTAAATTTCTTTTTAGTACTTGCTGTTATATTTTTGGCAAATTCTCAGAAAGTGAATTATTGTTACGTTGAGATTTCCAAGTTTCATTTTATTTAAATACCGTCAGAACCGAAAAAAAAAATTTATGTCTACCACTAAATATGTCTTATTCTAACGGTTACATTAAATAAAGAACTAATAATTTATTTAATAAACCATTTGTCACATTCTCACATAAAACATAGCGTGTCGATGTATAAACAAAAAAAAAAAAACACGTAATTACACTATCATCACATAAAAAATTAAAACAAAGTGATGCAACGAAATAGGCTTGAAGTTCAGTTATTCAAGGGCGAAAAGCCAGGTTCTGGTTGAACACTCCAGGTAGAAAAAAACCGAGTCCGGATAAAGCAATAAACACAAAAGTCCAATAGAATCACGAAATCACTGCTTCGTCGCCATTATTAATTTGATATTTTATTTGTCAATTTTCGACAAGTACTTGATGTCTAAGTTAAACTTTTGCGTTACGTACACTATAGTTACATTATTATTGATGAATTTTGGATTATTTAATCAATAAAATATGATAATATCTGTACAGAAAGAAAAGTAATAGTTGTTTAAAATTCAAAAAAAATACGAGTTACGACTCGCTTCTTACATTGTGTAGGTAGGAAGTAATTTTTCATTTGAGTAGGTACCTACCTTTATAAGATAATATTTTTATAATAGTTTTAAAAGTGGAATTTTGTACAGATGTCACTATAATTTGGAATTGGTTACAATTGCAATTTCTTACTTTTCAACAGTATATAGATTTTATTTATAGTTTCTTTTATGAATAATCATAAATAGTCCAGTATATCGGTCGCTCCCGTGGTTTAATTATGTCCCTTTATTTTTATTTTTCTTTACATTCTGTAACTTTATTAGAATTCCCGTGACTAACATTGATGGTATACGTTTCTCCAAAATCAATACCAGTTAGTTCCAAAATAATTATGTGCTAAAAATTTTCAAATATAGCCTTTTCAAAAAATTTGCTTTATGAATCTCGTCAGATTGGCCAAGCGGATCAATTATTTATTTTTATCATCATGGAAAGTACAACAATCGATTAATACCACAATTCAGTTCTGTAATGCTAATATCCTTTCAACCCAAGCCCATTTAAATGAAGTTAATGTGTCCGGAGAGAACGTAGACAAAATGGTAGATCGTGAACTAGCATATCGGCGTTTGTGTACCGAGGCAAACAAATTCTAAAGATTTTTGTAGTTGGCAGGTAGTACGGTATATATAAGACTAGATTTAAAGATAGTACGAAATATTTGTAGTCCTTCCCAATGATCGTTAAACTCTCAAAGGTCAAGGCATTATTGTATTAAAACATTATTGTAGTAAAAGAAAAATTACGAGCCTCGCTAGGTGAATGGCTGGAACAAAATGTTCCTTTTGAAGAATCTTTGTGAATTTAATCCGTGATAGATTATTCAAACAATTATCCTTAAATATATGTGTCTCGTTTATAAAAACTTATCCTAGCAATAATATTTGGCTGGATATTATATCATTGTTATTTATAGGTTACAATTCAGAGTAGTTACAATTATAAGATTGATTATAATTATTTTAAGACATGATTGTCATTATGAATTATGGATGGATTGAAACCTTAGCTGTGGTATGACATTCACTGGCTGCGAGTGATTAAGATTCACTGTCTGCGGGGTGTTTGATCTGCCCAGTAAGGTCTGATTATTGATTATGACATGATGATTGTAAAACGATTATTGATATTAAGAAAATGATAATAATTATTTTGAGACATGATTGTATCATTATGAATTATGGATGGATTGAAACCTTAGCTGTGGTATGACATTCACTGGCTGCGAGTGATTAAGATTCACTGTCTGCGGGGTGTTTGATCTGCCCAGTAAGGTCTGATTATTGATTATGACATGATGATTGTAAAACGATTATTGATATTAAGAAAATGATAATAATTATTTGAGACATGATTGTATCATTATGAATTATGGATGGATTGAAACCTTAGCTGTGGTATGACATTCACTGGCTGCGAGTGATTAAGATTCACTGTCTGCGGGGTGTTTGATCTGCCCAGTAAGGTCTGATTATTGATTATGACATGATGATTGTAAAACGATTATTGATATTAAGAAAATGATAATAATTATTTTGAGACATGATTGTATCATTATGAATTATGGATGGATTGAAACCTTAGCTGTGGTATGACATTCACTGTCTGCGAGTGATTAAGATTCACTGTCTGCGGGGTGTTTGATCTACCCAGTAAGGTCTGATTATTGATTATGACATGATGATTGTAAAACGATTACTAATATTAAGAAAACCTAATGATAATGAGAATATTGTTATTGAACAGTTATTAAATTATAGTTATGGTACTTCGAGAGCGAAGTACTTGTCAGTATGGCCGTGTTAGATTTACACAGATGTAATTACTATTATATAACTACGTATTTCACGTTGTATTAGAGGTTAGTAAGTTAGTTTATAATTTAAAAATAGTAAAATATGTAAACAACATAATTTTAAACAAAATAAGATGTATTTTAATTTTTCACAACAAATAAGTATGAATTTGACTTGTTTGTCGTAGTTCATAGACGTCTATAAAAGCGAGTGTTATGACGATTTTAGATCACTTTTGATCCAGACGTTGAACGGTGCAGAGCTCTCCGAGATTGTATATAAGTTAAGTATAACTTCTTGTGTATTGTGATAATGTTACCTATGAATATAAATTTAGATTATGACTATATTATGTGTATTATGTACATTGTGTGGTTTATATTTATATTATGACTTTATTTTTTGTATTATGTATATTGTGTGATTTAAATAATGTAACCGAATAATTGTAATATTTTATCAAGTTTAAAAGAGTGTTCATGGAGTTTCTTGCTGGCTCTTCTCCATTGGAACCTACTATTTTGGAACCAGCAAATAGCTTTTCGTTAAATTGAATAAATGATTTTGAGTTTTACCTAAAGTTTATTTTATTATAAAATCATATTTAAAATGTAGTATATAGAAAGATTATTAATGATAAATTGCTTTTGTTTCATACAGAAGGTTTAGTTTCAATGACAACTTAAACTTATAACCAAAACTGGTTTCAATTACAATAAATGTTTTTCACATAATTTGCTTTTATGTTTAAATATTTAACCCTCCCTTTTTAATATTCTAACGTTTTCATTCCCGTGGTGACTCGCCTCCTCGTCCCGTGGTCCCAAAAAGACACAGAGGACGTCCACGAAAGCACGTTTGTCCCGTTTGTTAATTTGTATCTTGTGCGAGTTCGTGAGCGAGGGCGTTCTCACGACTCGAGGGGGAGTGTATAGCGTGAGACCGTCAGTACGTTGTGGTATTGTGTAGCTGGTAACCCAGTGACTCGTTTCCGATCGCCACCGGTAGAGGCGCGCGCGGTAGAGGAACACGCCGAAGCGTGCGTTCGCGCGAGTGCTCGACGAGACGCGCTGCGCTGTGCCACGTTTTCCCACGCGTTTGCGCTTACGTAATATATATGTGTTCATGTTCAACGATTTCAACTTATTAAATGACTTTACAACCCAGTGCAGTGTTTTCCACCATCCCCCGTAGTCTACACCGCCACAGTATTTATTATGATGCCTCATTTTTGCTACGTCACCGTTTTCAGGCGCTGCACATACAAACTCTGCCAAGTTTATGATCAAATAGCCATGTGTGAGTTGTCCACAACGATATTTACTTTCATTTATTTATTTTGAGAGGTGGGTCAACGGCTATGTTCACGCCAGGTAAAGGCGCAGGGTATATCACTTTATTTTCTTGTGTAATGGGTTGATGATGGCTGGTGATGCTGCGTAGGCGCCGCGGCAGGGCGCGTCAGGCCGCGCGTGAAATTAAACTGCGCCGCCTCTGGACACCTGCTCACAGGAAGCGCGGAGATTTATTATCAGGCACTGACATCTTCGTTATTAATGTTTGTGCCAAAGAAAATGTGATAGAAATTTTTGTAGGCTCATAAGAATATTTTTTTATAATTTATTGTTTGCAAAATGGAATGAGAAGGTTGGTTCCTAAGTAAGAAATGGAATGTTTTCAATCTACAAAATATGGCAATGCATAATTAACTTGAACAGAAGAGGCTTTTGCACTGGCCCAGGCCTCTTCTCATACAGAGAAAGCTCGAGCATTGATTACCAAGCTTGTTTTATGTAAGGCGGATTTGCGATTTCAGCCAGGTTTTCTCAAGATGTTCTCCTTCACCAATGTCTGTGATGTCCAAGACGAATTTAAAGTACATACCTATAAATTAAAAAAATACATTGATACTAGCCCAAATTTTAACCCATAGCCGTATGAGAAGTATGAGGAAGCGTAACCAATTACTTGGCAATCACGATATAATCATATGTTGTTTCCAAAATTTTAATTTTTTAATATTGTCATTCTTTCAGCGGGTTTTTTATGTCCTAAACTGATTGTACAAAGACTTTGTTTAAGTATTTTTATACAAAAACTGATGTATATTAATATAGCAATAGTCAAATCGTTTATTTTTGTTAGGCCAAAAAAGGCACTTTAGAACGTCATTTACAAAAGTGATTCTAGTTGATATATTATAAACATTTCAGTTTCAGATTAATCAACGAACGACATCTAGTATCGAGTAGCAGAAATTACTTCACGAGACTAGCGCCATCTATTGCCATTATTATAAAAAATATACGATATTCAAAAGTTGCATTTTATGATTATCATTTTGGGTTCTACCTATCTTTTTATAAAAGCTTATTATTTCCAAAAATAAAAATAAATCTTATTTTTCTAAAATTGTTTAAAGTTAGGTATTCCGGCGAAACGAAACGTAAATATTTTGTTATCTGTGTAGTTGAAGTGCGCTGTGCTTGTATGTAAAAGAGACAGAAAAAGAGAGACAGATTGTAAAGAAAAAGCTCAAGTGCTAAATGAATATTGTATTTTTCCATTATTTTTAATATTATGGGGACAGAAGTAGCTGTATCGTTTAGTTCATTACGTGCTCAACTAGAAAATGAGAGGAGTAGTTTGTTCAAAATAGATGAAAACATAAAAAAAATAGTTCAAACTACCGGAAGATTCAATGATAGGTTAGTGATCACCTTGAACGTAAATTTTATGATTTTGTGACTTTAATATTTATTTGACAACGTGTATTATTCTAGATTTAATTCATCGGGTGATTATGCGAGGGGAAACAATCGTACAGGGAGCCGAAACTCTTTCCCAGATGGTGGAAACAATTTCAACAAAAATGATGATCAGTTTGCAAAACGAAAACATGAGACAAAAACAGTTTTCAGCAGGTATGTAGATTGTTTTGTGTGATTCAATGGTTACCGTGCCTAATTATCTGAGCATACCTTCGTTTTATATTAGTTACGTAAGTTTACAAGTCGTTCTAATTCGAAATCTTGATTTTTAAAAGCATCACCTACAGTGCATGTTTTCTGTTTCAAAACGTTTTTATTGTCGCCCCCAACAGTCAGAAATGTTTTAGTTTAAAGCCAATCAAAACCTTCTCCTTTTAAAGCATTAATCTAGTGTAGCAATTGCTATAAAATTGTAAGATAATTGTAATTAATTATGTGTATATTAATCTATGTCATGTCTATTGAAGATGTGTGTTTTGGGCCAGTACCTATATAAATATTTGTTTTGATCTTCTCCCTTTTAGTGTAATTAAAAGTTATATCATTTTAATTGACATCTAAAATTCAACTGTGTGGTTGTTTATTTTACATATCTACTCTAAGTTTGCTGGAAGCATGGATCCACACAAGGCAATGTTGTTTTAATAGTTTCTTTAATTATGGTACTAACCAGTTTAACTACTTACAACTCATTAGCATAACTTAGCTTGACCTCTTGACAGCCAAGCGACAGACAGCTGTTGGGCTGCCAATGGTGCCGATTCCCTTGGTCACAAACTATTCTAATTTTAAGTTAAATGCATCTTTCTCTTTTCATTTCTTAAAGAAAAGGACAGAAGATACATTTTAGTTTAAATCCTGTCAAAATAGACAGCGCCTGATGAAAATTGACGTATACTTAGACGCCATGTTTTTAAATTGCGTCTAAATTATCTATGGAGTGTCTAAATTTGACAGGACTTAACTAATATTTGATCTTCTGTCCTTTTCTTAATGAAAAGGAAAGAGAAAGATGCACTTAAATTAAATTTACGATAGTTTGTGCACAAGAGAATCGGCACCAATGTCTTTCTATTGTGTTAATTTTGAATAGTGTTGTATTATCCAGTTCTTCTACAGTCAACATTAATGAGCAACCCTTTAATCTTCCAGATTATCAGCCCGGGTACATGACAGTGATGGAGAAGATGATGGACCTGGTGCCAAGAGGGCCAAAGTACCTTCCGCAGTGTGCCGGGAGCTTCCCACCAGGGCTGCAGTGTTACGAGCCCAGGGGGATGACGAGCAGGCCAGGACTCGCAATAGACGGATATTTGGATCACTGCTGGGAACACTACAGAAATTCAAGCAAGAAGAAATTGTGTTACAGACTAAGGTTATTATTGATCTGGCTGAAAAACTGTTACCCTATCTGTCTGTCATTATCTACAAAGTTACTGATCTTGCTTTATCCCTTCTTTCCCATCCCTTGTTTTATAGTATTTATTTATTTATTTGTATTGAATATAGCTTTGTCAATTATTATCACACTTCATAAGTCAACATTGCCTGCTACAGACTCTTTAATGGCATAAAGTAGTAAAAAGTATTTCCAAACTGTTCACAGGAAGATAAAAAAGCGCAGGTAGAACGTAAAATAGAAGAACAAGCTAGACAAGAGAAGGAAAGAGAACAAAAAGAAAGGAAAACATTATTTGCTGAGCGGGAACACAAAAAAGCAACAATTAAGGCGTTAGAAGCCAAGATGGCGCGAGTCCAGGAGTTCGAGAAGTGGGAGGAGTCACAGAAGAGCCTCTCCAACTTCATCCTGACAAAGACCAAGCCACATATCTACTGGCTGCCCAAGAAGATGTCTGAGAAGCCTCTAGAAAAGTTAGAGTCCAGCAGAAAGTATCATGAGAGTGGGTATTTTATTTACATTTTCCTTATTTTTCTTAACAAAAGTATTTTATAATACCCTTGGGCAGTAAATTTTTTTAATTGACTAAGTATAAGTAAACAAACTCATACTAATTAACAATTTACAGCAAAATATGGTCCAATGTATCGCAGTGAGTAATTGAACAACTAAATTAATTAACTTTTTAATTAATCAAATTTTCCTTTCAGGTAAAGGTATAGAAAAAATACTTTAGTTAAATTAAAGCATATTTACACATAAAGACTACAGTTTAAATAAGCTGTAATTTAACATAAATAAGCTCTTATGTGATTTTACTCATTATCTATTTCTAGAACTAATGACTGATTTTTCAATTCCGAATTTGTTTTGTGTGTAATAAGCATTTAGATAATAAAATTGTTTATTTATGAATGAATATTGTCTAATACATTATTCTTATAATTAAATCTTCAGAATGCATGATCAAAAAACGTCAAGAGCTTCAAGAAGAACTCCAACGGATAGAGCAGCGGGTTCTTCGGCCACGAGGGCCTGGCACCAAGGAGAACGACCCTGACCATCATGATGGAGTGGAGCAGAAAGATGTCGACATGGAGAATAAAGATGAAAAGAAGAAGAGAGACAAGTTTGCAGCAGATGCCGACGATAAGGAGGACAGCGACGGAGATGACAGACATGAGGAGGAGCCCAAGGTGGAACAACCTGAAGCACCTCAGGAAAAGATGGGTAAGGAAACATTTATAGTTCATTCTGATACAAAAATTTATTTGTTTATTGAACATAAATTTTTGTATTATTTGTTTGTTAGACTCTAATAGCATCCCTTACCAAATTCTTTTACAGAACCAGAAGAAGAAATCAAAGCAGAAACAAGTATAGATCAGAACACGACAATGGACACTGAGACAGCTAATGAAAATGAGACCACTCAACTGTCCATGGAGACGAGCCTGAACGACACGCAAGCTTCCGTGGACGAGAACCATTCCTAACGGGACACTCCCGCAGGCCGCTGTGCCTCAAGTTGTACTAGAGTCAGTCGAGAAGCTTGTGTGGACACTCCTGCTTACCTTGTTTCGTTGTGTGAGGCGTCGTGTGTGTGCAGCTCATTTTAGTAATATTTTTTAGTGATGACAACAAATACTACTATTGACTCACTAACTAGATCTAAGCATCTTCAAACCAAATAACCAGCAATAGTAACGTCAATTTAGTAATATTTGTGAATTGTTTAAAAATGCCACTAAAATGAACTATTAGAATGTGTGTTAAGATTATGGTATTCTAGTATGGTACGTTCTTTAAAATTAATTAGGCAAATACATTGATATTGAATATAAAAAGGCGTTAAATATACAAAACTTTAAACACCAAAGCTGTTACGAACAATAATTAGTGTTGATATAGTGCCCGTCCATGTCCCTAGTGTGGCTTGAGTCATAGCGGCGTGACCCTGGCGTGATGACGTCACTTTTCACTAACGGAATTTGAAGTTAAGTGGTCTCCTGCCTGACGTCCTAGGCCGGGAAGTCGCAACCGCGGTGAGCAACATGCTTGAAACATGCTGCTACATTGTGTTCACATTATATTGTTTCTAACTTCAGAAACATTCGCTCTCCAAAGTTGCTGCATCTATATTGACGCAATGCTATATCGCATCACTTTAGCCCTCCTAGGACGTTAAGGGATTCATTTATAACATACAGTAATACAAATATTTTACACTTCCGACAGTATGTAACAAGTATGAAATAAAACAATGGGTTTGTTATTAAAAAAGTTTATTATTATAAACTTAATAATTTACAAAAACATCACAGTTTTATTTGCGTTAGATTACCAAGCGAGTGTTGTTTGGAATGAGATAATTACATTAAAAGGCATTTTTTATATAAACTTAGCAAACCATACATAATATAATTAGAGCTAAAATAATGCTATGAGAGCTAAAATGAAATGAATTGAATATTCATCAGTCTAATTAATTCAGCCAAAAAATAATTACTTTAGAAAATAATATATTATATAAATTTAAAATTAAGGATTCTGGTACATTTATTAACAAATTATTATTGTTGCTGATCACACACCAGAATCTATGCAAAATTCTTTAACAACACAATTTCCAGCTAGAAATCCTCTTAGGAATCATCCAATCAGATGGAAGATTAGACTTTCAAAAAATTTGCTGTTATAAATATTTAGATCAAAATTAGCACACCTTTCCTGTCTTTCCTCTAGATTTTAAATAACCACCTATGTTGCACAGTAAGTAGTTAGTCGAGCGTGAAGATCCGAGAAGCGATATCGTCGAGCATCCAGTCCATACCTTCCAGAAGGTTCTCCCCGGTCACTGCAGAGCAACGAACTATGCGCCAGTGATGCGTTTTAATACTGTCTAGGTCCAAGGCCTGCAAATATAGGTATAAACAATGATATTTTATGTAAAAATGTGTAGTTATGTTATATGCAGTAAAAAATGGCACTCTAAAAGTTTGCCAATTGACCAACATAATACTGAGTATCGCATTGACATTTTGAGGGTTATCTTTTTCACTCGCACTACTTCAATCATGTCATACAACTTTGACGGTGTAATTTATGTGTGCGTAAGTGTGCCGTTTTTTAAAGATAGAATTTCGTTTAGGTAACCTATCTACACCTTTTTACTTATAATAGCATTGGGTATAAAAAGAAATAAGTGGAGAGTGGTGCTGATTCTCTTGTGCACAAACTAGACTAAATTTATGTTAAATGCATCTTTCTATTTCTTACAGAAAAGGACGGAAGATACATTTTAGTTTAATCCTGTCAAATTAGACAGCGCCTTTTTTTTTTTTTTAATTATTATGGGCTTGCTCTTGGTCCCAGACTAGCCCGAAGGCAGAGACGGGGCCTACGATGGAGCGAGCTTACCCAATAGATGCCTATGCACTTGTTTTTTAAATACTTTCGGGTTATATGAATTTGGAAACACAGACGCCGGCAGGGAGTTCCATTCCTTCGCGGTGCGCATTATAAACGATTTTGAGAAGCGCTGCGTGCGGATATGCGGAATATCAACCAAGAAAGGGTGGTATCCTGCCGTAGCTATATACTATATATGTATGCTGTGTGTCGTGCCTGAAGAAAATTGACGTATATTTAGATGCGATCTTTTTAAATCACGTCTAAATTATCTATGGAGTGTCTAAATTTGACAGGACTTAACTAATATAATATTTTATCTTCTATCCTTTTCTTAATGGAACGAGAAAGATGCACTTAACTTAAATTTATGTTAATTTGTGAATAAAAGAATCGGCACCAATGTATTATAAAATTAAATTTATATAATATGTGTTAGGTGCCTTGTTAATGAAGTGATAACAAATGCTGGTAAAACAGTCCAAATCATTTATGTTTACCATTATTTAGTGACTGCATGGTTGAGCACTTGGCTGGCTGGTTGAGAATTTATGTTTGTAAATGCACCCACAAATATAATATATAAAATATATAATAATAAATAAAAAAGTTGCCATAAATAAATTACCTCTCTGATCTCTTGTGAAGTGAGAGCCCCTGGTAGATCAGACTTGTTGGCCAGCACCAGCAGGGTGGCTCCGGCGAGCCGCTCCTCGCGCAGCAGGGCGTGCAGCTCTCGCGCGCAGTCCCACAGGCGCCGCGCGTCGGCGCTGTCCACCACCCACGCCACGCCGTCAGTGCTTTCGAAGTAGTTCTTCCAGTAAGATCTGCAAATTGACCACAAGAGGTTTAAGAGAGTAGAATAGTTTGTCCAAAATGGACCCAGGACCCAGTATCATCTATACTAATATTATAAAGAGGTAAAATTTGTAAGTTTGTATGTAGGGGGTTATCTCTGGAACTACTGGACCGATTTAAAAATTCTTTCAGTGTTAGATTGCCCATTTATCAAGGAATGCTATAGGCTATATACCATCACAAAAAATATTATTGAAAAATAAATATTATTAAATTTCAATGATATAGATTTCTAAAGCACAGTCAGCAACAATACTTGCTCATTTGTGTAATTAAATTAGTCACTACCTATCTACATTAAAGTATATTATGATAATTAATGCTTCTAATATAAACACAATAGTTGAGTTGCATTTATGCAGTAATAAAGCAAAATTACTGATAAAATTTATTTAACCCCTTAACGACCAACCAACAGCCCGCTGTCGGGCTGCTATTGTTCTTCTATTGTGTCTCAAATCACGTGTGTTCAAAGGATTAAATAGGTAACTATTATAGATGGCAAATATTTTAGTTACCTATAAGAGAACAACTATCTTATAATTGAATTGTAGAACATTTTTGACCTCAATCAACATCTTTGACTTCATAAAGACAAACAGCTGATGTTTTGAATACAGTGAACAACAATGTATACCAGTAAACAGCAAAATTGTAGGCAGTGTTAACATGTAAATATGACTGACAATGTTTGTACGACAGCCTCACCTCAAAGACTTCTGTCCCCCGACGTCCCATATATTGAGCTTATATCCGCGGTGCTCTAATGTCTTTATGTTGAAGCCCAACGTCGGCGATATAGTGTCAATGGGCTCGCCATTGAAGCGTTTCAGTATCGTAGTCTTGCCGGCGTTGTCCAAACCTCTGGGATAAACTTGCTAAGGAAATCAATCAAAGAATGTGCAACAAAAAGGTTATGATGATTCGATATTTCAAAATCACTTTGAAAAGGATACAACATGAGTATTCTCATCTCCTTCTCCTTCTGTCGCAATTTCTTTAATATTGTGAGGAATCCCATTATAAACGTTTATCTTCTAACAAATAATGTTTACTTATTTCATTATTTACTTCAGCAGCAGGATTTCATCAACAAAACAAGCAATATCTGCAATTCTGTCTGCACTTTTCCTCTTTCTGCACTTTTCGGTCTTTCTTTGACAATTGATGTGACATGACATGATATGACACATAATCTAAGTATGACACCATGTGATCATGATGACACTGACACACACATTTGTTTGACATTTGTGACTAATCTATATTATAGATCTATATATAGATTAAATAATGTAGCATTCTGAAAGCCGGATGTACATTATGAAACTAGTGGCTTGAAATTAATTTTATAACACTAATTTGACCAGTAATTTCACGTGTAAGGGACAACGCACACCGGAATGGCAGCGGCCGTCAGCGGCCGCCCGCGGCGCCGCGAGGCCGCCAGCGGCCGCCACGCATCGCTAGAAACGAAAGGCGCGCGGCCGCTCGCGGCGCCGCGGGCGGCCTCGTGACCTTTTTAAGTATTTCAAGCGATACTGGTCTTTGAAGTATGTAGTTAAAGTTTAAAATTATTTCACACTGAAAGTGCTCGTCGCGTCGCTGCCGGCCGCTGCCATTTCGGTGTGACTCGGGTCTAAATGTTCAGTTTTACAATGCATGCCTTGTAAAACTGAACATTTACACGTGAAATTATAGTGTTATAAAACTACTTTCAAGCCACTAGTTTCGAAATGTAAATCCGGCTTTATAAAAAAACCGAACGCCCGCCGTCTCATTAAAAACTACAAATGTTTCTATAAAAGTAAAGTCCCCTAAAGTTTCTATGTCAGTGTCCTATATGGACAAGCTGCACACGTCTACACCCATGGACCTATAAAAAAATCACGCAGTCTCATTAAACTACAAATGAAGCACCCTTAGTATGTCAGTACTCCTTTAAGGACAAGCTAACACGCACACACAATCTACACCATAGTATGTCGGCCGTCGGCCATTACGCTTCGATCGAACTGCGCTCGCGTGATGTTCGGTGTTATTTTTGCTAATATAAATTAAACTATGCCTTCATGTATTGTCAAAAGTTGTTGATACCATAGGTGTTCAATCAATACAAGCCACGGCATCACTTTTCATCACTATGCATGTCATTTTTAAACTTATTTCTCGATTTTACCTATGTAATTTTTTTTCAATCATGAACTCAATCAGTGTTGCTAGTATTTCAAGTTACAATTTATTGTAAAAGTGGGACATTCACATATTATTGTTACAATTGTTATTGTTTGTACTATTTATATATTACAAATGACGTATGAAAACATGATTAGGTAAAAACACAGTAAAAATAATAAGGGATGAATTTCAAAGTCTCCCCTCGTTTTCAAGTTGATAAATTTGGGAGTTTGACTTAAACTTTCTATCAAAAGATTTGTACGTTGTTTGTTGCACATACGATCTCGCAAGTGCAACAAATATCGTAGTGGTCCGAAGTTTTTTTGTGACATCGTCCTACCACTTCGTCCCCGCGCGCCGCAGACGCCGCCACCGGGTGCCTATTTAAGCCACGCCTGACGAAGAACGGCCTCTTTTCCTGTGCCAGCGACGACTAAGTTAAGTGGCTCCACTCATCATCACGGGAGTCACGTAGATCAGCACCTCTGTAACCCACTTCTATCCCTGAATCTTTGTAAATCTGTATACTTCTCTTTTGTAATAAACCTTTGTAAAGTTTTACCACACTGGCGCCCAACGTGGGGCGTTTATTACAAAAGAGAAGTATACAGATTTACAAATACTCAGGGCCCAGTGGTAGAAGTGGGTTACATAGGTGCTGATCTACGTGACTCCCGTGATGATGAGGAAAATTCTGGCCTAAAGGGGGGAGTGTGGCATCGCCCTACCACTTCATCCCCGCGCGCCGTAGACGCCACTCCGCCGGGTGCCTATTTAAGCCATGGCAGACGAAGAACGGCCTTGTGTCCAGCAGGTCCACCGCATAGTGGAGCACATCAGTGACCACTTCCAACGCGGCAAGATGACCGGTGCCCTGTTCTTCGACGTAGCGAAAGCCTTCGACAAGGTCTGGCACAACGGGCTGATATACAAGATGTATCAGCTCGGTGTGCCCGATCGTCTCGTGCTTATCCTTCGCGACTTTTTGTCGAACCGAACCTTCCGATACCGCATCGAAGGTGCGCTTTCCTCGCCTCACCCCATTGCGCCGGACTCCCCCAAGGCTCCGTCCTAGCTTCACTCATCTTCACGCTTTACACAAGCGACATCCCCAAGTTCAAAAATGCCCAGTTAGCGCTCTTCGCCGATGACACGGCCATCTATTACTCCAGGTACTCCCCGGACAGCATTGCCAAGATTCTCCTAATGCGTTTGCTCCGCAAACGCCTTAGGCGATTGGTTCCGGAGGTGGGGAATAGAAGTCAATCCCGAAAAGAGCCAGGCGGTACTCTTTAGTAAACCGCGCAAACATCTCCCATCTCCCCCCAGACCGATCACCATGTCAGGCAAGCCATACCCTTGGGAAAAGCAAGCCAAATACCTGGGTGTCACTCTCGATAGCCACTTTACTTTCGGCACTCATATAAAGACAGTGCGCGCACGCGCCTTCTTTGCCCTGGGCAGGCTTCACTGCATGCTCAACTCACGTAGCAAGTTTTCCCTTACGTGCAAATTGCTCATATACATCACATGCATCCGTCCCATCATAACGTACGCATGCGCCAACAGAGCCGTAGGGAAACCAGCACTCTTAGAAAACACAAACACAGACCGATGCGCCCGTCCGTATTCCGGCCTCGCCGTCGAGGCCCGTCGTGACGACCTTGTGTAGTTCCCCCCCGACCTTTGCTCGACGAGCCAGCCCGCGTCGCTGTGCCAACAGTAGTCTTAAATTCCCAAAATAATCAGACCCAGCCTGACCCTAGCTGTTTCCCCATGGTGACGCCGCTAAGCCGAGGTCCGAGCCCCACAGGGGTGCCCTTAGTGAGCGTACATCGTAGTTAGTATTTCGTTGCCCTGGCTGGGGGCCTTAACTTAGGCCTCCACAGGAAAGATCGGTTGAGCAGTCAACAGCCTTAGAGAGCTGAACTGCAAGTGGCCATGTCAAAAAAAAAAGAACGGCCTCTTTTCCTGCGCTGGTGACGACTAAGTTCCACTCATCACATTTTTAACCGACCTTAAAAAAAGGAGGAGGTTCTCAATTCGTCTGAATGTTTTTTTTTTGTATGTTTGTTACGCGATATCTCCGTCAATTGTAAACGGATTTTGATGGTTCTTTTTTTGTTTGATAGGTAATGATTCAGGAGTGGTCCCATATAAATTTTGTGGCGATCGGTTCAGTGCTTCTCGAAAAATTCACCAAGAACCAAAAAACTTGAGATACGCACCCATCGTCTATGTAGGTATATTACAACGACGAAGTGTGCGTTTCTTCAAGTTTGTATTTTCGTTTTATACTGATATACTGTAATACACAGTCAGACATTGGGATTCGACACCAAAAAGTAAAAAATAAAAAACTTTTTCCAAAAAAAAAAGAACCGCCTTCAAAAACTAAAAACCCAAAAATAACTAAAATTTCGGAAGTCGGTGGCAACACAAATTAACTGTTAGAAGAGAAGCCACCGACTTCTGAAATTTTAGTTATTTTTGGGTTTTTAGTTTTTGAAGGCGGTTCTTTTTTTTTTGGAAAAAGTTTTTTTTTTAAAGACAAAATAACAATATATAATGAAAGAGAACATCAGCACTTGCTAAAAAAATCTAGTTAAAATTATAGCAAACGACAAAATATTATAGGGATAGAACATAACATAGCTTTAATTAAATACATAACCGAAAAATACCTAAACTTTTGTTTTCACCACATATTATGCAAATTAGAAGGAATTTCTAGGTGTGTCTATAACAAAAGACTAATCTACAAAAAAAATTATCTACAAAAGTGTTTGTATAACTTTGTTAATATTAAATCGGAATATCAAAATTTGGAATGAAATATATCGGAATAGTTAGGTTTCCCGGTCTGATTCGCCTTTATATATGTCACCGGAAAATAACAAGATCCGTAAGTTTATCAATCTACTAGGAAGTTTATAAACTTTCGTAAAATTCTAAACGGGAGATAAATTGTAATATTTTACGTCCACATTTTCGTAAATTTATCAATTTCCGACGTCATACGGTAAATTTATAAACTAACGGATATCTATTCGTAAGATTTTATATGGTTCGATCAATCACAGAAACTCTTTTAAATATACGCATCTTTGAAATACGTAAAATACCACACTGCTCTCTGATTGGTCAATGTTCATAGTGGCGATGCTTGTGTCCATAGACTTTGGTATAATCAGACTTCACAAACTATAAATTGGAAGCAACAATGCCTGGTTCCTCTCTGGCACGGATGTAGTGAGTTGAGTTTTCTATTATCAGTTTCAATAAGCTATTTAACAGTTACTAGCTAAAATACAGGAATACTCTTATAAAACACACTGGCGAACAATGGCGGCCGCGAGGAAGAAGTGACACGTGACAGTCAACAACCAATCAGTTCGCGCATAGCGTTTGGTTACTGCTTACTTATTATTTTACGAGTGAGTTCAGTAAGTTTATCAATTTACGAAAATGTGGACGTAAAATATTACAATTTATCTCCCGTTTAGAATTTTACGAAAGTTTATAAACTTCCTAGTAGATTGATAAACTTACGGATCTTGTTATTTTCCGTTGACATATACATCCATTAAAGAAATGTTTATGTCACCGTAAAATAACAAGATCCGTAAGTTTATCAATCTACTAGGAAGTTTATAAACTTTCGTAAGATTCTAAACGGGAGATAAATTGTAATAATTTACGTCCACATTTTCGTAAATTTATCAATTTCCGACGTTATACGGTAAATTTATAAACTAACGGATATCTATTCGTAAGATTTTAAATAGTTCGACCAATCACAGAAACTCTTTTAAATATACGCATCTTTGAAATCTTAGATTATTAACTTCTAGATTGAGCCACCGCGTGGCCGCACATGAGACAGCACTATAAAATTTCAATGTTGTCATTACGTAAAATTTTCCCTAAATATGACCAAAACCGTGAGATGTTCCGTTGCAACAACTACTTATTACATTCATGTACTAAGTTGCGTATCATAATCCTTATTAAGAGTGCAAAATTATTTATATCGTAAGTATTATTTAAGTTACGAGTCCAGGTTTTCTCACGATGTTTTCCTTCACTGATGTCTGTGATGTCCAACTATAAAAATTATATAAAATCCCTTTTAAAAGGGAGAGGATACCTCACAGGGCATCAAAGAACTAATTAATCATCTGATTAATTTTATTTATTTAACTAGTTGCAATTTTATTATCAAGTTATGGGAAAAATAGAACTGAGGTATGGTAACACTTTGAAAAACAAGTAATAGGTTATGTAGATAAAAATATAAACGATATCGCTAGAAAATGTCCTTAATTTTGATCGAAAGCCATGTAATTACATACACACAAATGTATTTATTCAATCAATGCACAATAACTTGTAATATTTGCATCCTTACGAGTGAAAAGTAACATTCTTATCTTGCTTTCTTTCTGTGCGGCTTTTGCAGCCTAAAATAGTGCATCCTCCCATTTTATAGCACAGAAAACGCACTAAACACTTAACTACTGGAGTCAATTTCTCAAATATACATTAAAACTATTGGTTTAATTACCGAAATTGTTATAAAATTGTGAAAACTAATACGAGCCGACCATTCAATGACAGTGACATCCCTTTGTTTGGCTAACTTTTCAATGTTCGCCAAGCGAAAACCGGCCACGCCGAACGAGACAGAGCATGTTATGCTTTGTCTCAATTTTCTTACGAAATTCGTATATATGCTTCTCACTTTCACACTTCTTTACAACCTCATGGTTACGTCTAGAAGTTAATAGTCTAAGTTTGAAATATGTTAAAATAACACACTGCTCTCTGATTGGTCTACGTTCATTGACTTGTGTCCAAAGACTTCGGTATAATCAGACTTGACAAACTATAAATTGGAAGCAACAATGCCTGGTTCCTCTCTGGCACGGATGTAGTGAGTTGAGTTTTCTTTGAGTTGCAACACAGTTCAACATTTAAAACTAATAAAAACGCCCAAGCAAACTGGTTTATTTATGTTCCGTGGCGAACAATGGCGGCCGCGAGGAAGGAGAAGTAACACGTGACAGTCAACCAATCAGATCGCGCGTAGCGTCTGGTTACTGCTTACTTATTATTTTACGAGTGAGTTCAGTAAGTTTATCAATTTACGGAAATGTGGACGTAAAATATTACAATTTATCTCCCGTTTAGAACCCTACGAAAGTTTATAAACTTCCTAGTAGATTGATAAACTTACGGATCTTGTTATTTTTCGGTGACATTTATACCTACATTATTTATGTCATCTAAAAGATTATTGCAGAAAATTATGGGAAAATGGAACCAATGACTGGTTTGAATATTATTACAAAATAATCAGTCACAAAATTAGAGAAACGAGAAGGGGATAACAACTGAAAGGAAATGAAGGAATCCGGAATTTTAAGTGAACTGCAGCCACTACCCAATAACTTCATGTTTGTTCAAAAATGCCTGTTTTGCCAACCGCTGCAATAATGACTATCATTCATTGTTGATAGAATCTTCAATTCTGTCGTTAGCAAATTCATTAATTAGCTCAAGTCGTAAAATCATAATCGATTCATGTGTGTGTACTGTGTACCCTTGCTCTATAAATATATTTTAGAAGTTGTATCTACTATAAATTAGTAATATTTATCTCAAGAATTAAAATCTTTCAATTTTTTGTGTTCAACTATATAAAAAGATAATGAAAGAATTTTAAAGATTCTGAAGAAATATTTTCATAGATTCTATGACTAAAAATGTTTGTGTACATTGCTTGTGTTTTCTGACACCAAAATCCATAGCCAAATCCCATAACATTCTTCAGGAAATCGAAATTGGAATCCATTAGTAACCATAGAGTAAAATATCCATCCATGGCCGATTTTGTCGCTGTCAAGTCTTTTATTTAATTTCTGTTTCTATTATGAAGCACCTTCAATGATTTTAAGTGGGTTTATAGTGTGGAAGTGATCGTGTGGCGGCGCGGTCTCGGTGATACTGCTCGTTGGCCGGCAGCACCATGTTCAGTGGCACGGTGCGAGTACGGGTTTGCGAGGCGACGGGTCTTAGGCCGACCGACTTTCAGAAACGGCATAATATGACCTTCGGCAAGCCAGGTGAGCCTCATCTAACGCCTCGGTTGCCTCCCCAACATATCATTGCGGATGATTGTGCAGAGATTTTCATTACAAGAGCAGGGTTTTGTCGTAATTTTATGTATAAAGTAGGTGTATAGCGTGTTTACCGAGATGGGTGTTGGTGTTAATATGTAAATACGGGGTATGGTTGCAGACGACCAGCCGATAGATCCGTACGTGTCGATAGACGCCGACGAGCACCATCTAGACCGTTCCAGCACAAAGCCCAAGACATTCGACCCAGTGTGGAACGAGACCTTCATTCACGAAGTCCATAATGTTGGCAGGTATGTTATCATGCCATTGATTATTTGTTTGACATGTTATTATTGAATGTCGATTATTCAATTGGGTCAAGTGATTCCTTTAAAAATGTATATAAATAATGTATTATTGTGGTCTGTTTTGCCCTGAGATCTATCAAACTGTGTTGTAAATAAATATAAATAGTCAGTGTAATTTGAAAAGGTAATTCATCAAGTCATAATGTGGAACAGCTGAACTTGTCAAACATGACCAAAATAATTCCTAATGGAATGTGAAACTTCTGACAATGACATCATGTTATGACTCACATGGGAATCAAACCCTATACATGTATAAAACAATAATACTACATGTTGTTTATAATACAGTAGTTGACTGGATGTATTGCTCTAGTTTGGGGATCACAGTGTTCCACGATGCTGCAATACCTCCAGATGACTTTGTGGCCAACTGCACAATTCCATTTGAAGACCTCATGCACCGAGACAAGGATGCCACAGACTTTTGGGTGAGTACTTTGATTCTGTTTCAACCAGTTTTGTAGTTCTTATTGGATTTAACACCATAGCTTGTAAATTACAATAGTCAACAAACACTCAACCTACATGAAAAGGTTGTAATCTGTTGTTTTGTCAATTCTTTAACACTTCACTGTAATTCAGAACTGAAATATTCCAGTTATAAAACTACTTTACATAAAAATCACAAATACTACCACTTTGTCAAAAATTCACAGCAAGACTGATTAACTAGATCCTTAGATCAGTGTGTGTTTATCTTCTGTAATCCACAGATAAGATTACAAGCCTCCATATTTGTCTTCCAAGTACCTTATCAACAATTGACATAATATTTGTTTTCTTTGATAAGACTTTTTGGTGAAACTGCAGACGTTCAGTATGTGCGGTTAACTCTTGAGTCACAGTGTACGTGATGAATCATTTTAGGAGAAGATTTTCGTGTCCCGACCCTAGATATGTTCAGTTTAAGGATGAGGTGCTGTTCTATATTTATTTGTGATGTCTGGATCTTACTTTCCATTCAGTTCTTTTTGTTTATAGTGGTAGTACTCAAGAAGTGTAATTTTTGAGATGTTTGAGAGATGCTACATCCAGTTTCTATTAATATTTTAGTCTTCAGTAAATATCAGGATATTTGTTACGATTTCCTTGTAGTACTACAATTTGTTATTCTATTTATATACACAATTTTAATAAAATATGTGTTAAAAGTTAAACAGGATACTTCCTGTGCAGTTAATAATGGGGAAACAGTAAAGTTTTATGGTTTTCTAAAAGGGAAAAAAGTTTAATTAAAATATCATTTTTGTGGCAGTTTCTAAGAATTGTCAGGAATAGTTGGTTTATAACATTTGACATTCCAGGTGGACCTAGAACCTCAGGGGAAACTACATCTCAAGATAGATCTGAAATGGAATTCTCAAGGTCAGTTATTTTTATTGAACTTCTTCTCATGCTTGCTTGTCATTCCCTAGACATAAGTTTCTACAAAAATTAGATTAGATAGTTGAAAGTAGATTTAATCTACTTTTATTTAACTTAAACTTTTACCTTAGGTGCTAATTATCTGGACAAATAAATTGAAGATATTAATATAAAAATGTAATGAATCTATTTTGTCTACAGTCTTCCACAGCAATTTTAAGTGACAAGACATTGTTTATTATTCTGTATTTTTGCGAATGTATCATTCCATTAGGGAATATTTGTATTTGCTTGTCATGCAATGTGTTAGTTTTAAATATAGAGGGATACCGCATTCAGGGTGATTCGAATTTGAACTCTAAATACTTTAGTACTAAACATAGACACTTTTATATCGCGCACACGATATGTAATCTGCCTAAACTAATAAAGACAATTTTTGTAAGATGCACTGTTTACAATAGGCAGTGCTCTACGGCGTGCTACCAACGTGTCGTGTGGCTCGTCGATGTCTCTTTCTAGTGATTTAATTGTCGCCCACTATGAATACGAATGTTGTCCATCTCTTCGTCTTCTATAAATAAAATAAGAATAATTTATTGGTCCATTGTTAATAAGTACCTATTACGCGTACAGTTTCTATTGTTTAGCTAGGATCATGGTTGTTTGTACGTCAGTCCCTGGCTATGGGCGGAAGCTAATGCCGCTATCCCACTGTGTGCGTATTGTAATAAAACCACAGTTAGTAAAGACTTCAGCTCAACAGCTAACATAACATCATGTATGACTGATTACCTTTCGGAAGACGCGCGTCTTTGTATGGACCAAGGTCATTGCACATTATTCAAACGTTCCTTTTATAACTAAATTAATTTACATTATAATGGTATAATTTGACGAACGTACCGTGCAATTATGAAGCACGAAAAAAGAAAATTCAAACCAATCAATCCCATGAAACTAGTATTCTTCTAGAGCTAGAGATTTTGACAATTGCTGTGATATTCTTTATCGGAACATGTAAATCGATGATGTTTTCAACATTATCGAATTTCACAATGAACATTGTCTTACACGTATCGAGGATTCTATTGTACATAAGGATAAAGGATGTTAGTTACGCTAAGTGCGAAATGTGCATTACTAAGTAGGTCGCGTATTACTACTTAAGGCATTACAGTCAGTCGCGCGACAGCGAGGCGGCTAGGCCGGTGTACCGTGTAAACCGCAAATAGTAAGGGCTCTTATAAGCACTTTGTTCGAGATTTGGGATCGGAGTAATCTCCAGTATAGTGATGGTAGCCGGTTGCGCAGCGGGCGTGGAGGCGCCGCGCGGGGGCGGCGCGGGCGCGGGCGGCGGCGGGCGCGAGTTCAAGGAGGGCGCGGGATTCGCGCGGCGCCGCGGGGCCATGCGCCGCCGCGTGCATCAGGTCAACGGACACAAGTTCATGGCCACCTTCCTGCGCCAGCCCACCTTCTGCAGCCACTGTCGGGAGTTCATCTGGTAACTACTGAATAACTTTCGTGTCTTTCAATATAAAACCTTTTTGTTTTGTCTCGCATTTCGTGTCTACTGGTTTTGGAACCATTAGGGCCATAACTTATTAGGACATCCTGTTGCGAAACTCGGTTTGCGCCACTAACAAAATGCAAGTGTAGTTGCGCAAGCTGGCCTAATGAAATATGGCCCTTAATCTGCTTAGCATTATAATCTGCTTTATTTTGATTGCCGATTAAGTAATACAATAACTGTTCAAATACAGCAAAATTAATATAATTTTTCTTTTAACAGGGGTCTAGGGAAGCAAGGCTATCAATGTCAAGGTAAGCATGCCCACACACACTACACACGTACATGACACATATCTAACCGTTGTGTTTGCGGCAGTGTGCACGTGCGTGGTGCACAAGCGCTGCCACTCGTCCGTCGTCACCAAGTGCCCCGGCATGAAGGAAGAGGTAAGAGTAAGTACCACCACTCCTTACTATGTACACTAGTCGTTAGTCGTAGATTGTTGATAACTCGCCGATGCGTCAATCGTCAGATAACTTTTAACTTAGCTATATGTTAATTTGGTAGTTTGTGTGCGGTGTTAGATCGCCGCTTTTATCTCTCAGCGAAGTAGCCTGACGATAGAAAAATTGTCTCGTAGGCTACTAGAGCACGACGAACATTTAGTGATTGACATTGATTGAGATAAAACATTTTAAGTATAGAAATTCAATAAGTACAAACCAGTAGAATGCTTTAAGGTTTTTTATAAAGTGCATGTGTTTTCAGTGCATTAGTTAATATAGGTAACTTGCGAGTCGTGCGTTGCGAGTCAACTTTTTAAATGTGCATAGCGTGAGACCAGAGTCGCGGGTCTCGAAGAAGTCCTACAGACCGCCAGAGGCAACGCAACTGCCGATAGAGGCTCGTAGCTTATTTATCGGTCCTTCGATATTAACCTGTCTAATAACCAACTTTAAAAAAGTAGACACACAATTGGACTTATCTTTTCTATGATAATTACCTCATATACACTTTCAGCACTGACCCATCTTATTAACCTTCGAGGAACTCCTTTAGCCGGAGCCCAAAATAGCCATTTTTTCCGCCACACCACCTTGTTAATATGCCACTGAGCAAAGGACTTATGTAGACTGGATAATGAGGTCATAACATGTGACGCTGTGTGTGTGTGTGCAGCAACAGAGCGCGGTGGGCGTGTCGGGCGGGCAGCGCTTCAACGTCAACGTGCCGCACCGCTTCGTCGTGCACTCCTACAAGCGCTTCACCTTCTGCGACCACTGCGGCTCCTTGCTGTACGGCCTCATCAAGCAGGGCCTGCAGTGCGAAGGTACGTACTGCTGCACTTACTGCGACACTGCGGCTCGCTGCTGTACGGCCTCATCAAGCAGGGCCTGCAGTGCGAAGGTACGTACTGCTGCACTTACTGCGACACTGCGGCTCGCTGCTGTACGGCCTCATCAAGCAGGGCCTGCAGTGCGAAGGTACGTACTGCTGCACTTACTGCGACACTGCGGCTCGCTGCTGTACGGCCTCATCAAGCAGGGCCTGCAGTGCGAAGGTACGTACTGCTGCACTTACTGCGACACTGCGGCTCGCTGCTGTACGGCCTCATCAAGCAGGGCCTGCAGTGCGAAGGTACGTACTGCTGCACTTACTGCGACACTGCGGCTCGCTGCTGTACGGCCTCATCAAGCAGGGCCTGCAGTGCGAAGGTACGTACTGCTGCACTTACTGCGACACTGCGGCTCGCTGCTGTACGACCTCATCAAGCAGGGCCTGCAGTGCGAAGGTACGTACTGCTGCACTTACTGCGACACTGCGGCTCGCTGCTGTACGGCCTCATCAAGCAGGGCCTGCAGTGCGAAGGTACGTACTGCTGCACTTACTGCGACACTGCGGCTCGCTGCTGTACGGCCTCATCAAGCAGGGCCTGCAGTGCGAAGGTACGTACTGCTGCACTTACTGCGACACTGCGGCTCGCTGCTGTACGGCCTCATCAAGCAGGGCCTGCAGTGCGAAGGTACGTACTGCTGCACTTACTGCGACACTGCGGCTCGCTGCTGTACGGACTCATCAAGCAGGGCCTGCAGTGCGAAGGTACGTACTGCTGCACTTACTGCGACACTGCGGCTCGCTGCTGTACGGCCTCATCAAGCAGGGCCTGCAGTGCGAAGGTACGTACTGCTGCACTTACTGCGACACTGCGGCTCGCTGCTGTACGGACTCATCAAGCAGGGCCTGCAGTGCGAAGGTACGTACCTTGACCATTTTTATCTTTCGACATATAGGAGTGCAGTTACAAGAAAATACCATCCATGGTAAAACCAGGATGAAAGAGCAAACCACATTAATGGAAATACGCCGAAGGAAAATTTCGCCACTTTGTTCAACGAACAGTGAAATTATTAATTACCCATATTCGACATAAGCTATTCAAAGTCTTCACTCCAGATTTGAAGATAGATGAACAGGTTTTAGTAAGTTAAAAGTTAGCAAATACTCAAGAAACCCGTGTGTGTTGCAGTATGTTCGATGAACGTGCACAAGCGGTGTCACAAGAACGTGGCCAACAACTGCGGCATCAACACCAAGATGATGGCGGAGATCCTCAACGAGATGGGCATCTCGCCGGACAAGAACCCACGACCACGGCCCTCTAAGGTATACTACTACAACATTGGTTTAGAGAACTTTTCAATAAATTCAAGTACTTCAAAGAATTTGATATTTGGGACATTAGGGAGTCTGAGGAAAACCTTTGTTTAGCAGTGTTATAGTACAGGTTGTGAAATACTACCTCACCTGAATCTGCTGCAAAGCATTGTGTTAGATTGTAAATATTTATAGTCACATCAGTCGTTCTTAATCTCAGGGTGATAATAATATTATAAATAATTGTCAAAACTTCTAGAGCAAAATAGGAGACTAGCTCTTGAGGTGATTGGTTGGGCTAATCTGGGCAGTCATACTAACAAGTATGACTGCCCAGATTAGCTTACGAGATGTAGGAGATGAAGTGGAGCGTGTCGGTACAAGTCAAGAAGATTGGCTAGCACGAATAAGACCCTGAACATGTCAGTTTAAACTGCAAGTATAAAGAAATTAAAAAGCTATGAAGTGTTCAAGCCGCTAGCTGGGGTTTCTCCTAAACGTAAAAAATCTGTTAGGCTTGTACTAATGTAGACCACTAGCCCCGCCACTGTTGGCGTAGTGGTGTGAGTGTGAGCGTGAGTGAGGCGTGTTGTGCGCAGTACCTGAACGCGGCGCTGCTGGAGGGCGCGGGCGAGCTGGCGGCCGGCGACCACGAGCACAAGGACGACAAGCACGACGACAAAGGTAACATACCCTACATCGACGACGACTGTAGCGCCGCCTAGCGAAGCGCACTGTAGCGCCGCCTAGCGTAGTCTAGCGCAGCCTAGCGTAGCACAGGCTAATGGTAATTGCTTCTGGACGACTGACTAAAGAAATAATCGTACATTACAAAATTATTAGTTTGAAACTTATAACATGGCTTTGGTGCGCCAAACGCGTTGAAAATCAAATGTGTTATGGACATATTAAGGTCACTGAAAACAATTTTGAGTGACTTGCAATGCAGAGTTTTTGGTTCTGTTGATTTTAATTATTAATTTTATAACAGTGCTTTTTGATGTTGGACTTGATCCAATATAAAACAAAGCGCATTATAAATATTTGAACTGCATTATAGAAATCATTTGTCATTAATCACATAATTCCAATCTCAATTTTCTCTAGTTTCAAGTCCAAAAGCAGCTATACAATAGCTTCACCCGACATTGTCGAAGTTTTACACACGGTGCCGCAGTCAAACTGCCGCCATGCGAACACTGTTCTTATCGATCTGATAATTAAATATATCTTGCTTGCCATTTTGTACTTTTATATGTAGTAGTGTAGACGTTTGATATATTCCCAGTACTATGTATTTATGTAGACAAGATATTTATTTATTTCGTAGATGTGTGATATCGTAGCAATGTGTGTCTGTTAGTTTGTTTGCAGTGGGTTGACTAGGGTTTTAATTCTAGGGTATTCACTGCTCTTGACCCACAATACTAAACAGCTTACTCATTGTAGTTATTTCGGTGCTATACCCCGTTTAGCCACGATAATTTAGAATAGAAATGGCGTAATACTAACACAGGATTATCAATTTAATGTAAACGAGGCTCGTTAAGACAATTGTCGAGTTGAATAGTCAACCCACTGCATTCGTTTATTCTGAAGTAGTGCTCATACGCCGCTGTGGCCGCTTCCAGTGATGTTGATGTCATATAAATAGTCCTTGCATTTCACGAGCATGCATCTACTTGTGGGTTATGACCCTCTAAGACCGCTTTACTTAAGGGGTAAGCAATACGAAAAACATGTGATCATGTTCATCCGTAGTGATCATTATTATTAAATTGTGCCGTGGGTGGTCGTCTGATTTTATTAATTCACAAAGTGTTCGTGCATTTGAGAACAAATTGCAATGATTGATGCGCGTTCGTGAAATGTAACAACTATACCTTGGGCCTACACAAACAATTCCTTCCTAACAGTCAGTCTGTGTGTTAGAAACGGGTGAATGACACTTGTGTAGGCCCTCCTTACTGCTTATCTTATACATTGTATGTTATTCATGTATTTATCTTTTTTTTGTCCAAATAAAGCTTTAGTAATTTTTTGTTTGTTGTTCCAATTGTATTTGAACAGCATGAAACAACGTTACGAAATCGAATGAATAGAAAACGAAAATTAAAACAGACTCATTTATGAATTTTATCCTTTTATATATTTGAACACACACTCATAAATACAACAAACACACAACACATACTAGCCGAAAGATTTGACTAAACAACTGACACACGTAACATCAGTTGCAACTGTTACGGGTTGCAACTGAACTCTGCAACGTGTAACTGACCAGGAAAGTTATTTAGTTATATCTTCGGCTGACCCTCGTAGCATTACGTAGTGCTTGTGATTATTTTATTTAGTTATGTTGTTTTGTTCCCCGCCGTGCTCGTAGGCGCGGCGCTGAGCGCGGGCTGGCGCTCGCACTGGGACGAGCTGGAAGAGATATTCACGTGTTACGACGACCAAGGTGCCCACTTTGTGTCGCGGGCTGGGCTTGTCGCTAACGTCACACCTCGCCTTCAGGGTGAACAAACGTTGCACAACACTATCTGCAACTTGCAACGTGTAATATGTTACTAGCAACGTTTAAAAAATAACAATATATAGCAACTTTTGTTCACCATGAATACGGGGCGCGTTCGCTGTGTTGAGCTTTGTATGTTGTGGTTAGATGTAAGTTGCACGGTGGTAAGTCTAGTATCATGGAATCTGAAATCGGATCCAAGATGGTGGGAGTGATGGTTGTAGTCGGGACTGATGGGTGTCTTTACAGTATAAAATAATTTAAAAATGTATGATTATCGTATTATGTAACAGCACTTGTAGCTGAGATTTAAGTACTCGTTGGTTTTGATGAAGATGTTTGGTTTGGACGGCACTTTCCATAAGTATTATGTATTTGTATATCTATGTAGCTGAACTATATCAATTGCTAGTTAACAGTTGCTGTCTGTGCACATTTAATGCTTGATGCCGACTGTATGAAGTGCGATGGTTGGCTCCACTTACTTTTTTATATTTTCGTGCCGGAACTCTGGGCTCTCTAGCTCTGTACTCCGGAGTTGTAACGTCTTTCGCCAGATCTTTTTTAATTCCTAAAATGGGTGTAAAGTGCATGAGTGGAGGCTTTTAACAACTTGTTACACTCGAAGCCCTAAAACATTGAGTATTTGCAACAGCAACTTACGGCACAGGTTTCTTAATCTATCTAATAATTAATATGGTATTTGTAAAGGACCGGTGGTTATAAAGTTTCTCTTAATTGTTGGCCTGCTTACTCACTTGGTTCTCCAGAAAGCTTACACTCCGTTGTGGACTATCCTATCTTTCTTGCCTTAACATGTGATGATTTTAGCAGCAGAAATGATATTTTGCAATTGTTGAATATTGATCGTAAACTGCTCCTTTCTCCAAAGCCTTGTTTCCTGTATATTCCCTAAATATTCGACATGCAACCGAGGCAATAGCTATGAAAGAGCATATATCATTTAGGACAACGTGGTTGCGCATCTTGGATTGTGTCACCAACAAAATATATAGAGTTTAAAGAGGGTAATTCAATTGTTGGCGCAACTGCGCAACTGCGAATGCTCGCTACCAAGTGTCCTGGAAAATGTGAAATACCCTTCGTGCAACTCTATACCATTTTGTTGTTGGACTTGGTGTCCTAAAGAAATATGGCCTTAAGATTCGGGTGTCATAGAAACGGGTTTATTTGTAATACAAATAAAGTTCCTTTCTAAATAAGTTTGTCGTATACTAGCTGCTGAATCATCACTATTGCGTGTGTGTGAGTCTGAGAACAGCGTGTGGTGTTGCAGGCGAGGAGGGCGCGGGCGGACAGGGCAAGGTGTCGCTCGACGACTTCCACTTCATCAAGGTGCTCGGCAAGGGCTCCTTCGGGAAGGTCATGCTGGCCGAGAAGAAGGGCACTGACGAGGTACGTCTTGTTGTTCACTAAATTATATTATGCAGATAAGAAATTAATAAGAGAGTAAGAATCTTCAATTCGCTTCTTTTTAAAAGCTCTAATTTGTGTACGTAACATCAAAATATTTTTAATGAGTTTTTTGTAAGATTATGTTTGCGGTTTCCTTTTAGAAAATATCCCCACTTTGTCACTGTTACCTTTTTTTTGGATAGGAAATCATCAAATGACTCCTCCCGCTCTGGGCGGAGCGGGAGGGAGTGTCAGACTTCTACTGAGTAAAATCTATCCATGTTCCTTCCTGGCCCTTTGTGTGTCCGGGGTCGCGGTATCTCTTTCGAACGGGACACGTGTATGCCTGCGCAGGTGTACGCGGTGAAGGTGCTGAAGAAGGACGCCATCATCCAGGACGACGACGTGGAGTGCACGCTGACGGAGCGCCGCGTGCTGGCGCTGGCGGCGCGCCACCCCTTCCTCACGGCGCTGCACTCCGCCTTCCAGACGCGCGAGCGGCTGTTCTTCGTCATGGAGTACGTGGACGGCGGAGACCTCATGTTCCAGATCCAGCGCGCGCGCAAGTTCGACGAGCCGCGCGCCAGGTAACCCACACTAAATTACTACTCTCGCGTAACTAGAAATATTCTACCTAACGCGCGACCGCACTGATTTTGAAATAAAATTTTGAAGTATTACGGATATTTCAATTTAGGCGTCTGTGTCGTACGGTTGCAGCACAACATCTTCTCTGATATTAAAAAAATCGTAAAACTAAGTGGCTGGTCAATACACATCCATACTAATAATATTGTACAGTACCCGGCAATAAATATTGCACATCGACCTTTGGAAAGAGACAATCGGCTAATTTCGGCTTCGGAGAGCGTTATCTCTGTCGCACACTACGTATGTGACGTTTGTCAGTCGTTGTTGTCGCGACCGCACTTTATCGAACTGCGATAAAGTGCGGTCGCGTCCAGTTCAAAATATATGTTAAGAGTTGTTAACACCCCCAAATTTAAATTATTTAAAATTGCACAATGGCATCTTTAGGAAAAAGAGGGAAACCTTTACGAGGTCAGTCACGCGAAATTATCTACAATGTTTATAAATATTTTGTAACCGAAAGTGACAGATTTAAAAAAAATGAAGATGAAAATGTAAGTTGTTATTTTAAGAAGGTTCAAGAGCGAGTTGCAAATGCCACTGGAATTTCAAGAAGAACTTTGAAAAATATATTAAACGAAGTCAGTACTGAAACACATTCTACTGAAATAAAGTTCAGCACTCCAAAAAAAGGGAGACCAAAAAAGCAATTTCGTTTGCATATGGACGATTTTGATTATGATGTTGTTCGAAGAATGGTGTATGATTTTCACTTGCGATTTAATGAACTGCCAACAATAAAATCATTAAAAGCTAAATTATCTGAAGCTATTAATTACAATGGGTCTGAAAAGACGTTGAGAAAAATACTTCACGAGATGGGATTTCGGTTCACTAAAATGGAAGATAATCAAAAACTTCTAATGGAAAAGCACGATTTAAGTCTCAAACGGATGGAATACCTCGATAAAATACGCAAATTTCGCAAATTTTACATACATACATCCCACACTAAAGGGAAATCTTGGAGTGATGACAAGAAAAAAGGAGTAAAAAAGCCAATTTCAAAAGGTCAACGATTGATAATAGTTCATGCGCGTAATGAAAAAGGCTTTGTACCCGGTCCCTTTTTAACGTATAAATCCACGGACACTACAGGTGACTATCACAATGAAATGAATAACGATATAACTACGAAAAATGGCTGGTTAATCAATTAATACCAAATATACCCAGTGATTCTGTTCTAGTTATCGATAACGCACCCTATCACAACAAATATGTTGAAAGACCCCTCAACTCAAACACCATTAAACAGGAAATGATCCACTGGTTAAACAGACACGAAATTCCAGTAGATCCAAAATTAACAAAAACCCAGATTTACGCTATTATATGTCAGCACAAGGAGAGGCATACAGAGTTTTCCGTGGACAAAGTACTTGCCGAACATGGGCACACTGTGTTGCGATTGCCACCATATCATCCGGATTTTAATCCAATAGAAGATAATATATGGTCTCAACTGAAAGGCTATGTAGCCTCTAGAAATGTGGGTATGAATTTAACTACAGTAAAAACATTATTGACTGAAAAAGTAAACATGATCGGGGCTGAAGATTGGAAAAAGGTTTGCGATCATGCAATCAAATGTGAGAATGAATATAGAAGCATTCAACACGGTTTAGACAATTACACTGATAGACTAGTGATAAATACGGCTGACTGTGACAGTGATATTGATCTCTTTGAGAGCACAGATAGTGAAATGGAAGTAATTGAGAATTAGAATTATTATTATTTTTATTACAATGTCTCATTTTAACAATATGATTAATGTTGTTTATTATGTACACTACAGCTGTAATTTTCCAAATTAATTAAATACGAAAACATAATGGGAACAAGTTTTTTTTATTTTATTTTACCCCAACCTAAAGCCATCACTATAGAAAAATTGGTGTATTTTATACAAATAATAATTATCAAAAGAAGCAAATCATAATTGTTTTAACAGCTCCTAATAGATACCGGACTGTATTTCGTGCGAGAGAGATAGCGCTCTACGAAGCCGAAATTAGCCGATTGTCTCTTTCCAAAGGTCGATGTGCAATATTTATTGCCGGGTACTGTAAATGCTAAAGTAACTCTGTCTGTCTGTCTGTTACTTCTTCAAGCCAAAACCACTGAACCAATTTGAATAAAATTTGGTAAGGTACAGCCTGCCACTTCCCTCCGCGCGCCGGCCTTGTGAGCATCGTCTTAATACGCTCCTGTTTTGTTTACACATATCGCGTTCGATTATCGATATTTCGGCTCGTGTTTTCTTTCAGGTTGTGTGCTATTGTGTCTTGTGCTGGTATCGTAAGTTTTTATTAGTGTTTGCTACTGTAATTTACGTGTAATCAATTAATTTCGTCAGCTATTCGGTGAGTACATTTATTTTTTTCTGGTGAGGGTATCGCGAAATAACTTTTGCAACCGTTTTGTTTTTTTCTCAGTGTTTTACATTTGTTTCCTTTTTTGTTTATTGCATAAAACATGTCATCTAATAATGATGACCCGCCTGATCGTGGCGGAGATATTTTCCGCAAAAATACAAAAACACTCAGGTCGCCGCCCGCGCCGACCTCCGCTAATAGTAAACGTCTGTTTAGTGAATTGTCTCCCTCATACATTTCGCCCGATGATAGGTCTAAACGCCTTCAAACGTACGAATGTCATGAAAAGTCCTCACCCATATTAAATCTTTCCAATGTTAGCAATGCGAACAGTGGTGATTACTGTGACTTGGTTTCTGAGGCGTCTGCGTATCTGACCAAGATTAACGAGCTGGTCAACGACCAGGGTTCCCGCATTAATGTCGCGAATAAATCTGCAATCATGGATATGACTCAGCGCGTAACGAGTATCGTCTCATTGTTGGCTTTAAAATCGTCTTGTAACGAAACGAAACTTGCAATTACCGAGCGCGAATTAGATAAAGTTAAATTAAATCACGGCGTTAAAACTGACATCAATGTCGACAAAAAAATATCGTACGCGGATTCACTAAAATTGCGTCTACCCAAAGTTGCCCCCGCGGTGGAATCCCGTGCACCGTTACCGTCTATTATTGCATACCCTACCGACGAGCGATCGGCTGATTTTGCGTCATCATCCGCGACTAAACAAGCCCTTATGAAGGCAATTAAGCCCAGTGACGACGGGTTCCAAATTGTCGGCGTCAAAAAAAACTGCAAAGTCGGGCGTTGTATTGCGTGTTGCAAATGAAAACCGACTGAAAAAGTTGGAATCGGTTGAGGCAATAAAGTCCGCAGGTCTACGTCTAGAAAAACCTAAAGGCCGCCGGCCCCGCTTGTTAGTTAAAGACATTCCCGCCTCAATGGAGGACAGCGCTTTTTTGCACGCGTTATACCGCCAGAACATTAAAAATGAGCTGCCGATAAAAGAAGACGACTTCATTAAATCAACCAAAGTAATCCGTAGGCGTTCTACTGACAACGGTCGGAAATGGATAGGAATAGAAATAGAATCAGCGGTCCGTAATCATCTTGTTTCTACGAAGGAAAAATTATTTATTGATTGGGCCACTTGCCGTTTTATTGACGATATTGAGGTAGTTCGTTGCGCGTACTGCCAACAATTCGGTCATGTTAAAAAACATTGCGTTAATAAATCACCTACCTGCGCTAATTGTTCCGAGGTTCATGAAACCAAGGATTGCCCGCATAAAGATGAATTAAATTTCACACCGACTTGTGCGGCGTGTAAACGTTTTAAGAAATCGTTTGACCATCGTTGTGGGTCTGAACAATGTGCAACATACAAACTTAAACTCGAGCAACTTATACTCAACACTAACTATTAATAATTAGGATGGATAGTTTAAACATAGGACAATTAAATCTTCACAACGATAGGGTGGCGACATCTGAGTTAGATAAATTAATTTTAGATCACAATTTAGACCTTGTACTTGTTCAAGAGCAATATCAAAACTCGCGCTTACGTCACAAGGTAGTACAGCTGGACTGCAAAGCACGAGCCGGAATTTATGTTGCGCGTTCTCATAACTTTACAGTAACATCTTTGCGTAATCTCATGACGCCTCACTGTGCGGTTGCTGAAGTTTCATCGGCTTCTTTTAAAGTCTACGTTGTGAGCTGCTACTTTCAATATTCTGACCCTGTCGCTCCTCATATACACAACCTCCGTCACGTCTTGCGGTCGCTCGCGGGCTGCAAAGTTATCGTTGGCGCGGATGTTAACGCGTCATCGTCCCTGTGGTATGGCAAGGTTCGGGCCACTGATACCGAACGACGCTGCGCTGTTGAGGATTTCATTGCTGAGATGAACCTATCGATTCACAATACCCCAGATGCACCACCTACTTTTTGCAGCCAAATGGGCGAATCTTGTATTGACGTCACACTTTCTAGTGCCGACGTACGCTTGGATAGGTGGCGTGTCCTGCCGGACGCGTCTTGTAGTGATCATCGCCTGATCGTGTACGAATTTGTTCCCGTGTTTACACAAGGTCCGTCTCATATCTCTGGTAATTTTAGATATAAATGTAAAGGCGCGAACTGGGAATTTTTCAGCTCGCTTTTTGCGTGTCACGCCAAGGAATTCATTCGAGACGGGCTGTCAGCTGAAGAAAGTGCTGATATTATGTCAGAAACTTTTACCTACTGTGCTGACATCGCCATTGGTCGCGGATCTATGACCAATATTCGTAGATGTGATTGGTGGAATGATTATTTAGTTGAACAGCGTAAAAGTTATCGTAAAGCGCGTAGACAGTTAAATAAACTTAAAAAACGTAAGGTTACCGGAGATCCACTTACTTTCGCGTTAAATGCTTTTAGAGTTGCCAAGTCACGTTACAAAGCATCGGTTGAAAAATCGAAGGGTAATTTACTGCGGAAAATTGTGGATAAACTTGACAAGGAGGGTCCATGGTCTCCTTTATATCACGAATTTAAAGCCAACAGATCGATCGACCTTGCGTACGTCCAAAACATTAAAATCAATAATAAGCATACCACTGGCATAGAAGAAACAACTGAAGTACTTATTAATACTCTTATCCCTGATGATTCACCGGTAAATGACAGCGACTACCACCAACAGATCAGAGCGTGGGCAGCCGTGCCGCCTGAATCACCAACGTCAGACGTACCAACCACTGACGAATTCATAAATGTTGTTAAAAAGCTACCAGTCAACAAATCATCAGGTGAAGATAAAATATCTAATAGGATGATTAAAGAAGCATGTAAAACAGCGGGTGACGCGATCTTAACTGTATATAACCGATGCATTGTCGAAGGCGTCTTTCCTCGCAAATGGCGACGCGGATTTATTCGAATAATTCCAAAGAGTGGCGACAAGCCTCCGGACGACCCGAAGTCGTATAGGCCCATTACGCTTTTACCATCTTTGGGAAAACTTCTGGAGCGCCTCATTGTTCCGCGCTTATTACCGGACGGACCAAAATTTCATACTAATCAATACGGTTTCACCTTAGGTAAATCTACAGTCGACGCGGCCCTTTCCGTCAGAAGAACTGTTAATCTATCCGTACACAAATACGTAATTGGGATCTTTCTTGACATTTCTGGAGCATTTGATAACGCTTGGTGGCCTATGCTTTTACTAAAATTAAAAACCCGCGGTTGCTACAAAAACATCTATAATCTCATTTACTCGTACTTTCTTAACGGAACTGCGATACTTAAGCTTGGACATTTTTCTGTGAGTAAAACACTAACTATGGGATGTCCTCAGGGCTCTGTTATCGGTCCTTATCTATGGAATCTAGGTTTTGATGATTTTCTCGCGATTCCGCTTCCAAGCGGCTGTTCCCTAACCGGTTACGCGGACGACGGCCTACTGCTCATTCAGTCAAGTACTCGAGCCGGACTTGAGAACTTGGCTGACACATGCCTACGTTTAATATCACAGTGGGGTGATCGTAATCGTCTTACCTTCGCACCGCAAAAAACATATCAACTTATATTAAAAGGCAATCTTAAATCGTGGCCTAGTATTAAATTTAATAACGTTCCCGTCAAAAAACAGCAAGCTGTATGCTATCTTGGCATGGTGTTAGAAAGAAATTTTTCATTTGTTGATCATATAAAAACAGTAGGTGAAAAAGCTAAAAGGAACTTTTATGCCCTAACGAGAATATCTAAAGCAACTTGGGGTTTATCATTTTTAACTTTAAAAACTATATACGGGGCTACCTACTTAGGTTGTATATGCTACGGTGCACCTGTTTGGGCCGATAGGGCCACAATAGGGGCGGTACGACGTAAACTACTTCAAAGTCAACGTTTGGCTTTGATATTTTTATGCAAAGCGTATAGAACGGTCAGTACTGAAGCCCTACCGGTACTCGCAGGTGTACTTCCAGTCGATCTTGAGGTACAGCGTCGTGCCTCAATGTACTATTCCGCGCGGGAAACTATGGACACTGACTTTATACCACAACGCGACCTTAATAAAATTTCTAGATTATTTAAACCGCAGACTGAAGTCTGGGAGGAACTCTTATCCGAATGGCAGAGTAGGTGGGATAATTCCATGAAAGGCCGTCACCTTCATCTGTTCTTTCCATCCGTTCGTGAGCGGCTGGCTAAGACATGGTTGGAGGTTGATCATTGCGTTGCTCAATTTCTCACAGGTCATGGCAATTTTAAAAGTAAACTATATTCTTTCAAACTTGTTGCTTCGCCTTTGTGTCAATGTTCCTCATCGAACTGTGAATTCGAACAATCTGCACATCACATCCTATGGGAATGTATTCTTTGGCAGAATGAGCGCAATGTTATGTTGGATAGTTTACAGGTAACATCCGGTGTTGTTTATTATACGGACCTTGTGGAAACCAGAACCAATTTCCGTGCGTTCAAGCGTTTTTGCCATACCTACTATTGGAATCAATCGTAACAGCTCACATTTTAGGACCCATTAATTTTTAACAGATCCAATTCCGTGGTGCTAGGCAATCTGGGCTTCTCCCAGTTGTAATCGCCCCCTTGTGCCTATCGGCCTAGTTCTGTTCTGTCTCCTGCTTGTTATGGAGGGAAGTGGAAAAAATATATATTTTTCTTACTCCTCCGCTGTTCTTTTCTGATTAATTTCGTTGCGGGATCCAAGACAGTTGTATCGTTTCTCCGGGACTCGTCGAGCTTCATTGCTCGGCGCTTTTCTGGCGGACTCCACTGTTGATTCTGGCTTTCAGGAGTTGCAGTGGTTGGGAATAGTGTGGTGGGATTGTCCCAATTAAAAAAAAAAAAAAAAAAAAAAAAAAGGTACAGCCTGGTACCCGAGAAAGGACATAGGATAGTTTTCATCCCGGAAATCCCCCGGGAAAGGGAACTATTAACCACGCGGACGAAGTCGCGGGCAAAAGCTATCCATACTAATATTATGAATGGGAAAGTGTGTCTGTCTGTCTGTCTGTCTGTATGTTTGTCTTTCTTTCACGGCAAAACGGAGCGACGAATTAACGTGATTTTTAGGGTTCCGTAGTCAACTAGGAACCCTTATAGTTTCGCCATGTCTGTCTGTCTGTCTGTCCGTCCTCGCTTAATCTCTGTGACTGTTAGCACTAGAAAGCTGAAATTTGGTACCAATATGTATATCAATCACGCCGACAAAGTGGTAAACCAAAAATTAGAAAAAAATGTTTTATTAGGGTAGCCACCCTATATGTAAAGAGGGAAGTGATTTTTTTTTTAATTTCAACCCTGACGTGTGATATATTGTTAGATAGGTATTTAAAAATGAATAGGGGTTTACTAAAATATTTTTTTAATAATTTCAATAATTTCGGAAATAATCGCTCCAAAAGGAAAAATCAGAGCGTCCCCCCCCTCTAACTTTTGACCCGTAGGTTTAAAAAATATGAAAAAAATCTGGAAAGTAGAACTTTATAAGGACTTTCAGTCAGTTGTACAGAACAGTTTTTGTACAAAAAAGACAAAAAGGCTGTATAAAATAATTTCTGCGTACTTAGTATGTCAACGTAACAAAAGCCTTTTTTAAACTTATAAGTGGGAACACTTATTGTGATGGACGGGAAACTACGGAACCCTACATTGAGCGTGGCCCGACACGCTCTTGGCCGGTTTTTTAAGTGGAGATAGTTGAAGGGATGGAGAGTAACATAAGCTACTTTTTCTCTTTATAACGCGAGCGGAGCCGCGGGCAAAAGCTAGTTTCTAATAAAATATTGAGTTCTTTCTTGTATTCAATTTGTACATTGCTCAATATTAATAAACCTAGATCTTAGAGTAAGGTAAACATATGGCAGTGGGATTGTGTTTTTTCACATGAAACTATATAGAATAACAAACATGTGTTCGGAACGCTTCAATCTCATAACGTTCAAATTGCAAAATAACATAATGGCAGCAAAAAGTTCAAATCTCATAAGACCCAGGTCTGGAAACCTCCAAGTTGCAAAATTTGTTGATTGAGATACGTAGCGGTACAGTGGCGGTGCCGCTAGAGACACGGCCGCCCCGCACTGCTCCGCAGCCCAACGCCCGCCACTGCCGCCCGTGACGTCAGTTAATACGCGCACGTGGTTGATGCGTGTACACGTGTGTCAAATTATGAGTTTCTCATGTCACTTTTGCTTGTTATTTCCCTTTCTCGAATCACTTTCCTAAGCCGCATTACAGCACTCGTGACTAAACTATAGCCTAAAATGTATATAGTACAATACCGTGTTCTTGGTGCAGGTTCTACGCGGCCGAGGTGACGCTGGCGCTGCAGTTCCTGCACTCGCACGGCGTCATCTACCGCGACCTCAAGCTCGACAACATCCTGCTGGACAGCGACGGACACTGCAAGCTCGCAGACTTCGGCATGTGCAAGGAGGGCATCCTCGGTCAGTTCACTACTGTTACACGATACATGCTGCTATGTTACATCATCACTAGTTTAGTTCCTCACTCGCACCTCAAGCTCGACAACATCCTGCTGGACAGCGACGGACACTGCAAGCTCGCAGACTTCGGCATGTGCAAGGAGGGCATCCTCGGTCAGTTCACTACTGTTACACGATACATGCTGCTATGTTACATCATCACTAGTTTAGTTCCTCACTCGCACCTCAAGCTCGACAACATCCTGCTGGACAGCGACGGACACTGCAAGCTCGCAGACTTCGGCATGTGCAAGGAGGGCATCCTCGGTCAGTTCACTACTGTTACACGATACATGCTGCTATGTTACATCATCACTAGTTTAGTTCCTCACTCGCACCTCAAGCTCGACAACATCCTGCTGGACAGCGACGGACACTGCAAGCTCGCAGACTTCGGCATGTGCAAGGAGGGCATCCTCGGTCAGTTCACTACTGTTACACGATACATGCTGCTATGTTACATCATCACTAGTTTAGTTCCTCACTCGCACCTCAAGCTCGACAACATCCTGCTGGACAGCGACGGACACTGCAAGCTCGCAGACTTCGGCATGTGCAAGGAGGGCATCCTCGGTCAGTTCACTACTGTTACACGATACATGCTGCTATGTTACATCATCACTAGTTTAGTTCCTCACTCGCACCTCAAGCTCGACAACATCCTGCTGGACAGCGACGGACACTGCAAGCTCGCAGACTTCGGCATGTGCAAGGAGGGCATCCTCGGTCAGTTCACTACTGTTACACGATACATGCTGCTATGTTACATCATCACTAGTTTAGTTCCTCACTCGCACCTCAAGCTCGACAACATCCTGCTGGACAGCGACGGACACTGCAAGCTCGCAGACTTCGGCATGTGCAAGGAGGGCATCCTCGGTCAGTTCACTACTGTTACACGATACATGCTGCTATGTTACATCATCACTAGTTTAGTTCCTCACTCGCACCTCAAGCTCGACAACATCCTGCTGGACAGCGACGGACACTGCAAGCTCGCAGACTTCGGCATGTGCAAGGAGGGCATCCTCGGTCAGTTCACTACTGTTACACGATACATGCTGCTATGTTACATCATCACTAGTTTAGTTCCTCACTCGCACCTCAAGCTCGACAACATCCTGCTGGACAGCGACGGACACTGCAAGCTCGCAGACTTCGGCATGTGCAAGGAGGGCATCCTCGGTCAGTTCACTACTGTTACACGATACATGCTGCTATGTTACATCATCACTAGTTTAGTTCCTCACTCGCACCTCAAGCTCGACAACATCCTGCTGGACAGCGACGGACACTGCAAGCTCGCAGACTTCGGCATGTGCAAGGAGGGCATCCTCGGTCAGTTCACTACTGTTACACGATACATGCTGCTATGTTACATCATCACTAGTTTAGTCTCACTTGCGATACAAACTTCATTCTTCACTTAGGATTAAGAATGACTAAGATTGTATTATAAAGACCAATTACTGTGTGTTTATGTTTAAGTTATAATACTACTAGCTTTTGCCCACGGCTTCGCTCGCGTTAAAAAGAGACAAAAAGTATCTGTTACTCTCCATCCCTTCAACTATGTCCACTTAAAAAATCACGTCAATTCGTTGCTCCGTTTTGCCGTGAAAGAAAGACAAACATACAGACAGACAGACAGACACACTTTCCCATTTATAATATTAGTATGGATTTGTCTCGTAGACATACCATGTTTTTCACTGTTGAATGGACCACATTCTCCCCCCTCTCATCTTGATGTTTATATTTTGTCTGCTATTCAGTTTCAAGGGTTTAACAAGTAAGCTTGTATCCAAAGGAAGGATATAGACAACTTTTTAGGAAATTTTACTATCATTACAATGAGTTGCAGACTGATTTACACCCATTTTTTTTTTCACTAATATGGACATTGCTGGTCGTCGTCGTCGACCCCTTGGGGGGTCGATAATATACCACTTTGTCAATGAATAGTGTACATTGTTGACGTTTGTTACAGAGGGCACCACCACCACTACCTTCTGCGGCACGCCCGACTACATCGCGCCCGAGGTATGTGTTACACGTTATGTGCACTGTAGTAGCAACAGCTGCAGCAACGTAAACCCTATTGAGACAAGGGTTACGTAGCTTAACATTGAATGTATTATAATCAACCGTAAGCCTTTACCACGCTAGTGTGCAAGCAATCGGCACCATTATTGTCCAATAATAAATAACGCACCTGTGTTTAAGTTTAAGAGGCTTTATGATGTACGCAGCCAACACTGTAACGTAACTGTGTGGCATAGGGTCCACTTACTTGTTTAACATGTTAGAACTATAACTAATGTTCATCTTTTACTCAAATACGAGCGTAGACGCCACACCAAACAGTTGCCTAGTAGAAAGGTACCGTAGAGTAATATGTGATCCTTGGTGCGGTCACCAGATCCTGCAGGAGCTGGAGTACGGCCCGTCGGTGGACTGGTGGGCGCTGGGCGTGCTGCTGTACGAGATGCTGGCGGGGCAGCCGCCCTTCGAGGCCGACAACGAGGACGACCTGTTCGAGTCCATCCTGCACGACGACGTGCTCTACCCCGTCTGGCTCTCCAAGGAGGCCGTCTCCATACTCAAGGGTGAGTGACACTGTGTGTTGTTCACTTGTTACTTCGAGGCCGACAACGAGGACGACCTGTTCGAGTCCATCCTGCACGACGACGTGCTCTACCCCGTCTGGCTCTCCAAGGAGGCCGTCTCCATACTCAAGGGTGAGTGACACTGTGTGTTGTTCACTTGTTACTTCGAGGCCGACAACGAGGACGACCTGTTCGAGTCCATCCTGCACGACGACGTGCTCTACCCCGTCTGGCTCTCCAAGGAGGCCGTCTCCATACTCAAGGGTGAGTGACACTGTGTGTTGTTCACTTGTTACTTCGAGGCCGACAACGAGGACGACCTGTTCGAGTCCATCCTGCACGACGACGTGCTCTACCCCGTCTGGCTCTCCAAGGAGGCCGTCTCCATACTCAAGGGTGAGTGACACTGTGTGTTGTTCACTTGTTACTTCGAGGCCGACAACGAGGACGACCTGTTCGAGTCCATCCTGCACGACGACGTGCTCTACCCCGTCTGGCTCTCCAAGGAGGCCGTCTCCATACTCAAGGGTGAGTGACACTGTGTGTTGTTCACTTGTTACTTCGAGGCCGACAACGAGGACGACCTGTTCGAGTCCATCCTGCACGACGACGTGCTCTACCCCGTCTGGCTCTCCAAGGAGGCCGTCTCCATACTCAAGGGTGAGTGACACTGTGTGTTGTTCACTTGTTACTTCGAGGCCGACAACGAGGACGACCTGTTCGAGTCCATCCTGCACGACGACGTGCTCTACCCCGTCTGGCTCTCCAAGGAGGCCGTCTCCATACTCAAGGGTGAGTGACACTGTGTGTTGTTCACTTGTTACACTCACTAATTAAATTAAATTTAAGTAAAGTTCATCTTTTTCTTTTCATTTATTAAGAAAAGTACAGAAGGTTAAAGTTTAGTTTTGTCAAATTAAGACATTCCATAGATAATTGAAACACTATTAAAAACATAGCCACTAAAAATACGTCGATTTATTTCAGGCGCTGAGTAATTTGAGGGGACTGAACAAATATATATCTTCTGTCTTTCCTTGGCTTAATGAAATAAAAAAAAAGAATGATGCGCTTAACTCAAATTGAACTTAGTTTATGAACAACAGTATCAGTACCATTACTTATAACTTGAAAGAGAGACTGGGGGATAGTTGTGCACGCGGTTCCGTTCCTTAGCGTTTGGCCAGACTAAAAGTTTGGGCGCGGCGCGATGTACTGGAACATTATGAAAGTGTGGGCGCGCTCTCATGCAGTAGCACGATCATACCGCGCGTGCGCAGTGTGCCCTCGCACTGAGCGCGCGGGCAGGTGACGTGCGCGCAGTACGGCGGAGCCGCGCCCGCGTGCGAACATTCACTATAGTTTGAGCACGAGCGCCGTGCCGCGTCTTATGCGCCACAGACGTAACGATTTAATTGCGCAATCCTAGAAAAAAGAAATTTACGCAAATGTTTCATTTTACTTGTGCAAGCTTAGATTTGCGCAATTAAATCCGTTCTGTCCAATTAAGACGTATCTACATCTATACTATATTTTAAAATTGAAGAGTTTATGTATTTGTTTGTTATACACGCTAATCTCACTAACTACTAGATCAAATAGAAAACATACTTTGTTGAATAGCCCATTTATAAAGAATATCTAACATTACGCTTCCACTAAGAACAGCGGAGCAGCAATAAAAAATGTGATTAAAACCATCTTCATAGATATCACAATTTTATAAATTCTTCACAGTTTAAAATAACGAAATCTGATAGCTTTGCAAAATATTCATAGCTCATAATATATTATCAGAAAAACACAATATTAAGCTACATAACATTGCGCTATAAGCGACGGGAGCAAATGAATAACTAAAAACCTAACGTACCGCGGGTGAAAGCGTAGGGCACAGCTATTTCCATATAAGCTAGATTCCATATTGGACGAGTTCCACATTGGGCGAAGGTACACTTACTATTAAAATACAATTTTTCACAATTTACACACATCAAAAGTGTCTAGGGATATTTCAATTAAACCTAAATTACTAAAATTCTATTAACTTTTTGTTAAAACATGTACACATTAAAATACACCTTGTTTAATAGACTATTTAATCTGATAATAAACTTTTAGATAAAGTTAAATTTAAAAAAAACTTAGAAGAAGAGGAAAAACTCAAACAAAATTTCAATCTTAACTTTATTTTTGAAACATCAAAACTTAAACAAAACAACAATTTTTTTTATAAAAATTCTTGAAAACTTAAAATTAATATTCCGTGGATCCACCTAAGACTCTCCTAACACATCTGCAGCGGTTCTGCATACTCAAAACAAGGGTGTCAATATCCTGTTGTGGAATACTGTCCCATAATTGCCATTTCTGAAGCCATGAAGACCAGTCAGAGCGTTATATCCAGGCTTTGGTCATGTTATCGTGTCACGGAGGAAGTGGTGGAACGGCACCGAGGACCTCAACGCATTACAACACATGTACAGGACCGATTCATAGTAAATGCTGCACGAAGTCAACTAAATGCAGCGGCGATGCAATTGGTTCAAAGGCTACAGAGAGAGTATGGTTTGCTGGTAAGCGGTCAAACTTTGAGAAGGCGACTGCATGAAGTCAATCTACGTGCTCGTAGGCCATTTTGGGTATCAGCACTAAGGAAAGGTAATCGAGGATGAAGATTACAATGGGCTATTGCACACGAAAACTGGAACCATTCTCAATGGTCACTTGTGCTTTTCACTGATGAATCTAGGTTTGGATTTCATCCTAATTCGCGAAGAGTACGCGTTTGGAGAAAACCTGGACGTTGGAATCGACTGCAGCACCCACAACAAGTTCATGCATATTAAGGTGGCACGATTATGGTTTGGGCAGGAATTCGTCTCGGCGGTAGAACGGACCTCGTTTGGATACAAGGCAATATGACTGCTCGAAAATACCGAGATGAGGTGCTAGAGCCTGTAATCTTGCCCCACAAACAGCAAATGGGACAAAATTTCCAGCTAATGCACGACAATGCCCGTCCACATACGGCGCGTATCGTTACAAGTTGGTTACAACAGCATGTTATCCAAGCTTTAGACCGGCCTGCACAATCCCCTGACTTAAATCCTATTGAGCATGCCTGGAATATGCTTCAGAGAAGAGCTCGTAGGAATTTCCCTGTTGATATTGTGCATCAAAACCAGCTTTTCTTGCATCTTAGCAGGATTTGGGACAGTACTCCACAACAGGATATTGACACCCTTGTTTTGAGTATGCAGAACCGCTCCAGATGTGTCAGGAGAGTCTTAGGTGGATCCACGAATTATTAATTTTAAGTTTTCAACAATTTTTATAAAAAAAAATTGTTTTGTTGTTTAGGTTTTGAAATTTCAAAAATAAAGTTAAATTGAAATTTTGTTGAGTTTTTCCTCTTCTTCTAAGTTTTTTTTTTTAATTTAACTTTATCTAAAAGTTTATTATCAGATTAGATAGGCAATTAAACAAGGTTTATTTTAAAGTGTAGGTGTCTTAACAAAAAGTTAATAGAATTTTAGTCATTTAGGTTTAATTAAAATATCCCTAGACACTTTTGATGTGTGTATTTTCTTGCAGTATAACAAATAATACTTTGTATTTTTATGGTACAATCAGAGTAAACAAATAACTATATGACTACTTTATATATTTCCGGTAACATAATCATTAATAAGTAATTCGAAAAACAATTGCCACAGAATAGTTTCAAACCCACAACCTCGGCGTAATAACAATTTTACCACATACTTCAACAGGAGAGACGAGGACTATTGCAAAATCTAATAAAATTTACATTGTGACAGTACATTTCCGACCAGAGTGAAACTCGTCCAAAATGGAATCCGTATATGGAATACGTCGCTCATGAAATACGTCCAAAATGGACAGAATGTTTAAATCGCTGACTCTGTGGCTTCCATCACCGATGTTCACGGCGAGACGGAGGTCAGAAACAGGCGACCGCAGCTAGTGTCGCATGTTTATATCACACGCAAATGATATAAATTGTCCAAGGACAGGTCGTGAGTTGTCTGAGACTGTTAAATAATATTATCAGCCTATTACTATCCCACTGCAAGGCAAAATCCTCTTCTCATAAAAAAACCACAAGCATTGATCACCACGCTACAAGTCCAGGTTTCCTCGCGATGTTTTTAAGCATACATTTAAACATAAGTAAATTACAACATATTAAAATTGTACGGTATTCTCTTTGTCGACTGATAATAAACATCATTTAAAAATTTTCTAGCTTTGTGGGAAACTACACACATCAAAAGTGTCTAGGGATATTTTAATTAAACCTAAATAAATACAATACTATTTACTTTTTGTTAAGACATCTACACATTAAAATAAACCTTGTTTAATTGCCTATATAATCTGATAATAAACTTTTAATTAAATTAAATTAAAAAAAAAACTGAGAAGAAGAGGAAAAACTCAACCAAATTTCAATTTAACTTTATTTTTGAAACATCAAAACCTTAACTACACAACTATTTTTTTTTTATAAAAATTGTTGAAAACTTAAAATTAATAATCCGTGGATCCACCTAAGACTCTCCTAACACATCTGCAGGGGTTCTGCATACTCAAAACAAGGGTGTAAATATCCTGTTGTGGAATACTGTCCCAAGTCCTGCTAAGATGCAAGAAAAGCTGGTTTTCATGCACAATATCTTCAGGGAAATTCCTAAGACCTCTTTTCTGAAGCATATCCCAGGCATGCTCAATAGAATTTAAGTTAGGGGATTGTGCAGGCCAGTCTAAAGCTTGGATAACATGCTGTTGTAACCAACTTGTAACGATACGCGCCGTATGTGGACGGGCATTGTCGTGCATTAGCTGGAAATTTTGACCCATTTGCTGTCTGTGGGGCAAGATTACAAGCTCTAGCACCTCATCTCGGTATTTTAGAGCAGTCATATTGCCTTGTATCCAAACGAGGTCCGTTCTACCGCCGAGACGAATTCCTGCCCAAACCATAATAGTGCCACCTTGATATGCATGAACTTGTTGTGGGTGCTGCAGTCGATTCCAACGTCCAGGTTCTCTCCAAACGCGTACTTTTCGCGAATCAGGATGAAATCCAAACCTAGATTCATTAGTGAAAAGCACAAGTGACCATTGAGAATGGTTCCAGTTTTCGTGTGCAACAGCCCACTGTAATCTTCTTCCTCGATTGCCTCTCCTTAGTGCTGGTACCCGAAATGGCCTACGAGCACGTAGATTGACTTCATGCAGTCGCCTTCTCAAAGTTTGACCGCTTACCAGCAAACCATACTCTCTCTGTAGCCTTTGAACCAATTGCATCGCCGCTGCATTTGGTTGACCTTGTGCAGCATTTACTATGAATCGGTCCTGTACATGTGTTGTAATGCGTTGAGGTCCTCGGTGCCATTCCACCACTTCCCCCGTGACACGGTAACATGACCAAAGCCTGGATATAACGCTCTGACTGGTCTTCATGGCTTCAGAAACCGCAATTATGGGTTAGTATTCCTCAACAGGATATTGACACCCTTGTTTTGAGTATGCAGAACCGCTGCAGATGTGTCAGGAGAGTCTTAGGTGGATCCAAGGAATATTAATTTTAAGTTTATTCAATAATTAAAAAAAAAATAGTTGTTTTGTTTAAGTTTTGATGTTTCAAAAACAAAGTTAAGATTTAATTTTTTTCTGAGTTTTTCCTCATCTTCTAAGTTTTTTTTTTAATTTAACTTTATCTAAAAGTTTATTTTCAGATTAGATAGGCTATTAAACAAGGTTTATTTTAATGTGTAGATGTCTTAACATAAAGTTAATAGAATTTTAGTTATTTAGGTTTAATTGAAATATCCCTAGACACTTTTGATGTGTGTAGATAGTTTACGAGCTCGCCTACTGTAACTATTTTATGTTATATGCTATAACGTATTAACATAACGAAAGGCAGGCCGCACATCATACATTTGCATCACTTTAATTGTGGCGCCACAGTTGAAACGCGACACATTTATCGCCTCCCGTATAGCTGAGCTCGCATACTAAGACCACTTTATAGCGGGCGGCCGGGCGCGCTATATGCCTGAATCACGGCGTAATGATTGTAGCGACGTGAATGTACGATGCGTGTGGCATGCAGGGTGTTGAGTGGTCCATATCCCGTGCTAACGTATTGTTCCGTCTCCAGGCTTCATGACGAAGAGCCCGGCGCGGCGGCTGGGCGTGCTGGGCGGCGCGGGCGGCATCCGCGCGCACGTGTTCTTCCGCGACGTGGACTGGGACGCGCTCGTGCAGCGCCGACTGCGCCCGCCCTTCCGCCCCAAAGTCGTGAGTATCTTACTGTCCGCTGCACATCCGCGCGCACGTGTTCTTCCGCGACGTGGACTGGGACGCGCTCGTGCAGCGCCGACTGCGCCCGCCCTTCCGCCCCAAAGTCGTGAGTATCTTACTGTCCGCTGCACATCCGCGCGCACGTGTTCTTCCGCGACGTGGACTGGGACGCGCTCGTGCAGCGCCGACTGCGCCCGCCCTTCCGCCCCAAAGTCGTGAGTATCTTACTGTCCGCTGCACATCCGCGCGCACGTGTTCTTCCGCGACGTGGACTGGGACGCGCTCGTGCAGCGCCGACTGCGCCCGCCCTTCCGCCCCAAAGTCGTGAGTATCTTACTGTCCGCTGCACATCCGCGCGCACGTGTTCTTCCGCGACGTGGACTGGGACGCGCTCGTGCAGCGCCGACTGCGCCCGCCCTTCCGCCCCAAAGTCGTGAGTATCTTACTGTCCGCTGCACATCCGCGCGCACGTGTTCTTCCGCGACGTGGACTGGGACGCGCTCGTGCAGCGCCGACTGCGCCCGCCCTTCCGCCCCAAAGTCGTGAGTATCTTACTGTCCGCTGCACATCCGCGCGCACGTGTTCTTCCGCGACGTGGACTGGGACGCGCTCGTGCAGCGCCGACTGCGCCCGCCCTTCCGCCCCAAAGTCGTGAGTATCTTACTGTCCGCTGCACATCCGCGCGCACGTGTTCTTCCGCGACGTGGACTGGGACGCGCTCGTGCAGCGCCGACTGCGCCCGCCCTTCCGCCCCAAAGTCGTGAGTATCTTACTGTCCGCTGCACATCCGCGCGCACGTGTTCTTCCGCGACGTGGACTGGGACGCGCTCGTGCAGCGCCGACTGCGCCCGCCCTTCCGCCCCAAAGTCGTGAGTATCTTACTGTCCGCTGCACATCCGCGCGCACGTGTTCTTCCGCGACGTGGACTGGGACGCGCTCGTGCAGCGCCGACTGCGCCCGCCCTTCCGCCCCAAAGTCGTGAGTATCTTACTGTCCGCTGCACATCCGCGCGCACGTGTTCTTCCGCGACGTGGACTGGGACGCGCTCGTGCAGCGCCGACTGCGCCCGCCCTTCCGCCCCAAAGTCGTGAGTATCTTACTGTCCGCTGCACATCCGCGCGCACGTGTTCTTCCGCGACGTGGACTGGGACGCGCTCGTGCAGCGCCGACTGCGCCCGCCCTTCCGCCCCAAAGTCGTGAGTATCTTACTGTCCGCTGCACATCCGCGCGCACGTGTTCTTCCGCGACGTGGACTGGGACGCGCTCGTGCAGCGCCGACTGCGCCCGCCCTTCCGCCCCAAAGTCGTGAGTATCTTACTGTCCGCTGCACATCCGCGCGCACGTGTTCTTCCGCGACGTGGACTGGGACGCGCTCGTGCAGCGCCGACTGCGCCCGCCCTTCCGCCCCAAAGTCGTGAGTATCTTACTGTCCGCTGCACATCCGCGCGCACGTGTTCTTCCGCGACGTGGACTGGGACGCGCTCGTGCAGCGCCGACTGCGCCCGCCCTTCCGCCCCAAAGTCGTGAGTATCTTACTGTCCGCTGCACATCCGCGCGCACGTGTTCTTCCGCGACGTGGACTGGGACGCGCTCGTGCAGCGCCGACTGCGCCCGCCCTTCCGCCCCAAAGTCGTGAGTATCTTACTGTCCGCTGCACATCCGCGCGCACGTGTTCTTCCGCGACGTGGACTGGGACGCGCTCGTGCAGCGCCGACTGCGCCCGCCCTTCCGCCCCAAAGTCGTGAGTATCTTACTGTCCGCTGCACATCCGCGCGCACGTGTTCTTCCGCGACGTGGACTGGGACGCGCTCGTGCAGCGCCGACTGCGCCCGCCCTTCCGCCCCAAAGTCGTGAGTATCTTACTGTCCGCTGCACATCCGCGCGCACGTGTTCTTCCGCGACGTGGACTGGGACGCGCTCGTGCAGCGCCGACTGCGCCCGCCCTTCCGCCCCAAAGTCGTGAGTATCTTACTGTCCGCTGCACATCCGCGCGCACGTGTTCTTCCGCGACGTGGACTGGGACGCGCTCGTGCAGCGCCGACTGCGCCCGCCCTTCCGCCCCAAAGTCGTGAGTATCTTACTGTCCGCTGCACATCCGCGCGCACGTGTTCTTCCGCGACGTGGACTGGGACGCGCTCGTGCAGCGCCGACTGCGCCCGCCCTTCCGCCCCAAAGTCGTGAGTATCTTACTGTCCGCTGCACATCCGCGCGCACGTGTTCTTCCGCGACGTGGACTGGGACGCGCTCGTGCAGCGCCGACTGCGCCCGCCCTTCCGCCCCAAAGTCGTGAGTATCTTACTGTCCGCTGCACATCCGCGCGCACGTGTTCTTCCGCGACGTGGACTGGGACGCGCTCGTGCAGCGCCGACTGCGCCCGCCCTTCCGCCCCAAAGTCGTGAGTATCTTACTGTCCGCTGCACATCCGCGCGCACGTGTTCTTCCGCGACGTGGACTGGGACGCGCTCGTGCAGCGCCGACTGCGCCCGCCCTTCCGCCCCAAAGTCGTGAGTATCTTACTGTCCGCTGCACATCCGCGCGCACGTGTTCTTCCGCGACGTGGACTGGGACGCGCTCGTGCAGCGCCGACTGCGCCCGCCCTTCCGCCCCAAAGTCGTGAGTATCTTACTGTCCGCTGCACATCCGCGCGCACGTGTTCTTCCGCGACGTGGACTGGGACGCGCTCGTGCAGCGCCGACTGCGCCCGCCCTTCCGCCCCAAAGTCGTGAGTATCTTACTGTCCGCTGCACATCCGCGCGCACGTGTTCTTCCGCGACGTGGACTGGGACGCGCTCGTGCAGCGCCGACTGCGCCCGCCCTTCCGCCCCAAAGTCGTGAGTATCTTACTGTCCGCTGCACATCCGCGCGCACGTGTTCTTCCGCGACGTGGACTGGGACGCGCTCGTGCAGCGCCGACTGCGCCCGCCCTTCCGCCCCAAAGTCGTGAGTATCTTACTGTCCGCTGCACATCCGCGCGCACGTGTTCTTCCGCGACGTGGACTGGGACGCGCTCGTGCAGCGCCGACTGCGCCCGCCCTTCCGCCCCAAAGTCGTGAGTATCTTACTGTCCGCTGCACATCCGCGCGCACGTGTTCTTCCGCGACGTGGACTGGGACGCGCTCGTGCAGCGCCGACTGCGCCCGCCCTTCCGCCCCAAAGTCGTGAGTATCTTACTGTCCGCTGCACATCCGCGCGCACGTGTTCTTCCGCGACGTGGACTGGGACGCGCTCGTGCAGCGCCGACTGCGCCCGCCCTTCCGCCCCAAAGTCGTGAGTATCTTACTGTCCGCTGCACATCCGCGCGCACGTGTTCTTCCGCGACGTGGACTGGGACGCGCTCGTGCAGCGCCGACTGCGCCCGCCCTTCCGCCCCAAAGTCGTGAGTATCTTACTGTCCGCTGCACATCCGCGCGCACGTGTTCTTCCGCGACGTGGACTGGGACGCGCTCGTGCAGCGCCGACTGCGCCCGCCCTTCCGCCCCAAAGTCGTGAGTATCTTACTGTCCGCTGCACATCCGCGCGCACGTGTTCTTCCGCGACGTGGACTGGGACGCGCTCGTGCAGCGCCGACTGCGCCCGCCCTTCCGCCCCAAAGTCGTGAGTATCTTACTGTCCGCTGCACATCCGGGACTGGGACGCTATTAACCAATACCTATGTGACTTTTTAAATCCATAAGTACGTTTTAAATCTTATTTTGGGCATCACTCACATCCTATGCCTTAGAAAACATGTCCATTGGTCTCGGTTATCACTCGTAAAACTTTGATAATCGTTACGAGTAGTCAGAAGCCAAAAAGCCTGACCAGTCTAGCTAGGGGGATTGTATTACCCAGTAACTGGGTTGTAAAGGTTTAATAAGTAGTCGCTTCACGTAAAACACTGATATTCAACCGAATACAACAAAGTTGGGAAAAGGCTAAGGAAAATAATGATCTGTGCTTTTATATTAGCGTCACGATTTTGTTGAAGTTCACATTAGTTTAGAATGAGTTCTCAAAAATGTTCAAAGTTTAATATTAGAGTTCCTCTCCATTGCCTATGATAAACTATTATCTCCTACGACTGAGCTGTGTGTTTGTGTTGAAGAAGAGCAAGCGCGAGGCGGCGAACTTCGACGCGGAGTTCACGAAGGAGGAGCCCGTGCTCACGCCCGTGCCCAACGACGTCGTGCGCGCCATCAACCAGGTAGCCTATTTGTTACACTTATTGTTAGTGTTGGGTATTACTGGCGGGATAGCCCTTTGTTGGAAGTGTCTAAGAAAGGGGTTATGGGACATCTCGCCCATAAAAAAACAGGCCAGTGGGCCAGATGTCCACTTTTTCAAATAAGTATGGTTATGGTATGGCACACGGAAAATAAAATGCAAAAACTTACATTTGATTTTGACCATTTGCAGATTTATCTAATATTCAGTAAAAAAACTATTTAGCGGAAAATATCTTTTAACTTTTTAACAGCAGACATTTGACCTGTTCATCTAATTTGGGCAGGGCGAATCTACCCCTATGCCCATATAAAAAGTGGACATTTGGCCCTCAGGCCAGTTTTTATGTGGGCGAGATGTCCCATGACCCTAAGAAAGTAATAAGGAAATATTTCGTGTCTGTTGATTGATGTATTTATTTTACGTATGCAATAAAAACTTTAGAAAGGTTCATTGGACTGAAAAAACCAACAATCTGTATGATATGATTCGTCTTTTAGAATAATTGTATTATGACCCATTATGGCCGGTTACTATTTTATTACCAGTACTGACGCTCGGCTCTGTGCTAACAGGAGGAGTTCCGCGGCTTCTCGTTCGTGAACAAGGACTTCAACCCGCTGCCGGCCGTCGACAAGCCGCCGCAGGCCTGAGCGCCGCCCGCGCACGCACAGTGCACGCACACAGTGCACACAGCGCACACAGCGCACAGCCCGCACAGTGTGCACAGGCCGCACAGCCCGCACAGGCCGCACACACTGCACAGTGTGCACACTCGGCGCCGCGACTCTCATTTTTTACATAATTATGTTAAGTGTAATGCCAACATCTGTCTAGTCATGACGATGCGTAATGTAAGCGCAAACGCTGTTCTTATTTTAATTGTAGGTGTAGCGCGCGACGTGTTTAGTATCGACGTCGGTCGAAGTATTATTTTTATTACGTTTTTATTTTGTACGTTTTTTGAATGTACGTTGTCTGTCTTTTAGTGTATGTTAGTTTAGGAGCGCTCGAGTCTCTCACCGCGACACTTGACACGCGGACGCAAGGCGGCAATCACGCACTTGACTACGTCCTCTCGCCATCGACACTGATACTGTACTGAACAATCTCGGAGCATGACTGGTGTGAAGTGCGTCATGTCGCACACAGCACAGCAAGCTCTCGGCCGCGGGAGCGAATGTTTCTTGTCGCTTAGCATCACATTTCTGTGCGGCGACTGCCAGGTGTCAGCACTAAAATAGGATACCTTAATAACGCTTGCTTTGATTTGCGAGCGAAACCAAAGTTTTTATTTAATATGAACGCTAGCTCGTATAAGTATCGCACTTGTAGCGAGTGTTGGAACGCGCGGTGTTGCACGTTCTGTCGGTACTTATCGTGCAGCGGCAGCTTTAAATACCTCGTAACATGTAACATTGTACAGACGTTGCCAAAGTTGACTTGAAACACGGTTTTCTTATGATGTTTCTGTCCACTAGTTCATTCGACAGTTGCTTGCGACGGCTTGTTGGTCGCGCGGCGCGCGTGCAGGCGTGACGTCACGCCGTGTCACGCCTGTTCCTTTCTGTACATAGTACCCCCTAGCAAGTGAGTCACTCTGTGCTGCTCACTGTACTCCAGCCACACGCCGCACTGGGCGGCTCAGATGGTCGTCCACCCAGTCGTTGTGTGTCTACAGTCGCGCGCGTCAGCGCTAGTGATAACTCACTTCACTTTACATTAATATAAATATATAAATAAAAAAAAACAAGGTCTCTGTTGATTCGATGAGTATAGTTTTCATAGAGTCCTATATTGATGATTAGAGCAATTATCGATTGTTGTAAATATTGAACAATACAAAGTATGAGGCGAGTGCGGCCGGCAGTGTGCACAGTGCACAGTTGCACAGACTGCACAGACTGCACAGACTGCACAGCTGCACAGACTGCACAGCTGCACAGACTGCACAGCCGGCCGCAGTGGCCGCAGGAAGCTGTAAACCCCATACGCGTTAGTAGAGTGTTATATTTGCGTGTACTTCGTGATGTGAGCGTGTGCGTGTTCGTGCGTGAACGTATGCGTGTGTGTGTGTGTCGCTGCTACGTTCATTCTTTTATTAAACTTACGACGTACCTATTGATCGGTGCTTTGAATTTAAACTTGATGTTTTTGTAATGATTGGGTGTTGTGTTCGTACACTCTGCCCCTCTAGGCACTGGCGTTATGGAAGGGATATTATTTTGAACAGATTTGATCGTTTAGTCATTCGCGCATAATATTTATTTCGATAAGCAAAAGTTATTTTGAGAAAGTCCGCGATATTTGAGACGCGAGCTGTCGCGATATTTACCGGTATTAAGCTTGTTTGTCGAGTTGAACAGATTAGATTACTCGCAGAGTATATTTACCATTATAAATAATTTTTATTTACATTTATAGTAAATACCGATACCCTAAGGTTATTAGTGAGGTGATCACATCGCGGCCACGGGGAGCACTACGCACTAACATAGTTATGATTAAATCATACTCAATCAGTGATTAACACTCGCGCAATCGGATAAGCTTAGCTTTTTGAGCAACGTTTTGAATGAGACATTAATCTCAGGGAAACATAAATATTTACGATGTTGCTGGAAATATTTAAGAGTTTTCTAAAATCTTGTTTTGTATAAATCGGCTGTAGTTGAAATCTCGTGTGTGCCGTGGCCGCGGCAGTGTTAGTGAATACAAGTACATAAGTTCTAGTCCCGCGTGTTCGCGCAGCCTTCCCGCAATACTCACGACACGACTGTGTCGCATCAGTATTTCTTCATCTTTCGCGTTGTGTTACATTTGTTACGCACTAGCGGACAACAGGCTTTACACTGCGCGACTAAAAGTCGTAAAGCGTGCGTACTCAAGCCGACAGAAAATGTTCAAACATCACATACCTACCGGCTAGAGTGCGGACGGAATGTGCGGACAGCATAATTGTAAATGAATAAAAAACCTTATTGGGGATTTCATGAAATCGTTACTGCGCGTATCGTGTAACAAGCCTGTTGCAGCCCAAAATAGTCGCGAACAAACCAAAGTGTTACCATTATATTTTACAACTAATCGGTTTAAAAATCTAAATTTTATATGTCAGCGTATAAATGTAACACAAGCATTTACCAGTTACTTGAGATTTTCTTTACAAAATATTTTGTTAGATATTTTACTTATATTAAATAATTTAAATTAAATATATTTTTGTTGTACTTAAAGTACATTATACGTTATATTTTTATTAGTCTGTGTTTTATAGTCATCGTCTTGTTTACAGTGGTAATCAAGTAGGAAAATTATTTATGAAATCAATATTATTATCGCAGACACCACATTTTAAGGATATTTTTTATATTTGACATCACATTAGAGCGGGAGACGTACTTAGCGCACCGACGTTACATGTTACACGTTACACGTTACGGTGCTCTAGGTACGCGGCTCGCGACAGTATTGTATAAAGTATTATTGAGTTAGTGCAGGACGTCATACCAAAGTTATGTTGAGTGGAGACAGAAGTCCCGCCGTGCAGTACTCTCCGCGCCCCCGGGAGCGATCGCACAAACGTATTGCTTTATGTAGTTGTTAGTCATAATATTATAAACAAATTAAATCTAAATATATTACATTATAAATCTCTGTACGTGTTCCCGTTATTATTGCTATAGTATATGACTACTTATTGTGTTTTATATGTATTTTGTTGGGTGCGTGGAGTGATGTCTCGCCGGCAACGGAGTGACAGCGGTTGCATCTTATTATCTACGTACTAAAGCTTAGTTTACTTGTTAAGGTTATTATTAATTTCGTGGCCATTTTATTTTTAGGTCGGTGTTAAGTTATTGATCGGGCGATTGAGAGTTGTTTTATGAGATAGATCTGTTGAAATTGACTTTTTTTTACTGAAGTTAAGGAAATATAATGTTTGGTTATCCCATGAATGTGGATTTTAAAAACCGTCAATATCCAGTCGATAACTTTCACCAGAAAATAAGTAACACAAAATGTTAAGAAGAGTTGAATGTGTGTTGTAACTCTGCACCTCCGCTTATGAAGTGTATGTAAGTATAATGTAAGTGGTCCAGGTGGCTGCAGGGTGGCATTCAACTGCCGACCTTTGTTAACTAGATAAGTTAAATGTACGTGAAGATTTAATTTTTGATGTGAATCATACTAATATAAAATAAATTAAATAGTAAATAGAGTATATTAGAGGTACGTTACGTGTGCCGGCGCGGGTCGGCACGGTCATGTTATTTATTTATTCGTAAATATTTCATAGTTGTGTGTTGTTCACATCGTGGTTTTTTATTCGTACGCTGTGTGTGGATGTGTGTGTGAGGGAGAGTGAGTGTGTGCGTGTGAGCGGGACGCGGCGAGTGCGCAGGGGACTCAGGGTAATCAAACTACTATACATTTTCAAGTGGAATCTGGTCTATCTAGGTTCAGTTAGATAGCCACGCAACCTAACTATCTATATCATGTGTATCCGTGGCTACAGTATGTGTGACGTACAATGTGATGCCCTGCGCGCTCGTCGCTCCGTGTGGCTCCATGTCTTGTGCGCCACAAGCCTCACCTCGGTACTAGTACTTACTCTCACCGGAGAGCCGCGAGGGACCGACGTGGTGCGCTTCTCAGCCTTATTAATATCATATTTGTCATAACGCACAATCCTTAAACATTACTCGACCGACGCTACATACATAAATGTCGCGTTGAAGCGTTGTTTAGATAAAAAAAGTGTTAGCATGGTTTGTGTAATCATTGTATTTTACAGAACCAAATTCTACAGCAGTCATTTCAGTACCCAGTTAAATTTGTTTTAATATATTTTGTTGGTTTGCATTGTTTGTTAAAGAATCGCAAACCACGGCCTGTCCCCTGCGAGCTCTAGTCCGCGTGCAGTCGCCGCCGACACTTTGAGTCGCGTCGTCTGCGCGCGGCCTTAACTTTAGCTGTGATTACGTTGCTATTGATATAGTATGTTTGTTTCCAGACGCACATGTGTTCTCATTTCCGACCTTATTGCAACAAAACTTAAAAAAATATATCAACACATTTTTGAAAACTTATATTTTAATTTTTTGAATTTTTACAATTTTATTTTTATTTTATTGTGACATTCGTCAGATGTAATATTGTTTGAAGATGATATAAATTTATTGATTATAACGTAATAGCTGATAATTAATTGGTAGTACAATTTAAAGTGTAGTCGAGCGTACTGCAGCCGCTAAGTGTTGTACACGACGCCTGCGCACTACATGAAGCTGTTTATATCAAGTTGAGCACCACCCACATACATAGATAATATATCATTTGTATGAGAACATTATTTTTATCCTAGATACCATAGAGTTTACTAGACTTGGTGACGGCAAACCTTTGAGATTTGCATTTTAGCTGAACTGTCCAAGGATGTGCAGTAACTGAATATGCCTGAAAATAAGGCTAACTTATAAACATGATAAGGTTCAGTTACTGCTTATCACTTCTGTCTAGTTTGCCTTCCACATTGATTCTAAATCTTAAAGTAATACCTATCGAAAGAATTACCTCCTTAAATAAGATAAATATGACGCTTAATTATTTTGTCTGTCTGTCACCGACTGTGCCAAAGTACCCCTCGTGTTAAACAGGTGACTATTGTTAACAATGCCCGGTCAGTGGCAGCATCACCCGAATTAAGAATAGATCTGTGAAGAACCTCTGCGTTTTCATTGTAGGTGAGACATCTGTATCTATGTGAGTAATGCATTGGGCGGGCATTGTGAGGACCTCTACATGTGTTATAAATAGCTTGTGACAAGTGAGTGCGATGTCGCGCACGTGACGTCACGCGCCGCACTCCGCGCTCACTCTGACAACACTTCCTGGGCATGTCCGTCTGCCTCACATGTCTCCGCTACTGTTGATGCTCGCGTTCTGGCAATAATAGAGTAATCATGAACTGCCTTCCACTCATCTTCCTACTAAAGTTCTTGATTGGCCTAACTTCCTCATCTACCTACTATTCTTCCTCTCTTTATGACGCAAAAGTTAAGCATGTAAATATTAAAGAGACGGCGTATTGCCTTGCACTAGAATAGTATGAAAATAAAACAGTATATACGGAGTTACATGTGAGGCAGAAATGCTTTGATCGTAATGGCCGACTCAGCCGCGCGTTTGCAGATTATGTCGCTCGTTTGTCCAGTAACAGAAACGAAAAGTAACAGTGGTAACACTGTTCAATGCCATTTTGTAACATAAGCCATATTAACGCTAGCTGTAACTTGACATATCACGCTGTATTATTATTTGTATCTATATATTTTATAAGGTGTCGGGCGCGTCACAGCGCGGCCCGCACTCAGTCCTACTTAGTACCAACATGTACTGTGTCAAACATAGCGCATTATTTTACTCTTACGCCGTTTATTTGCGACTTTTACAAGTCAACTATAAAAATACAGCATGCAATGGGGTTTTCATTTCAAAATGTAATGGCGGTCTATTAAACGAACCAGTGATACAAATATTTTAAACCACTTTTCAGTAGAATACGTTCATTATTTACGGAATTTAACTTCAAATGTAAAGATTTTCTTGTGCACAATAATGTTTATACTTTGCATCTTTCTGTCCGCCATTACGTTTTCAGAGCGCACTTCATATATAGTTGTAGGGATTGTAAATGGACGGCGCAAGTACCATAAGTTATTTTTTACTAATTTTGGAATGCTTATAAATAAAATAAAATATATTTTACGCTTCCCAGAGGTGTTATATAGCCAAAGAGTGGTTTAATATTTGTACAAATCGGCTGAAAGCCCTTATTTTGTTGTCTATTAGTTGGAATACATATTTATTGTCTTGCCAGTATATACAGAATGTAGGGAACAGTTTGGTGGGTAATATCATAATGTTTTTGTATCATTGTGTTGTAATGTCGCCTACACTCAAGGTGATTGTTCTGAATCTCCTGTTGATAATGTTAGGGGGTCTGTCGTTGTGTATGTATGTCATTTTATTGTTCGTTTAATCCGCATTTTAAAGTACAAGTTATATATTGTTTTGGCAATTAGTTAGCTTGCTATTGTTTAGCGCGGCAGGGCGGAGGCGCTCGGGGCGGAGGCTCCCGTCCGCGAGCGCGGCCCTGTTTCTGATACGTTTAGTATTGCCACACCTATGTACGGGTGAAGTAAAATGAACTTGAATCGAATATTGAAACGTCCTGACGGGTGCTTTGACCCTTAATTATAAGAACTTGGTGTTAACTTCTAAATTGTGATCTGATTATTTGGAATGTGTTCGTGTACTGTTTTACAAAGTGTAGACGACATTGCGACAGGCGTACGTTATAGTTTGTGTTAATTATTTGTAGCTAACACGAAGTATATGAGATCTGTTGGATTGTGGCCGTACTCCACGGCCGGGGCTCTCGGGACACAACCTTATATGTTTATTATAGATAATTATAAATGCTTACAGTTACCGCCTTATACAGTGTGAAATAAATTAGAACTTATTATTAAAGTGAACATTGGATTTTTAGACAATTTATGTGAAAACATAAATCGTATAATAATCCAAATTATTGAAGATATGGTTTAGATGAAGCTCCGTCGGTCCCCAGAGCGCTGGCGAGGCGGGTACGGCCTCGTATTATCTATTTGTTGTCTGTTCACCGTCACTATTAGAACACATTAGCTGAGTAAATTATTGCATAAATATAGTTTTATGATGAAATAAAATATGTATATGTAATCCTACATGTCTATTAAATCATGAAAATAGATTATAACGTGATGTTTTATTTTGAGCAGTCCTGCCTGACCCATGTTGCACCAACCCGTTGTATTTAGCCCGGTTTAATTTACACGAGTCTGTCTTTCACAGAATGGTAGAGAGATTGTTTACAAAACAAAGTGAGGGTAGTACCAATTCTGTTTGTTGCAGAAGAAAGATGCCATAAAAACATAGTTTTACTTTTTTGCATTCGCAAACGCTAAACGTCCAACTGTGAAAAACATCAAATGATCAGTAAGTTTAATTAGAAAAGCCGGCCAAGAGCGTGTCGGGCCACGCTCAGTGTTTGAGTTCCGTAGTTTCCGGTCCGTAACAATAAGTGTTCCCACTTATGAGTTAAAAAAAGGCTATTTGTTACATTGACATACTAAGTACCTACGCAGGAATTATTGTGTACAACCTTTGTCTTTTTTGTAAAAAAACTTCTTTTCGTAATTTTCCTAGAAAGTCCTTACCTATAAAGTTCTACTTTTCAGATTTTTTTTCACATTGTTTTTTTACTTTTGGAGCGATTATTTCCGAAATGATTGACATTATCAATAAATGATTTTAGTAAACCCTATCATTTCATATTCGTTTTTAAATACCTATCTAACGATATATCACACGTTAGGTATAAATAAAAAAAAATCACTTCCCACTTTACATATATTATAGGGGCTACCCTAACAAACCATTTTTTGCAAATTTTTATTTTACCACTTTTGGCGTAATTGATATACATACTGGTACCAAATTTCAGCTTTCTAGTGCTAACGGTCATAGGGATTAAGTGAAGACGGACAGACATACTGACATGGCGAAACTATAAGGGTTCCTAGTTGATTACGGAACCCTAAAAATGGCCATAAACGTCCACCTATCAGATAGACTTTAGAGCACATCTATCTAGGAAATCGCCATTTTTTGAGAGTGTACACTAATGATAAATGGTAAAATTTTTATAACAAAAATAACCACTACAAGGCGCACAAATTCTCCTGTATTTTCTCATGTAATGTTGAATACATGACATTATTTAAATACTAATATATTAATACTAATATTATTTCATTTCAAATTTAAAAAAAAATCTTTTAGGTTTCCGTAAGTTTGTGCAAGGGGTAAAATAGCTTTCATTGAATGTCGACACTTCCATCCCCTATGTCCACCACTTCAGAATAGGAGTTTCCAAAAACCTGTCTTACTGGTGTCTATTCTGTTAAGTCAAATGTCAACATTTGTCATTAGTAGTATGTCTTTTAAATAATAGATGGCGTTGTGCCGTGACGTCATCTTTTTGTATCGCGATGTTAAGTTCTTCGATGGGCTAATGACCCTCCGCCGTACATTGCAATAAAATTGTCTTACTCTGGAGTTTTGAGTTTTATTTCTATTGTGTGTAGTGAAAGTGACATTTTTGAGAACTGTACAAGTGGTCCTTCGGAGCCTGATAAAGGACTGGTGTGCAGTTTACACTGTGAGTCGGTGAGGGAAGAAGGCGGAGTGGCCTGCTGCAGGAAGATACTTCGAGCCAGTGGTGACCAGCGTCGGTAGACCGTCTTTATCGGCGTCAAGCGTATGCACTTGGTACTCTTGCAAGTGCACAACGGTCTGGTTGGTGCTGGGAGGAGTCTGCTGGTCGGAGGGAGCAGCAGTTGAGGTGCGAGGAGGAAGAGGTACTCCTCTCGCACATATCATCACGACGAGTTTTAAGTGAGTGACAGTGATAAACGTATTGGAGGATAATAAACTGTGAGTACAAAATAATTTCATCGAAAAGTGAACCTTAATAACTTGCAATTTCATTTTCTTTGAGTGACTTAACTTTTTGCCAATATGGAAGCCTTAAGTAACTTACAATTCAACTTATACTCTACGATAAGCAAGGCTAAATTGAACTTTAAGAAATCGCCCAAGGAACGTATTACTAGTTCGTACATTGAAACAAGATTGGAAAATGTCGAAGCTAATTGGTCAAAGTTTTCTGATACACATTTTAAAATATTATCAACTGTTAAGACTGCTGAATTTGAAAAGTCCGAATACAACTTGCAAAATTTATATGAAATTACAGAAGAATTATTTACCGATTATAAAGCTGAATTAAAAGAAAGATTAAAGAATATTGTAAGTTCGGACAGTTCAAATAAAGAGTCTGAATCTTCTGTGAAAACTTCAAAACGTGCGTTTCCTGTTAAGTTACCAAAAATTGAATTGCCAATGTTCACAGGAAATTATTCTGAATGGATTAGTTTTAGAGATTTGTTTCAGTCATTAATACATAATAATAATCTTTTAGACGATGTTCAAAAATTGCATTACTTAAAGTCGCATTTGTCTGGAGAGGCTGAAGGTCTGTTACGACACATTCCTATTACTAACAGCAATTATACAACTTGTTGGACTAAATTAGAAAATCGCTATAATAATAAAAAGTATTTAGCAAATAGTATAATTAAACGTTTTATGTCTCAAAAGAATATTGTTTCCGAATCCTCCAGTGCAGTTAAGGAGTTATTAGATACTTCCAACGAATGTTTGCATGCTTTAGAAAACCTAGGAATACAAGTTGAGCATTGGGATATCATAGTCATTTATGTATTGAGTTTAAAACTAGATCCCGAATCACGTAAACTATGGGAAATTAAGGTTAGTGATTGTTCAGAAGACTTGCCTACATTGAATCAATTCAAATCTTTTCTTGAGCAAAGATTTCGGTCTTTGGAATTTTTAGACAACAAAGGTCAACGTCTTCAGTCCAATCGTAATGCTCCAGTCAAATCGCTTCATGTGTCAATTACGTTATGTATTTGTTGTCATGGTGATCACAAACTCGCTTATTGTAAAAAGTTTTCTGCTTTCGATATGGATATGCGTCGTAAGTTTGTCCAAACGAATAGGTTGTGTTATAATTGTTTCGGGGCAAATCACTCTGTCTATGCATGCCGCCAGTCGTCCAGATGTCGTCTATGCAAACGGAAGCATCATACGCTTCTGCATCTCAAGAATGTCTCCAATTCAGTTGGTGACGGTAGCACCACTGAACAAGTTGTAGATAGCAGTGTGTCTGCTGTTGCAACCCCATCAATTCAGAGTAAGTCCACCAATATCGTTAGTTGTTGTGCAAATAGTCATAGCCAAATACTATTGGCTACAGCTTTAGTAACAGCGGAATCAAAGAGCGGTACTGATCTGGTATTAAGAGCCTTGATTGATCAAGGTTCTCAGGCGTCATTCGTGACGGAGTCTACAGTACAGCTCTTAGGTCTTGTGAAGAGACCAACTAAAGGTTTTGTATCGGGAATGGGCGGTGATCAAGGACGATCGAAGATGAAAATCAATTCGATGGTTCTCTTTAAAGTAAAATCACGCGTCGATCCTAGTTTCATTATCACTGTTAAAGCTTATGTTTTAAAAAGGCTAACAACTATTTTACCAGAAAGAAAGTTTATGGCAAACGTTTCGTACCCCATCTCGTCTTTGGTTTTAGCAGATCCTTCTTTCGATACCCCAAGAAAGATTGATTTGCTTTTAGGTGCAGATATTTATGGCCAGATTATGTTAGAGGGTATAATCAGTGGTTCACCTTTAGCACAAAATACCAAACTAGGTTGGATCTTATCTGGTCAAGTAGGAGAAATCAACCAAAGCGAGACATGCCACAATACATTAATTTCGTTGCCAGCTACTCACACCGATGAAAAAATTGAACTCAGAAAATATTGGGAAATGGAATCTGAGCTTATTGGTGATTGTAATAGGGTTTATTTGACCCCAGAAGAGCAAAGGTGTGAGGATATTTTAAAAACCACGACTAAACGAGACGAGTTTGGTCGTTATATTGCACATATGCCTTTCAGGTCAAGTGACCCAGCTTGTAAATACAGCGGGTCTAAAGAAAAAAAAAGGTGGTCGCGTGCATCAAGCTCTTATTAATGAAAGATTGTAAGCCCGAACCTAAGAATTGTTATAGTAAGAAAGAATGGTCTTCCGTCTGCAAGATGAATTATTGTAAATAAACATTCAGGTTTGGACAATCTTACTCGCGTTGTGACCTTACGGTGTAGAAATAATGAAATTAAGAGACCTGTCTCTTAACTAATTATTTTACCTGTGACCTCTTAGTTATTGTTTACAATTTTATTGATGAACTTGAATTAGAGTTTTATTTACATAATATACATGGTTGGCGAATTTAATTGAACGAACTTGTATTTTTATCTCGTTTACTTTTTTACTGTTGTTTAAATTCTGTTTACATATTCCATGAACTTGTATCGTAAATTCAGATTCTAGGATTCAAGTATAGCCAACCAGTCAATAATTTATTCAAGTTTATATTGTTATGTTTTGTTTGATGGACAGAGCCGTCCATGGTGGGCGATATGTCTATTCTGTTAAGTCAAATGTCAACATTTGTCATTAGTAGTATGTCTTTTAAATAATAGATGGCGTTGTGCCGTGACGTCATCTTTTTGTATCGCGATGTTAAGTTCTTCGATGGGCTAATGACCCTCCGCCGTACATTGCAATAAAATTGTCTTACTCTGGAGTTTTGAGTTTTATTTCTATTGTGTGTAGTGAAAGTGACATTTTTGAGAACTGTACAACTGGTTACTCTTTACAAAGAACATACCCTGCAAGTTTCATGTCTCTCTAAGACCAATGGTATTGTACTATATTTTTTTTTTTAGTATAACGGGCTTGCTCTTGGTCCCAGACTAGCCCGAGGGCATAGACGGAGCCTACGATGGAGCGAGCTTACCAGTAGATGCCTATGCACTCTATTCTTAAATACTTCCGGGTTATATGAATTTGGAAACACAGACGCCGGCAGGGAGTTCCATTCCTTTGTGGTGCGCATTATGAACGATTTTGAAAAGCGCTGCGTGCGGATATGAGGAATATCAACCAAGGAAGGGTGGTATCCCGCCGTACGTCTGGATGTCCGGTGGTAAAATGGGGATGAGGGAATGAGCTCGTGTAGCTCATGAGCACACACACCGAAGTGCAATCTGTAAAATACCGCCAGACAGGCAACTTTTCGCCGATGTGCTAGTGGTTGAAGTTGAGCCACCAGCTTCTTGTCGCCAATCAACCTTCTGGCCCTGCGATCCACCGAATCCAATGCGGCCAGTTGGTATTTGGCTGAGCCATCCCATAGGTGACTGCAATACTCCATACACGATCGGACTTGAGCTTTATAAAGTGTTAGAAGCTGTCCCGGCGTGAAGTATCGCTTAACCTTGTTAAGGATGCCCAGTTTTTTCGCCGCAGTCTGTGCTTTGGACTCGATGAAAGTGCCGAAGTTGAGGTCAGAACTCAACTCCATGCCAAGGAGTTCAAGGCAGCCGGTTACTTTTACAGATGCACCCCGGAAAGTAGGAGCCAGGTCAAATGGGCTCCGTTTGGCGGAGAACAGATTGTCATCGCCCCATTGGGACACACGAGTTCACGACTCAAGGCAAAGTTCACTCGCTCTACCATGGTCTCTCTCTGTGAACGAATATCGTCCCTACTATACAATAATAAGTGTACTATATAATAATAAGTCGGGTTTTCCTTCTCGGCTATAACTCCTATAACTGCTATAACGCACGAACCGATTTCCACGGTTTTGCATTCGTTGGAAAGGTCTCGGGCTCCGTGAGGTTTATGTTTATAGGAAAGAAAATTTAGGAAAATTAAAAAAAAAATTATTAAACGAAGCCATCTTGTGGCGAAACGGAGTTCGCCGGGTTTGCTAGTCAGTTTATAAAAAAAAACACAAAAGGCAATTCTATTTATTTGAAATTCTATTTTTTTTTTAGATACTTGAATGGAATCTAATTAGATCTTTTTTGGTTTACTATAATAAAAGTGGCTGGCTTTATCGTTATTTTTCTCAACATAATGGCCGTCTACCTGTTTTCTGGATATGACGCCCAGTTTTGAAACGTATAATTTTGTAGATAAGAAAACTCTTTTGTGAGTTTTATTAAGTGATTTAAACATATTTGATTATGTTCAAATGTTAAAGTTTGTGAGGATGTTTGTTTCTTAATCAAGCAAACTAATGAATGTGTATACTTGAAACTTTTCAGTATATATCGTAGGTACTAGCTTTTGCCGTGGATTAATAGTTCCCGTTCCCGGGGTATTTCCGGGATAAAAACTCTCCTATGTCCTTTCTCGGGTCCCAGACTATATCTGTACCAAATTTCATTCAAATCGGTTCAGTAGTTTGGACGTGAAGAAGAGACAGACAGACAGAGTTACTTTTGCATTTATATTATTAGTACGGATGCGTCAGAATAACGACTAGGCTACATAACATCACGCTATGACACATCGAAGCAAAGCAGTAACCAAAAATCTGATATTACGCGGGTTAAACCTCTGGGGGCAGCTATAGAGATTAATCACTATGTATGAAAAAAAGATCAACCAAAATAAGACGTTAAAATTAGCAAAAATTTTAAAGACCTACCTTTATTAATATACCTGAAAAACTTTAACAATATTTATTTCAGTTTACATAGATGTTGAGCGTAAAGCGATGTAATTTTAGTGATGATGATGATAAAACGTCACTAGGTGTTTCAGGCCTAAAATTACATCAGTGCAAAGTTTACATGTTTGTAATCAATGTTCATGTTAGTTTGGTACTAATTCCGAATTCGTTCTAATAATATATATAGGAAAATGAGGCATTCGGAAAATTAAGAATTTTCATAAAGAACTATTGGTTCCGTTACTGGAATTTGTCGGGTCCCCGAAGTTTACCTACTTATGTAGATCATTCACTTCTATGTAAGATACTATATTCTTAACTAACATCGACAGTTGCTTCCAAAGGGTTGTTAATTTGAGTATTGTTTACGAGTTCAACCCCAATTTATTTGTATAGTGTAATCGTATTATCATATGGCACGTTAGCCGCGCTGTCAGTGGTTCGAGTACAATGCGCGCCCCCCTTGTCCGTCTGCTCGATACTTACACAAAACATGTGACAAAATCATTTGGGTCCTAACACCCATATGTCATGATTTACTTCGGTAGCGATTATAATTTTTTTGCCCCAAAACATGGCCAAGTGTTTATTAATAATTACATCTATCTATGGAATATTTTATTTTAATAAACAGACTTTCATGTATTCAATACATGAAAGTCTGTTTATTGAATCATGTCAAATATTTAAATATTCATCCCTTATTTTACCCTATTAGGATTGGTTTTTCAAAAATCCTCTTTTAGTAGATACTTGCTTTTCACAAAGAATATGCTCTTCAAGTTTCATGTTCAAAGGGCCTGTTTAGACTGTGCGTTGATATATCACCCAGGCAATCAGTTTACCGTTTTACATAATTATAGGTAATAGAGGGATCTGTATTTAAAGAGCCAACTATTCCGTTTATAATGAGCTCGTCGCGAAATACCAAATTAGTAAGTGCTCACCTACGTGTAACTTGTCTAAGTTTAACGAAACTAAAATAACAAAGAAACGGTCGATCTAGCAGCATGCAGCGTGCAGCACTTTACAGCGCTATTCGCAGCCGCAGCCATTAAGTAGCGACTAATGAAGCGGTGGCGAGGTGTGCGACACGGTCGCGCGACCCGGTCGCAGGCGCAGGTCGCGCTATCCGCACCTCCTCGAACAAAGCCGCCTTGTGTCTCACGTTTCAAATTAATTCAGAGATAGTTCCCATTTAATTTAATCTGCCGCTAGTTTTATTAAATTGGCGCCCCGTTATGTTGCTTGTACTACATCCACAGTCGTAGAAGATATTAATTATTATCGAGGGCGTATGCAAGTATGCCGTTGTCGCGTCACACTTTATTGCAAAACCTGTACACTGGCAGTAAACTAGCTAGGTATGTGCTAAGCTTGTTCACACCGGAACGACGCAATTAACGAGGTTTAGAGAGAAAATGTTGCTCATTAGTTATTCAAGAGCCGTTTCAGGTCATACCGCGCTGACATCGGTACCGTACCGACACGCTACACGAGCCATCATCCGGACCATCAGGGATAAGCTCCTCTAAGCTTGACAAACATTTGTGCAAACGTGCGCGGACTCCTGATTGCCCACTTGTACTAACATCATTATTCTAACCACAAAAAATGTCGGCCATTGTACACGACCCCTGCGCGAGCACGCGGGGGTCACACAATACCACATCAAGCGCAGGTTTTTATGACGTCAGCTGCGCAAGTGGATGCCTATTGTTACAAAATGGGATTAAACTATCCCATTCAATTATTTATTACATCTTTTTGCAAAACAATTTAATTGTTCACATTTAAAGTAGACCTTTTCTTGTTTGCTATAGAGGCGGTTTTCTATTGTCGTTCTAATTTGCATCTAATGTTTTTCCCCTGCGGTATCGATATCCCCTCGAGAATTACACTTTTTATCCATTATAAAGATTATAGTATTTAACCGTGCATCGTGGCGTGAAATCGGATTGATTAGCGATACGTATAAAGCGAATAGTTTATCGATTAACAATTATTGTAATCGATTACGGCTACCGTTAGAATATTTTATGAACAATCGTATCGAATCGGTTCGTTCGGGAGGCGGCTACCGTTTTAGTAATTGGATTTTAAAGATTTATGTGTGATAGTGAAGTGGTATATTTTTGTCATGTTTTTAATGAGTTCTTTGGCGATGTGATGCTGCAACGTGAGGGCCGTTGCCCCTGGCCCGTGCCCTGTGGCCCCGGCAGCGGCGCTCGGTCGCGTGTGACATGCGATGTCGGCACAAATGTGTCGATGTCGGATGTAGGTATTGGCCGGTATCTGCTCACTCGTCACGCTCTCATTATTTCACGAGACAGGACAGCCAATCAAAAAGTGAACGTGTCTTGGGTAGCTTTAGCGCTATTCGAACGTAGTCTGGAGGACCTAGTGTCTGTTAATGCGAGGTTACAGAGAAAACATTATGTAGTCTACGCGGTATTGACACTGTGATTGGCACCTTAATAGGACCAATATAGCAGGATTGTTGAAGCAGCAATGAGAGTATACTACAGACTGCTAATATGTTACATATGTTAGCTTACACAGTATGTAAAAATCTTGGTGAAATAGCGCATCTGTAATAAAATCTCCGTTTTCCCACTATATTTTCCCCTATAACATTTGCAAAATGATTACACTATGTACCCTCCCTACATTTGGATTAGAAGATTACAAGTAATATTGATAGTACGTGAAACATAACGGTTGTAGAGACCGCGGCACGGCGCGGCGCGGCGCGGCACGCATCGAGCACTCCCGCTCATTAGTCCGTGCCGCGAGTGCCGTTAGCTCTCGTTAGCCAAGTTTATGATGTCCTGAATAAATAATGTATCCAGTGCCGGCAGCACTGCGCACGCTGCGGAGGACCGCTTGCGTCGTGCGCGTGCGCCCAACTACTGAGCTGTGTAGATTCCGTCGATGAAGTTGATTGTAGCATTTGATACTAACAACAACACAGTACTAAACAAAGTACTCTAGATCAAGCTCATCGGGTCCTGACAACCGCGTCTTCCAATTTTGATAGATTTACGAAGACTTCCCAACGGCACAGCACAACATTTTGCCTAAGTAGCAACTCCGTCCGTCTATCTCACTTTAAAGTCAGTTTGCAGAAACCCAACAATTATTGAAGACCTGTTTTAGTCATCTGACCCCAACTTGATTGTAATGGCGTTCCCTCCCCCGGCCAGTCCGTGCTGCGCCCGTGCCGTGTCGTACCGCGTCGAGTCGCGCGGCGTGCTCGCTGCACTTCCGCGACGCGGCGCTGCTCGACACGACGCGCTAATTAGACTTCGCTGGCGCAGGTTAAGTGGCGTCTTGTTCGGAACCCGCATGTCCCACCTAATGGGTTTTATTAGTTATTAGTTGGATCGTTGTCGCCATGTGTGCGCGTAACTTGTAAAAGTAAGCTAGCCAAGGATTGCGAGTTGAAAAGGATAGTTGTGAGGCAATACGAGTTTCTTTCTTTCGACATAAACACATTATGTAGAACCAAACTTATATTTATTTAATGTAAACCATAAAGATACAGCTTACACAATAATTGTGACTTTTCACATTAAAATACCTGAATAATCTAAATTGTAACGATCTCTATCAAAATCATCTCAATTTTACAATCATTTAAATCTGGCACCTACATGAGCGCGCACATACTCAATCTACGAAAAAAGCTCATTGGAAATTATCTAATCTAATTTGATAGTTTATAGAAAAGTTGAGAGTCACCGGATCGAATCGTGGACATTTTAATTGTGGATGATATGTAATAAATAAGTATAGAGTGGTGATGGAGGCTGGCCCGGCGACACGCGGCCGACAGAGCCGCAGAGAGAGCTCATTTACATTTTAATTAGGAGAGGATCGATGCGTCCGTAATGACGGCGAGTGACGCGGGAGGTCTGTGCCAACAGCACACTGATAAGGAAGCATCACGGAGGGACCGGACTGCCTCCGATTACCTAATTAGCAAGAGATTAGAGCAAGCTATAGACTATTAGTTTATTTTAAGCCATTCGAGACTATTTATTGCTAGTTGTGGAGCCGGAGATGGCACTGAATGTGTTGTAATATAAAGTTGAGACAAGAACTTACTAGACTAAGGTGTACCATATCGTGTAGTAGTATATTAATTATATTCACTCATATCAATGCAATAGTACCATCAAAATGTCATTGTCTTTTTCTTCATATGTTCGGTGCGGTGAATATGAAGTGTCGTTCGTCTTACCTTCTTAAATGATTTAATAAGTAGAAGAAATATTGTAAGAAAATTAAAACACATTTAAGTAAAGTAGTGTATTTATATAGTTAAGTATGTAATCTGTCCGTACGCTGCGCCCGCGCCGGCCAGCCTAATTAGCAAAGTGTGGCGTGTCGTGCGGTATTTACATAGCAACGTGCGGAACCGCAGCACGGTACGAGTGTAGGATACTTGCGGTTCAAACTATTCTTATATTTATCTGGCAAAGAAGGCAGCTCCAAATTAAATAAATGAATTGAAATCGGGAAAAAGTTTTTCTAAATTGCAGTGCTACTCGAGTCTCTCATGTAACACCTGTACACAAAGATCATTTAATCTGTTTTTATAAAAACCCTAACTTAGATTATGGTAAAACTTACAAAGGTTTTTCTCTCTCAAAGAATATTTCAGAATGTCTAAGTTATTGTGACATATGTGTCCTAAATAATGCAGCAATCATAACAAACAGATGAACATATAACGGCCCCATATTGCCCCATATGGTGATGAGACACGTCGACGTCAGGACAGGGATGTCTGTTACATCTCTGTTATGGCTGCTATTGTGTGCGTTATGGCCGCGTCGATATCCTACATAGATTATTGCTCGTTATGACTCCGTATCGATCGTACCTATCTATAGTCTTCTACCTAGCTTAAGGCCCAGGGTACGTCTGCGGGCTTGTGTACGATAAAAAAAAATAAAAAAATTTATTTTTCCCTAGAATCGTGTACTTAGTCCAACATGGTACCTAATTGCGCGTCGATGTCTTTTCTTCCTTAAATATGTGTTTTAAAAACAGTGGTTTAAACACTTTTTTTGGCACTGCACTGATGGGATTATCGTACTTAAATTTTAATTTAATTTTCTTTTCAGAAATATTATGCGATTGCGATACCCGAATATGTAATGAACAGACAAACTTACGTCAACACTTTGTATATACATATATCAATAAGGATCGCCCTACAAATAAGATGACCCAATAATCGTGGCTTCGACATAATAATAATAATAATATGTTAATATACGTAATAGTGGTCGTTTACAAGATGGGCGACGTAACGATGTTCCGCCGCGCATGCGCCCACGCTGCGCTCGCACTCATCGGATGGGCATCAATGATGACTCGAATCGGTCGATGGGGTCGGGTGAACCTAATGTGGGACGAAATTAGGTGATTGGCTTATACATTTCTGGTTATTATTGATGATTTGATGATAAAATTCCTAATTTTGTAAAGATGTTGTGCTCGACAGTTTTAAACGCCATTACTCGTGTCGTATGATGAGCTCATGACTATTACTGCTTTCATTATAAAATTTTATTTTCTCGTGAATTGGTAAAGAAATATGATACTGAAGACTATGTGCAAGAGTGCGTAGATGTAGTTTGTGTAGTATTTCCCAATAAAAATAATATGATATATAAGATCCAGTAGATACATGCAGATTGCAGGTGCACATTAAATTTTAACACAATTGATAATGTAGCTGTTTGCTTATAAAAAGATCGCAGCCAGCATCCAGCCCGCCTCGGCAGCCGCGCGGTGCGTGTCTCGCCGCGCAAATAACAAAACAAGAGAGAACTATAAATTATCGAGTGCAGCGCATTTTAAATAGTGGAGGGCGCATGAATCATAGTGTTTAAGAGTTTACTCCATCTCGCCTCGCCTGCTCCGCTGCCATTTACAGATGAAGGGAAATTAAAAACTGAAGAACTGGGCGTGCTCCTCAGTACTGTTCGTGTAATTTAAAGCTATGCATATTGTACATAATTACTTACCGAATGAGCGAGCGGTCTCTTGTACGACGTATTAACTTGAATTCTTGGTAACAACATATCTGCAGTATCTGCTCTTAACGATATAAAATTTAATGATCCGAAATTAAAAATATACAAATGAAAAAAAAATAATTCTTTTAATTAACCCTATTTTATTTGAATAAATACTTTTAATTAACCTTATTTAAAATAAGTTTTTTCTATTAGTTCATTTTTTCTGGAAAGTGTAAGAGACAACTTATCGTTTTATGCTGAAATTAGTTAACGAGTAGTTTCAATATGCAAGATGCCATTAAGTTTATATCAGAAAACATTCCTTTTTTAGGGTTCCGTAGTCAACTAGGAACCCTTATAGTTTCGCCATGTCTGTCTGTTGTGTCCGTCCGTCCTCGCTTAATCTCTGTGACCGTTAGCACTATAAACCTGAAATTTGGTACCAATATCATATATCAATCACGCCGACAAAGTGGTAAAATAAAAATTGGAAAAAAACGTTTTATTAGGGTAGCCCCCCTATATGTAAATAGGGAAGTGGTTTTTTTTTAATTTCAACCCTAACGTGTGATATATTGTTGGATAGGTATTTAAAAATGAATAGGGGTTTACTAAAACCATTTTTTGATAATGTCAATAATTTCGGAAATAATCGCTCCAAAAGGAAAAATCAAAACGTCCCCCCCCCTCTAACTTTTGACCTGTAGATTTAAAAAATATGAAAAAAATCTGGAAAGTAGAACTTTATAAGGACTTTCTAGGAAAATTATTTTGAACTTGATAGAAAGAACAGTTTTTGTAAAGACACAAAGGTTGTACAAAATAATTTCTGCGTACTTTGTATGTCAATGTACCAAATAGCCTTTGTTTAAACTTATAAGTAGGTACACTTATTGTGACGGACGGCAAACTACGGAACCCTACATTGAGCGTGGCCCGACACGCTCTTGGCCGGTTTTTTTCAGTATGCTCGGCACCACGCGCATGCATCAAACTTGTGACCTGGACCTACCAGACCAGCAACTAGGCGGTCTAAGCCCTTGCGCACAATATTGTAGATTCGTTCACAACACAAAGCTTTACAAGAGCTCTTACAACAGCGCTCAGGAGTACGGGGTTGTAAGTAGTTGTCTCGCTACTCGTCAGAGCGGAGCGGAGCGCTGGGAGCGAGCCCCGGCGCAGGCGCAGCGTGACAGATAGATTGCAGCCGAGCGACCTCTGCCGCACGCCCAGCGGTAGGGTGGCCCGCTCATCTAGGCTAGATCCTAACGTGGGACATTCTCTGGAAGATCACTTGAATGGAGTAAGACATTGGTTTACCGAAAAGAATATACCATCAAGCGTGTTAATGGCCTTATTATTTGATGGTTTTTTAACCGACTTCAAAAAAGGAGGAGGTTCTCAATTCGTCTGTATGTTCTTTTTTTTTTTTTTTTTTTTTGTATGTTTGTTACGCGATATCTCCGTCAATTGTAAACGGATTTTGATGGTTCTTTTTTTGTTTGATAAGTCATGATTCAGGGGTGGTCCCATATAAATTTTGTGGCGATCGGTTCAGTGGTTCTCGAAAAATTCACCAAGAACAAAAAAAATTGACGAAATGTTCATAGACGATGTGTGTCGACACTAAAAAGTAATAAATAAAAACTTTTTTTCAAAAAAATAATAACCGCCTTCAAAAACTAAAAACCTAAAAATAACTAAAATTTCGGAAGTCGGTGGCTTCTGTTCTGCCAGTCAATTTGTGTTGCCACCGACTTCCGAAATTTTAGTTATTTTTAGGTTTTTAGTTTTTGAAGGCGGTTATTATTTTTTTCGAATGACATATCGGCTTCCAACAATTGCGAGCAAAAATAAATCCGACATATTAATAGCGCAGAACGCCAAAAATGCTCGCAGTTTTTATCAGAGTAAAACAGTATATTTTTTTATAATAGTAAAACACTAGCTGACCCGGCGAACTTCGTACCGCCTAACAGTCAATTAATGTCGTGTTACCTTTTATCTGAACTAATTTAGGCTTTGATGAACGTAATTCAATGATACAAAATAAATATGAACATAGATAGATATATAAAAGTATTTTATTGTTATGAACAATACATACTGAAAGAGAATACAAATTTTCGCCATAAAGTAAGGAACACAATGGCTCTGGTGGCGGAGCCAATAATGGCAATTTCACTTTGCCACTAAGGCAGCACAAACCAGGCGTTTCACCAGCAAATTTCAATGCGCCACAATGCTGGCAAACAACGTCCATTGGACCAATGCTAACTAAACGATGCAAGCTGTAGACGATGGTGCAATCATATAGAAACGCTGCTCGATTCAAATCAATACTTGAACCATTTCTTCTTGCACTTCGAAGATTAGCCCTCTGTTGATCTGTACTATTTGCTCGTCGATTTCTCGTTTCTGACCTAGCCGTTTCACGGGCTGCTTCTCTTTCCTCTTGTGTTTGAGAAGCACGAATTAAGGCTCTTCTTCGCTCTATACTAACGCGGCGCTCTTCTCGTGCAATTTCTCGTTCTTGCTCAGATAGTTGACTCGCGATGTTTCTTTGCCTAATTGCATTACGGCTTCGCTGGGAAAGATTAGATCTTCTAGGACGCGGCATTGTTTGAATAGTAATACTGAATATGTATTCGCACAAAACCACACAAAACAAACAAATTTTCTCTTTGCAATCAAATTTAAAAAGTACCTGAACTTTCGAGACATAGACAATAGTTTAGATCATAGACTACTACTTTTGATATTGCACTTTTTAACCTTTGTAATAAATCTTAGAAAAATCTTAGACAACATATAAAGACATTTACGTTTTCGATAACCTATGAAATAAATCTTAGAAATTGTTTTCAGAAATACAATAGTTTAGAACATAGACAACTAAATTTATGAACGCACGCGTAAACGTTAATCATTTGTCATTATTTCTTAATGCATGTCAACCATTAGGCTTCGTTCACACGGCATTGTCCTGCACGTTTTTCTGCAGTATACGTCTTAACGTATGAATAGTGACCATACAACGTTCATAGATCCATTCACACGACAATAGTACTGCAAAAAAACGTGTACCGCTTATACGTTTAAACGCATACTCAACGGACTTGTCAAGCAAATCGAATGAACTTTGACGTATTCGGTTCGCAGTGGCATATGGTACGCCTTTGTCTCCTTCACACGATACAATGTCATACGTTTTTTATCGAATAAAAACCGAAGATGCGCTTAGTATCTGAGCGTGTTTGGAGGGGTGTGTGGAGGGGTATGTCTTTTATGTTTGATTTGGTTTGATATTCAAAATGGTTGAGGAATTTTCTATAGACTACTATTTAATTCTTTCTCTCTCTCTAACTATTATATTCTTTAGTGGAACAAAATCTCGTTTTAGGGATAAACCTTTGGAACTTTATAAAAATCGCGTCGCAACTCAAGCAGCTTGGAAGGGAATCATGGTAATAATTTATCCTAATTTTGAAACAATCCATTTAGTGAATCCTTCAGTGACGTCTACTCACTGTGACAACTGTGTGGAAACTGCGGCTAATCGTTTTTACACGAATGAAAATTTACCATGTGAACACCCGGTTGACTATACGTTAATAAAACGATTACAAAAAAACGTGCAGGACAATGCCGTGTGAACGAAGCCTATCTGAGCGTGTTTGGAGGAGTGTGTGGAGGGGTATGTCTTTTATGTTTGATTTGGTTTGATATTCAAAATGGTTGAGGAATTTTAGACTACTATTAAATTCTTTCTCTCTCTAACTATTACATTCTTTAGTGAACAAAATCCCGTTTTAGGGATAAACCTTTGAAACTTTATAAAAATCGCGTCGCAACTCAAGCAGCTTGGAAGGGAATCATGGTAATAATTTACCCTAATTTTGAAACAATCCATTTAGTGAATCCATCAGTGACGTCTACTCACTGTGACAACTGTGTGGAAACTGCGGCTAATCGTTTTTACACGAATGAAATTTACCATGTGAACACCCGGTTGACTATACGTTAAAAAATCGATTACAAAAAAACGTGCAGAACAATGCCGTGTGAACGAAGCCTAAACTGCCAACATTACGTATTTGACAGGATGGACAACAAATGTTTGACAGGTACGAAACAACAAATGTTTGACAGGTACGAAACAAAGTAACATTAAGGGAAAATGATTCATCTTTTTTATAATTATGTTCTCGTCGAGTTTTCATTATTTTTAAGATGTATTCTGCTATTCGGGGCGGGGACAAATCCAACGAACCAAAAACCATGAAAATTGGTCTAGCCGATCTCGAGTTATAAGTGTTGATACAAACCCGACTTTGTTTTATATATATAGATATAATATATAGGTACAATATTTACAAACTAAATTACTAAACTTAAAAAAAGGAAAAACACTACAATTCATATAATGGCATCAAAAAACTCCTCCGCATCGCTGTCAACCGGTAAAGTGCCCAAAAGGCTGGCAGCATTGTCACGTTATCAGAGTTGCTTGCAACCAAGATAATTTCTAATCTTTGATACACTTAGACCGAAAGTCTCGCATCCCCGCAACAGCTAGGCTCTCTACAGACAACTCACGGCTCGGCCGCAACTGGCAGCGCGCACAATGAAAAAGTGGCGTCGTTCATAAATTATCGGCGCGCAGGCGGCGCGTGACGCGGCCTGCGCGGAGCCGGCCACGACTGCGGCACTGGGAACACGGGGCACGAACACTAGGCAACGTTACAGAAAAGGTTCATCATCAGAGATTATAGAGAGAAACGCTCAGTTTAGGGGTACGGTACCCTATTTATTCGACCGGATAGCATCAAATGTCAGTCGACCTATTTAAGTAAATACTTCTGGTAATAGTTGCAAGAGACATGAAGAAAATCTTCGATGTCTTTTAATGGATTGGATTCCAGTTCTGTTCCTGATACTCGGCTGTATACTGTGTAAAGAACGAGAATTATATTATTTGTTTTGTTATCTTCCATCTTTATCGTAACGTGTTTGTGGACTTGAGCTAAGTTTACCTTCTCCAGTGCCCTGTCGTGTGGCATCAGCGTCTATGTTTATGTTGATTAATAGGGATAAATCGATGGACAGGGCCATGATACGTGGATAAATTACTTTTATATCTATAATGTTTTTTATACTCCTTTAAGGAATATGCAGCACGCGATTTTATTACTTAACAGTTTACTTGAGATGGTTATATTGGTGTCAGGTGTATCGCCTCACCCCGAGTGGGTCTGCGCAGGCGTGTGGCGTGCGCAGACGTCGTTAGTCCGGGCGATGCGCGATATCCGCTGCTCTGATTGGTACACGCGCCCGATGAGCGATAAGTGCGGGTTCACACGTCCGCGACACGCTACAGCCTTCGCACTTAGAGTCAGTGCAGATGACGCGACACGCCACCAATGTCTCAAGGAAATGCTCGTTTGCTTATAAGAGCAAATGCCTATTAAAAGCTTCTCAAATGGTTCACAAGTGTCTTGATCTTTAGTTCGTAAAGTCTAGGTCGTAAGGCGGTACGATCTTAATTTCGCAGATACAAACATAGTTCTCTTCACTACCGCCAAAATTTACGTCAGGTGCCTTCATTGCCTTTCGCTGGCATGAAATTATGTACCTGATGTGCAGAAACATGTCACAGCGTGTCTACCGACGAAGACGCGACAGGTCCGTCTCATGTGCACTGTTCTTTAGACAGTCGTCGGTGATTGGTGCGAGATGTGTCGATAACCCGCAACAAGGAGGCTGTATCGCAACATGTTCGCGAACACAATGAAGCAATTTATTGGTGCAACAGCTCATAAATATTAGTATTGTTGTAACTGTATTTGTTCGTAACACTCGCACGTTTGATGCTATCTGCTTTATGGGATACAATTAGTGACTAATGATTATTCTTATTGATTCTTATGTAACGTCTAAGTGCTTTTGCAAATGTATGTGTGAAGTATCTTATATAGGATCTTTGTCTAATGTTTTCACCTTCTAAGAGCTCTGGCTGATAATATCAGTACAGCATCAAACTATTCTTACTTCTAGTACCATAACATGGTTTAATGTGCTATTTCACTAAGAATAGTACATGGTAATGTAGCGCTTTCACTCACTGCTCGTCAATAGTCACGTATCTCAGCAGTAGATCAGGTAGATAAGCAGGATAGGTAATGTATCCGCAGATAGAAGCTCCGCTAGATAGCGCATACATGTCGGTGGTCGTGGCGCGTCTCTATCACTGTATTTGCGAGGAGATAGTGTGGAGTATGACTACACTATCTAATTAGTTTTAAGATCTAGGCTAGGAAGGGCTATCCACACATTTCCAAAAATTCGGTTACGTACAACTTGAACGAAATTGTTCACACAGTTCCATGTCAGGCGGATCCGGATCGTCAGGGTCCCGGAGCAAGCTCGGACGCACGGAGGCTCTGACAGATCTATCCGATTTTTTCTAGGTATTGTGTATTTAAATTCTAAGAAGAAAAAGCTTTTTTAAAAAAAAGATAACCGACTTCAAAAACTAAAAGCTCAAAAATAACTATTTCGGAAGTCGGTGGCAACACAAATCGACCGGCAGAAGAGAAGCCACCGACTTCCGAAATAGTTATTTTTGAGCTTTTAGTTTTTGAAGTCGGTTATCTTTTTTTTAAAAAAGCTTTTTATTTTTTACTTTTTAGTTAGAGTCTCAGTGTCTGACTACGTTTTAGGGTAGCTCTCAAAATAAACTTATAATCTTATAAAAATCTACAATCCAAGAAAGCTAAACGCGATCTATGCGGGCAACGTCACGGGATATCTATTAGTGTTGTATACTAAAACCTTCCCCAGAATGTAACAAACACTTTGCTGAAAACCGCATCAAAATCGGTTCAGCCAAACGCGAGATAATCGCGGACAAACATACATACATACATACATACATACATACAGGTCGAACAGAGAACCTACTTTTTTTTTGAAGTCGGTTAAAAATATAATATAATCAGCGTATCTGTGAAAGAAACACATTACACTGATACCGATTTTCCTGTCATGTGTGAACACGGGACCCGGACGGCACGTCCCTGAGGGGAACACTGAAACGGACAACTCAGAACACGGATAGCCCTGACCCGAAAATGTGTGGATAGCTCCTAAGAATGAAAATCACTTCCTGCCTGTATTACAGATCTTTCCCTTAGGTGAAGTCACCTGCAACATCTCTTCTTTTTAGTTCGCTACTGAGACTATCAACTTTCAACAATAAGCCTTCAACTCCCTGTCTGTATGGTATGGGATCTGCAACTATCCAAAATTGTGGGAAAACTCATTGTGATCAGATTCAGATTCTGATTGTTCTGTTTAGGAAGCGTTGGAGTATGTACTATAGTATAAATATTCGCTTAGCAACATTTAAAAGCAATTTTCTCATAAAACAGCTATTGTGGCTTTCAGTTTAGACATGTTTGTTGGAGTCTAAGACACAATCTTTACATACATAGTATGAAATTAAGTTCCTCGTCTGTTTGTACGCCTCGATACTTTGGACTACGAAACGATTTTAATGCGGTTTTCATCAATAGTGATTGAAAAGGAAAGTTAGATGCATATAAGAAAGATAAGCTTAGATCTTCAAACATTCGTAATGTCCGTGCTAAGCTGTAGCGGATCGCTAGTAAACTACAAAATATGTAAATTTTATTAAAATGTTGCTAATGTATACAGGTTTACAACTGGGCAATCACACCCAGAATTTGCCGATCCAAGATAACGTGAACGTGAAGCAGTCTGAAGACATAAATATTATTATACTACATAGTTGATCGCTCACCTAACATGCAAGTTCAATGAACACTTTAAACACAATTAACTGCTACAGATAGTTTGATAGCTGGTCTACTAAACTATAATTACTGCCTACTTGTTCCTCGTATGTTTTGCATGGCTATCGGCCGCTAAGTGGCACCTCCAGCGTATCGTATGATTTAGTGAGAGCAGTAGCGTGCGGCGTAATGATCGCCTCGCCGTCATTACTATCACTCATAAAGAACAAAGGCAATTAAGCTGGCGGGCTTTAGGTCAACTTTTCACATAATTCTGGGGTTCGATGTAACGTATAAATAATCGGTTATATGGACCAAGTTGTATAAAAGTGTACCTAGAAATTTCATTTGGGAAAATCGTGCGGAAGGATCCTCGGAACTATGCTGATGACTGCTGTTGTATGACGCGGTGCGCTTTTGTGAGTGATATTGCTCACGCTATTCCATCGTGCTGCCAGCTAGTTTATATCCTCATTACCGCGGTGCCTTTCCACTGAGAATAGGTGTTAACTCGCACCAATTTCGCGACCAGACACCAGACAGGGATCGATCGTGTGACCCCGCATCGTTCCGCTAATAAACCAACTGCAGAGCGGCTAGGAGCGGCGTCTGCGCCTGTGCAGCCAGGCTCAGGTCAGGGGGAGGCTAGGTTAGCGGCGGGGCGGGGCGCGGGGGGCGTGGCCGCGCTGCGCTCCCATTGGTCCGCACAGTTAGAAAGGCGCACGCGCAATCACTGCGCTTTATTAGCGATTTGATGGTCAACTCCTTAAACAATGCTGGTGAACGTAAACAATGGACTGAAACGTGACCGCCGGGTCGCGGGTTCTGTTCCCGTTTCAATTGCACGACGTGGCGCAACCAGAGTGGCTCATTGTAATGTTGTTTGTTTTTTGTTGTAAGACGAGAGGATGTTGAGCGCGCAGCTTTTTGTTTGGAGCGATTAAAAATGTTGAGCGGATGGCGGCGGAGCGGCGCGGCGCGGTGCGGAGCGAGAGTTTTTATGATTGTGTAAGAATGGTAGTCGATGCGCGGATCGAGTTATTGTGAGTAGAGGAGACGGTTGCGCCCGCGCTGATTGATGCAGTCGGACTAGTTATTAAGTTACGTCGTAATGTGCAAGCGCAGCTCCGTGAGCTCGTCTGTGCAATGTGATCGTTGTTACATGGAAATCGCTTATGCCATAGATAAAGATTATCGTCCATCCTAGAAAGTCTTGTCCCAATAGCTGAGGTTTGTTGATGTCACATCGAGAAACCTAACTTTAGTCTGAAGGATGAATAGATACAAACCTCCACGAAGTTGTATCTATCTCATGATGATTGAGAGATAAAAGACAATAGCAGTTGTTGTGTCTTTTGAAGCATGGCGGAATAAAAGAACAAACAATTTTAAAAACGTTTGTAGGTTTTTATTGAGGACTCATGGATGGGCGTGGAGTGTCGAATTCGTTTAAGAGCTTATTCTTATTTTAGACCTTAATCACTAACATTTTTGGCAATAAATAAATCAATTCATATCTTGAGACAACTCTCACACGCTAAACTAATTAGAGCTTGTACTATGGTAACTAGACAACGGATTAACAAATTTATCACAGATAAATACAGAATACATTCAAATGAATATTTTCTAAGTCTACTCAATGTTGCGAAATTGAATAGAATTCGTACATCATCAGTAGCGCTCGTTGATGTCTTTTGCGTTACGCTACGAGCGGTGCTACGAGTAATGCTACGAGTGATATCGGGTGTTGCTGTCAGTGAAGCTGCCATTGATGCTACGCGTGAAGTTATTTTTGTTCCTATATGTGACACTTCGAAAAAGGTTACGTTAGAATGATGCTTCATGTAATGTTCCCTAACTGCCTAGTAATGCTACGTGTAAAGTTACCAGACGTACTGCTACAAATGAATCTACGAGGAATGCGTAGCATCGCGATGATGTGTGACGTCACGTTATTGTCGTTTATTGCTCATCCCAGTGGTACAGTACACTTTGACTGTAAGGACACACACGTAAGAGTAAGTAGAAAAAGAAGCAGCGTGTTGATACTGGCTAGAGATCAATGTGTGCTGTTTTCATGACGTCACCACATGATCAGCACATCCGGCGAGACCACGCCGAGCTCATTAAGGAAGTGTCAATCTTACAGATTCACTAGCAGTGCAGGCGTCCTTATTTGAACAGGAAGTCATCAATGTCAGATAGAATGAGTATTAGAGATACGATCTTCAGAACCCAGACAATGAAATATGAACACAAAGAACAGATAATAAGCAAATAGAAAAGTTCGAGACTTTACGAACGAGGACGACGACTTTTAAATAGTGTTGAGCTGCGCCTCCCACGAAAAGTAACTTCGACATTGTAATCGATCCGACACAGCTGTCACAGCGCTTGATCAGAGGCTGCTGTGCTACATGTCGCGGGTGCGATTCCCACCCGGAAATCTTCATCGCCAATACTCCATTATTTTATTTCTTTTCCATAAATGTAAGCTAAGCTTGTAAGTAGGTCGTGATGGCCCGGTGGTTATGGCGCACGCCTCTCATCTTGATTTGGGTTCAAAACTAGACCAGTACATAATGACTTTTTCTTTTCATAATGTTCTTTAAGTTTATCTTGGACATCACTGGTATTCTGTGCCTGGGAAAGCATGTAAAGCCTTTGATTCCTGTTGTCTTCGTAAAAATTTCATAGTCAAAAGGCAGAAAGTCTGACCAGTCTAACTAATGGAGTTTCAGGTTACCTAATAACAAAGTTGTGGAGGTCTTGGTTTCATGTAACTGGCTGATATTCATTCAACTGCATCCGGTTAGGCTGGAAGCCGACCCTAATATAGTTGGAAAAAGTTTAGTAGATTATAGTCTATTCTTGGGTAGTATAATAGAGATTATTATGGACTCTGTGGCGAAAAAAGATAGAACAGAGAATGTACTGTACTAAGAGATTATTTATAGTGAAGAATGAAAAATTATTAGAATAGATCGCTTCTCCCGTCTCCGAGTCCTCACCGGAGAGAGGCATGACGCGGTACAGTTAGAGAACAATTAAGTACGTGAGAGCAATGCGCGCGCAGCCGATCTGCGGCGAGATGCGCGCGCGCCGCCCGCATACTAACTGCCCGTAATGTACACAGCGCTCAGGGAGGACACATATACTATGTTTGGCGTTTCAAGAAAAAATACCTGTACAAGAAAGTTTTTAGTTAGTTAATCCCAACCAATTTATAAGTATTCCATGCACTTACTAGTATATCAAACACTGTTAGTTGATTTCTAAGAGTATGCTCAAGCCTATAGTCATACTTCAAACTTAAAAGCTTAAAGATATATTTAGACTTCGATGTTAAACACCATACACTGAATCACTTTACACCGAGTATACATGTGTGAATAGGTGAGTGTTATATTGACCATAATGGGTGTCGAAACGCATTGAGTGTACCTATGATGTCTATTTTCGTTGTCTTAATCTAGCTTATGAAGCCACTTGTCAGATGGCGGCGTCTACAACGTGTTTCTGTAGAGTAAGCCCCTTGAACTATTGCTAGTAATATTACGCAGGCTTACAACAAACTTTCTAACATACTATAAGGCTGCTCCCTCAAGGAAAATCAGGCAAAACTTACCGCTGTGTTCGACAGATGCGATCCCTGCGCGATAAGTAATATTATGTACGATAAGTATGACGTTGTATGATAAGTATGACGTTGTATGATAAGTATAATAAGCGACACTTAGCATGCGCGGCACACGCCTCGTGAGTCGCGCTCGTGACGGGGGCGGGGCCTGGCCGAGGTAGCTTTCATTAGGTTTTTGATTAAGATAATTTTAATGTCCTGTCTTTTTTTAGGGTTCCGTAGTCAACTAGGAACCCTTATAGTTTCGCCATGTCTGTCCGTCCGTCCTCGCTTAATCTCTGTAACCGTTAGCACCAGAAAGCTGAAATTTGGTGCCAATATGTATATCAACCACGCCGACAAAGTGCGAAAATAAAAATTGGAAAAAAACGTTTTATTAGGGTAGCCCCCCTATATGTAAATAAGGAAGTGGTTTTTTTTTTAATTACAACCCTGACGTGTGATATATTGTTGGATAGGTATTTAAAAATGAATAGGGGTTTACTAAAATCATTTTTTGATAATGTCAATAATTTCGGAAATAATCGCTCCAAAAGGAAAAATCAAAGCGTCCCCCCCCTCTAACTTTTGATCCGTAGGTTTAAAAAATATGAAAAAAATCTGGAAAGTAGAACTTTATAAGAACTTTCTAGGAAAATTATTTTGAACTTGATAAAAAGAACAGTTTTTGTACAAAAAAGACAAAAAGGTTGTACAAAATAATTTTTGCGTACTTAGTATGTCAACGTAACAAATAGCCTTTTTTTAAACTTATAAGTAGATACACTTATTGTGACGGACGGGAAACTACGGAACCCTACATTGAGCGTGGCCCGACACGCTCTTGGCCGGTTTTTTTATGTTAGGTATGTTAGGTACGTACTTAATGTAATTGCATGTACTGCCAGCTTTATATTCTCCATTTGTGTCGGTTTGATGCTTTCCAGTTTATTCAATGTAAATCGCCTGTAATGAAATTTAAGCATCTGATTTCTGTAAGCAGTGGCTTTGCTTGGGGTGATGTTTCTGCTACCGTCTATAGCAGAAACTGGACTTGAGTCGTCCTGTCTGAGTTACATTGTCAAGACATTGAGTTAAACTCAACTCAACAACAAGACGTCAATTTCGAGATTTGTCAAGTTATTGGCAATCTATCAGATCGGAACAATGTAATTCGTGTGTATTCATTATGCTTTCGTCGCAATAAAAACAAAGAACAAACGTTCATTCAATGACTCGCCGACAATAAATTGTGCTCAAACTAAAAGCACTTACTGGCCATATCTTAATACAAAAAGAACATCTCCAGTTTAAATTGAGATGCTGTCTGTATTCATTAAGATGGCCCGAGTGTGGCCGTAAAGATGGCCATTAGTGGCCGCTGGCTATCTTAATGAGCGCGTCACGGCTCGCGATTGGCGCATAGATATGCGCCGCGCATGGAACTCTATTGATTAGGTACTTCATACAGGTAACTTATCGGGACTGCGGTGATTAGTTGATGTCACAACCGACATGATTTTGTACTTTGAAGTTTTCCCTATCAGTTATAGATTTTCGCATATTAAACGTGAAACTATATCACAAAAGTCTCTTTCTTTCTTCTCTTCTCGTATTTTTGTGTTGAGGTATGTGGTTAGCATAAAATTTCCAAATCAAGAGTCACCTGTTGTCAATTTGTTATCATCTCCCTCATAATAAATAGAACCATCACTTAGAACAGTTTGGTCACGCAGCAGTTAGGTCGCCGCGTTTAATTGCACGCGCAGCCGCCGCTATCTCAATGTTTATTATTATTTCGCCACTTAACTCTCTCGGTACCTCGGAACTACTCACAGCATTACTTTACACTAAATTTAATTACTATCCGTGATAATGATGCGTACTATTACACTCAATAATTCAGATAAATTCATAATAAAACTACTCTAAAAATAAGGATTAAAAGTATTCAGTAGTTTTGAATTCAAATGATTCTGTTAATAGTTTAATAATTACAAATAACACTTAGTGCGTCAGTGTGCGAGGAGGCGAGGAATCTTCATGGGTTAGAAATGCAAATGTTTCTCTTTATAATAGGTGATAAAAGTAAATGGGGATGCTTGTCTCACGCTATTGAGGAAATAGGAAGGAGTTTATGTAACTAACACATTTACTTAATGATTAAACGAACTTACCTGTACGTGAAGTTCTATCATAATTATACGAAGGCTTCGTCCGAAGGGATTAGCTAATAACACATGTAGTACCGCCTAGTGGTTCGCCAGTCTCACACTATAGTTGAGGGTAGAATATAAAATTAAAAAATAAATCTCACGTCAACAAGACAGTTGACCGACCCGCTTGCTTCATTTAGTTTAGAGAGTAGCCGCATCTGGAATATTTCACACACAATAAAGGGTTAACAAATGGGAGGGAGGGTTGCTAATCCCTTCGGACGAAGCCTTCGTATAATTATGATAGAACTTCACGTACAGGTAAGTTCGTTTAATCATTAATTATACTTCAGGCTTCGTCCTCGGGATTAGCTAATAACACATGTAGACTTTTAGAGATAGTAGTGTGAAATATTTTGTTTATTCCTCAATTTTACAAACAGATATAAGAAAATAGGTAATTATAAATCAGCGTATCTTAACCTTCATTTGAGTTATTGTTTACAATTGTTCTGGCAAAACAATCATTTCAATTGTTATTGACATTACCTATGGTTCTATTATAGAACCGAAATGTGCTTGATGAGCCGCTCCATCCAGCGGATTTTCTTATTCGATCTAGGCTGACGCCCAGCTGAAGAGCCGCGGATGTAGCGGCGTGCCTTGTGCTGTGTGCGGTGAACATGTTCACATCGATACCGCTATTGCGCAGGGTGTCTTTTATCCACCTACTCAAAGTTTGAGAACCGACAGCAGTGTAAGGCTTTCTAAAGCTTATGAAGAGGGAGTCAATATTCTTTCGCAACGGGCTTGATTTTTCGAAATAGGTAAGTCAAGTCAAGACAGGACATATTATTTCGGGTCGTTCCTAAAAAAACGGTAACACTAACAATGGCTGCAAACATCCTTAGCGTGTTGTTTTTAAGAAGTCAGGAATTTTGATAGTTACTTTAGAAGGGGACAATTCTATGTTTTTAATATTAATCTTTGACAAAGTCTGTACTCTGTGCGCAGTCAAAACGGCAATGAGAGTGATAAGTTTTTTCGAAAGGTTTTCAAGGGATAACGTTTTGTTGGGATAAAACTGGCTGAGATAATTTATTACTATTGTAGTATCCCATGTTATTTTATACTTGGGTAAAGGAGGACGTAACCGAAATATATCTTTAAAATACCTTTTGATTCTATCATCTTCTCCTAAATTATTTCCCATGAGTAGGGCAAGCGCGGATCTACAAGAATTAAGCGCCCCGTATTGATATCCCTCTTCATAGAGAATGTTTAGGAAATTAATTATTTGTGGAATCGAAGCGTTATACAAATCACCATTATTCGCATTACAGTAATTAAACCAGCGCCGTAAGTAAACATCATATTGTTTATAGGAGTTTTCAGAAATAGACACCAACATCACATTTACTGCTGACGGAGGTAAGCTTCTTCTTACCCACGCCGGCGCCGTCCGCATAAGTTCCCTGCCACCGGGGTTTAAGTTTGGTGTATATGTCGCGATCGCTAGAACTGGAACATAAAATTGGATTTGCATTTGCCTTAAACACAATTGGATCAGACAATAAAAGGCTTTTAAAAATTGGGTAGCTGTTGGCCAATGTGGTACGACTAGTACGCGTCTAGCCTTATCTGTTATTATCTTTCTCGGTGTCTTTAAAACGACAGAGAAAGGTGGGAAAGCATAGAAATAAATATCGGCCCAGGAAATTGAAAATGCATTAATTGCCATTGCATCGGGGTCTCTGTGCCAGGAGAGATAGGCAGAGTATTTAGTATTTATTCGACTGGCAAATAAGTTTATTTGAGGTACCCCATACGTTAAGACAATTTCCTGGTATGCCCAGTCCGCTAACTCCCATTAAATGTCGGGGTGTACCCGCCTTGACTCGGCATCTGCCGTGTTATTGTCTAATGAGCTAATCTAATGAGCTATGACGTACAATTTGCGACATTCACACCACTGCCATAGCTGACGAGTGATGTCAGTGAGGTGGGGGAACTGAATACTTTCCATCCTATTAATGTAAGAGACGGCTGTAGTGTTGTCGATGCGGAGTAAAATTTGACAGTTATTTAAATCTTTAGCAAATACTTTAAAACCAAGGAAGGCCGCATGTAGTTATATATGTTGTGTCTTCTCTTGATTACTCCACAACCCGCTAGCCCTCTCTTTGCCACAGGCAGCCCCCCACCCCGTAATTGAGGCATCTGAGAAAATTTTCAGATCATGCGTATCGTGCTTAATTTTACACAACGGTATATGTATTGCGTCATACCACCATCTTAGATCAGGTAGTAACAAACTAGATAATTATATTCATAAATTTATCATAGTTATCATCAGGTTTTAAGTTTAAATGTTTTACGCGTTCAAATAGTTTAGTATATAGCCAGCTGTATTCTACAGCCGGACAAACTGAAACTGGTAATCCGACCATTTGTGCAAATTCACGTATCTTGCATTTTTTTTTTATGCGTAACAACTTTTTAATTTCTGATTTGACACGAACTTTTTGTGGATAACGTGATCTGGAAGTCTTCAGAGTCTAAAACGAAACCTAGAAATGTACATACTTGACTAGGTATCATTAAACTTTTATCCTCATTAATTAAAAATCCGAGAGTTGTAATTAATTTCTTAGATTGTACAGTATTGTACAAACATTTGTCGTATGACTCATCTAAGTTATTAATAGATATTAGGCCTGCCAAACGTAGTAACCGGACAATAGGTTTCATTATTTTAGTGAATACTGAATATATATGGGGCAGTGCTTAAGCCAAATAGTAGAACGTTAAATTCGTACAGTTGTTGAACTTTAAATCTTAAATATTTTCTTGTTATAATGAATACTTATAGAATAGTAAGCCTCTTTTATATCTATTTTTGTTATTAATTTTAATACTGTGCGTAGATCTTCAATTTTGAAATGGTCGGCTGTAATAAATTTATTTAAGTTTTTTAAATTTAAGATGATACTGTATTTGCCATTTGGTTTAGACACTAGAAATATACTAGATAAAAATTGACCATCGGTAGGTTGACATTTTGACATAGCTCTATTACATAATAAATTATGAATAGCTTTTTTGAAGTTATTTGAATGGGATTTCGTATCCCTTAATGCAAAAGAGAACAATAGGCTTATTAACTCGGGATCATTGTCATTTTTTGATATCAGCGAGTTATTAGTAGAAACTTGTCTCTGTCTAATTTCAACATTTTTATCGCGTTTGGCATTAACGTCGGAAATAGCCGCCTTAATTTCGGCATTTAATACATGCATTAACTAGTTTGCAATTACTCCGCAATAGTCCTTATGAATTTCGGGACCGAAAATATTCGAAACAGTAAGGTCTTCGCTCAGTATTTCGAGTATTGTACTGTTTAGCATATCAGCTGACTCAGGCTCCTCAGTATTTGTCACCGGCTCCACGGTGCTAGCGGCGGCGGCAGCGGCAGGGGGCGGGGACACTCTTTGTCGGGTTCCGGGACGGGGTCGACGAGCGTCTCCGCACATGGCTCAGAATCAACAATAAGTACCGTCAAGTAGGTTTGGAACGTTGTTATTACGTTCTTGATCTGAAACCCACCGTTACCTATACTAGTCATGAAACAGACCAAAGTACTGTTCGCCAGACTAATTTATCGGGTAGTACAGCTCCAAAGAGAAGTACGCAAACCCATTTTGGTAATCATTACTGACCTACACTAGTCAAGAAACAGACCAAAGTACTGTTCGCAAGACGAATTTATCGGGTAGTACAGCTCCAAAGAGAAGTACGCAAACCCATCTAGGTAGTCATTACTGACCTACACTAGTCAAGAAACAGACCAAAGTACTGTTCGCAAGACTAATTAATCGGGTAGTACAGCTCCAAAGAGAAGTACGCAAACCCTTCTACGTCATCATTACTGACCTACACTAGTCCAGAAACAGACCAAAGTACTGTTCGCAAGACTAATTTATCGGGTAGTACAGCTCCAAGTTATAATTATATTTAGTTATGTAAGTACCATGTTACAAGTAAGTCACACTAATTATTAACAATTAGTTAAGAAACAGTCCTAGAAAACTGTCCGCAAAACTTTTTTATTGGGTAGTACAACTCTAGAGAAGTACGCAAACCCGGCTAGGTAACTATTACTATCACGGGCGTAAGTAATGTTTTATTATAAATAATATGTTTTATTATAAAATTTATGTACAATATCACGATTGAGTCACACTAATTTATTGACAATTAGTTAAGAAACAGTCCTAAAATACTGTTAGCATAACTATTATTCTATTTTGATATTGAGTAGGTAAACTTGCAAAGATAACATTTCTTAAAATATCGTAGGGTTTCTATTATGGTAACCTATTTAGCTAATTTAGTCAACACTTTTCTTAAGGTTGATTAAATGTATTGTAAAAAACTTGTATACAACATGTCCCGGAATAAGAGCACACCACCAGACACCCAAATTAGAATATTATGTTATAATCATAATACATACACTGATTTTTTATTATTATGTTTAAAATACTTTTTTTTTTTTTAATATGTTGTGAGAGAAAATTATAGTCACATTAAAAATTTACGCATGCACACAGTCGCACTTGCATAAGGGTCTAGCGTAGTAGGTATTTCATCCATTTTAGTTTGTTTTGACTGTACAGCGGAAGTGTGACAGCAGTTTTAGTTTTAATTATTTTTGGGATAAAATATTACCTATATTAAAAACTACAAAGAACAAACTATTTTCTCAAAGTGCAATAATTCAGTTACACATTGTATAAGTAAATATCTACAAGTTACTTCTTAGTAAACATAAAACCGTGACAAAAAGTTTCGATACACTTGAAATGTGTGTAAAAGTAAATAAGGCAAGTAAAATCGTTGCCTAAAGGACATGCATTATGGCGACTTATTTACCGCCAGCTCGTTATTAAACGGGCTCTGTACGGCAGCAATAAAACTAACAAACAATAAATACACAATGACTGACCTGGAGACTCCGAGCGGGAACGAGTATCAAGCGAGTTGAAACAACTCAGCGTACTTACGGCATCTTCCCAACACTTTTTTTTTTTTTTTTAAGTTCTTGAACTACCGCAGCAGATGATCGTAAGCTTTTTCACGTTTCCGTTTAGGCATGTTAGATAAGCACTTGGAATAAACAATTAGCACTTTTGAGACGCGAGCGTGTGATCGTGGCGAGCACTAAAAAGCGAATGAAGCAAGCGGGTCGGTCAACTGTCTTGTTGACGTGAGATTTATTTTTTAATTTTATATTCTACCCTCAACTATAGTGTGAGACTGGCGAACCACTAGGCGGTACTACATGTGTTATTAGCTAATCCCGAGGACGAAGCCTGAAGTATAATTACAGGTCTATTGGCCTGTCTGTCATTATCCTTTAGCAGGACAAACACAGCCATGAAGATAGTAGACGTGTGGAGGACTTTTGCTTAACTATCAGGTAGGAACCAGCTTATTTTATATATAGCAATTATTTATTTAAATTTATGGTCAGTGAAAACAATGTCTGTTTGTCTTAAAATCATCCTAGCGTGAAACTTGTAATCAATTAGTGGTTTACCTTTACAAGGCTTCAGAACACCGAGATATAGCAATGACTCTCCATGTCTATACATTATTCAACACAATTGAAGCGCATCGTGTCGCGCCACATCTGGAATAAATACACTTAATCCATACCGGAACCTTGTAAACCCACAAAAACGATCGCTTACTGATAATAATGATGTAAATACTCTCCAATAAGGTGAACAACGCCTTAATAGTTCAATAGTCGAGCGCACAAACGTTGCCGCGGCCTTTTGCAGAAAGAAATATGGCGGGTAGTGGACGCATGCGCGTTGTGCGGGGCGGACGAGGGCGCGCGAATTATGGCGGCGATTAGTAACGTGCATCGACTGGCCCTAATTGGATGGCTGCAGTCACGAAATAGTTCTAAGATGAGAGTGTACCGAGCACTTTTATTTATGGATCAGCTCATTGTGTTCAAGGCTTATTAGTCCGGCTCGGGAACAGTGGAGAAACTAAGCAAGGAGGAGGCTAAGACTTAATAACTTATGGTTATCTGTTTTGATATTGATGCTACTTTCAAATAAGATACGAGTACAGAAATACATAAAAAAACAACGTTTTCTTCATGAAAGTCGTCGCCATTGTCGCGTTGTCAAGTAAAACATTAATGTCAAATAAAAACTAGAGGCATACAAATAATCAAAAGTAGGCTTTCGAATCGACATTAAAGCTTTCAACAGGATAAATTCTCTTCAATACAATTAAAATTAAATGAAACAGTCGACAAGCGAGTCGTGATCGCCGCCTATTGGCCAGCTTATCCGCAAGTGCGGAAACTTACAACAGCTAATGTACTATTTAATTGAGAATAAATTCGCTAAGTATATGCGACAGACGACAAGTTACGGCGAGAACTGGAAATGCAGTACAGTTGCCAATGAGATATATTCATAGTGAGTTCACGCTTAGTGGGAACACATAAGGACGGGTCAATGGTGCAGCTTCATGACTTCTATTCACATGTATCGGACGTAGATCGTTGTGTTAAGCGAATTTTCTTGCTACGCCGAATCTTTCTTTAAATTTCAGAAAGTAGGGAACAGTGAGACTGTTATATCTCGGTAGGCATTATGAAAATAATAAGTTTTTGCCCTCGAGCTTCCATCCACTATTTTACGCTATCGGTTGAATTTCCAAAAATCCTTCGTCGGTCTTCACAAAGAGCACAGTAAGTTGTTCTTAACACCCTGTAAGTTTCATGTCCTTAGGAGCAGCGGTTTGGGTTGTGCGTTGATATATCAGTAGTCAGTTAATCAGTCAGTCAGTTAACTATTTTATATGTATAGATAGGACATCGTAAACGGCGCATTCCCTATTTCTAAATTTGTATCTAACTATGTGGAAAGAAAGAAAGAAAACACATTTATTCTGGACACACACAGACACAAATTAAAACAATAACAATTAACAAACAAAGCTTACAAAATAAAGCCTGTGCGAGGCCAGAAAAGGCACCTACCTCAGCATGAAGCTGCGTCAAAGAGACGCAGCGCTGGTATTCTGGCAGGGCCTACAGTGTCGTCACGGGCAGCCACGCAAGGTATATAAAATATAGTGAAACAGTATAATAGTAATAATAAATAAATTAACAGAAATTAAAAAAGAATAAGATAAGTAAAATAGAAATGAATAATATTAAAAATAAATAAATATATATATTGCTACACTCAACCGAGTAGCTCAAAAGCCAAAAAAGTAATGTGAAAAAAATAATAAGTAATGTGAAGTGTGTGTAAGTAATGTCAAAAGTAATGTGGGCTTATGATCTTTTTAAATTAAAATCAAAAGCTTTTCATATGAACTTTCTTTTGCACAACGTTCAAACAATCCACCAGCCGCATCAAAGCGCTTCTTTCGTTTATTATTCAGTGCGCCAAGTACAAGCAGAGACACTCGTTACGGACTGAATGAACTACACACATCAAAAGTGTCTAGGGATATTTCAATTAAACCTTAACAACTAAAATTCTATTAACTTTTTGTTAAGACACCTATACATTAAAATAAACCTTGTTTAATAGCCTTATCTAATCTGATAATAAACATTTAGAAAAAGTTAAGTTTTAAAAAAAACTTAGAAGAAGAGAAAAAGCTCAGACAAAATTTCAATCTTAACTTTATTTTTGAAGCATCAAAACCTAAACAAAAAAAAACATTTTTTTTACAAAGATGGTTGAAAACATAAAATTAATAATCCATGGATTCACTTAAGACTCTCCTGACACATCTGCAGCGGTTCTGCATACTCAAAACAAGGTGTCAATATCCTGTTGTGGAATACTGTCCCAAGTCATTTAAAGATGCAAGAAAAGCTGGTTTTCATCCTCAATATCTTCAGGGAAATTCCTAAGAGCTCTTCTCAGAAGCATATCCCAGGCATGCTCAGTAGGATTTAAGTCAGGAGATTGTGCAGGCCAGTCTAAAGCTTGGATATCATGCTGTTGTAACCAACTTGTGACGATACGCGCCGTATGTGGACGGGCATTGTCGTGCATTAGCTGGAAATTTTGTATCATTTGTTGTCTGTGGGGCAAGATTGCAGGCTCTAGCACCTCATCTCGGTATTTTAGAGCAGTCATATTGCCTTGTATCCAAACGAGGTCCGTTCTACCGCCGAGACGAATTCCTGCCCAAACCATAATCGTGCCACCTTGATATGCATGAACTTGTTGTAGGTGCTACAGTCGATTCCAACGTCCAGGTTTTCTCCAAACGCGTACTCTTCGCGAATCAGGATGAAATCCAAACCTGGATTCATCAGTGAAAAGCACAAGTGACCATTGAGAATGGTTCCAGTTTTCGTGTGCAATAGCCCATTGTAATCTTCTTCATCGATTGCCTCTCCTTAGCGCTGGTACCCGAAGTGGCCTACGGGTACGTAGATTGACTTCATGCAGTCGTCTTCTCAAAGTTTAACGGCTTACCAGCAAACCATACTCTCTCTGTAGCCTTTGAACCAATTGCAATGCCGTTACATTTGGTTGACTTCGTGCAGCGTTTACTATGAATCGGTCCTGTACATGTGTTTTAATGCGTTGAGGTCCTTGGTGCCGTTCCACCACTTCCCCCGTGACACGATAACGTGACCAAAGCCTGGATATAACGCTCTGTCTGGTCCACATGGCTTCAGAAACCGCAATTTGGGACAGTTTTCCACAACAGGCTATTGACACCCTTGTTTTGAGTATACAGAACCGCTGCAGATGTGTCAGGAGAGTCTTAGATAGATCCACGGATTATTAATTTTATGTTTTCAACAATTTTTATAAAAAAAATAGTTGTTTTGTTTAGGTTTTGATGTTTCAAAAATAAAGTTTAGATTGAAATTTTGTCTGAGTTTTTCCTCTTCTTCTAAGTTTTTTTTTATTTAATTTTATCTAAAAGTTTATTATCAGATTAGATAGGCTATTAAACAAGGTTTATTTTAATGTGTAGGTGTCTTAATTAAAAGTTAATATAATTTTAGTTATTTAGGTTTAATTGAAATATCCCTAGACACTTTTGATGTGTGTATATCACTCGACTGATTTGCAGGATCCCTGTTGTTTTTAGCCCCAAGCCTTCGATCAAACATAGATGTAGAATTAATGCAGGTCCTTATAACGCACTAATTGAATTAGTGGTTCTGTAATAGTCTGATCGTGTTTCGTGACTTCCTCCTTAGCGAGGAGTACAGGTGACGGATGGGCCCCGTCATGCCGCCGGCGGGGGGCCCGCGGGCCCCGCCACGTGCAGCCCGCTCCGGGCCTCGCCGCGATTTATAACTAGCTTTATTGATCGCACCAACTAATTGAGTGCAACTGTTGCAGGGTTACTACACAACTACTGAAATTATGTTGCGGTTCATTCTTGTCAAAAACTAATAAAGGTAAGTGTTTTTGTACAGAACGTAAATGACAATACCTCTGTAATAATTTACTACAAATTTTGTTTAAAAAACCTTAATAAAAATAAAGCCACCGACTTCTGAAATTAAAGTATATATTATATACTAGCTTTTGCCCGCGGCTTCGCTCGCGTTAAAAAGAGACAAAAAGTAGCCTATGTTACTCTCCATCCCTTCAACTATCTCCACTTAAAAATTCACGTCAATTCGACGCTCCGTTTTGCCGTGAAAGAAAGACAAACAGACAGACACACTTTCCCATTTATAATATTAGTATGGATGGATATTATTTAAGTTCATAAACATATATTTTCTTAAAATTGCGCTCACATTTTCTATTAACCACTTCACACAACTGCGCGCCTAGTACTTTTGATTGATTTAAGTACTAAGTATCTCAGTATTTTAAATTTTCTCACATTATCACTTCACATTACTGCGCTCCTAGTACTATTGTTCTATTAAGTTTTCAATCTTTAATTGAATTTAGAATTAACTATAGGGGAAAATGATTCATCTTTTATAATTATGTTCTCGTCGATTTCTCATTATTTTTAAGATGTATTCTGCTATTCGGGGCGGGGACAAATCCAACGAACCAAAAACCATGAAAATTGGTCTAGCCGATCTCGAGTTATAAGTGTTGTAACAAACCCGACTTTGTTTTATATATATAGATATACTTACTATATTATATTCTTATATATACCTTTTTAGTTCTTATGATTTTTTATTTTCTACTTTTTAATGCAAATACACATGTTTGTTTTACAGTATGGTTTGTGTCATACTTACAACTTTTTTCTTTACTTATCTTCAGATATTTAGATTCTTCTAGAAAATGTCCATTCTTTATTGTATTATTAATACAACTAGAAACATGTAACTAAGATTTTGCGAAAATTTATCTGAAAAGAGTGTGAAGTTTTTTGGTGGTTTTCTGCATCTACATATATCGAGTTATAGTACGAAATGTGGACTTCGCTTCTTCATACCTACCTACGCCTACCTACCCAAGCAACTAACTAGCATCAACTGACTAACTAACCGACTCCTAGATAAATCAACAATGGTGTCGATTCCCTTGGTCACAAACTAGACTAATTTTAAGTTAAGTGCATCTTTCTCTTTCCATTTCTTAAGGAAAAGGACGGAAGATACAATTTAGTTTAATCCTGTCAAATTAGACCAGCGCCGGAAGAAAATTGACGTATATTGTACGAGCAAACCCGTACATTTTGCATAGTTTTGTATTAATGCTGACGCTTGCACCCGCGATGCGCTGCACCGCGTTGAATTTGTTAATTATTTCTTTAGTGCCAATAAATCCGTATAACAGTAAACATCGTTTTTACTTTATTAAATCCCTAACCTGGGTCGCGGCGCGGTACTCATAACATTTAACAATAACTCACAAGGTGTAAGGTAATCACCGTACATATATTTAGACGCCATGTTTTTAAAACGCGTCTAAATTGTCTATGGAGTGTCTAAATTTTACAGGACTTAACTAATATTTTATCTGCTGTTCTTTTCTTAATTAAATGGAAAGAGAAAGATGCACTTAACTTAAATTTACGTTAGTTTGTGAACAAGAGAATCGGCACCACTGTCTGTTTGGTCTAATTGAATTAAACGCTTCAACTAAGACAGCCCTATTGAACATGAGCCTACGCAACTAGATATTTGGGAAGATCAATCGATCGGCGGCGGTTGATGGTTTTACAAGTTAGACAAGTTGAGTGATGTCGACAATTAGAGCATCCTTTAGTGTTGCGGCCGGGTTTACGACGCCATGAATTACGCTAATGGTCTTATTGAAACTGATTTACTTTATTATTGACTGCTATAGCTGTGCTGATTGTTGTTAAAAACTTTCTCCAACTGTTTGAGGTTGTTTGGATAATAAAATGTAGTGTGGCAATAAGTCGTAGTGATTGATCGTGGGCTACCAACTTTTATTTAAAATGTATCTATGAGCACGCGATAATATTGAATGTGAAGTTGTATACTTGCATCAAATCAAATAAAAAAGTTAAGTATCACGCTGTTTTTAATGTGCGTGTGAGCAGCAGTTTCAAAGTGGATAAACAAACGTACCCCACCAGTCAGCACAAACCTACAGAAACTGGTTCCAAATGATTGAGCTCTTGTCAATGTTCTCACAGCGTCCAGGACCGCTCTCGACAGAGCCTGTCGACAAACGACCTGTAATCGAATATTAATTGTTGACACTCCCTCTTCCCGTGAAGCCCGCCATTGTCCCGCTCATGGCGTTTACACGCTGTTTTTATGGCCCTACACAAATATTGGGACAGACGGACAAACAGACAGCGATGCCTCTTAGACGAATATTTGGGCCATGTGATGATCGGTGGTCTGGGGAACTTTACAAAAACGTTTTAGTTGAACAAGTTTAAATTAAAATTTTTAGGATTGAACACTGAATTCTCCGTCTTTTTTTATTTTATTTGTTATTTTTAGTTTCTTTACACGTACTTAAATCTACACATATACTAATATTGGTTGGTTGTTTGAACGCGCAAATTTCAGGAAGTAATGGATCTAATTGACAAATATTTTTCTATTGGATAGTCCATTTATTGAGGAAGGGCTATAGGCTATATTATGTAACATCACGCTACGACCTATTTACTACGTCCTATCTACCTAGGAGCGAAGTAGTAACCAAAGGTGCAGGTGAAACCGCGGGTGATAGCTATTTAGCACAAAAATGTTTCTCATAGAGAAGAAGATGCATACATCACAAAGGTATTTTCATTACGTCGTAGTGGAACGTGAGCAGTACACTATTTGGTAATAGCTTACTGGTCAAGGTTTTCAAACTTCAATAAAATACAGCGTGTGACGGCATATGTCATACGATTTATTTATAAATGTAATAAAAAATCAGTTGAGTTTGGTTCACTAACTTCTACTGAACTTAACAATTCCTTAAACATCTTATTACAACTTAGCCAAATGGAATCTTTCTCGGAAGAGTACCAACTACTTAAATCAGGTAAACAGTTGCCCGCAAAAAACAAACTCTTATCATTGTCTCCTTTTTTTGATAACGCTTCTAACCTCATTCGTGTTGGGGGAAGATTAAATAATTCATTTTATGATTACAATATAAAACATCCAATTTTATTATCGAGTTCTCATACAATTTGCATTCTCTTGTTCAACATGTATCATTTACGCCTTCTGCATGCTGGACCTCAGCTTTTGTTAGCCACTGTTCGTCATCACTACTACCCCATTGGAGGTAGGAACTTGGCAAAAAAGGTCACGCATCAATGCGTTAAATGCTGCAGGGTCAAGGCTAACACAATTCAGCCTATCATGGGTAACCTTCCAAAGCAACGTTTGCACTTAGAGTTTCCTTTCTTAGACACAGGTATAGACTACGCCGGTCCCATCATGATAGCTGACCGGAAAGGCCGAGGGTGTAGACTCGTCAAATGTTTTATTTGTGTGTTCGTGTGTCTAGCTACAAGAGCCATTCACCTCGAGCTTGTGTCGGACCTTACAAAGGAAGCTTTCTTAGCTGCTCTTAATCGCTTTATTGCTCGAAGGGGAAAACCACGCAACATATTTTCCGATAACGGTACAACGTTTGTCGGCGCTTTCAATGAGTTGGACAAGCTGCTTTCTCAAGACTTAAACCTTAACTCTATCGACCCTGGCATAAACTTCTCATTTATTCCTGCATACACCCCACACTTCGGTGGCTTATGGGAGTCTGCAGTGAAATCTACCAAACATCATCTCCGACGGACTTTAGGTTTAACAAACCTAACTTTCGAGGAGATGGCTACCTGTTTAATACAAGTTGAGGCTATCTTGAATTCAAGACCTATAACTCCATTGTCCAACGATCCTTCCGACCTCGCTCCTTTGACACCTGCTCATTTCCTCATTGGTCGTTCTCTAATAATGCTGCCTCATCCACAGATCCAGAACGCCAACGTCAACAGCTTAAAGCGATTTCATCGCATTGAATATCTGAAGCAACACTTCTGGGCTCGCTTCTCACATGAATATGTTTTGTGGCTACAGGAGAGAACGAAGTGGCGTCGGTCGTCTGGCGAGCTCAAGGAGGGAACAATGGTCGTCGTAAAAGACAATAACTTACCACCTCTTATGTGGCTTCTAGGACGCATCAAACATGTTCTCCCAGGCAGAGATGGCGTCGCGAGGGTCGCCGACATCCTCACCAGGAAGGGAGTCATCCGGCGCGCCTTCAACACCATCTGCCCGCTGCCCGTCACCACTGTTGAAGACTCTTCAACGGGGGGAGCATGTTGAGTCATCCGTCTCAACCTCGCCGGGCGCGCGCCGCGCGTCACCGGCAGTGAACGAGGGAAGCGGGGGACGCGGCTCGCCAGCCGGTCCACGGCCGAGCCCGCCGAGCCCGCGCCCCGCACCACTGACAGTCAGCTGTTGCACGCCTCTACGCACGGCTGCGCTTACGCATCTTTTACACATTTTTCTTGTTAATTATTAATTATTCATAATCTTGTATGTTGCATATTAGAGTCAATTAGATCTTGTTATACAGTCCACTGCATTTCATTTTAATTCTCCATCCGTCGCGTTTACTTACAGTACAAAGCATTTTGAAAACATTTCGGTGATATTATCGCGGCTGCCTTGTAGTGAGAGCTGAGTGCTACAGGCCGCGGAAAGTAGTCCATTTAGAGAGATGGAACGACTCTATATTTTGTAACGTTATAGAAGTTTTAGATTAAAATAGTAGCCAGTGTTCATCTTCAAAGTGTAATGTGTCTCTTCTCTATATCAGCTGAACAGTGATGGCACGTGGCGTGCCAACGTACCAAAGTAACAGATTTGTGTGTTCACAAAATTAAGATTTTAATGGACACTTGATAGGCTAGAGGTATTTATGATGGTCTAATCAACACTAAATAGACATTCGTAACGAAGTATTATGTATTTTAACACTGAAAAAGTTTAAAGGGTAGATTTATTAAGTACTTTTTTATGCTCATTTACATCCTCGTCCCGCTCCGCTCATCTCTCAGCTGCTTCCCTACAGTTCGCAGGTCGCGCAGTGATTGACCATTGTTGTCAATAGCTGTGTATCGGTGATCACATGGCCAGCTCGCGGCTGCCCAGCGGACGAAACACGGAGTTGTTAACGAATAAAGGAATAACTTGCATTCTAGCCTTTGAAAACGAGAATGGCTTTATATGGAACTTAACTATCAATCTATTCGCAAAAGAGGCTTCTCTTTTAGATGTCAATTGAACAGTTAGGAGACGTTTGCTTTGAACCGCCCATTAAGTGTAATTGCATTCGATAAAAGACAACGCGTTTGATGTTTCTGTACATTATTTATTCCATGGCACCCGTCAACTATCGATAACCATCGCCCAGTAAAGTTAAACGTTTCTTTGTTACCATTGTGCGTTGTTTGGTAACCGGCTCATTAACCGAGCGCCTATCGCCGACCATCTGTGATATTCTTTTGAGCCAACACTCGATAACTTTTGAGAATAATGTTCTATTGCTTGCAATCGAGATGTGTATCTTAAACGACAATAGTTCAATGGTGTGGTCACGGGTTCAAGTCCGGGAGGTGAACGATGTGGGCACTTAATGGTGTGGTTTGTAAATCGATAGGTGTCGGTCATGATGACTGTGTCACGATGTTTTAGATCAATGTTCTTGGTTGTAACTTGTGTAAATTTCAAAGGTGTGCTCAGTTACGTTCAAGTTGATGGAACGATCTGAAGTTCGACTTAAAATTATGTATTTTTGTGATTTGCTAAAGTCAAAGTAAGGTAATTTTATTCAATTCTGCCATGAATAATCATACTCAAATTGAGTTCATGTAAATAACGAATCTACATATAGACGAGAATTTTAGAAGGATTCGCATGGAGAAGATTGCGGCTTTGAAAAATGTTTTTCAATATTTTGTATGGGTAAATTGTTACACGGAAGTACTATGTATGAGTATGTTTGAGCCAGATCAATGAGTCAAAAACACTAAGTTTCACAGAATCACCCGCCAGAGATTTACACTTCTTAGTATATAGAAACCACCTATTGACTCCATTAGCAAATCAAGTTAAATATTTTCATACTGTTGTATCGTCACTGAAATTTAAAATGTGTGCAAGTTTTTATACGAAGCTATTTAGTAGATATAGTAGAAAAAGCTGTCGCAAGATTTAAATAAAGAAACAACTAAATACTCGGAGACAAGCCAAATAAAACAGTATAAAATATGTCTTTGTTCTAGCTCATAGTAATCAAAGACACTCGAGTTAATAAATTACGGACAACGGTAATCTCCGAGTCCATTCCGATGAGACAAGAATACCGGCCACGCCCCATTACCTAACCATTAACTAAACGACCATAAACTACGTCTCAATTCTAAGTTAATCGGAACCCCCGCATCGATTCAACTCGATACTGTACGATAATCGATACTTCCGAGATCCGATCTGATAGGTTTTCGTATAAAGTCGAGTAAACAGCCATAACTTAGCACCACGGGCTCAATGGTTAGGTGGTAAAGCTATCAGGAGTAACGCGAGAGCGTCGCGGTGGGTCCGGGTTCGATTTATGTGTTATGATGTAACAATGGTGTGGCGGGAATAGAGTATGGCCAGGTGTCCGTGTGTCGTGATCGTAAGATAACTGTCACTCTCGTCTATAATTTTGGCAGCAAGCATTCTTTGACGTCGTCGGTACTTCTCGTTAATATACTGATCATTTAATAATATTAAACAAAAACTAGAAAACAAAAAAACTACATCTAAAATGATTACGTCAGAGCTACACATCCGTCGGAACAGTTCAAACAACAGATCTTGGCTCGATCTCTGCGCGGTTGTTATGACAGCGCGCGGGACCCGACTCCACAATCACCGGCACTCGCTCACCGATGCGCCGCACCACCGCTGTACCAGGCGGAAGTTTACCCTATAACCATGCTCGTCTATTTTGTTTTACAGATTATTTATATTGAACGTGATTTTTATTCGAGTGTGTATACACAGATATATTAGACTATTATTTGTCCATTGCAAAACACACATATTTAGCTTTAATTATATTGAAAGTTAGGTTGTTCTAAATTAAATAAAGAACCTACAAATAAAACTTTATAAATAATTTCATTGTAACCACAAGGTAGGCCGTAGCTTGTACATTCATGTGATCTGTTTGACCACAAAGTGCGCGTGATTTGTGGTCGATGAGTGCCGCTCGATTGAGCGATTGAACGATTGAGCAACACACGCGATTGATTCACTTACTTGTGGTCACTGCTACTAAGTAGTCAGTATCGGAGATAAGCCTGCAGTTACAATGTTAGTAGCTTAGATAAAAGTCAAGAATGTCGATGGGAGTAACTAGGAGTACGGTCTTTGGCTTCAGGCGCTCCCGTTAACTAACATATAGGTACTATCATTGTGTTCTTTGGCGAAATATTAGAACCGTTTGAGGTCAAAACCATAGGGTTCATTGCTCACCTTAACTATTAGGACATTGCCAAGCGCCTGCTTGAATCTTCGCGTGACCATAAGGTAGGCCAAAGGATACCTTTTACCTCAGAATAGCTTTACCATACAAAGTGGAAATGCTGTCTGCCTTTTGGACACCTATCCTATTTACATTGAGTTTGGAACTTTTGAGTCCCTATGAGCTTCCCTCCCTACTTTTTAAATAAATTGTAGATAGTAACGTTATTATAAGTTTGGTAAATGGTCTGTTTAATTTTCAGAATTTGTGTCTTGTTGAGTTCACTAACTAGGTTTTTCCCGACTTCTATTTCAAAACGGATGCGACTGACCGTCGTATAAGGTGTAATAAAAAATTCTGCAGAAGTGCTGCAGAGTGATGACACCATGATTCCCACAAACCATGAAACTCGTTATAGCTTATTTAATGACGTCCCTTTAATCGACCAATGAATAGTCTATTCAGTGCAGTGGACGGCGATCCTCGCGCAGTCAATAAAACTAAAATCTCAATCTAAATGCGCGGGGCGCGCGGGGCCAGGGGACGGGGGACAGCTCCCATCCACATAACTTGTGTATTAATAGCTTCAAGCTCCTGTCACCGCAACAGTGAGGTGAAAAGGTGCACTCGATATGACTTGGAAGTTCACGAGATCAAAGTTGCAGTTAAGATATAAAATGATGCGAGCATAAATTAAAACATGTTCTTAGTTTTATTCTCGTTTATTAAAATCTGCCAGGGTAGTAATTTAGGACCTCTTCAAGTACAAGCTGTTGTTATTTTGTAACAACTGTCCAAGTTTCCGAAAGGAAAGTGGTTGAAAGGTTTTCAAAGTCAACCCTAATAATGATATACTAAGATTACATTTTGCTATTCTGTTCAGCGTATGACAGTTTCTCAGGGGATAGCTCATCACCCCCTGAGCCTTCTGTCCGTGTTGCGCGGTCGCAGGCCACCGCGTGCGACGCTCGCGCAATCTTAATTGATCCACCGATGGTCCCCGAGCATAATGAGCGAGCGTCATTGAGTGCGCTCATACAATCACAGGCCACTGATAACGGAGCACACATATATTACTTTGTTTCAACTCATATTTACATAATGGATTGAGTTGAGTCACGACGCACGGGCTCATTATCTGCTTTTAACGTTTTTCATTCATTTCTGTTTATTACTAATACGTGCTAAATTGGTTGCCCATTCGCCAGAGGCGAAATTTGCGTGCTCTGACTACGCTCTTTTCTTTGCTACATTGTCCCACTCCGCCTTCCTATCTCATCTCTCAGTTCCAATTTTTATGTTCTTCGCACTCTAGAAACCTGCGCTCTTCCAATAATCTTGTTTTACTTTGCCCTTCTCATACTTCGGATTTAGTTCATTCTTCCTTTCGGATTCAATCCATCCTTCTCTGGAATGCGCTTCCTCTCGATATCAGGACGGCCACTAGCCGTTATGGATTCAAGCGGAAATTGAGGATTCATTTTCAAAATATATGAGCAGAGTCTATTGACCAGTCACTACATTCTTTGTTTTATATGTATGTATGTATTTATATTTATTTAAGTAGTATATACTTTAATATATAAATAAGTAGGTAATTATGTCTATTCTTTTTTCTATTTTAAGTTGTATTCTCCTATTCTATTTCTTTTTTTTTTCTTTTTATTAGTGCACCTACCATGTAATCTCTGCACCACCCTGGGTAGACTGGTAGAGAATGCCTAAGGCATTAAGTCCGCCTTTGTACATATATGTGCATAAAGTTTAAATAAATAAATAAATAAATGATTAGGAGCTAATATATTGCACTGTTACCTCCCAATCACAAATCAATAATACGTCATTAGACTTTTTCATTAAATCCATGGAAAATGTTCATGTTGTTGTTACAAAGCAATGTTTGTTAAGGAGTCTCGATTATACAGGTTCCTCAGAAAGCAGTGGAGGTAATTCACCTGGTGCTGGAATGTGCCTACATTCTTGTTATCGTGTGATAGTTGTTTGTTCAGATATAGGATCAAAGGTGAGCCATTTTGTAATAAATTCTGTAAAGTAAGAAGTCAGTCACTTCTTATTAACTTAATATTAATGTAACGTTTAATATCTGTAACCCGCGGGTTAATTCGCGCAGATAAATGGTGCTTAAAACAAAAAAACAGACAATTAATGCTCATATATTATTGAGATAAGTTTGTAATGAAAACTAATATTTAACTTATGTAAATCGCATGAATATCATCCATTTCTTAATTCCAGATAACGTAATCGAGATATTATCGATAAGCAGTGTTTATGAACAGCGCTCGGTGTCGCGCGAGACCGAGCGTCGGGAGTTCGAGACATCACTGTTTAGGTATTTGTATGTATACTTACTTATTTAAAGTTTACAGCATTTAGTAACGCGAAGTTAACATGTTATTTTATTATAATATCTATCAATCAATCAACAATTTTTCAGTGTATTTGCGATACAATTTATGTTCCATACATTATATTTCCTATCGATTAGTGTTGTGTCGTGCTATGATTAATAAAAACGTGACGATGACGGTGAACACGATGACAGAGAGACATTCGAGTACTTAGATTAAATACGGTGGCAAAATTTATACTACAAAGGAACACCTATACAATAATGAAATGGGTTTAAAAATCACGTATCTGCCATGTTTCTGTTACAAGACAGTAATGTTGCCTTTACGTGGCAGCACGAGCAGCACGCTGAGGTCACCTTCTCTGTGTCTTTTACGCACGTGTTACATCGTCTACTCAGAAGATTTAAAACTTTCGTTAAGTACTGAGGTTTTACAATCCAATTACATAGCTGCTATTGAAATATTTTGCTTAAGTGTGGCTGATATGCGCATTCGCCTTCTCTTCATCGATCAGCTGAGATAACGATCACATCCAACTCAAAAGTAACAACAAGTCTAAATAATATTTATAATAATACACTCATACCTATACTATACCGCTAATGTCCAGCTGTTTCTGACACCGTTCATGTCATACATTCGAGTAACGACTTATTTATACAATTAATACGAAATCGATATTGATTGGTAAAACGCTTCTTTTTTTCAGCTTTAATAAAAACGTGTTATGTAAATGTGAAAATGATTCGGGAATGAGTCACGAAATGTTGTTGTAGTCGTAGGTATAGGTTTACTTATTTAATAAAAACTACATTAATCTCGAGCTAGTTCATTATGTAAATACGTCTCGGAATTTATTTCATGAATATAGATAGGCATGTAATTAATTGCAAATAATCCAATAATGGGTTTGGGACAACTTGTCTATAAATCCATAACAACACCATTAATAGATAAAAATATTTTTTGTTCACGCTACTAAAAAAAAAATTGAAAGAAAAATAATTTAACGCTTATTTTCGATAATTTGTAGTATTGTTTGCCAAAAAAAAAACATTTGGAACACCTGTGCTATACATATATAAGCTACTAGCTGCTGCCCGCGACGTCGTCTGCGTGAAGGCTTCAGCTCCACCCCCGTAGGTGATAGCGTGATAATATATATGTAGCTTATAATTATGTTGACCTGACCTCTTAGTAATATTCATGCAAAATTTTAAGTAAATCCATGCAGTCCTTTTAGAGTTTAGCCCGGACATACATACAGACAAACAAACAACAAAAGATATTTAACGTTCGAGCGTTTTTTTTTGTCAAAATAGTCTCCCCTCTCTCTCAAATTTAAACGGCTGGTTCGAAAAAAAATCATGATGGTAGTCCTTGGATTGAACCTTAAAAGAAATCTATAACGGCTCAGATGAAATCGTTGTTAAATTGTTAATGTGACGTGTTTCGTTATGGAACCCTATTCTATGCGTGGCCTGACACGCACTTGACCAATTTTTTCTACATTCCACGATATAAAAAAACATTAACGATTGTGAATTGTTACAAAACTTCTCTGTAAATTACGTTTGTAGTTTTGCTCTCAGCAGCCAGAGAATCAGAACTCGTGACGCGGGAGCAAGCGACGTACAGCTGCCCGTGTGAGAAGCAGCTCGTCCTGAGGTCGACACCCGCAGCCTTCAGCGTCTGGCGACTTGTTGATAGTCATGGCGAGGCACACACTCACAGGGAACCGCATGCGCTTGAATTGGAAGGGGTAGTTGTGCGGTATGAGAGGAATACGTGGTATAAACACTGCATCGTCGACGCCACAAGCCGTCAGAATTTCCGCTTCAATTATATTCTTTTGCAGTGAGATGACTTTGAGCTGGGTCCCGTTACACAACTTCGGAGGGGACAGAGGTTCCGAAGAAGCATGATCGGGACGCCGACCTTCAGCTTGATGGTGTGAGCTGGAAGTCCACTTGTTGTAAGGGAGTTTAGGAATTCTACGGGATAATGTGTGGCGTCATCTTGATCGACTACAGTGTTTATGGACGTACATATAAACTACTTCGCTTCCCTCAATTTCCGAGAGAACGCTTTCGTTGATGGATGCAGCTTGATTATTTTTGGGTGTTAAAATGGCTCGCTGGCACACCCAAGAATTCTGTTGGTTTGGTATTCGACTGATGTCGCCATACACACAACAAATGAATTCTTCTAAGGAGGCCATCACACTACAGAGAGACTCTGGGAGCACCACCTGTTTTCCTCTTTCCTCTGGTCGAGTGCTTTCGCCGAGACTTGAAGGACATCTGAAAATTCTTGGGCACGTGGATTGCCACCGAGCTGAGCTCGCATATTGATGGTCAAGCGCAGCCTATGAATTAGTGACCACAACGAAGATCGTTTCAACGAAGCATTCACCTCGTCAGCCCTAGACCCCCGCGTCACCACAGGGAGTGTTTGCCGGAAATCGCCACTGAACAGAACTGTAACACCACCCATCAAGTGTTCTTTCCTGCGGTAGTCCTGCAGGGTTCTGCTCACGGCCTCCACTGCTTTCCTATTAGCCATCGTGCACTCATCCTATACGATCAGAGAGCAATCCCTGAGCACATGTCCCTTGTCACTGTTACGGGTAACCCCACAAACAGGCATTTTGAACATGGCATGCACTGTTTTGGCCACCAGAAAGCAGCGTAGCAGCGATTCCTGACGATGCTACAGCAATGGCAATTTTGCCTTGCCTCCTGTCCTCTTTAGGGATACCAGTGATAATAAATGTTTTCCCTGTTCCACCAGGAGCATCCAGGAAAAACATTTTACCCTGGTCGAGCCTAATGCTTTCCAGAACAGTGTCATATATTTGTTTTTGCTCTGAGGTGAACCTAGTGACGTGGTCGTTTCGGATAGTGGTCATTAAACTAGAATCGTAATTGGTTTCGGCGGTGTAATCCCGATTTCCACGGTCTTGATGCGGTAATGATCTGGGAGCTGGCAACCCGTACTCTACCAGTGGTTTACCGCCGATTGAAATGACCACATCGTGAAGTGAACTGAGACAGGTGTTCAGCACGCGTTCATCAGTTACTTCGATTTCACCTTCAGATGCACGCCTCAAAGCTCGTAAAAAGTCTTCGGACAGAAGATAGCGGTACTTCTCCCACAAAGCTACCGGGTTCGCGACTCCACAAAACACCAAGATGACGGCAAACAGATAATGCAAGCGACTGGGACTGTCATCATCATCATAATTAATTAGGTATACAACGACATAAACATTTATTATACAAAGCAATAATCCACCAGATAAATACCGAACAAAAGTATTAACAGTCTAGTCAATGTTTATTCAGTACTAAAAACATGAAATTGATGAAGAAATGATCATCATCATTGAACCGACTTCAAAAAAAGTAGGTTCCCTGTTCGACCTGTTTGTATGGGTATTTGGCTGAGCCGATTTTGATGCGATTTTCAGTATAGTGTTCGTTACATTCTGGTGAATATAACATTAATGGATTTAACCAACTTCAAAAAAAGTAGGTTCTCTGTTCGACCTGTTTGTATGCATGTTTCTCCGTCTTCATCGTGTGGAGGTACTCCCAGCCAGCTTAAGTTATTATATACATTGAAATCAGTGATAGCTTTGATTGCCTCATCAGATGTTTCTAATCTTCGATCTTATAAACCAGAAAATGCCTATCAGACCAAACAATTTTTGCTAAGACGTCATTCTTATTTAATGTGTTATGGTGTAGTTGGGTGCTTGGAGTTCCACATTAGGTGTTCCAGATCTTCAATTTTTATACGTCAACAGAGGGTGCTCATCAAGCTGAACAACTCCTGCTAAGATGTCATACTTATATATGTTATAGTTTAGCTGGGCTCATGGAGTTCCACCTCAGGTGTTCCAGATCTTCAAATTTATTCTTTCAACAGAAATTGCTTATCACGTGAAGCAATTTTTGCTACGATACCATTTTTGTATCTCTTATAGGTTAGCTGGTCTGTTGCGGTCCTGCACCAGGGGTTCAAGTTTCCAGGATAAGTTATAGCCTTTATGTCGCACAGACTTAATACGTATACAACAAAAAAAAAATCATTGAAATCCGTTGAGTACTTCCGAAGATAGCTGCTGCCCGCGACGTCGTCAGCGTGAAGGCTCCAGCTCCTCCCCCATAGGTGATAGCGTGATAATTTGTAGCCTATGTTTTGACTCGACCTCTTAGTAATATCCCTGCAAAATTTGAACTAAATCCATGCAGTATTTTTTGAGTTTATCCCGGACATACATACAGACAAACAAACAAACAAACAAACAGAAAAACAGACAAAAATTCTAAAAACTATATTTTTGGCTTCGGTATCGATTGTAGATCACGCCCCAAGTATTCTTTTAAAAAAATATTCAATGTACAGTTTTGACTTTCCTACGATTTTATTATATGTATAGATGACACTAGGCATGTCTTTATAATTTTTTTTATTTAAAATTTTATGCAATGTAAAAAAACAATGCACAACGGCGGACTTAATGCCTTGAACATTATCTACCAGCCTACCTCAGGGTGATGCAGAGACAAAACATGGCAGGTGCACTTATAGCTTGCTAAGATTTAAGTAGTCGGTTGATTCCCCAAGTGGAGTGATTTCTGCCAAGAGTGGCGAACATTTTACTGTTTCTATTTGGAGAGACATGCTGCTTCATAGATAACAAATTATTGATTTAGTAGATTCTTACTGATTAAACAATCATAATTGCCGTAATTGATCTGCCATATACATACATGAATAATTATATAAATGAAAAACATTAATCTCTATTGCATCTGTAATGTATGCAGTCGTAGAGAAGTTACTAAAGTTTAATTTGGGTATCACTGCACTACCTAACAACTGATTAACAAAGTTAATTGAACAAAGACGTAATCGTAAACCCTGCTTTTGAGATATTCTACTGAACATCGGCATTACGTAACTAAAAGAAACTAGTGAGCAGTAACAGTAAGTACGTTATAAATTAAACATGGCTTCCATTTAAAAGCGGGTTCATCGTCACATGTACACGCGGTCCGAGTGACCGCGGTCACAGGCCACCGCGGTCATCTGCATAATTCGAATATTTGGACCGCACAGACCCTCACGAATATATAATTGGCATAATAAATATGTCGGGATAAGACATACGTGCGTGTGTGTAAATAACAGGATAACGCAGGGAGATGTATTGAGAGTACGGATTAGGACCTGTTCTGGGTACGGTCGACGACGTCAGAATGTAATAATATTTGCAAACTAAGAGAAGTGGTTCGAATGCCCGCATGTGGGGTTTTCACGTCGCGTGCGCTGGCTCAGTGTATCACTACACTAGTAGGACTTAGGCATTGGCATCGGTATTATGGTAATAATGTCTATATGCTTTCAACTTTCGACAATACATCATGACAATATTACCATAATTGCTTACTTCTTACAGTGATTGATAAATAGAATAAGCTTTATTGTGCAAAAGTAAGAAAACTCATGTTTAAGAAACGGTTAATTTGAAAGGTACACAATTCTTAAAATATTCTAGAAAACCTTCCTGAAGTCTCTTTAACTGCTTTTTTAAAATGATTCTGTAAACTTAAACCTTAAGTCTTGTATCTTAGTTTGTTTTTATTTTCAATGAAGTTTTTGTGCTCGGTTGTACCATTTTATTTGCACATTTAAAATAAATCATTAAGTCTTATAAAAAACATCCATTAAGGCGTTGAAATGAAAATATTTAATATCCGTGTCAATTCAATTTGATACTACATTAAAATAAGTTTTTTTTTTGTTTTGACTCTAAGCAGGATTTAGTCTTCGTTTTTATTAGGCTTTTTGTGTTTCTTTAACAATACGTCTCTAGTATACTATGAAATATGACTAAATTGTTTGTTGTGCTGGTTATCTGACTCCTTCTGACTCATACATTTTGAGAAAAATTAGTTTAGTCACTAGTATTCCAGAATGTCACAGTTGTTGTTTTATGATGTCATTTGTCAATATTCTGTTATTTTTAAGTAAGAAAATAAAAATATTAACTATTATATTTCAAAATATTTACCTACATAATTCATATATTTTATGTATCTGTTAGGCTTTCATTTGCATCTTTTATTTTACCAATATCTTGTGCAAGAACGTACTTTTTTGTTGTAGGTATGTACTCTCTGCGGGTTTTCTCCATACGGCCATTCCACCGACATGCTCCGGCGCATGTCCCGCCTACAAACAGACGATTTTACTAATTTCTGATGATAAACAGTTCTCATGTAAATACGCTGCCTGCCCCGCGCGGTGTCAACTGTGCACATAAATTCGGCCATCGATGCCCCCTGCGCGTGCGCACCGCACCCGGCGCGTACTGTCAGCTGCACCGGTATGTCACTGTTTGACGGTGACGTCGCTCTTATCTAGCAGCAGTAAGTCGGCTTTTGTAGTCAAAGTGAAGAGTAGTGATGAGAGCTGAGTGTACCGTGTTATATTGAAATGAGTCGATAGCGTTATCTCCGCGGACACTCATCTGAGCGCTCATCTGTATCGCTCGACGTTTATTATAACTGTTGGCTCACTATATTTATGTGCGTCTGCTTGCGGCTCACTGGATTGGTCTATTAATTCATTTCCAACTTGTACCTATTTGTATGCCGCGATAAATATCTAAGAATTATATCGCTAATAGAAAAACTAATAACTTTGGTAAGCGACGATAACTATCTATTTTTAAATTAAATGAATAGATTCAGACATGTTTATTGGACAAATTCGCAGACAGATGAACTTTGGATAATAAACTATTGTAATGATCGTGAACTTATTCTGATAGAGGTAGACCTTTTAGTTATTGATGTGCGATAGGATAAACGTGTTGACATCAGTGACAATGATGTCATCTAATCAATGATGTCAAGTAATAAAGTAACAGCGAATAATGAGAATTTGCGAACAAGTGTCGATTACGCTTCCTCACACGAAGCTTTAGAATTAGTTGTTTTAAAATTACGGCCAAGATGTCAAAATAATAAATAAAACCGCAGAAACATTTCAAGTCGACCAGGCCACATTCCATGACCACATTAACCCGCAATCTGCCGCGTTCCACCGATAAAGATTACACCTAAATATTAAATATGACAGCCCAAGGTCGGGGGTCGCGCGTTCAATTAAATTATTCACCACAAACTGTGCAGCGCGTCACCGGTACTACGGTAATCGCATTAATATCTCCATTTTATCTTAAAATCCATCGGGTTTGTTAACTGTGGCGATGTGCCGCGACCTCTGGTGTCGCCGTGACGCGCGAGCCAATCATTGTCGCGCTAATAGTTTGGACACAACATGTCCGCCGCCCACCGCTGCGCCGGCGCAGATTTACAGCTGCAGGTCATGGGTTAAAGTTTTTGTGGGTGAAATAAAACTGTAGTTAATGTTAGCAGCATACCGCGGCGTTGTCCGCTAAGTGATAAATAAGCGAGCAGATAGCACGAGGTGAAGGTGACTCGTATGTTCACTGACCATGTTCTTCACGCTAGCGATGTCGGTCAGGTGCTTACTTCAGCAGTTATCGTTAATACAACTTCAGACAGACGCTCAACAGTTCTAGCTGAAAGCTGGAACTTAATATACTTAAACTTTATTGGAATGAATGCCATAGGTCTATCTCTGGCTGGAGTTGTCACATCAAAAATGTCAACTCACCTACAAAGGTTTATAATAACACCTTTGAAATATCACACAGGGTAGCTAATATAACGTTTCTTTTTTTCATATTTCGTTTCAAATAGGTTTTCGACTTTCTGTAGCATGTTTGTCTAATGTATACAAAATTCGCACGATGCAAAATGACGTTTTGTTCACCGTTCTGTGGTCTTGGAACATACGATTCACATGACAGATAAATATTACACCTATCATAAATCGTTTGGCCTAAAAACTAGATGCTAGACAGTTAACTATTAATTTTATATTGAGAACTAGATAACTTGTAACAGTATTTAAATTACAAGTTGGCTATTTTAAAATCAAGAAATCTTCTCATTCGTTTAATTAGCCGGTAATCACCGCAACCTCGTATTGCCACAACCGCCGAGGAGAGCTGTTAAAAACACGTTCTTTCTCTATTTTAAGAGGATTTCTGCAGTAGTTAGTTATTACTCGTTTAAAACTGTTAGTACCTAATTTAATTAAACACGATATTCTCTTCCCATACAATAGTCGTAGACAAACACTGGCACCAGAGCTATGTCTAGCGTGCGCATGCGCAGAGCGCCGGGAACATCTCCTCCCAGCGAATAACTCACAAAATATGATACTTAGCAATTAAAGCCGTAACTGTATCCTTCTTCAGAGGGCATTTCATTAACCCCGCGATGCTATCGTCTAATTGGCCGCGGACGCGCCCCGCGCCCCCGCGCCCCTGCGCCCCGGCGCACTGGCTGCACTTCCTAGTCGCGCGGCTATAAAGTGGCGCAGCTATATGTACGGAACGGACATTAAATTCATTAAGATTGCGATCATATTGGAGGGTGCGTACGCGCAGGTTGTGTTGTACGAAGCTAATTAGGTTGGTGGGCTCCACTCCCGTTATGTACCTGCAACTCTTTGTTGTCTAACAGGTGGATTTATTGAATTAGTTTCTATTCATCAGGAATTTAGACACCATTTCCACTAGCAAGCCATTCTAAATTATTTTCGTTTCAAAATGAAAAAATATGAAGATAAATCGTATTTAGATAAGTTTTTAATTGATAATCGGCTAAAACACTGTCCGAGTGTTGGTTCATAAACATTATTTCTGTCAGAAGTTCTTTGTAATGTATACGTTTATTTATCTCGACAAATCGTAGGAAGTCGTACGGCGAAGTCGATAAGAGCCGGGCTTCCAATTATCTGTACAAGATATGTAACAATACACACAATAAATCGTGAGAGTGAGGCGACAATTAGTCGTGTGTCGCAGGCGCAGGTGAGGAGCTTGTCGGACGAAGATTTGAGATACAAACGAGTGTTGTGTAAGAATTGCTTTTCACCATATGCTGAGGATGCTGCCTGGTGGAGTATGGAGTTCCCTGCCCTTTTGGAATAGGCGACTAGAATCAAACTATATTTAAATGTGATTGACGTTTCAAAGTGCCTCCATAAACAATTTTACCTAGACATTGGTGTCCCATTTAGTTGATAAGCAATTCTTTGAAGTACAATTTACAGCTGTAGTACTTTACTTCAAACGGACTCTCTGAGCTTTTTCAGTTCTCTAGGTTTGTTTCTTTCAAATTGTATGTCTTTGGCTGACGTATTCCGACCTTATTATCTATGTCCTTGTTTGTCATGAGAAGACTTTCATGTTGGTATTATTGTATACAAAAATTCCCTCATGCCCCGCTTGGTTGTCGCCACCTGTATGTCACAGACGTGTGTAGTAACATCATAAATATTACGCATAAGTGGCGACAATGTTTCTGTACTGATATGATTTGTGGCCGCCGAGATACATAAGTGTGGGAACACGCTCGCTACATTGGGCTATCGGTACATTCTGGTGTAGAGACTAGAGACAAATAAATATACAATGATAAATATGTTTATTGATTCTGTAGGTAACATTACAAGGTAGGATGAGGTGTGAGGAAAGCTCCTCGTCCTTCAATGAAAAGGGAGGACCCGACCCGACGAAGAGAGAAGGGAATACGAAAAAGTATCAACAGTAATTCACATGTGGATTCATAGATGTCGCCACTTTAACTTTAGTAGTCCATGAGTGATTGGCAATTGTAGTAAGAGGAACATATCACAACAAATTACCATTGAGTTCCTCAGAGAGTTAATTATTTATCTATCATCCTAGCGAGTAGTCCCATACTTATCGTTTGATTGCGAGACTCACGCCTTCCAATTAATAGATTGGTGCGTGTGATAGTGTATCCCAATTTGTCGCGTATGTCGCCACATTACTTACGCGTGTCGTTCAGTTATTTATGCCCAGCTGTGGGCATAGCTGTGCCGTGTCCGGCTAATTGATTGCGGCGCTGTGGCTGTTAATAGCTGGCGTGTGCTGGAGCTCGGAGCACACGGCCGAGGATGTTCAGAGCAGTAGTCGTTGATTGTTTCAACCGGGGTGATGTATGTGCCTAGTTCTTATGTTGTGTGTCGTGGGTGTACGTAGTGATTAACAGTTCTGATGACGGTCATGTGATGTTCTACAGTCGACTGCGGTTTAATTGGTGGGCTCTTAATTGTGAATTATTACCAACTTTTACAGAAAAATGTTTGGACAAATACAACGTCTTGTTATCCAAGTGAAGCAACGTTGATAAATCAAAGACATGTAAGGTTTTACTCGTAGATAAGACAAACACACAAATTATGTATGTATATTAATTTTACTTAAGTAGTGAAGACGATAATGAAATCAACCTGTGGTCCAAACTGCAGTCAGTGCAGGCTATAACATACCTATATCTTCAGAAGGTTCATTCAATGCGATGACATTTAATCACTTCAAGTTAATAGCAGGTTTAAAATTACTAGACAAGTGGATTTGAAATTATACGTAGGTTTTTCAATTTTGAAGATTTTTTTTCATTTTGCTTCTTGTTGTATTTTTCAACCTTAAATATTTTGCTGTTTTAATTTGGCTGAATATGTTTGTTTCCTTTATTTCTTTAACTCTATGTTTTATGTAATTAAATGATTTGTTATAATGAAATTGTTATTTACCACAGTAAAAGAACTATAAGTTCATCTAATTGCATCCAGAGTGGCTAGTAGCCACTCTGTAGCCACTGTAGCCACTGGCTACAAGTGTATAATGATATTATGTTATTGGCAGTCTTCAGGCTGTATAAACAGAAGTTTAATTTGGTTCGTTTGTTCGTACCTTGTTATGATGAATTTATCTTAATTAAAGTTTCATAATTATATTATTAAACCTTCTGTGTGTTTTGTCGTGATGATTGTGAGTCGCATGGTCTAGTACGGTGGAAGAGACAGTGAGGGGACAGGGGAGGAGAGGGGGGGGAGATATGTTCAAACAAGTGCCCAATAAAGTGCGCAGTGAATGGTTGTCGGACGTGTTTAGACGAGTATTAGGAGCAAACAGCGGCGAGCGCGCCCACGCCGCGCGCAGGGCTGCTCCTAGCGGGGATGCTTCCTGAACAAGTGAAACTCATGATGTTTTCATTTAAGTACTAATATTTTATTACTTATATTGTGATTGTTACTTAATCTTCCGTTACTATCTATCTCATTGATACAGTAACACAGTTCTGCTTTTTGTTCTACATTGCTTTACATTTTTAACAACTCACTACATGCATGCACTATTTTTTTTCGAGCTTATACTTATATTACGTAAATCTCTTAAACTGTAGACTTGCCGCGACATGAAAACCTTCAATATAATAAGTTAACCTGTAACGAGAGCATTCGCTTGTCTGTCATAGCTATGATATGATGAGCCTCTTAGCGACAGCCCTCGCAGTGGTCCGTTTGCGCAGTGCCCGACAAGCGTCGTGTTTGTCTGCGCTGGCCGTCGTCCACTCGCACGAGCACACGTCTGCGCGACGTGTGCACACTCCGCCTACAATAACAACCGCAGGCTTCACTTGTTATTATAACTGAGTGAAAGCAGCCCCGGCTTAAGTACCTCTGTTTGTAATGGGCTTTTAATGTTTAATGTCCAGCCAGTATTGGGCTCCACGGTATGCGCTTGAGTGACTGGGAAAACATTGGGACCCTCAAGTGTGTGTAATCGTAGCGTGGGGATCTAGGCCGGGCTCCAGTCATGTACTAGGAGGCTTCTTGTTCTACAGGCTTGCAGACAGGTCTGGCGGACGACTAGACTGAAGTATTTAGTTGTTGATTATAAACAGTAAACCCGTCTCTATGAAGTAAGATGGTTATCTAAAATATCTTTGATAGTAAATTGGTAACTGACGAAGAAACCGTTTCGTTTACATTCTGTCGTCAACAAATATTCCAATAACTACCTTCACAGAAGTTTTCCGAAATATGAATAAATGTTGGAATTACATCTGCGCAGTCATCGGCGATGGTTATCAGTGAGTCGATCAGTGGTTTATGGTGAACCACCGGCGCTGACCCGCGCATAGCGTGAGATATGTGCGCTCGTGTGTCTGCCCTTTCCCCTCGCACGCGGGATTCCTAACGCTAAAGTTAATTACAAATCGCACATTATTGTAATTAATAAACCAGTTAGGTATAGCTTGCAGACTATCTCCGCAACATTGCTGGCGCCGCTGTTGGTCATGCTCTAACAAAGCTTTTCTTAGTTCACTAGGTAGCTTGTAAGGCAGACGTTGTGGTAAGCTTTACTCTATAGTGACGTCATTGATTAGGTTTTTAGTAGACTGTCTGGCGCAATTATAAATCTATGTATTTTTGAACTCTAGTACTTACATCTTACTTAAATCTTAGTTTAGCTACGAAATGACTTTGAACGCTAATACGTTGAATTCAAGAGACTAGTTCATTCTTACCGAGGCATCTTCTTCTCGACTCTGCTCTGAATTTATGACACGTGTACTCTCAAATACACGCGTAAGTACTGTACAAACATGCTCGTAAGCCTCGGTACTCGCCGAGCTGCCAATTTGAATAATGCTGTAATAGCGCGGTGTTGTGCGGTGTGCGCAGGACGCCGGTTACACCGCGCCGAGCGCTTAATGTGCGGTCTCACTGCGACCTCGCCGCGCCGGAGCTTTACGTCTCACCACAAAGTGGTACTACACTGAGCTGCGCCGGACTGCGGTTTTGAGGAATTTCATCAAAAAGATGGAGCTCATGTGAACTGTGAAGTGAAAAGTTTACTTACTTTATAATAATTGTATGGAATTTACTGCGATGAGAACGGGCTATGACATTACATTATTTTGAACCAACCTTCCAAAGAGTTGTCTTTCATGTTAACTGGAACATCATTATCATCATGTTGGTCTTTTCCCAAGTAGGTATATCGGTGTCGGCTTTCTGCTTACTGGATTCTGCTGGTTTCAGTGTGTTACGTAAAGCGACTGCTTATCAGACCTCCACAATCCAGCCACTGGCCACACAATACCCCCTTGGTTAAACTGATCGGACTTTCTGTCATCCGACTACCCATAATGACTGTCAAAGTAAGTAACGAAGCACGATATGTCAGTGATGTCTAAGATAAACTTTAGAAACTACACAATGAATTGAAAAAGTTGCATTGGTCCATAAACCCACAACCTCTTACATGAGAGGCGGGCGCCTTAACCACTAGGCCATCACATCAGACATCGGAAACTGGATCTCTTTTTATATTAATACTAATATGTGAGTTCAAGACCGGCCGATGACTGTAAGTAGTGTTTTCTGTCGGCAAGGAGTCCATCAGGGAGTGCGGCCTCACCGCACAGTTTGTGGTCAGCGGCCGGCTGCGGACGGGGCTAAATGAACCGATTCATTTTCTTACGCTGTTCCATAATATGCTTCACATTCTTGGCTTTTATCTTTGTGGTTTTGATTTCTGATTTTCCATTTAAACGTAACATATTTACCTTTTGAATAAGTTTATTTTTGCTTTTCCAACATGAGTTACAGTGCTTATGTTTCAGTAGCTAAGAACGCGAACAATTTCACCGGCTTACCTCATGTATAAATAAATAACTTTTACGAATACATTAGTCAAGTTTAAATATCTGCGGTAACGGAACCACCCTTATCGAAGTATCGTCTCATCTATGTGAGCGGTGCGCCTGCGCGGGCGACACCTCGTAAATACGTGAGCCGACACGAGCGCGCACGAAACAGCCGAGTGGTGACGATGATGGCCGATGTTGCCCCAGAGCCTAACAACGTACTATATAGATCACGCATTGCAGGTGGAGTGGAACAGCCCTCTAGACAAGTAGCATTGTAGAATATAATAGATTGTTAAATGTATTAGTATACGCTAAGTAATTTGACTTCCCCACACATTTAACTATTCTATACTACCATGTATTATACAATGCCACGTGTCTGGGGAGCTGATGTGGCGACTTATGTTGATAAATAAACTGATATATGTCCTGTAGTTTCCGTTAAACATACATGGTTGTGAAATCTGATACTTACAACGGAAACCAGTTCAGTATAATGAGTATTATTTTCCTTAGCGCATTCATATCTACTAGTGTTAAATTATTCCGAGTAGCAAGTCCGTGCCGTGCAGTCGTGATGCAACTGAATGATGGGGTTGCGGGTTCGATGCCTGATCAGCGCCCGCGCCACTACTTGTGATAGCGCCCGGAGAGTCTCGGAGATAAATACTGATCTTACACGATTTAAACAGTGATAGAAAGATTTAATGCGTCTTATTGTGAAAATATACCGACTAGTATTCTGTTGTGTTTACTTTCTGTGGTGTAAGTTCTGCATGTGAATAATCTGTAATTTGGCAAGAATGTCAAGCAGTAATTTTTTATTATATGTTGTTTTAGTCCATGTATAGGGACGCGGAGCGTATGTTCGCGGTGACGGCCACCATATATTACACTGGGTGCCCCGACCCCGCCTGCCCGTCGAGCCGAATGTTTCGTAAACCCGCCAGCCGCCAGTGCGCGCGCTCACTGCAATAACATATCTGGTTTAAGAGCGACGCGTTTTCACTTAACGAAGCGCAGTAGGTACAACTTATGTTAAAGAAATCAGATGAGACCGGATACCATCCACAATAATTATCCCGCGGCCTGCCGACTGACAGCAGGTGTCAGAAACACCGTCATATACCAGCGTTATGTGAGGCTTCACGAGATTTTATCAAAATATACGTACAAACGATTATTATTATGACCGACCGATAAAGCGCTCGGCAGGGAGCTTTTATTTTAATTTTGCACATTTGTATAATATCTTAACGAGTGCTCCTGCTGGCTGGATGGCTTCGGAATGGGAATTGAATGATTATCATACTGATGTGAGCAGAATTGGCGTTTGATGTTCCCGTGGGTGAGAGATCGCAGCGCGGGTGACGGTCTCCAGCGGCGCGTGCGCGGCGACATCAGCCTAGCGAGACGATAGTTATTATGTAGATGTGTGACACCTGTCACTTTGCAAAACATAACATGACATTGCTCAGAACCCCGAGACGTACTCGTTTGAAACCGACCAGCTAGGTCTCATAGCTTCTAGGGTCGCAGAGGTTCCTAACTACAGAAGTATTCACGTCCACAGCAATGTTTAATAATATCAGCCTGACTTCCGCAAACCTAGCGATACCTGCGCTGTCCATTGCAACATGTTCTTGTCCGCGGCTCCGCCTGTATATCTGCGGCGATATCAAGACATTACCATGCGCCGCTGATGTGATCGCTATCGCGCTATCGTCTATCGTAAAACATGCTGTAAGCGCTGGTGTGCGCCGGCGCAGCCATCCTGTGACGTGCGTGCGCGGATCAGCGGCGATGTGACCTGTACAATAGCAGATGGAGTGGTTAGACACAGGTTACATTGCTTATTTCGCTATTATACTGATAAAATAAAGCAATGGCTTGCTGTTTCTAAAGTTTATCATTTTACCATCGCTTTCTTCACACTGGCATCAAAAGAGCTTTGTGTAGCGGTACACCGTTATTTTGATGACTCCATGTGTTAGGTCCTCCGTGTATCGAACACATAAACGTATGCAGATGTATCCGCGAGAGGATTTATGTGCATATTAGTTAATAAATTATGTTAATAGGTGTCCGAGCTGAATGAGTGCGTCGGTATGCGCGGGTCAGGGGTCGAGGTCGAGGTCACACGGTTTATGAATGAGCGCAAAAAGCTTGCGGTAATATAATAATATTATAAATGAGAGCTTACTCAAACGCACTGTAATGGATAATCTCACTAATTGATACCGGAGGACCCTATATTTGCGTCTTAAATCATGACATTCATGTCTGTTTTGATTGCTTCCAAGACTTTTAACCCGTCAGTAATGCCTGTTGTTGACGACAACGGACAACGGCCCGATTTTCATAAGAGCATCGGGACGACCATCCTACTAATATACACAGAATAAGATACCAGAGGCTAAATAAAATCACGTTATGACCTACCGGAGCGGAGCATTGATCAATAACATAACGTAACGCGGAAGACAGCTAGGAACTCATAATGTTAAAACACCCACAGGTTTTTTAACGCGGCGGACACGTACCCGTTGCAACCTTACAACAAAATCAACACGTCGTCGACCCGCGACCCCTTGAGCCACAAAAACGGTAGTCAACAACAGGAGTAAGTTGTGCCCGTTCACGCCGTACTTAAAAATATGTGGAGATCGCCCAAAATAAGTCTCCATAGACATGAGGATGATCCGAGGATTTTTGACCAATACGATTGTATGGACTTTAAAAGAGACTTTGACCTCTGAGTTTGTTTCGGATGTTTCTTCTCAGAGCAGTCCAGCTACGAAACACCGGCCCCATCGTTCGCTTAAAATAAATGAAAAAAAAAACAAAATTTGACGTGTAAAAGTGTTATGATATAACCTATTTACAAAATAAATATGATTTTATGATTTTCATGACACAGAATAGCCTACACATAGAATGTGACTGGCTGTCCGCTGCAACATGTAGGCCTACAGTTTCGCAGATTTGCGAGATGTAAAGCTAAACGCTGTTAGAGCCGTCTGTCGTCTGTCATTACAGTTTGTGGGTTTATTACACGCATAGGGTGTAATGCTTTTGAAGTGCTTTGCTTCTGTGCTGGGTAGATGGCCACATATTTGTCTAAGGTGTAGATTTTGTCTTTTAGGACTCAGGGCGTGTAGAATCAAAAGCTTGGCACAATATGGGATCAGATAAAATTCTGTCACTTGTTAAGGGTGAGACTCGAAGAGGCTGCTATATACGACGCTATATACAACAATGATACCTGCGAAGTCATCAGAGGAGCAATCAGAGGTTAGTATATGGCTGCTTACAACGCGTCGAGTGGCATCGTATTACTGGACGAGAGAACGACTGATTGAACTGATATTATGGCATTTATAATACCTGCAAACGACTCAGAAGTGACAATAGTCCAATGCACCAAGATCATGCTGGACGATAGGATCCGCAAAAAGGTGAAATTCATTCCAAGGATTCTCGGTCCAAGCGGAAACTGGGCTCCACAAAAGATACATGTTGATAATGATGTACGGAGTGACGTCGTCGGCACCACAACAACCGAAGCCGCAAAAATCTACTGCTAAAGCTGGAATAAAGGTCCGCAATAATGTCGACTCCATTTTGCTTTATAAAAAATATGACGCGTAAAAATGATTAAATATGCTACTTGCTTAATAAACAATTTCATTTCATTTCACTATGGCCTTTACTCTACTATCCAACGCTTTTAAAGAGTCTCACAAATACAGTCGCGTTATTATGGACGAAGCTTCAATTAACCATTTCGGTGCTGTAGTCATGACAGTCTGGTTGTCAGGTGCCGACAGTTTCTCCCAATATCAATTCGACCAAGGGCCAAGTCTACTCTCTGCAGGTTCACAAGCGCAACCACATACCCAACCACCTCTCAAACACCTTATTCCCTGTTCGTACACAGGAGGAGAAAAAACTTCTCATTGACCAGGGATACGGTGAACGGTAAGTTCTGACCGCTCAGGGACCAACGAGCGAGTCAGTATTCATCGTCAAGACCTCCACTCGGACCGTTCGTGTCCACAGCAGCGTCCCTCATGCTGTGGTAGTAGTCTCGAGGCACTCAAAGAGATGCTCGCGACGCCGAGTTCATGATTGGGAGATTCGTGAGATGAGCATCACAGGTATCAGCAAAGCAAAACCTGAAAGCTGGCATGATGTGTAGTGGATGCTTTGCTGAAGCTCGAAGGTCGATGACCTGGCAACTAACGAAACCAATGACGAAACAGGTCCAAAAAACACAAAGCTGCAGCTGACACACCGCAATGCCATGTATTAAATAACTGGAAACTTAACATTCACAGTAATTAATTAATATGTATATAATACCGTTATAAGTTATAAACGTTAAATAAGTAACATATTGTTTAAAAAATAAAATGTGATGGATTCTTAGATTAAGATCAGCTTTAAAAATATCTGTTGTATGTCCAGAACACCTTAAGCTCGGAGACAATGAAAATCGTATAAAAAGAGTATGTGGACAACCACATCAGTAGTTATTGTTTATTAATTTTAAAAAGTCTGTCAGTGTCTCGTTTTGGTCACTTTTTACATGGAAATATTTTTTTTACGTCATTTAAATTGCATACGACCTGACGGCCCATCTGATTTTGGATAAGCGTTTCGCAACTTGACTTTTGATTATAAAGTATAACGTTTATATTTATTTTATTTAACTAAAACTGCTGCATTAAGTTAATAAGCAGTTAAGTCAGGTTATGAGTGGGGTTCCCGCCGCGGCCGGGCGGAGCCGGGCGGCTCGCACTTACTTACGGCTGCTCTGTGTTTAGACTCCGTTAGCTTAATGCCGTAATAGCACCTCTGCACCTCGGCAGCATCTGTTACGTGCAGGTAGGCATCTATAGGTCGCAGATATACAGGGAAATCTGCAACAAAACAGGTGTGATTTTATATTCGGGCGAACAGATGAAGAACAAATTATAAAGGTTCCGTTATGTCATTAGCTTCGAAACGCTAAATGTTTTCAACTTCCCGGCAATCGTAATATATCTTCTGTCTACCACTTGTGTTAATCAAACTACAAATTCAAATGTGCGCTGGAGCGTAACAGATGCTGTTAACAATATGTAAATATTGACGAGTTAATTACAATTGATAATAATCTCTGATTTACGGCGCAGCCTCCCCGCTAAACAACAGAGAGCATTAATTTTTGTGACAAGTATTCAAACCATGCGCCTGCGCACTGCTCACATTTATCTCAGGAGATTACCGCTTTCACAAGTGTCGTGAGCCAGACTGCTTGTGATCTCATTCATGTACCTAATACTAAAATACACGAAGAGAAGATTTTAATCTCAATGCGGTAAAAAAATCGCGGTTAACCATACATAAATGGTAACACACTATTATCATGAGCGACTGTAGTATATTGGGGTTAGAAGTAATAATAATATCAGCCGATTACTGTCCCACTGCTGGGCAAAAGTGTCATATAGAGACAGTACGAGCCTGGTACAGCACGCTTGTTAAGGCGAATTCTCGTTTCATACTTATTCATAACAAGTCCAGGGTTTCCTCACGAAGTTAAGATGCACCGCTGTCTATGATGTCCAAGATAAATCTTAGAAAGTACACATGAATTGAAAAAGTGACATTTGTAATTGCCCGGTTTGAACTCCCTAATTCTTACACAGAAGGCGTGCGCCCTTATCACTATGATATCAAGACATAATTACGTTAGTGCTCGCTGTAACTTAATTTTAATTAATTGAAGCAACCGGATTAGTGCTTTGCAAATACGAGCTGGTTACATTCACGTGTTGATAGAAGTGATCCTTCTGTATATCAACGGTATCATCATAACAGAACACATGCGTGGGCTGTCAGGGGGGCGGGGGAGCGGGGGGAGCGGAGGGTATTTGTCAGGGGTTGACGAGGAGATAAGCAGCGAGCGGGATGCGCGCGCGCAGCATACTGATCAGCGGGGAGCTGGCACAGCCGCTGTACTTACATGCACTATCGCAACAGATCGTAGCTTACTGTACTTCTATAAAATGTCAAGATTTACTTTTTTTGTTTTTTATCACTTTTCAGTGGTTTTGCGCTTGTAGTCTTCAGTTACTTACAGGAAACTTGGGTAAATGATGTGTGCATACAGGTGAGAACCGAAGACTGCCACTTACGAGATACTTCAAAGTATTGAACATAATATGGTAGCTGACCTGTGATGATGATGCTTATCCTAGGGAAAACTTGCACAGCCAGGTGCCTGCACCAGAAAGCTGTTTTCTGAGGCCCACTTCAGCAAGCCTGATAGGCTTAGTACCTAACAGCATTAAACTTGCTGTTGGGCCGAGTAGCCCCAGCTGCGCGCACGGACTCGCAAGTAGCGGTAGATGTAGCTGGTTGTAACTCTCGCGCGTCAACTACATGCACTACATGTCTATGCACCTGTACAGATTTTCATTTCCTTAATTTGCTTAAAATAATGTTCTTTTACACATAGGTACAGTAATTAAATCAGCAATAGATTCAAGACTCTCTATAACATGCCATCAATTAACTTAGAAAAAAACCTCCCACTTACATCCAAATAATAAAATATGATGAACCGCAAACACCACAAACTCAATGAACAGTTAATTGGCGGCAATATCTACATCCGCGCATCTAACGGTTGCTAATGACGGCACATCACTAGTCGGCGCACGGACGCGTCTTGCTGCTATCGGTACAGCACTAATGATACCTTGATCTAGATATAAAAAGTACATCAAGTAGCCTTTTCATAAATTAAAAATGTTGCAAAATAAAGACTGCAGTAATTACTACATTATTTGAAACATTAGTCTAATTTCATTGAGGACATCTTTACCTAGTTAATAAACTTTGCCTGTTTGATTCAATTTTGACAGGCTAAGTTTCCAGTAGGAAAGGCTCTAGTCATCAGTTCAAGAAGTCACGGTCCAAATAATGTCGTTTTATTGGCCACTCAAAATATTCCAACTTAGGAGCAGAAGCATTTGTCATCCTAGCTAATAAAAAATAAAGCTTTTTATAATAAATTATTTAATTCATAATAAATTATTATAAAGTTGCAGTATAATTATAATGCTTTAGCATATGGTTTTCCAGCGATAGACGATCCATGTCGAAAATATATTTAAGCACCAGTGTCTGTAACTTTAAAGCCAATATATATTTTCGTAATCACTTGCGAGCACGCATATTGTCAACAAGGAACTATGTGGATATATTGAAATGTCAACGCTTTTTCGACCTCTGCCATTTTGCAAACCAACAAGTCACAAGCGGTGATTAAGTGCGACTCAGTAAGTCGCTCGGAGAAGCCGTCAGCGAGCCAGCAATTATACAGTTGCTGTCAATAATTGTGAGTAAACAGCGGGTGCTACAGCCAGTGATTGACGTTCGATATTTATAAATTCCTTGTCTTTTTGGGAACGAAAATAATGATCTGTTTTTCCTTTCTTCGTTCAAACTTCTAGATGCAGTACAGTTTCTGATCTAGATCACACACACCACAATGCTTTTAGACCTGTGTAAATACATGCACAATCTTTATCTCTAACATGGCAATACAGCTATGAGACCTCTGGTATTGCAGAATCCTAAAACTTAACAACAGGTACGTCGCAATCAAATGTCATGAAAAAGCTTTCGTCGCCAGTTCTATGTGTAAAAAAACAGTACCTATTCAATCAATACTACTAGTTCGATTTCATTTGCTGTATGTTTCGTTTCTAGTTATTTTCTTTCTCTGGTCTCTGGCTTCGATCCCGTGGGTCATAGCGAGATGTTGTGATGAGCCTATGTATGCGTTATGCTAATGTGTAAGCCCGTCGCTTGCCATCAACCTTGTAAACCGTTAATCTGGTAATTAGTTGGCTTGTACTGGTAATTATAATTCTGGTTTACCATCGCCGAGCATACCCAGCGGAAGTGATGCCCTACTCCGCTCTATCAACACATCATTATTCTATTTACTTATCGATTTTATTGGCGTTTCACTTTCGAACAAGCTCGTCTATTAGCAAGTTACCACATTCTCGTTGAGATGTAGTTCAATTACCTGGCCGGGCCAGTTGCTTGGGAAGCGGGTGACCTCCCACGTCCATCATATTACTGTTAATTAGTTTGCATGATGCGCGGCTGCTGGCCCTGACTTATTCGCTATCGCTCTAGTATCTATCCAACGTCTGGGAATGCCTGTGCGATACCTACTTCACGTGGTGAGGTTGCACAACACGCCATGTCTTGTGAACTATTTCATATTGGCATCACTATTTTTCTATTGTTCATATATTTATAGTTTTTTAGATTGTAATCTGGAAGGCGTTCAGTCCTTAATTTTGAATACTAAGACGTATTGGCAGCAGCTGGTGTGATGTGTAAAACCAACAATGTTCCTCCTTTTACCACGTGTCAGTGTTCTCTGGTCGCATGATCTTAGTAAGTATATTTTTCTTCAAAATCATCCGCAAGTAGTGCTAAATTCCCAATGTAGTGCATGACGTCGGCGCCACCACTCATCATCGTATCAGCGGAGTGTTCCCACAGTCGGCGCAGTTCGCTAATGGTGGCACTTCTAAACGAGACTAATTCGCGCTCGCCTCACGCGTTACCATATTATTGCATTTATTATTCAGCGCACACGCAGGACACCACACAGAAGAGATGCAGTAAGCTTAGTCTTAACAGCAACTAAAATCTCTGTCAATGAAACGATCATCGACGATCAGAAACAGTAATGTATTTTACATTCCAGTGAACCTATAACTTAAATAGCAGATTATGCTGTGGGTGTATTTGTATATCTTAATGCTTCAACGGTCTTAGTTCTTTCAGAATCTAAACCGCTGCAGTTTTTCCATCTGAAGTGCTGGTAGTACAAAATTATTAGGTTAAAAAAAGACGACTTCGAATTCAGTAGTAGTTGATCTTCTTTTATATCTGCTCTGCGTCACACAAGTATTTATTTTGACATGCTGAGTGCTGGTACCCGGCGGCTGACCCGAATTACTTGCCTACATTTAGAGAAATATTGTGCTGTGTTAATGGTGATGATTATAATATAATTATCCACTTTGATGTATTAAGCAATTTCTAGAGCAATCTTGATATATATTTTTATGACATTTTATGCAATCGTGAATTCATTACTCCAAGGAGGTTTCTAATTGCTTTTGTTGTTCCTCGTCCAAAACACTCCGATCTTTACTTCCAAATATGTCATGGTCGGCTTCCGGTATATCCGGATTCAACAATATACTTCAGTCGTCACCACTAGCGACAAATATTTGTGAATAAATGGAAATAACATGGAGCATCTGCAAAATAGTAGTAGTTTTTTAATGTAAATTAACGCTCCTGCTATGATTACTTGCGCAAGTTATTGTTTAAAGCCGCGATACTACCAACTATATAGTATCTATATTGTGCTACAAACAGCTATGTGCGTATGTATGCGTTACTGTTCAACTTAAAACTATAATTGAGTTAGAAAGTCGTCAGTGAGATACGATGGCCGATCTAGTTATTAACCGGATTACTGGGCGTGCACGAATTATCTGACAAGCCCGAACTGGTGCTCTGACTTTGGGTTCCTGATCCTTTTAAATGATCTGAGGAATGCGGTGGGCTTCGGATGATGGAAAATGATTACCTTTATTGGTGTATTTTCGTTTTCAGGTAGAGGTTCTTCTGATCACGATGCCCTTTTTTCGGATGATGGTTCTAATGTAAGAGGATTTGTGTGTCCTACGGAATCCCGATCAGCGGCGTGTTCCGGCGTGGGCGATTAAACACAATTACAGTGGCTTCGTGACCGCCATCGAGTAAGAAGCTCGCGATTATTATTACATTCATTACGAGTACGTCGGATCAATGTCTGCATCCATTATACCACCGCCCCACATCTGTGCAAACGATTATTTTTATTTTGCATCACTATTCGACGGCTTAGATTGCGTATCTATTCTTTATTTCAGTCACGAAATTATAAACTTCTTTTCGATTATATTTCGTCATTATTTTCATCAAATTAATAGGTAACTGTCTTTTGTTTGAGGTCGTTCAATATTTGGTTGCGATGGTTTAAAATGGTTTGAAAGAAATTTCTTTCCCATTTTTCTTCATTTGAAACTACCAACGTACGTTTAAGAAGTAAATTGCATTTCTAGTGCCTCAAAATAAATAAGTTTACTTTGACTTTTGTTACCACTGGTCAAAATTGACAACAATTGATTGTTGAAAATTATGCTCACTACCAACTTATGGACAACAAGTCTTGGTCTTGCTACAAATCAATCACGGCCGATATTTCAGAAGATAATTTTAGCCGTCGCATCTTCTACCCTGTGAGCGTATAAAAGAGCCGCAATAAAAATAGTGTCTAGGCGGCTTCCCACACAAATCGCGTGCGACTAACAGTTTTGGCGCGCCGTACTTGGCGGGTAGCTGCGCCGCCTATCGGCCGCAGTAAATCCTGCTAACGGTCGCCTACGCAATCACTTGTCGCCGCGTGAATTGTCCGCTTTATTGAAACCCCACTTCACATCTTTGAAAGTCGGCTCTTCTTGGAGTTATTGCTGTAATTTCTTCCCCGTATCAGGATATCGGTGGCAAACTGACAACATAAAGCTGCTGATACATCGCTCCGCGTGTCTCCCATCCAACAACGTCAACACGTGTGTGCAAAAATCGCCTGTCAGGTCCTGCATCGTCAATATGTGGAATCAAGGAAAGGCGCGTCGGACGCTACAGCTGAATAGATGGCACATGTACAATGCATCGCATGTCACACATTTACTGGAGAAATACTAGGGAGATGTAATTGTAGCGTTAACCGGACGACACATATGACTTTCTACTGTTATGTGGCTGATATGTATTGCCGACATGCTTGAGTTATGTGTGCTTACGTCTTCTTATGTTTAAGTATCCTTTCAACAGCTCCTCCTGAGTTAGGCAAATCGGTTGCTATATCGAGTCGACAGCGACCTGTCATAAACAATACCGTTTACGAGTCGTTATCTGGCTCGTGTATCTCGGTGTCCTTAGCTAGTGGTGGCGCAATGTTACAGTAACAAGCAATGTTACACTTGCACAGTTATGGTTAACAAACAAGGGCCTGCGGAGTGTCGCGAATAAATCTAAGTAAGCGGTGCATGTCGGCTCGCCGCAGTTTAGGCGGTGTAATGAGACGTCGCTGCGGCGGCCGCAACAAGGCGGCCTGTCCACGGTAATGTATAGCCGCACAGTGGCCGCAGTAAACAGTGGCGAGCTGACTGTGCGTGAGAGGCTGTGGCGTTAGTACAGTGAGGCTAGCAGGGCACGGACAGGTAGGTGTTGGAAAAGTTGAAGGAGGAGCTGTCAACGCCGATTATGAGGGGCAGCCACGCCATGGCCCAAGTCGACTAACTCCTTAGAACATTCTAAATCAAGCGGTATGGCAGCGGGGTAACCGATAAACAACCAAATCAGAATGACCTACAATCAGATCGGTAATCAGAATCTATAATCAAACGGACCAGCGCAAAACGCAACAGGTCTTCTAAATGGCGACACCTTCGCCATCTTACTATTCTATTCAGCTCCACAGTAACAACACGGTACAACCACATCTGCAGATCTGCCGATATCGTGTAGCAGTAGTGTCCGCAGTGCTCGCCGATACCATCGCCGCACAATGCAGCACATTTGGAAGTGAAAACAGCCAGCCATTGCTCCTAATGTTATTTACTGCCATCTGATTGGCGCAACCGTGACGTTGTATCGTGCAGCATGCGTTAGATGCGCTGATAGGCTGATGCCGTGTCGTATAATGCTGCTGTTAGGTGCGACACGGTGTGGCATTTGTTAGGTGCTGTGAGTGATCTAGATCAGCGCCAGATGTATGAGCCGTCAGCTGAACGAGTGGGTCGTGTTAACTGGCACTGTAAGGTAAATGGGGAGTATGTGTTTCCCATGGGGATTGTGTCCATTACAGATCTATGTAAGTATGTACAGGTTTTTATCAATGTTCTGATTCCATGTTTTCACCGAAGCGTCGCTTTGTTTTTGTTTGTCTCCTAGTTACGTAATCGTTCCTTGTCAGATGGTTTGTTCTGAAGCAGTACGTTTTCTGCACTTTAGGTAACGGTCGCCGCATTGAATATAGCTAGGTCGGCACAGTGAAGATGTGCGGATTCGTAAGTTCACATTTCAGATCTAAATGTTTATTTATTTATTTATTTATTACAGCATGGACAGCATAAACAAACTAAAAGTAAAACAAGCATATATATATTTCTTCGGCAATTTCCTTTGTTAAATACTATTTGGAACTGTTCAGCATCAGGAAGTTAAATGATTCTCTATTTTCAATTGACTATTGTCGCCACTCCCCTTAGCGTTCTATTAACGATGCAGTTCCTTAATTCCAGTATTTATTGTGCATCGGGTTTATGCTAATTCATATTAAAAGAGAACATAGTAGACTCGAGCGCATGTCCTGCACCCAACATAATCTTGATTCATATTCTGAAGACATATCATTATCAAACAAATCAACACATTTGATAACTTACTGCTAGCATAGCATAAATTAGAAATAAATTATAATTAAGTATTAGTTGTCCTTCTAACGCATGTATCACGCTGCGCAGGCGCCGCTCCGGGCCGTACTTACTCACTATGTATAACATATTTTGAAGAGTACTGAATAGTTTCTTAGAAAGTATAGTGAACATAGTGCTGTTATTATGGTAATATGCGCCGGCGCAGCAAAAGACGTTACTTTGATAACAGTAGTGTCACTATGTTTTGGGGTGGACGATCTTATATCATTAAGGTTAGGCAATAATCAGATTTTATTTTTATTTGAAAGATTATTTCAATGTTTAATAATATTAAATTATTTATCATGTCAAATACAGTTTAAAGCCTAAGTAGATGTTTCGACGGAGGGAAAGCCTGGTGATCTGTAATACAGGTTTTACTTACAACAGACACCAGTCTCTGCATCTTGTATAACTGACTTTGTACTGTATGTGATGAGGAGAAATTAAATGATATAAATAAATAAATAAAATTATTTTAACTTATCTAATATTACACTATTCTAGTTTCAAAATCTAAGCAATGTTTGTTACCAATTACTAAGTATAGACTTAGTAAATCGTTGTAGACCGTCCCACAAGAAGCCGAGCGCGTGGCTCCCCCAAGGTCCGTAGGATTAAAAGGCCAGTTTACACCTCTTTCTTATTGAAATGAGTTGTTGACGCCGCGGCAGGAGCGCTGCACTAATCTCATCATATCTCGGGGCTCTATATGTGTGGGACGATATAAGGAACTGCACATAAGCTTTCTAAGACCGTCTTAGTGACCTCGACTTAATCCGATCTTTTAACATTTACTTAACCTTTCGAAGACCAAGCGACAGTCGGCTGTCGCGCTGCTATTGTCGTTAATCACGTGTGTTCGATTAAACTATAGATTTTTTTCAACATGGTTTCTGTCGTTACTTTCTGAGGTCTACTGGAACTAGCTGTCCTGCCCGTCGTAGCGTGATGTTATTAGTATTAGCCTTCCTCGATAAATGGGCTATTTAACACAACAATATTCTTTTAAAATCAAACTTGCTCCTGAGTTTAGCGCATTTAACCAAACAAACTTTTCAGCAGTGCGATTCCGTAAGAAATCGCGTGCGAATACGATTTCGATCTCATTTCCTAACTCATCTGCTACAGCAGCTTTCTAATATTAGTACAGATAAAAGTGTGTATTATGTGTATGTGTTTGTATTAGTCTCTCTGAACGTATTTCTGCAGTTATTATGAGTTATGACACATTCGTGTATGTGTATGTCAGGCGGCGGGACAGGCGCGCAAGTGTACGCGCGATATGTTGGCGTCCCGCTGCGCGCGCGCACCCCACGGCGATACGCGCGACGATCGTTTCAAACATAAAAAAAAAATGCTTATCGGTAATTATTTTTCGCATTTGTTTTAAAAACCATGATAATACAGATCTTTGCGTTGCATGTAGGTGATAAATTGTTGCTGGTGTCATTCACCCTGAAGAAATTAATTCTATATGTTTAAAGTTCATAAAATAATCATGGAGCAAACATGTTATTTATTCCAATGCAATAGGTACCATCTCAAGTAGCTGTTTATTCAACTAAATAACAAGAAAAGCTTACACCGTTAAATGCAATTGTTTATGATTTATTAAAATAAGTTGATGTTCCGTGCGATAGATGGCGCTGTCGTCCAATTAGATTGCAAGGCACATAAGAGCACATCAATACATATAATAATGGTGTGTTTCGTTATTATTAAGGAAATGAACTATTTATTTCATATCAAATATTTTTAAAATAACGTCAATTTATCCAATTGTAAAAATATGTATAAAAACGACGCTGTGCATATGCAAAGATATTCCATGTTGACTGAGACTTATTTTAATGTGCACGACTTGTTGTTTGATTGTTTCTTTCAATTATTAATATGTAACCTAAATGTTTGTGTTGTATTGATTTTAGTACTGTCCTCTATAAATCTACTATTAACTATTTGTTACACTGACTGACATCCTAACAATTCAAAAGCGCTTGTAAATTATTTATTTGAATATTATCTACATTAATATTATAAAGAGGAAAACTTTGTATGTTTGTTTGTTTGATTGTAATGAATAGGCTCAAAAACTACTTGACCGATTTTAAAAATTCTTTCACCATTTGAAAGCTACATTGTCCACGAGTAAGAGAGCGAAGCAGTAATCAAAAATGTAATGTAACGTGGGTGAAACCGCGAGGAACAGCCATAATATTATAAAGAGCAACGCTGTCACCTTAACTTCGAAAAACCTATCATTTCTAGTGCAGTTTTCGATCTACTTTGTTTGAGGCCTCTCGTAGTCAGCTGCAGTAGCGCACGGTACATACACGGCGGAACATTCAAATGAGTTGGTTCGTTAACCGGTAGCATGTCGATGTTGGTAATGGTTGCTAGGTATGCTGTTAATTACGCTAATGTCCGCCGGCCACTGTTCCCAGGGCGCGCATGTGTGACGTGATTGATGCCCGCGCGCGCGCATGTCGCTGTCAATTACGCGCACGCGCATCCATCACTCGGTGACGACCACCGGCAGTGACAAGGCAGCATTCGCAGATTTTTGTGTCTTCATGGTCAGGCTTCAGAATCCAGACCAGATCCTGGGAATTGCAAGCGGTTGGATCGTTTGCAATCCCGTTGCCGTTCCCGCCCTAATGAAGCTAACTAACTGTACCTTATTAAGCTTCCTTAACCCGAGCTGCAGAAAAGAGATTGATTCCCGGATGCTGTATGTGATACACATACTGATCCCTCCGCGGCTGGTAGCACTAGAAATTGCTAATGCAGTATCGTTGGGTGTTTAGAATAAAGCATGAGATTTTATTGTAATACTCATCATAGTTGCTGACTATTCATTTTAATATCCTAACTTTACCGAGCGTTTTTATCATGAGCTTGTTACACGAGTCCGTTCGTAACCTATGCATCAGTCGGGCAGTTGTCAAGCGCTCCAGGTCGTCAGGCTGCACGCGCACGTTCGCGTTCATTTGCGAAACGCAAAAACGTGTCACGCGCTGACACGACGAGTGCGCGTCTAACGAGCTCTCAATCACGTAGTTAGCACCAGGCACTGCCGGGCAATTAGGATTAGAGAAATGCTGTAAGTTCAGGACTACTGCTGAGGGACTGGTGTTAGTTAGTACAAGTACGGAAATAAAGAAATTACCTACAATCCTTAGAAGGCAACTTCTGATTAACATACTCGTATGTTACTTCCATAGTGTTGGTATTTGAAGTTGACTTTTAACATTTGACTGTGTGTTTACTGTGCTTTCGTAGGGAAGAATGTCTAATTGCTACTTTTGTTAATTTCTCGTGTATGACCTATATCTATCTCTTAGTCAATGTTATTCGCTAGAGGAAGCGTACAGTGCTTGCAACCCGGTGATGCTGACTACTTAAGCTGCTCTGGTAAACCACAACTTCTTTGTTCTTCAGACGCGTCGCTTGTTGTTTCTCCTAGCGTTTCTGTCTCAAGGGTGTCATTTATTTCCTTCTCTTATTTCTTCTTGGCCCTATAGGGCAAAACTGCCATTTCCTTCGCATCTTACATCCTCACACATTGCACTAAAAATGACGGTTTTACCAAGCATTTAAGCTTTCCTATCCATAGTATTTTCTTAGACCCGCAGCTAAGAGGAACGATATTTATGTTTTTATTTTGTAAAACGTGTAGGTATACTATTGATAATTGGCGTGTGCTAAAATACGGATCTGGCGTTGATTTTTATTGATGAACCTTACGTGTATCGCAGCTCGAACTAATATTTATTGCCTTCGGTCTACATAACTGGCTTTATTTAAATATACATTTTAAATTAGTGAGTTATGACCCTATTCTAATGTGGCCACTTTTTAATTGACTCGTCGTTTTTGCGTTCTGTTAACTTTACCTCAGTGAAGTAGTTCGTGCAGTGAACACATTCTGTCATTAAGGTCAATCAATATCTAATTGATGTCACAATATTATTACTTTCGGATGTTAATTCCACGCTAATTAAGTTTACTTATGTTAATGAATGTTTTGGATATTAAATTATTGGAGCGATTCATTAACGACTTGTGATTTGTCATTGTCAACCTAGTGTGTGGAGTTCGGAGCTTTGAAGCTGATATTTGCGTTAAATTTATTTTGCTAAAACCACTTAATAAACTACTGCTAAATTATTTTTTAATGACTTTATTACAATACTAGCTGTTGCCGGCGGTTTACCTGCATCATCGGTTACTATCCCGCTCCCATAGGTCTTATCGATATGTTTTATAGTCTTTCTTGATAAGAGGGCTATCTTACATAGACATATTTTTTTTTAATCAACCAGTATTTCCTGAGATTAGTGCGTTCAACAAACAAAGAACTTTAGCTATGACTTGAGTTATGAGCCCTGCTGATCTGCATACAAGAGATCTTGTGCCACAATAGCGACAGATGAGCGCGTGACCGCGTGACGTCACGCGCACTACATGTCCACATGCTCACTCTTACAATTAACCAATTAACATCAATTAAACACTCCGTCCATTGCCCGCGCTGAGGCTGCTGACCTAACACCACACACTAATCCGATACTACTCCATAAGCCCTGTGACTCACGACATAAGGACGGCTGTCGCATGGCTAGTTTATATATACAAAACCATCTCCTGCTGTATCAGTAAACTCTATGTCTTTAGAATGAAGAGTGATGATCGCGTAGTGTGTAGTGTAAGAGTGTTGGTTCATCAAAGCACGTAATAGTGGAATTAAATTGGGATAGAAGCGTTAAATGAGATGAGTTTCGGAGGCAGACCTCGTTTTTGTACCCTTGGGCCCCGCGCCTGCGGCCCCGGCCCCCGGGCCCCGGCGGCTAGTGACGGGAAGCGATGGCAATATAGCCTTTTATTATTACATTTAAATAGATGTTAATTCGTAAATCGTTGCTGTCGAAATATATTTTATGTTCATTTGTCGAGTTATGAAATGGAGCAGGATTCGAAACTGTTTCCTGTTCGTATTGGTATGATGTGTAACTTTCTATTTAGTGTGAGGTGAGCAACTACAGTCGAGTGGGAGAACACTCGTGGACGCTTACAGACACGTACTACGGAGCACGACTTGACGACTTGCCGTTTGATGCCATGTTTGCCCACGATTGTAAAGTACATAGAGTTAAATGATTTTACGATATTCTGCACTGTGTACCATGCCATCGGCTTGAACCAAAGGCGGTGGTTGTGGACGTAACTTCTGTTAGATATATTGGACGAAGCGATGGTAGACCACATCCCTAGCGGCCGCCTAGCGCAGTAGCGTCAAGTCATGCGCGGTAATGGCGGTCCCGAATTAATCGCCTCTAACCTGCGCGCGCGCGGCCCCGCCCTCCGCTCCGCACCTACCCCCGTTCGTCACGCTATAGGATGATATGTATGGCGCAGAAGATCAACAATTCAACTAGTATGTACATTTAGGTTTATCGAAGACACCACTGACCTGCCATGCCTCGGAAAGCATGTGAAGCCGTTGATCCCGTTCGTTAATCTTAGATTTTTGTGGCAATTATTACGAGTAGTAGAAAATGATCGAAAGTAATGAGTCTTAAGGCTATCGTTACCCAGTAACTGGTCTGACAAGCAGTAGTTTCACACAAAACACTGATATTGCTGCATCCGTAATTGCTGCTAAACTGATCACCAGTATGCAAATATCCTTTTGGACTGGGTATGAAACTACTTTAAACAACAATAAAAACAGCCGTTAAAAGATGCCCATCTTGCCTGATTTTCTCACGATCTAAGCTGGTGGCCAGGTGAGGGATATTGAATATACCGACTTTTTTCTTATGTTCTACACAGCTTCTGACGAGGTTGAGTAGGTCTGAGTAGAAACCTAGTGTGCTAGAAGCATTATAAACTACAGGTGAAACTTGCACAGGGCGCACTGACTCTCGTTGACAATTAAACATATTAAAAACGATTAAATTAATCATGTTAGTTTAGGAGCTTGCGTAGTAGAACTTCTGCTCATCCCTCTGCTTGCCCGCGGCTACCGACACTCGAAGATTACCGGCAATTATATCAAACTGTTGCTTGTGGCGTTTTTTATCAAACATTGTTGAATAAATTAATTTTCCGAACCACTCATTGATTATATTATTATGAAAGTCATGCTTTTTATGTGGAAGCCGAGGAACATAAAGGATTGCAGTAATTCAATTACAGCGGACACTGGAGGGTTATTTCGGGCGTGATGTAATCAATGCTGTCATCGTGATGGGAATTTTACAGTTCGTCGCTTTTGAAAAAATATATCGTAGTTGTAATGGAATGTAAATTTAGACAAGTTGGATAAAGATTTATGGGAATTTTTATTGTTCATTACACGACGATAATCACCGACAGGCGGCTTTGTCTCCAGTTTACTGGTGAAGCAGTACTTTGTGTAAGAAACACTAACACATTACATCGTAGCGTATAATTTGCAGACATTCATCAAAGTAGTTTATTGTCCAGCGCACAGCGATCACACCGGGCGCGGCTTGCGTAATTTGTCGCTGTGTTACTTTGGAGCCCTTTTGGTAAAATCCTTTAAACAAGAAGAATAGTATAATGTTGATGACAACGCGACTAACTCGCTTTGTTTATTTTATTATCTAAAAAGGATTAGTTTCGAGTTAGAACCGATGTTGCACAATCTTTCAGACACGGCTATCTATCTCAAAGCTCACTAAACTTGTCGCAGAAACCAAAAGCAAATCATCTCACGACATTACCGCACAGTTTATGTGTTGTGTTGCGCAGGCGCATGTGCGCGGACAATGATTTGTGCAAATTACACACTGGCAACACTGGCCGGTGTTGCCTTGTTTATGCTGTACAGGCGGGAAGGCAGGCAGGCAGGCAAGCGGCATTCTCGACAAATTGCTCGCGAGACCTATTTGTGGTGATGTGGACGAAATAGGGTTTTACTCAGTTTCCGTAATTTGAGGTAAGGTTTAGTGTTGGGAAACTGTACTGGAGTCGTACGTACTGATGAACTGTATCTGAATACATTCAATGTGAATGTGGTATACGGCAGGGATTTGAAACAAGATTATCTTTCTGAAACATAGAAGTAATTACTCAAAACAATTTCTCTCTCGGTTGTGTATGGTCCTCCTACAACGAAACAAGCCACACGATTTCAACATTTATTTCATTTTGCAATAATCATTCTGGATACTTAACGTTTATTAATTTTGTTTAAGCACTCATTTGAATGTATGATGGACTGTTATTGCCAGATATAATGATAGAATATTGGAATATTAAAATAGCTACGTAATTAATCTAATTACAAATTGAGAAATAGTGAACTGCGTCGTTATGCCAAGGCTAATATCATGCTTTACATCCTTTACACCAAATACCTAAATGATATTATATTTGCATTTATAATTACGTAGACTAGTTAGTACATTATCTCTATTATCTTTTTGAGCGTGTTTACTTAAACATATAAGTTAGACAAGTGTATAATAAACAGAACAGATTGGACATAATTCAAAAACCGTTTTACCATTAGATATGTATAATAGTTGAAAGCCGTCCTAATAAAGACGCCAGCACACGGCTATATTGCTCTCGGCTATAATCCCTGAGTGTCGCGGGTCAATCCGGGGTCACTGTCGACCGGACTCCATATTCTTATTAATTCTTTGACAAATAGTAGAGACACGTGTTTGTACCCGAGCTCGCAGGGCACCGGGAGGAGACCGATATGGTAGGGAAATTACTTGGAATGATAAAAACAAAATGGAAGATATTATAAATCAAAGCTATAGATGAAGTATAGGTTCAATATGGGACGTCATGAGAGACGGAGAGCTCTCATGCTTGTATAGAGACTTCAGACCTTTTGTCATTAAATCATAGAACACTTTTTGTTAATGTTTTCAATGCAATCTTTAATTTCAATTGAACTTCAGTTTTTACAATCTTTTGTAACAATACCCTAAATGTCAATGTTGTTACCGCTGCGCAATGTTCCGAACAATCTGAATATCTTTATTAGACGAGCGCTTATGATCGTGTTAGCTAATTGGTGCATTGTTTCATGTCGCTTGGCTTTTAGAACGATCATATTCATAAGTGGACTCGGTCAGACAATATAGTTTAAAAGAAAACAGTCGTGTCCGATTATAACATATTTATATTTTCGGCATGTACTGGTTTTGCCTTCGGTGCTATTCTTTGTTCTGTGCTCCGTGACCGATATGTACTGTAAGATAGTCATCTGAAAGCATCTCATCTCTCATCTACTACTTCTATAATGTGATGCATACTTGGACAAGAATGTTAATTTTAATTTTACGACTACAACTACTTACAGTCAATTCGTTTCTAATTCGAGAAGCTGCCGACTCATTAAACTCGAGTAACGTGTGTACAATGTGGGAGTGTTCTGTCTCATTCTCACGATGTGTGTGTGGTGTGTGTGACGTCCCGCGGGCGGTCGCCACACTCGCCACAGACGCGCGTTTTTTCCCAACATAATAATATGAAAAAGGAGCAAGTGTTTGTGCGAACACTCCCAACAATTTATTATCTCATTAGCGTGAAGAATGTCTTCATAAAGTGTCGCCGGCCGCGGGACATCATTCATTACGCACACTAATGGCTTTAATAAAATCCTATATTTTCCTCCACACCAACGATTTCAACTATTTTTAAATCATCAACACGCCTAGCATACATTTCATGTTCTCTGCGGGTGAATGCTTGTATGCTTGGATCATAACAGTCGATGTATTTACGACCATAACAAGTTGTAGCTGTACAGCGCTCGTCGTGGTGCGCGGGTCATTACGGGGTGCCTGGCGGCGGCGCGCGGCTGCGCTGGCCGGCCGCCTCCCCGGGGGTGTGCCACTGCGCATGCGCCGATACCATCTACTGCGCACACCGTATTATTGCCACTCAGCACATTGTTTATTGAACAAGCGCCGAACACTGTAATTTCCATGACAAGCGATGTCCCCGGGCTGCGCTCGCCGCGCCACTGTTTGTTTACCTCGCAGCGCCGCTACCAGTCGCCGCCATTACCATCGATTTGAATTAATAGCAGATTAAGCTGAAATCGATTATCGATAAGACATTATCGGCATACACGTGGATTTTATTCACCCATAAAATAGGAATTTAAGCTATAAGCGCGCTGGGAATTGATTAATTCTAAAAACCCGCTATTTAGTTCATTAATCGACGCTGTAAAATGTAACGACCTCATTGTAATTTTAATTAAATTCCTCTACAGATAATTCACATTGCTCGATCGCAGTGGAATAATAAAAGAGTGCGCATGCGCGGTGGTGTCTCAGTGGGATGTAGATGTAATCTAATCAAATATTTGCGCGTTGCACAACGCGCCGTGCGGACGAGATCATGATTCTAATAAATTGCTGAACCGAAAACAGTATAATTTGAGTGTTCCACATAGAGAGGTTCACACGCTAGTGGTGCGCCGCGGGCGCGCGCGGACACATCGATCATATCGCCGCGCCCGGCGCCGCCCGCGCGCCACTCGCTCAATATTGTGCAACTGTCGCTAGTCCGCACTGCGGGCTGCGCGCGCACATAACGCGCTCAATTATATTATCTGGCAGTCGGTAACGTCCGCGAACTCTTCCAAGATGGCCGCCGACAGATAACTGCCAGGTACTCAGTAATTGGAAACTGATATTACTGTTTTGATTACAAACTCGTATTGAAACGAGATCGTATCGCCAATTTATTAGAACGAGTCCAATGAGTTCGTTAAATTGCATTAGTATTAGGATTATAGAGAGATCATAAATCTGTTGCGGAGAGTGTCATAAACATTGGTTCGTTGTTACGTGGTGAGCGGAGGTGCGCACGCGCACGGTGCGTTTGATTAGTGTTCGTACCGGTTGGCGAGTTCATTATTAGACGAACACTATTTATTTCTGTATCAGTGCGCACCTGACGAGCGCTTGTCTCTGACGAATCTATTGGCTCCACACCTAGCAGATAAACTGTAGTCGTTATTTAAATAAACACTGATTATTTTAAATAAAACTCGATACGTGCTCATTAGGGAACACTTTATTTTGACTATTTCCCTCATTATTACTCTATAAATCCACATTACAGTGTTAATGCACGCCTGCCCACGGCATGCGCGTGCGCGGCGTGGGCGCGAGCACCTGTTGCGTCTGCACTGACCTTTAGCTAAGTGATATACTGAGTAGTTCAGCCCGTGTGACGCCGCACTTACTCTCGGAGGTAGTTCCCTCAGAGGGGTGTTTCTCTGATCACGATTGTGATCGCGGCGTCGATACCGGACTCCCATGCACTATCTCGGCAGATAAATAGGTGTTACTTAGATCGTAGTGCCATGTACCTGCACTCGTAGCGTGTTAGGTGTGCGACTGTGACGTGAATATCGTGTAGCTATAGCTGGTGCTATGTGAAACTCATATAGATGTGGGCCTCACTGTTCCCACGATAAGACTCTTCACTATCATTTCTATAAAATATTGGTTGTCTTGTGACAGGAAGCTGTTCTATTACAGTTTATGTACCTCCATGAGAATATTGTTCTCTCTTGACTGTAGTACCGTCGATCTGAGTGAACAATACTAGCAGTAGGAAGATCTCGCACAGCTCGTATACCCGCGCAGGCGAACCTTATCCCGCTGTCATAGGAGTTGCGAAGTTCTCGCTAGCGAGCCCACATCCCCTGCGCTTCCATGGACCGCGGACAACATCGCGAGTCAATGCTTTATTGTCGATCGTCGAAACAGCAATTCAAGCATATTTAATATGAAAGAGCGCGATTTCTAGTTTCTCCCTCCGATTTTCTTGTAACCCGTTTCCCCTATGTGACCGCGTTAGAGGTAGAATTTCCAAAAATATAATATTTTATGTTTTTTTCTTTAGTAACTTCAGATGGGGATTAATTCCCATCAATAAGCCGTCTCTTTATACATGTATACCTACGGATTGCAGTAACGATCGTTTACGCGTGTAATGGAGTATTTTTTAATAAATAGTTGATTCGTAATTAAGAGATTTAACCAGTCTTGTGTCGTTTTAGTTAGTCGACTTGAAATACATTCAAGTGTGTTAAAAAATAGGTACTTTATGTAATTGCTACAAGGTATTAATAAAGATACATTACACTAGCTTTCGCCCGCGGCTTCGTGTGGATGTTGAACTTCCATCCATAATGTTATCCTACCAGAGGTCGAAATTCCAAAATACTTTGTTAGAGGCTATCTACTCTTCACAAAAAACACACCCTCCTAGTTTCATGTCTCTAGGACTGGAAAAAAAAAGTCTAAACATTTCCCTTAAAAATCCGAAAAGGGAAACTGGGAGGCGAAAAAAAAATGTCACAAAATCCTCTCGGATATAACCACAGATTAATAAATAGTTACTACGTAATATAACTTAGAGACAATGGTGCCGATTCTCTTGTGCACAACTTAACGTAAATTTAAGTTAGGTGCATCTTTCTCTTTCCATTTCTTAAAGAAAAGGACAGAAGATACATTTTAGTTTAATCCTGTCAAATTAGACAGCGCCTCATGACAATTGACGTATATTTAGACGCCATGTTTTTAAATTGCGTCTAAATTATCTATGGAGTGTCTAAATTTGACAGGACTTAACTAATATTTGATCTTCTGTCCTTTTCTTATTTAAACGGAAAGAGAAAGATGCATTTAACTTAAATTTACGATAGTTTGTGCACAAGAGAATCAGCACCATTGTGAATGTTCGCTAGCTACCACTAGTCTAGTACCACTAGTACTCTGTACTCAGTCTCAAACGTATTTCAGTCTACTAATAATGTTTAGGATTTACTTCTTATGGTTACCATGCGTATGCTTCAAGGTCAAATATTGTTGCTAAAACTCTGACTGAACACATGTAAAACACCCAAAAAAGGTGTTCTAGTGTGAACACCGGTGGTCTTTAACTTGCCGTAAAACAACCTGCTCTAGGCGGAGCGTGTCGGGGCCGGGCCGTGCCAGAGCCGCGCCGGCGACGATTACACGCCGCCCGGCTCCGCACAGAAGCTTCCCCGAACGCTGTTGACACCTAATACCGTGACAATGGCCCATTAGCGGCCGTTCTGCACGTACAGCCGGGGGACGCGGGTTAGTCGATTTTATGGTAAAATTGAGACAAATTGGAAATCGTAATGGGAGGTAGGAGTGAGTCACGCCGCCCGACGGAGCGGCGAGGGAGGTTAAATAAAGTAAAAAGTTTATGATAGCTTATGTTTAGTATGGATCGCACTGATCATGTTTTTTTTTTTTTTGGGACAATCCCACCACACTATTCCCAACCACTGCAACTCCTGAAAGCCAGAATCAACAGTGGAGTCCGCCAGAAAAGCGCCGAGCAATGAAGCTTGACGAGTCCCGGAGAAACGATTCAACTGTCTTGGATCCCGCAACGAAATTAATCAGAAAAGAACAACGGAGGAGTAAGAAAAATATATTTTTTCCACTTCCCTCCATAACAAGCAGGAGACAGAACAGAACTAGGCCGATAGGCACAAAGGGGCAATTACAACTGGGAGAAGCCCAGATTGCCTAGCACCACGGAATATGATCTGTTAAAAATTAATGGGTCCTAAATTGTGAGCTGTTACGAATGATTCCAATAGTAGATATGGCAAAAACGCTTGAACGCACGGAAATTGGTTCTGGTTTCCACAAGGTCCGTATAATAAACAACACCGGATGTAACCTGTAAAGTATAAACATAACATTGCGCTCATTCTGCCAAAGAATACACTCCCATAGGATGTGATGTGCAGATTGTTCGAATTCACAGTTCGATGTGGAACATTGCTGATCATGTTACAAAATGTATTGCAACGGGCGGCTCTACTGTAAAACAAGATAAGGAGCCTTAAGAAAACATTCCAAACAAAAGTTCGTCTGCGCCCCGTACACAGCAGACCTAATCAAACCTCATCAGTTCTCTCGTCTCGTATTCTTATTATAAGATGGAAAATTTGATATTTGGAGGAGTTTTGTTTCGCGTACCGGCTGTCGGGTTTCCGTCGCCGTTTGTACCCGACAACGACTAGTACGGAGAGACAAACAGTTGTAGAAAGTAACGAATTACAATGATGAACCCTCAAATAACGATGTTGAACCTCAGACTCCGGCTATTTAAGGCATTAACAAGACTGAGCACATCATTAAATAAAGCCGAAGCTTCTTCTTGAAGCCAGAAGTCGCGGCTCCCGCACGATGACGTCACAGCAGACCTCTCGCGGCGCTCCACTGCGCGGCGTCACCTGCGCGCGCGCAACAAAGACTTGCAATTAACCACAATTAGCAATCAAGCGCTGATACACACACACACACACAGCGGCCGGGGTGCGCACGCGCCGCCCTGCGCGCCACAAAACGAAGATAATTACAGCACAGAATTATGTTGCGAATTTGCGATGCGATGTTATGGGTTTTGAGAATTATTGCAGCGAACACACAACACGAGCAACGACGGTAACTAGTTATTTTTTGCAATCTTAGAACAGGTTTTAAGGTAATAGTTATTGTAATTACACCTTGTGTATGTACATGTTTTTTACATTGCTATTGTTCAATAATTACGAGGCAGCTTTACATATAGGCATAACATTAACTACTAACATTCACGCATACTATTTGTTGATAAAAATGCTTATATTCCATAAAGCTAGAGTCGAAGCCCTGCTCTATAAATAACGCCCAACGACGTGTGAACTCAACGCGCGGAGTTAAGCGTGAAATATGACGCGTTAGTAGAACTCTACTATAGTAGAACACAATAGGAGAGTAGAGTCGTAACCAGCCCGCTGCCAGCTACTGGCTTATTGTACGTATATGATAGATGTGTAGGAACACTCCAATAACAGGAGGATGTAAAATCATAGTGACTATAAAATCCTGAACATCTTCAGCAGAATTGAATGTCTTAGAGACTGAGCAACAACATTTCGTAATGGAACAACCATTACGAAATGTTGTGTGCACAGTATCAAAAATAAAAGTTTGAAGGCAAGCCACCCGCGGCCCTGGGTCTGCCAACATGATGATTAAGTTCCACTCAACGCTACAATAACTGCGCACTCCATAACGCAATAATAAAGTCCACCGCCATATTGGTCATAAACTTAATAACACAGATAACATCGTGACATTCAACTTTCGTTCCGTCGCAAACGATTGCAAACAAAGAGCGCGTTGATGTCTTTTGTACAAACAGAGAGCGCCCCACATTCTAGCAGCCGCTGTACCGGCCCCCAAATACTAACGGGGGGAGAGGGGGCGCGGGGGCGCGGGGGTCACGCCGCCCTCGCCGTGGGGTGCTGCGGAGCCTTCTCCGCTATGCTGCGGTACAGGCGGACAGACAAGTCTTCGTGCTATATTATTTGTTGCAAAATATTTTGTTGTAATTTATTCTTTGATACCGCCCAGCTTATAATGATGGCTCAGTATTAAAAAAAACTTACACTAGTGCACAATGATTGCGAAATCAAGTTTGTCCTGAAGAATTTGCCTGAAACAATGAGCACTATTTCTGTAGATGACTGCACCGACGTCTAGAAACAAATGTGAAGACGAACAGAAATGCGCTTGATGCGAGCGACGGGAAACATTTTCATAAACAAAAGGGTTTCAGACGTACTCGTAGTAATAAACAGTGTAACGTTAGCACGATTGTTGAATTTATTTAGTGTTTGATCTCCTAAAGTAGTGGAGTACACGTGTAGCTGCCTGTACCGCGGCGGTCGGTGTATGTAACTACCGCTATCTATAATTGAGATCGGCGCATGCGCACCGAGCTCTGCGCCTGCGCACCACACCGCACGGACAACTATAGAAGGCTCAGCAAACCAGTATGGTAAGCTGTTGTTGTACTGCCACACTAGGTCCAGCTCACTGAGCAATATTACACTTAAAGATAACTTCAGAATTCAGTTTGGAATTTGAGAAGGGCAGTCCTCGTAGTCTAATCTTTTAATGCTGAGTTTTTTTTTGTAAAAATCTCGGTATGAATTGGTTTGTTAATCTTCAGGGCAAGATAATTTTTACAGTCTCAATTAGCTTATACTTTTTTTTTAATATTACATCAGACTTAACGCCCACAAAACAGACCTCGTTTTGTTAGTGTATTATTAAACTTGGCGTAAGTGATACTTCGTTCATATATATTTAATTCCGTAACGTTGTGTGAAGTAAGCTTTCTGTAATTTCCTGTAGCCTACTGCAACTCTTTGTCCGAAGCTCTTTAAATAGCTTTACCGCGGTACTCCGAAGCTGTGCCCCGGTCAGGTATACTCGCTGACGAGTCGCTCCGATGTGGTGTCGCTCTTGCAGCACAGAACTGGCCTCACGGTGATCTGATGCCCTATTCAGATTCAGAAGTGCTACGTATTCAGATGCAGGCAGTTGAGTAATTTGTCTATAAGCTGAAATAAGCTGAGCACATTTGTATTAATCAGATATACTATTGCAAAATAAATTTCCATTACGTTCAATCAATTAAGCAGAGAAACCTGTCGGTGAGGAACAATCGCCTTCCCCGGACGTTCTGTCTAGACACAGACTTAGATATAACCTGTATCGCCGTCCCGCGCCCGCGCACACTGCGCACAAAAACTTAATCCCAACTTAAGCTCTCATTTTATTCTTTAACTAATACAATTATAATTTCTCGGTATCGGCTAATCGCAGCTTAATAACTAAATTGTTGGCCAACAGTATTTGTATCTAGATATAGAAAGTGGGCTTGTCGGCTTGTTCAGCCGCAAATTGATAATAAGTTTAAAGGTAAACTTGGTGCAGCGTGCGCATGATGAACTGACAGAGCTTTAGAATACATTTAATTTTCTTAAAGAAGAGCAAAATAATGCGAAAAATGCGCCGACTCCATCTATTTAAAAAAATATGACAATTATAAATATTTTCTCAAAAATAAATTTCATTTCATTTTAAGAAGGTATACAATGAACCTACATCTCTCCAGCATAGACAAGGAAAGGATCCTTGTCTACACAGATCAATAAAAAAGTATTTGATTGGTCTAAGCTTGCCTGGGTGTAGGTCCAAGGAACCTGTTCAAACTGTATGTGGTTTTGTTGACGCCAAGTTTTTGTTTTCTGTCTGATGTAACGACTGACAAAAAAGTTAGCTAAAGACTGCAATAAACGTGTAATACAAATTAATTTGTACTGTAAGTCAAGCGAGTCCGTACGCCACAAGTATTCAGCAACGAACGCATTGCTATGCGCGGGCGCACCAGCGCTTTGTGGTGCCGCCGCATTAATCCGATTACCGTGAACACACACAGATAAAAACACCAGTAATTACTTCAGACACCATCACTAATTGTATAGGTATACACATGCACAGACATACACACTCTACCTATGTATTTATATGTTGTACAACCATCTCAGTTCGCCACGCCGATTTAACAATTAAAATGGAGTTTAAAGTGTAACAGAATTCATTTGGTTAACTGTTCGTAAAGATACGGTTATTAACGATTCGAAGCGTGAAGTTCGTTAAGGAATTCCATTTTATTTCGTAATCGATTCGGTTGTTACTTCAACATTCAAAGAAAACATGACGAGAGGTTCTATTGTCAGTGGTAATGCAGGAACAGGGAGCCCGAGTGCGTCCACGGCTACAATGGTTCCCTAAGGACCTTCATTGCATTCTTTAGTAATTTGCTTCTCAGGCAAAATACATGGAGGCTTTGTGGTTAAGTAAAGTACTTCGAAACAACGTCCTTTTCATTATTATGAGCTGCGAGGTCGTGATATAGTCCGCCGCCTTCACCCGTGGCATTCTCCGCTTCCTGCGCTCCATGAGAACGGCGCGCACTGACTGCAATACTATTACAATAAATATTTACGTCTGTCTGTCACGTCACGTCAGCTTATCGAAGCTTGTACAGATTAAATTAGCCGTGATTCTTAGCGGACACATTAAAGTACCGATGTTATCTGCTATCTCTCAATTGGCTAAACGGATCTGCGGCGGTGGCGACTCGCGGCGGTGGCCGGCCGAACTAAATGAGTCCAAACACCGCGATACTATCGTCCATCTATCTATTAGTCATGCGCTGTTTTCTTGGAAATTACATTATTTGTCAGTCGTTCTGAAATACAAGGAAACCGTGTCACCGCGCCACAGTGGACAGCAGCCAGCTCCAGCCGTGCTGCGGCTTGCGCAATGTTACTGCTACACAACTACGAAACTACTCGGATACTTATAATGCAAATGTTCCTTATTACAAAAAGATATTTGTGCACCAGTACTCATTACACGATTTGTGTTCAAGAGAGATATGTACGTTTTAAATACGAAATGATTAGTTTAAATTACACACTCAAGTTAAATCAATCACATGCGCGAGATATTTTCTACGTTAAATCAGAAGAGATCTAGTGTGCTCTGGAGCGAGTGGTCGCAAGGAGCGAGTGTTGCGAGATGCGCCCGCGCTGACTCAGCGAGAACCGGATTCACTTCAAAACCGCGCCATAACATTTTATAGCGGTGCGGTTTATTGCCGATACGCGCGCTTTCTGCTCGCTCCGCTCTCGCGCCGCTCTCAGCGCTCCGCTCTCGCGCTCCCTCGTAAACGTTCGCTATCATTTCACGCGGCTTCGGAGAAACGACATAAACTATAGCATTTTATTGTCTTTACAGTACAGGTTATTGATTTAATTTAAATATTTCGGTCTAGTTTTTTTAGTATCCATTTTATAGGCTATTAAATCAGAGTTAGGAACGAAACTCGTAAAATAAATTGTCATGTAGGATGGTGATCACATTTTTTGCAGTAATCGTTTAATTAACTTTTATAGCTTCTCTTTATGTTAAGTTTGGTCTTTATGTTAGTGGCGGCGAGTCTGGAGCATGTTCGGGTGTGTTCGGGAATGTTCGCGCAGGTGATTAAGGATGTTATTACCGACTGATTGCTGGCGGTGCTGCTGCGCCGACTGCGCGCTCTTAACAATCAATTAGCGAGTTGGTCGTTACTACATATCTGCTGCCAATTGGTTACTTGTTTAAATCTTTTTAATATTCTTGATCCACCAAAATAATTACAGGTCTCTTGTTTATAGTCTGCGTTAAAATTTAATTTATTTACTTGATTAGCAACTTACACGTTTTATTAGTTCGGGCGCGTTGTCTGCGTGATGGCGACAGATAAACTGCGTGTTACGAGCACTGATCGAATAAATTACGAAGGAGATAATAAAGTGTATCACGTAGAGCCGATTTCCTATTTTACAAAAGTCAGCTAGACAATAATAAATAGTTGGTGTAACCGAATCACTGGACGATGTAGTGAACAGGCCGCCAGCGACATTAGTATATCATTACATACACAGTCCGGCTGTCTGTCCGTCCGTACTATCGTGTTACAGCGATTGACTTCATTAACCAACGCACAGTGTTGTCACCCCACACTCGACAGGCACTGCCCCGCAGCCGCACTCGCTGATTGTGCCAAATGTGCTCAACTCTATACATACAACTAAATTATATTCTTTTGATTTTCTTACGCATTACAACTTGACATTTAAGTTGGGTTCGGCTTTCAGTCTATCAGGATGATACCCCTTGGGCTGCATCAGGTTTGATTGGCTTCATCAAGTGTCGTGTCGCACCAACCACTCAGCAATCGCAAATTCCAAACTCCAGACTTCTATTGGAAAAAACCCAATAACGCTTTGTCTTACAAACGGACAGATCTAGTTGCCGTCCTGCACAGTCCGTGTGGGACTATGTTAAGTATTGTAATGTGTTTGAATGTATTGTCGACAGAATATTTACATACATTAGCGAGAGCGTCGCGGCACAGTCGCGGTCTCGCCCGCTAGCTGAGCTCACAAGTACCGCCTGCCCAGTGCCCTGCAACCACGGCGCGTTGTAGCCTTCAACATTAAGGTATTTTCATATTTTTATATTAAGAGAAACAACTTTTTAAATAAAAGGTTATGGTGTAAGCTCCCACATCGAATCAAAACATAAAATATCATTTTAAGTAATGTTGCTTACCAATTACATATATAAGCAACACGAAATATGTAACCAAGATATTGTAAAACTTGATGATTTAAAAGAGTGTTCATGGAATTTTTTGCTTGTTCTTTCTTCTTAGCTTCAACTTTTTGACAAACTGACTGACACCTTGACAATTCATAAGTGCCTGTAAATGGTCTTACGTAAAATAAATGCTTTGAATTTTGAAATTTTGAATAATTATAATATTGATCCAATTCAATAACAAAAGATTATTAAAAATCATAGTAATGATAAGAAGGCCGCATTTGCCTTCGCCTGCTCAACCAGATCAGTAGTGATCAGAACTTTGAACAAATCTCTCTTGGATTTCCAAGTTAGTAACGTCTGCGGTTAATGTGAAACCATTCCTCTTAGTGTTATGAAGTGCGGTGCTCTGCGGTGCCCGACAATGCTATTCATTTGAGAGATCTGTGGCGGTGGGCAGAGCCGAAGGTCAGGCCATTACGTGCGGCAGGGAGCGGCGGCCGGGCTGTGCTTCGCGGACGCAGCCGGGACAGCTGTCAGAAGGACCACTGCAATTACAAACTGTTACGTACTATTCAAAGTACACAAGTATTTAGGTAAAGCTATTACGCTATCAATCCCTAAGATTGAAATAAATACATGAGTGTTCTGTCCCACTGTGACAGCAATGCACTGAACAAGTTGAGTCGCAATAGGACCCAAATAGAAGACGTGTGATACCTCATCCTTCTTATATTTTATGTACAGGTGTACATACTGACTGCTTGTGGACTGCATTTATTAACAAGCTCGCTAAGAAGCACACACTAACTGGGGCTCTAGTCTGCGATTGCAAGCGTGTCTCAATGGCCAGTCAGTGACCGGATATTTGACGATTTTGACAGTTTTTGTATGGCAAATGTTTCAAAAGTTTGACGTTACACATCAAAATTTGATCATTGAACCATTGTTGCAATATCAGACTTGAGCCCTAGGTCACATTTCGTGTCTCGTTGCAAGTGGTTCCTCTGGTCGTGCGCGCGCGGTGGCGGCTACCTACTCCTGCTCAGCCTCGCTCTGAACTGTGACCGATCGCCGCAGCCTCGCCGCGCGCCCCATTCCAACCAGCTTTTTTATTCGCCTTCGTGACTCCGTGTGAACGAGGCATTCTTTCAACCGATTGTGAAAGGGATACGAGGTGTTGCCGTGCTAGCTGTTATTTTGAAAAGGGGGTTGCAATAAAATATAACTAGGTATTTTTATTGTTTTGTATTCAAATGGTTGAGCACATCTATACTTAGACAACTAGCATCATCCGTCGTCGTTCCTGAAACCTTATGCTTTGAAAAGACAAACCGATAAAGACAGCCCGAGTATAAGAACCACTTCTGAAGATGATGGTCCGACATAACTCTCTTGGAACAAAAGACCATAAAATATGACAAAGCCCGTCTGTCGGTAACACAAGCGGATACACAGCTCAGACTTATTAAACTCAGGCAATCGATCACGGAGCACGTTATAAATAAATCGCAAGAGTCGGCGTATCTTCGGCAGAGATCGGGTGCGTCCGGCGGCGCTCGGGCGCGCTCGTGACCCTCGTCCGTCCGTCCGTCTGCAGTAATTGATTCCGACTAGTACGCTAAAACAATCGGGAGATATGTCGGAGCACGCCAGCGCCATACATCATGATACACATCTCCGCGAGACGAGCCGGACGGCGGCCGCGGACCAACACTTATCAGATATTGATAGGTTTAGTGTTGCGTTAAAAGCTTATCTACGTATTTATTAAGAGTTTTGTCATTTTTATTTATTGAACAATAAAACATGATTGAATATTAGTTTTATCGCGCCATCTAATAGTTACAAAACTGTTCGGCGCTCAGCTGTCAGCCGCTCGTTATTGTTCTGTATACTGTACGCACCAAATGGACTTATACAGTGGAGAGCACCATTTATGTACGAAATAAAGGCAGCGGTGACACTTCATAGTGCTCGTTTAGATCACGCAGATTACGGGTGTTAGGCTTCTGAACTGTTAGCGAGGCTGCAGCTTCGATGCCCGGTTGATGCCCTTTGCGGTCTCATTACCAAGTAATGTGTTTCGTAATGTTAGTACCTATTTGGTGGACGTTAATAGTCGGGTCGGTTGTATGAAGAGATCGGACACGTAAAAACTGTAAAAAAGTTTTATATTGTAGCAGGGATATAAAAGTGTTGCAGGCGCGCTAGCCGGGGAGGTGAGCAGCGGTCGGTATTAGTGCCATTACATGTAGTGTCGATAAGTACCTGACAGCGGCGACACCGCACAGCGCATGCGAGGGAGCTGCGAGTTGGGACACTTCATAACGTTCTCGTTTGATGATTGTTTCGGTTTTATGGTTTAGGGTTTCTGTCGCCGACATGGGAAACAACAAGTAAATGTTCAATGAAATGACTCACTTTATGTAATGTTCCGTCGCGAGGACTGACGGTACTGTTATGTGGTCGAAGAAAACAGTTTGTTTTACGATACATAAAACGTTTAATAACGTTTGTGTCATAATGTAGAGGAAATGACAATTATAACATAGCAAGTGTCTATATATTGGTAATGAAATCGTGGAAGTGAGGTTCCGTTACAAGCGCTATATTAATTTTACAGCTTCAGAAAACAAAAAAAAACATTATTCCATTAGCGTCATCAAGAGATGACGCTAATAAATTTCATCACCATACAAAGAGGTTTAAGCCTCTCTGTGTTAGCTCCCTATAATAATAGTTTGCTTCTCATACAATAGGACATAACATAGTGTCAACAAGCTACAGCGGTAGCACGTACACCAGCTGGATCCAGCTTTATAAACTCCACACCGTCGCGTCTGTGGCCTTGCACAGTGAGGCTTTACAACCAACTCGTACAAAACGACCACTTCATTACTTAACAAAAAGGAGTCAACCAACATGATTACTAATATAACTTTATACAAGTAGGCACATGCATTGTGTGGAGACATCAGCTGGAACACATTCGCTTATCGAGAATCACTTAGCGCGGCACCTCCGTCCGGCGGGGAGCGGGCTGCGACCTCTCGATAACTCCTCTCGTAAACCTCTCAAATAATACGACCACATTCCGGTGACACCGGTAATGTATTGGTGTATGACCCGCGCGCGGGTCACGCGCCGTAAATTCAATAACTGACTTTGAAATAATTGGGCAACAAGACAGCGCGACACTTCTCCCAAAGTTAATAATTTTATAACAATATCTGGCGCGTACTCGTGGTGTTTATTTTATAGCTGCCCGTGTACATAATTTATTAAAAGATCAATAAAGATGGCGGTCGCGGCCACTCCGATGAACTCGCGTACTTAAGAGTTGCGTCAGCGGAGACCATCTGTCATACGAGTGGACGCGCACTCGCAGGTCCAGAAACATTCACGTGAGCGCTACACTGACAAAATACATACGATTTTTGTAATGCTTTAGTTAGTTTTTGTGTTACATATGTTTAAGTTTAGTGACTTGTTAATTTAAGCTTCAAATCCAACTAATATTATAAATGGATGTTTGTTACTCTTTCACGCATTATCTACTGATAGACTTTTGTTGAAACTTTACAGTAACATAACTTTTACATCAGAGTAAAATAAAAGTGACATAACATTACGCTATGATCTACAGAGTAGTATCAAAACCTTAACATAGCCCGGGTGAAACTGCTACAGCTACTCTTCAATAGTTGTTGATAGTACTAACCATATTTTGAAATGGTATGTTTTCCAGGAATGTAAAAAAATGAAATTGTGTGTGACACACAATTTCAGTGTAGTCAAAGTTTGGTGCAGTGCAACGACTCTTCTCTTAGAGAGATTTTTATTTTATTTATTTTATTATTAATAAGTTATGTGCTCAGGGCTTGCGATATTTTCTTCGTTCTTGCTTCACCGGTGTCAGAGACGTCCAAGATATTCTTAGAAGTAGAGAAGTGCATATGAGTTGAAAGTCACACCGCTACTTGTTTACAACGGATACAACACTTCAGCGAGTTACAGAATATGCTTAGAGGTGTTTCAGTGCTCTTGCTTCCTTAGCTGTTCGTCAAGGTATTTACTACCTTATCACTTTTCAAAGGGTTCACGCCCGATGTCCACCCACATAATTAGGAGAACACTAAAACAACCGTTAGTACAAAGTGTTCAATGTTATTGCCGAATAAATTCGGTTTGGCCGGTCCGCTCCGGAGGCGACCGAGCACTTCCGAGAAGTTCCGAGTAAGTGTTTATGGTAATACACGATGTGCGCCCGCGCATACGGACGCGACTAAATGTGCAATTTGTTTAGAATGTGTTGTACTTTGTTGTGTATGCGCACATGCTAATTTAGTTTAGCGTATAATAGATGTCAGAAGTGCTAGCTGTAGTTTGTTGAATAACAGCGACGCGAATAAGTTGATGATACACAGACACTTCGTGATTCTTGGAACATGTCATGTGTTTCAACAAACATCGATATCACGTCGTAGTAAGCATGTACGTCACCATTACGAAAGCGGCGAGTATCCTGCACCAACAATATCGGTTGCGCTGTAGTAAATCTGCGCGCGAGTGCACCAGGCGCGCCATCACGCGCGCGCATTCATCACCGCGCACCACCAGCCACCACACAACCCCACACCACCACACCATACCACCACAGAACTACTCGCATTCGATCGCATTACGTCTTTCATTACTTTGCTTGCGATAAATTTTATTAAATCTCCCACTACAAACTATTTAAAACTTTATTTTGTATTAAATAAAGTGTATTTTACCCCGTAGTGTGTGTCGGTATAAGTTATGGTGTTGCATGGTGTTCACGCGTCCCTGATATACGCGTGGCGTGCGCGGGCGCAAGGAATAGCGCTCAGCCGCAACTGTTCAGATGTCGGGGGGATGGATTTACGCCGCGGAGGTGCGGGTACTGTTTCGGATATCAAATAGATGGCGCGGATCATAAATTATTGGTTTGATTCGTTTTATTTATCTCGCCAGCTCTGATCTAGGGGCACCAGGTGATAGCTAGTGCTTAATATATAGCCTGAGTCACGGATAATGTTGATTAATTGGTAAAGAAACACGATAAATATAATTAATGTTTAATGGGAACAATTCTGAGTGTGTAATACTTTCAAAACCCTATCTAACGTAGTGTAAATGTTACTACTTTTTACTTGAATTCCTATGTTGCATTTAAACGTACACTTTGCATTGCAAAATTTATCAAATCATCTGTTTTTTAGTCGGAGACACATGAGCATATATTGCTATACGTGTATTTCTAGAACACAACTCCCTCTCCCCAGTTAGTTAAAACGAAACGTTTTCCTGAAGAAGTAGTAATGTCCGCATACCTACATAAATGTATACAAGTTACTTACCCCGTGTAAATGCGCGAGTTGGCGCCGCGCGCGCACTCTTCTATCACAGCTCCGTGCTGGTGCGCATGCGCGACTGGCGCTCACAGAAGGGCCCACTCCTTCCTACAACTTGCTTCTTCTTCATCTTCAATAGAAGTATCAGTGTTATATCAGTAGTTCATGCAGATAGTGGCAACAGCATTCCATCTAAACACTGTCAGACCGAGGTCTGTCTACTGCTCTATTAAACTGACGAGAGACAAGAACGTCAGCGCGGAGATCGTCACGTCGTCAGTCAATGATCAACCATTCTGTGACAATTGGATTAACAGACTAGATGCTCTGGATGCTGTGGTATTGAAATATAATATAATACAATGTTTTTCTTTTGTAACTTGTGAAAGTTTCCTAGCAGGAGTTTTGTCACTGGAAGGTGCTTGCAGACTAATAAAGTATAGTGGTATACGAGATCTAACACTGCAAAAGGTGCCTCCAAGCTGTCAGTTATAGTGATGAATAAGGGATATAATTTTACTTTGTTTTTCCGAAAGAGTCGCTAGACCTTCAGATAACTTGAGAGTAGTACTAGATACATAGCTGGTAAACACTAAGATGTAGTTCTATTGATCTTCTGTATCCTTATTAATGAACGTCTTACAATATCGAAACACCGACAGCCGACAGCCTGCAGTGCGCCTGCGCAGTGTATCGGTGTCGGAACACGAGCCGCGCTTGTCGCCGACACTAGCTTGTCGCTGCGCTGGCGCACGATTGAGACCTAAACACAGAGGGATGATGGGTGCTCTTGTGCAAGTGCTGGAAGTTTATTTATTTAATGACATCCAACAAAGCGTACACCAAAAATCCATGATGACGTAGGTACATACTCTCTCATGTACCTATTCTTAGTAGTAGTATGTAGCACACACCGATACACCGCTGTTGGAGTTCTCAGCATAACCTTCAATAAGCTTCTTGCAGTGACCGCAACATGGCTCAGCCACTCTGCGCTGACCGCAGTGCGGCGGTCATTACCGACCACTAAACGCTCTGAGTGTTGTGGGGCTGCGGTCAGCGCTGACCGCGACATGAGTCTGCGCACAATGATCAGGCACTCTCATGGTAATGTATTCTGCGGATCTTATTGATACATAAGGGAATTTAAAAAATATTGCACATTAATTTTAGGTATTTTTCAGGTGCATGGATGCCTATTATTTATTATTATTAACTAGCCTGTACTGTCTCACTGTTGGGCAAAGGCCTCCCTCTATTCCTTCCACCTGTCGCGACTTAGGAATCCTTAAAGAAGCCGACCAAGTCGTCCCGCCATCTCTTTCTTGGTGTGCAGCGTCTCTATGGATGCCTGAGTCACAAAAGTCAAACTGTTTAAGATTGTTGACGCATATTTGCAAAGGTTTTTATTAACTTTAGTTTTTAAATTTGCAAACACTTAGTGCCGCAAGATGACAGAGATACCGTTATTTTTTTACTGCGAGTACTTTTTGGAAGGCGCCCCTCGCCGGGAAATGACTTCAAGTGACCACCGGCGATGTTGTTATTAAATCCTCCCACACATGCGCATGTTTTTTAGCACTAGCCTGAGAATGAAATTAAATTGACATCCTTTTTACTGATAAAAGGTGTACCGTGATTATTTATTTATTGAGATTATGGGTGCAAACATTTTTCGTAAACACTTGTGTTCATTCGGATATTCTTAGTAAACACTTGTGTAACGAGGTAGATACTTGATAGTTTTGTTCAAGTGTCTATGGAAAATTACTGTTACATTTTTTCAATAATATTAGTTTCGTACAGAACCCAAACCACGTCAGCCGGGCCCGCTCCTACGCATGCGCAGAACAACGCTACGCACAGTTTAGTGGTCACGTCAACATGGCGGCCGCACAGATTTGCTTTTTATCGCCAATCGACCGCTTATTATACAGACCCCGCGGTTTTGCCCGCTGTTGCAAGGTTCTTGTTAATTTACGTCGTTGTGCAGTCGCTGGGAAATAACAATTTATTCGTGGAATTAGTTTAAATACATAACAGCGCGCGAGTACTCGCGAGCACAGTTGTGTGCGCGCAGTTTACCTGCGCCGACGCACTTTACATACATGTTATGTAGTGAACACACAATTTCTCGCGGTACTAGTTACCGGTAATGAAGAATACTGCGTTTTATAGGATCACAGTTTGCTGTGCACATGAATATAGAACCGATACTTTAAATTGAAATGTGAATGGTTCTTTATTTCTTGGTATAAGGAGAGCTGGTGCTTGGTGCTTGGTTTTAAGGAGTAGGTGTAAATAACATTTTCCTGAGACTGAGCAACTACTGAGCTGCCATTCAGTAGCAGTAGGCGCACACTCCGCAGCCCCGGCTCCGCTCGCAGTGTGTCACGTCGACGTGACAATGAAGCATGTCCTGGTTCTAACGCAGCGCTGATGGGTGCGCCTGTTCACTCGTCACCCTTCACCACCACTATTTATACCTTCCGGGGCTGCCTGCGCCAGAGCGCTGTAAGTAATGTGCGAGCTCGTTTAACATTTGTGTTTTATATTGACTGCGGGGACGTGCGCTGAATTCACATGCGCCATGTATTAGACTCTAAACCTGAACTAACTACTGGTGAACGTATGTTGACATAGCCTTACTTATGTATTAAACAACGTCTTTTTAAGTCATGGAGAGAAAGGGCTTCCTTGAGACTAGAGATAAAAAGTTGGATGATGTTGCAGGTGTCACCCTTAGCCTAACAGCAACTGTTACGTGCAGGTTCGACACCTTGACAACCTGTAATTATTTGTTCGATTTCGATACAGATAAGAGCACATGTCCCCTGGCACGTAAAAGTCATTGGTCTGTGATGTAGGGAGCAGAGTTCCTGAAGAGTGCTTCAGCATAAAATGGAATTTAAGTAGACTTGCAAACTGACAGCTTCTTATCACATGACCAGCTAAGTGGTATCTACTGTTGTACCTACTTCTTCAATGACAATGTTTAGCTGCTATTTCCAGGGACTACTTGCCTGTCAGTTCTAATAATATTAAAAAAAAAAACACAATTCTAATATATGTATAGTATGTTGAACATGTCCGCATGTCGCTACACTGCGCGGCGCAGGCGCACAGGTGCACAACATATCGGGTTTTTGTGCACTTCTACTAAGAAATGTGTTTTCATGGTTATATCGGTGTCACACGGCGCATGATTTATTGTTATACTGAGATTTTTCTAATCTTTGAGACGATATTTATAGCATGTATCATCAAATCTTACAGGAAGGAGTTATTAATCAGTATTTGTAGTATGTATTCCCACATTATTTGATCTGTGAATGGAAGGAGTTCGCGGTCATGTCACTCACGAATGCTACATACGTCCAGTTGTCGCTCTGATAGCGGTTAAACTTTTTCTGCCCCCTTTTAGTATAAAAGTTCTAGATAATATCTCTATGCCTTGTTTAGTCTGAGATGACGGTTTCGCCACGTGACCGGTGACGCGACCTGCCTGTTTTTGCGATTTTAGATTAACATCTTAGTTCACAGGCCTGTCGTAAATATCTGTCTTCTAAATGTGGTGATTAACACATTCGTACCAGATCGGCTTCTACTGATAAGCGTCTAAATAAGTATGTTTGTCACTTGGCATCTCGTCACCGCTCCGGAATTCGGAACTACAGTGAGTAATTAAAGCAATAAGATCGTGAGAGTGAGTAACGTCGAGTCGTTGATGAGTTGGAGTAGCAGCGAGCAATTATGTCGCCGCGATATTCTGCCTAATAGTGAGGCGATGAGTTCAAAGTACGTATGAGCTGTTAAATATTTGGTACTTCCAAATAAATGTACAGAAAAGTTGTGACCAACGACGGCCGCAGTATATCAATTGTAGCGGTACTCTGGCGGAGTATAGCGTTCCATTGTTTGTCTGTTTGTATTCTGCAGCTGTCTAGTTTAACAAAATAAAGTTAAATATGATTGACGTACGACGTCATTCGCAATAGTTTAGAACATCTTCCGATAAAGAAATTAATGTGCGTCATCTTGTGTTATTATTGTAACGGTTCGCCTCCGTACGGTAACTAGGGACTCTCATTGATTGTTTTTTGAAGAAAGTATGACCACAAGTCTCAAACATTTATTCATAAATAGCTGCAAGATTGGAATGCCGTCGTCTAATTTTCTGTGCATGCGCATCCCAACAGCGCCCATGTATAGGTGCCATGTACTGGTTAAGTGTAACAATCGTAACACGGCCGGTGTAACTGTATGGAGCACTAATTACCGCTCATTACGCATGCGCTCTCAGCGCTGTGTGCTCTCCACTAGGCGAGAACAAACGTTTCGTCACCAAACTTGTGGTTTTCACCATCCCACTGTTACTAATAAATACAGTTACAAGAGTTCCGGTCAAGTAGACCACCACTTCAGCTATTGTACATATGTTAATGTATTATCATTTATCTTATGTTATCATGCCTATACAGAAACACATCTACGCATAAGTCTATATGAGCACCTACATGAGCAGGGAGCAGCTATCGTGGCCTCAGCTTTAACTGCTGGTCATGCTATGGTAAGCAGGTATTTTTACCTACTGCTTGTGAGTAAAGCAGAGTTATTTATTTATTTAATAGTTATGACAGGTTCGTAACCATGTTGCTATATTCCGCATAATGTTGAGACATCTGTATCGAGCGCGCAAAGCGATTGAATAAATTAATCTGAACGTTCAATGCGAAACTTTATCGACGATAAATTAATAACCGGATAAAGCAAACATATCAGGGAACCATTAATCAGGATTAAGATTCGCTTGTCACATCCTGCTCCGTCGGTCGTAAGTACCAATAATATGGCGATCAGTGGCCGGTGACGTCACGCGGGCGGACACGGCCGGTAATTCGGAGCTGTCGAATAGTTATTGATGCAGTAATCGGATTACTCGATGAATTACCCCGGGGTTCTCACGCGGGGGCGCGCACGCAAGTCATGCGCGGTAATGATGCGCCCGAGCATGCGCAGCTGCTTGATTGGACACTGCCGGGAGAACCACAAAAGTTACACTCGCAGCGAATACCTTCCTGAGTCGCCTACAAAGCTAAAATAATCAGCCTCTGCGACTGTTGCTCTTGACTGGTCTCTTTCTCAGAAGCAATTCCTAAACTTGGACGTTCGTGATGTGACATATAAATGTCCCGGAAAGCACTTAAAGATGTTGGTCTTGAGCTTGGTCTGCACTCAGTCATTTCTGTCTTATCGATGTGGAATGCTATGTAGTTACACCGAACAGAAAAGTGCTAGATACTAGTTTAAATGAATACTAATTTAACAGCGGAGTGCTCTATGTATGGCAGCACACGAGCCGCTCTGCACCTTCTGCGCTCGCCTGCCGCGCGCACGCTACAGGTAGTCGTTCATTCACACATTATTATTTTAATTTATAAATAAGTATCGTTGTGACCGCGGCGCGGCTCGGGGAATTCGGGATAAAACGAACAAGTCTAGGGTTTAGGCTGGCGCGGTCAAATCCTTTTTAATCTTCGGTTCGGATCAGGAATGTGTATTAATTAGGAACAAGAAATATAGTAGAATGTGACGCGACGGACAGAATTCATATATTTTGTTGCTAAAGAATTAAATTATACCGCTGGGTTTGATCCTGCTTCGTTAGAGACTCCACACCTTATTTTGTTTTGTAAATTAGTCATTTTATTTTCATTTCAAGAATGAATAATTAACTTTCAGGCTCTCAAGAATGTTTAATCAACATTCCAATTCGACTGTTGCATATTTATTGATATATTTTCTTCACTCGTGAGAGTTACAGTATCCAATATCTAAGATAGCCTGTGCAAGTAATCATTATGACGATCTTGATAAACTTCAAGTTAATAAAATGTAGCAATATTAATAATTTATTATAGAATTCATAATGTTTCCAAGTTGATTGGTATTGGCATCGGTACCGGCGCGGTACCTAATGAACACATAGCTACCACCGCCAGCTATACGATACGATGGAATATTGATTTGGTGTTACATTTGACACCCAATTATCGCGGCTCCGGCACTATACATATTTATGAATAACAACAGTAAACAAACACTTACATTTACATACGAGTCATTAGCGGAGCGAGCCGCGGCGCGCCACACTCCCGACTGGCCACTAGTCCCTCCTCACGGAGTCAGGCACGCTGCGGTACTTCCTCCTCTGAGGACCTCGTTCTACAACCCACGTGAAAAAGAGGCGGTGTCAACTGTGCACTAACCTTCTAAGTAATAAAACCATTTTTAATGCAATCTACACTTCACTTTTATCATATTTTTAAATCTATGACTGCTACTACACTGGTTGATATGTAGTTGCACCAAATACATATTTGTAACTGCAATATAGATATGCCATAGTTCACCATATAGAACATGAATACTTATGTATATTTAATAGCGTTCATGGTAATTTATCCCCAAGACAAATGTCCGCTATGTATGTAATTTCTCGGATCAAATAATTTCTAGAGAGAATGCCAATAAAACGCTATCAGAGGAAATATTTGGAACACAATACAAAGACAGGTTCACAACGTTTAGATTAGCATACTCGGGCGCAGGCGCAGGCAGAGCATTAACATTCATACCGTCCATAAACAGAGCTAATGTGGCGACACGCGGCTCACTAGCTCGTGGTATCGACTCGCTTTATTTATAACTATAGATTTGCATCATTTACTTAAACAGCGCGTTATTTACATTTTTGTAAACAGTCCGGCGAGCGGCTTAATGAAATGCCTAACGATGCTACTTTGTGCTTTATTTATTTGTATTGCTTCCAATCTGTGCGCTTGTGGGCTTGTAATATTATTTTAAACATGTATGTTATGTGCCCCGGAGAAAGGTTAATCGCTGTTTGTATAATTATGTGTGTAGAAGTATTTATACGGCTTTGGGCACCGACAGGAATACATTAGAGGAGCGACACGCACCTCAAAGTTTACGGTGTACTTTATGAGCTTCTTTAAAGCTGTGATTGGTACTCTAGTACGAGACTAGAGTACAAAGTGATTTTAATTCAAGATTTGCAGTTTTCATGTCTTGGCTGCTTAAGTTCATATATCATCTATTTTCAATTGCAGAATGCAGAAAGGCCACCTTTGAGGCAACTTTTAGTAATTTATTTATTTCATTATTTAGCCACTCCAGAAACATGCACTGTTGAGCGATGGCCACTCGGTGACCAATATGTAAATATGGTTCAACGTCCACCATCAACTGTTTGCGTCATTCGTAAACAAAACAGAAGTTGTGTTCACCCACAGAACGGTAGTATTTAATTGAAACTTATACGTATTGAGCCACCGGCAGGCGACATAACTCTTCCAGCCAATTTCCTCTGGTAACGTAAGCTTCGCCACTAATTCCGAAATGTATACATTTTCCTATTAGTAAGTATATTATATTTGACACGGTGTAACCCGAGGCACAGCCGATAATTGAAACGGTGGCGCAACTGCGGCCGCGGGTCAGATGATGATGTCGCGCAGAGAACCGCCACGCACCGGGACACGCCCCCTAACTAACACTTCACGTTGTAGGGTTGGGCGATGAAGAAATTGCTTTGATTAGGTGTCCGTTTCCTGTTATATTACTCGTGGCGTGGCAGTAGGCATCGTATCAATCACGGCGGCACAGAGGCGTGAGCTTAATTATTAGCACGCTGGAGGCTAAGCATAATTGTACGACTAGTAGGAAGTTCCGTGATACTCACAATGCTCGCAATGGCCGGGTTTCTCCCTAATTTTAGGTTATAAATCTGAATTTTGATGGACAGCCTAGTTTGGAAGTCTTTAATATTGCGAAACTGCGGCCTTAGCATGCGGCTGATGTATACGTGCGGGCGCCTGCCCCCAGCACAGCCACTAGCGACAGAGAGGATGACACACGAGCGAGGCCGGGAGCTAACTGTAGTTGTGGGTGACGTAGTGTTATTGCTTACTGATCAAAATTGATACACGATAATGAGATGACATCCGCTGAGGTTAAGAGGCACGGGGCGCATGTGCGGGCGCACGGAATGCGGCCCCGCGTTATTGATAGCCAAATATGAATGCTAATCATGTTAATACGTGTATTAACACTCACCAATTTAACCAGACGTCCGCGCATGAGTAATGTTCACATTCTCCGTAAATATAAACTCTCATGTTCACGAAAATATATTTATACAATCAGCCGTCTTTGGTCATTTATATTAGAATTATTAATATGATAGTCTCAGTTTAATGATGTGCTACGCATTAGTCAATTCCGGAGATGTGCGTTACGATAACGCACAAACAAGGCTCTCTACATAATATTTTGTGTAACGGCTGTTATCTCTGCTGACCATCTCATCAGATAACTAAATACCGAAGGCCGGATTGCTGTGCTATATTACAATTTATAATTAATTATAATTTTTTGTTACTAAGTATATTTTAGAGTTATAGTATACATAATAAATCGAGTTTAAAAATGGGAATGTGGAAAATTTCACAAGTATTTCTGTTATTCTTTTGGATTTTGGATTTTGCGGATGTGATAATTGATGTAGTTTCTTAGGTCTGTAAATCTTTACAATAGTTTCAAAAGAAGACAATCCCACCAAAAACATTTCATGTTATATGTTGCCAAGACAACCACATAAGGTTTGCCCTGTGAAAAATATATCAGATCTCATGTAGAGCCAAGCTTCTGAATCTGCACGGCCTATATCTACCCACCTTAATCATTGTAAGGCTGGACCTCTTGCATTTGTATTAACGGATAGCGTATTATTTGGTTGGAGCTCAGCACCATTTCGTATGGAATGATTGTGATTCTTATATCGCAAGATGAAGAGCCAATGCTGTTTTATTAATTAAAGTATAGACGCTTTCCCTAGGAGTTTGAGGAATGATTACCTGTTGTGTCTGCGGGCGGCGCGGGCGCAGTCACGGCCCGCTAGTGATTACACACAACAAACACGCGAGTGCGCGCTGCGCTTGCGCCGCTCGCCGCCAATTATGTCATTACGCGCATGCGCAGCGCCGCCCGGCGCCGGGCCTAGCGTGACCACCGACTGCTAGCGTTACTGCACTATAGCCAGCTTGCTAAGTTCGCTCACATACGCCAGTGCAGTGTCCGCAGTGTAAAAGACATCAACGCAGCAGCACTCAGTGCCGACCCTTCAGAGAACAAACAGTGCTTACCTCTACACGATCGTCTCCAACGCGTGCAGTATTCACATTATCGCATTAGGTTCTGTTAACATTTTCTATATAGAGAGGAACCGTATCCGAGTGCCTTACTAGGCGCTCGGATACGGTTCCTCTCTAACGGTCTCTCTCTCGGTTTCTCTCTTCCGCAATGTACTCATTGCGGAAGAGCATCACCGTCAATCGTCTTTGTAGCCTTGGTCAGGGTGTACAGTTACAGGTGAACACATACTCCACACTCATTAAAGTCAAGGAAATCATTGAGCTCGCTTATTTACGGCGACGACACACTGATAGCGATCTAATCGCTCTACAGATCTGCGGATATCTGATATGTCATCAGATTGCCAAACTGTGACCTCTTTGATTATGCAGGATTACTGAATTAGAATTATATTGTTTAAACCGCTAATAAAAACCATTCTGAAGAATAATTAAAGTTATGAACTTGTCAGTTTCCTCATCGCGATAAAGTACAAGCCAGCAATTTCAAAGGGTCTGGTATTGTGAATTAAACATTCGCAACTGACATTAAATGTTAAATGCCTAAGTAACTATTATAATATGTCTAGCTGTTTTGTTTTGCTTGCCCGAGTCGTGTAGAACAAGGCGACCTGTTACTTTAATGTCAAAACATCTACATAGGTGCACTATTAGTTGTGAATAGTAAGCAGTCTGCACAAGTGCACAGTTAATAAATGATTGAAATGTGAATGTTTTAAACAACAGTGCTCATAAAGCATATGTTGCGACATAATGAGGCCCCGGGTCCGGCTGTACCGCGTCGCTATCTGATGTATGCGCTCGTAACGTTCACACAAATCTCCCGGCTAAGTCTAAGTGACAGGACACTGGGGGCGCGGGGGCGCAGGGGCGCGGGGGAGGCGGCTTTCCAACGTGACCTTTATCTAATTCCTACTAATACAGATATAACTCAACAGACAGCCGAGCTTTAATAACAAGCACACGAGACTGCCTTTAACTCAATTACTGCCGAATAAACATGTTCGAATGCCATAACATTTTATTCGTTTCTTTTGTCGATTTAAGCATTGGCAGTAATCTCGGCAAAAAATAATTCATTAGACGCGGATAACGTGTCCTTAGTCTTCAGACCGCGGGTCTGCTTATGCGTTGCTCTGTTCATTCTTCATTATTCAATGGTTGGATATTGAACTCATGTATTCAGTGGTCACAAATTCAGTAAGATAGGTTCTCGACTTCTCGTTCGCCCCGTGTTGTTTGTCTGTGAATGTCTTGTGCCTCGAAACAGCTGTCTCCGGCGAACACCAACATCCTACTAAAATAATGTAATTGAATCATAATTCTCGGTATATTTGATGCCCAAGGGCAACGGGGAGCCGGGGCACGTTTCTGCGTTAACCCAATGAATAGTCGCTTTCAATTTTATAACGTTGTCTGTGTTTATAAACTCCCTCAGTTTTGTTAAATACTTTTTCACTTGGCCCAGCGCGCTCCAGCGCCCCCACCGACGCACGTCTCTTGGTGAATGAGCTTTTTTTTTGGTGAGTGGGAAGTCATCAAATGACTTCTCCCGCCCTGGGCGGGTAGGGAGGGCGTGTCAGACTTTTACTGACTAAAACCCACTTATGTTCCTTCGGTTGCCTTTTGTGTTTCGGGGCCACAGTAACTATTATAACTATTCCGCAACTTCGGCAGACATTGGCCCTAGAGGGTCCCTGGCGAATGAGCTCAGAGAACGCTATTAGCATTCACTTCTGATGCTCCTTAACATTTTCGATATTTTATGTTTTATGTGTATAATTAAGAATTAAATAGCGCAGCTTCTCGTGGTTTTGTAACATTTAGTGGTTTGATGTTAATATTATTACAAACTATCTGCGGTTAAGTACACAGTTCACTGATGCGGAACGTCTGTACCATAACGAGATGGCATATTTAAATATAACGATCCAACAGTTAATTCCAAGTTAGTGTTCATAAAAGATGTCAGCGCTGCCATTACAAACGAAAATATTTTGATTACAAAAGTTATCTAAGAAGTAATGGCTGAACATTAAAGTTAACTACATCACACCTGCTAATGTTATGTGACAGAGGCAGTGCGGCGGCCACGGTATTTCTGTTATTGCGGTATAAATCCAAACATATAGTAAACCCATATGTCTAACAGACAGAGAGATTAGTTCCACCGCAACACGACGCCGAGCGAAGTGCACCGGTAGCCGGAGCCCGCACCGGCAGCACGTACTGGGAGCTGTAGACACGAGGAGGTGTACCTCCAACAGGCACGCGGGGAATTAGTTAGTCGTTTAGCTTTACAGCTTCACTCATTTAACGAAGCGCAACCTCCTGGTCTTTGTGCTCGCGCCGAGCCGGGCTCGGGCAGCTGTCACAAAGCACTCCCGCTCTGCGGTAAATCTTTTAAGATGGCAGTGTGCACTCCACCGATTTACTGCACGATCGTAAACTATTCGTAATTACAGTGGAGCCTGTTGTAGTCATTCTCATGAGCTTGCTAAATTCAAAACAACAGTTTTCCGTTAAACTGTTGACGGAGAACCGTTTGATTGCGAATGTAAGATATAAATATCAATAAATATTCTTATTACATCCAATGCTGTTGACCACTTTTAGACAACATGAACGCATGTTTCAATTTATTCAAACCACCGATTAAAGTTTCCATAACAGTGTCGCGTCGTTGCATTCGCAGACAGCTCAACGCTAGTACTACAAGCGAGTAATAATATAATCTGTCCCGCGCAGCCGCACTCACCACTCGCCACTCTCGAGTAGCGCTGACACCACACAACCTGGCGCAGAAGTCACACGGCGTGGCGGGAACCGTGTCTGCTTTCAAGAGAAATGACGCGACTGCTGAAAAGCCCCGTAAGAAGACCCAAGAGGATGGTTAGATTGTGTGCAGATCATTACAGCCAGAGCGCGCCTGCTGACTGTCGACCCCTCTCACTCAGCCAATGACACAGTCAAGATTGTTATTAACAATATTGCATTGATGATTGGCTTTGTATTGGATGTATCTTACAAGTTATCTAGATCCCGTTAATGTAAGGATTTCTGGTTTATTTTATTAAAAAGGATAAATATAAAAGAAAATAATTATTATTCGTTAAAAGCCGTCGTTGTACAAATGTAAGACAGTTCCCAGTTGCCTGGAGTGGAGTTTCTGCGCCGACCTCATAAAAGCGATGTAATAACATCGGCACGGCGCGATGGCGGCTGCTATTAACGCCTCAATTAACCGACGTCGCGGACCAGAGTTATGCGTTCTCTCCTGATTTATTATTATTTATTCCCGCATGCAAATGTTCTCCCTCAGCTGTATCTACATCGATTAAATTATGCAGTCAGATAGTTAGTGGCACAGTTATCCGAGCAGAGATTTTTGCAACATTAATGAAGTCGGTTCGGTTGAGGTATGTCTGGGAATATAAAAAGCGTCCGCCGGCGGTCGCGCTGGAGCCATTTGAATATCCTTTTAGATGTTTTTGAAGATAGCGGAACACTTCCTGGAGTGTCGCGGCACGGCTTGTTAGTGCGGCTCGCGCTTGTGGCGGGGGTGGGTACGGAACACTGTTTACTTGTAATATGGTGCTTGTAAATGAATTTGTAATTAAATATGTGATTTATAACTATTTGTCATCTTGTTTCTAGTATGACCTTTCTACATATCCTTATGATGATTTATTTTATTCATGTTTTTCTTTGTTATTATTTTCTGTAACACGTGACGTTGGCGCGCTCGTGTCCTCTACTGATTCTTTGAACGAGATGTTCATTTTCTTAACGACTAATTAAATTTATGTTCACTTCGCTCTTATCTTAGGCCTCACTAAAACTGCCCTAAATGGTATCTTTCTATTTAAAGTTGACTCCCATACAGAGTGTATTGATCGCCACAGATTGCATTTCCTCTCGGTGATTAAAGGTTTGTATAATAAATAGTGTGGTGTGGCGCGCGGGCGCACGACTGCGGTACTTTATTGCTAATAGCTAATACCGCTTCAATTAATACGTCTGCCGAGCGCTTCCTGCCCTATGTATCGGCGGTGCTGTAATTTACGAGAACAGGTGACATGTTGTTTATATTATGAATATATAATCGATTTTGTTAATTGGATATGAATCACTTGAATCTTAGAAGCATTTCATCGAGTTGAACTCAACGTCTTAACATTGGAGTTAGTCATAGTAAAATAAAAACCAATCAAGCGGTTGTAACAACACAGCCATCCAAATGACAAAAATGAAATGAAATGACTCATCTAAACATTGCAAAGCATAGTTCCTACCACAAGTCATTGAAACTGTTCAATAAACTGCCGACAGAAATTAAAGGTCTAGTATATAAAAGTGAGTTTCAAAGCAAGCTTAAACGGTTCTTGTTAAATAAGTGTCTATATTCCATTGATGAATTATAATTAAAAAGCGATGGTTATGTTTTGTACTATTATGAACTTTTGACATTATTTAAATACCTTTTATTTGTTTTTTTTTATTGATATCATTCTTATTATTATTGATATTCTGATTGTAATTTAATTTGGATAATTTTAATTTATATGATTGTTATTGATATTGATTGACATTTTAATTGGATATTTTTGATTATTTAAAAATAGATTGCATGTATGATATTTAGAATTAATATATTTAGTTTTAGAAATTCAGACACAATGTAAAAATTGTTATTGAATAAATGAATTGAATTGAATTGAATTGAATGTTTACTGCGTCGACAGACACATTTAATTTGCCTAGTCGGTATAGTTTAGGAACGTAATAGATTATACATGTAAATACGTCGACCAAACCCGATTCGCCTGCATATAATTAAACAACGGCTCGGCTGGTCAGTGAGGAAACCGTCATGAATCAGTCGTCAGCATGTCGGGCACTCCGACGTCCCTGTCCCAAATAAACGTGAGTTATTTCCCGCGCACTGCGATACGTTACACTGACTGACACCGCTCAGGCTTAACCTGCAGTTGAACATTTCTGCACAGAACCGGCCTCGTTACATACGCACTAACATCGTGCATGGCGGCATGCATACATTAATGAGGAATTCAAAACTCGGCTAGAGATATCCTGCTCTCCTATGATGTTATACTTACCTAATAATAATGTTATTGAGATAGATTTCACGATTCCATTATTAATTTAGCGAGTGTTGTGTATTGGATAGTAAAAGTAAAGCGCAGACATAACAGATGGAGCGTGTAATGCGTGTGTCACAACAGCCGTGTCGGACATTACGCGCGCTACTCAACATTACTGTTCACTACAAATTCACTGCGTGCTGTAGACACTTGAGTTGCGTCCTGCGCTCAGGGGTGACAGAGTAAGTTTAGAGCTATTGAAATTGTTCTATTAAAATAAAAGTCGTAGTAGTCTATATTTACTAATAAAAGTCGATCTTTAAAAAGAAGTGAAGAAGTCACAGATTTTGGCGCTAATTCTCTTGTACACAAACTTCTCTAAATTTAAGTTAAGTGCATCTCTCTCTTTCCATTTCTTAAAGAAAAGGTCAGAAGATACATTTTAGTTTAATCCTGTCAAATTAGACAGCGCCTGACGAAAATTGACGTATATTTAGACGCCATGTTTTTAAATCGCGTCTAAATTATCTATGGAGTGTCTAAATTTGACAGGACTTAACTAATGTTTTATCTTCTGTCCTTTTCTTAATAAAATGGAAAGAGAGAGATGCCCTTAACTTAAATTTAGTGAAGTTTGTGTACAAGAGAATCGGCACCATCTACATCTTATCTGACACAGGCGTTACAGCTTTGTCTGAGTGTCAAACTTCAGGTAGTCTTGACTGAATTTGTATAATTAAAACTTCTTTAATTCTGTAGTACAAAAGACAGTATCGAGACAAATAGGCACGGGCACGGATAAATGTTAAAAGAGACGACCGCTCGCTGTGCAAACGCTAGCCAAGACGCGAATAAACGTAACCTGATAACACAGAAAAAGCGCCCTTTCTCACTCTGCTTATTTAAAATTTGCTGTGCCCAACAGGCCAGCCCAGCCCAACCCAGCTCAACTATGTTATGACTTGCTTCCATTCTCACCTGATTCAGCTAAAAACCCGTGTTTTATATTGAGCTTCAGCATATCCACCCTTTACAACCTAGGTAACGCGATACCAGGTAGGTAGCACGTCTAGTGTCTTTCAGTAAACACTATTACTGTAGTACCTGGTGCTCAAGTAGTGGAGCGGTGCCAGCCCTGCCCGCGATACTTCACATTCAAGCGTAGCTGTAGTCTTGATTTACGATTGTTTATATAATAACCATTTTATCTGCGACTCAATTGATTTGTTTTGGTCGCCACTCGTCCAAAACCGTGTTTAGTGTAAACACGTGTCCCCGGTTGTAGTGCCTCTCGTGCCTGTTGAGCCTGTTGCGCCGGCTGTGCCTCTCACGGCTGCAGATGAACTGTGGAGTGCCACGTGTGGAGGAGTGAAGTGCTGCCCACTGCTCGGACAGTCATCACCTGGCGGGGCTGACACTTGACATATTTCCTTGACTTGGGAGCCCGTTTTCAAAACTTATGCATATTTGATATTGTATATTGTAAGCTAAGCTAAGCTATGTACTATATAATATTAGATAAGATTACTCATTTTAGTTGTAGCATGACTGTCGCCATTACTTAAACTATTCATAACGCTGTAACAATAAATGAACAGGTATGAGAGAATGCGCCCCGCGACCTTGTTCCCTATCAGCTCAACACATCGCGAGAGCGCCTGCGGAGCCCCTGCGCTCGCGGTCACTATGTAAATCTATTGGGCGCTGCTGTACTGCAGTGTGTACAGCTATCGGAGTTGTTATGATAATACAACGCCATTATTCCATCACTTAGACTGCGCCATTAGTAAGCTGGCTCACAAACAATCCCAGATCGGGCCTTTGCATCATTAGCCAGAATATGCATCAAACTTATTGTCTGGAAATAATCTTAATAATACGCTAAAAAAGGATATTAGTAGCATTGACCGCTCACTCCCGCTACATCTGAAGTAAGTCTGTACATGTGAGTAGGTACGGTATTTGACAGGCCGTGCGACACTTGCATCAACACTGGAGCACTATCTAAATGTTTTCATTCAAAAGTTCAAGATTGTTTTGAAAAAATAAGTCACATACTCGGCTCGCCGAGGCTCTCTGTCAATGACAAGCGGCGGCCATATTGTTAGTGTTTGAGTCACATATTGTCAGATGCCTGGTTGATGTCTAATAATGGAATTATGGGAACCATTCGATGTTTCGACTTCCACGAAGAAACCATGGGCTAAAGCTAGTCTATGTGCAAAGACTAAGCAGGTTCGGTCTCATCGCGTGTGTTCTGGGCCCGGTTTCCGCCAAACCTGAGAGGAGAGATGTCTCGTAATAAATCAATAGCATATTGTATGTGCTTAAACCTTCGAACACACGTGATTCGAGACACAATAGAAAGACAATAGCAGCGCTATAGTCGGTTGTCGCTTGGTCGTTGAAAGGTTAAGCTTAGTACTTAAAATAGAGACTGCTGAGCTTTCAAACTAAAGCAAACTGATTGGTTGTATGACCCATGTCCTCCGCTTTGGTGGAAACCTTACTAGCTCGATGCGTGAAGTTGTCACACGCCTGCGCTGACCCAGGAACACACAAGTTCCTGATAAATTGTTTGGAAGCTATTAAAGTTATGGTTTAGTACATCTGCTGTAGTAGCGATATCGCTGCGTCGTCGTTAGCGTAGCATGTCATGAATAACAACCGAATGTTCCGCGGTTACGAGCGCGGGCTAATAGCTGCGCGGTATTCAATTATACAGCTCCACATCGCGCCGCATACTATATTTATATGCGTTAAAACCGCATTGTGGCTGCACTATGAAAATGGCAATATAAACGGCTATATAGCAGCTCGGTGCACATGCGCCGTTATTCAATTATCGCGCGAGGAGTATGCGCGCGCATGCACCGCGCCCGGACGACTCGCCGTCACTGTTCCCACATCTCAGCCATAAAATACACATAAACCATAACAACACAATGTGATGTAATTGAATTAAATTCTTCAATTAATGCGGCCCTGCACGATGCATGTAAATGAGTGAATATTACAGAGTCCCCTACAGCGCAGGCGTCAGCTTCTACGAGTATCTACTGCAATACCGGCACTGCCGCTGCGCACCGTCAGGAGGATACCCAGCAGTGTCGCACGGTACGCGTGGCGACATGAGGGATACACACTTATTATGATTTAGATTAGGCCTTATTACTTAAATGCTATTTACTACAATGTGTCAATTTCTAAAAAAAAGGAGATGTACTGTTAGTGACGGTTACAAGCGATGGTTGGTGCTCGGTGCAGGTGTGGATAATTCTAGGAATGATCCGTGTGTCTCGCGGCTCATGCGCTTGACCATTTCGTGTCGTCATTGAATACTGGCGCATGGCGATCGACGCTTAGCCTAGATGCGACTTGTAGAATTATTATTTGGCCCGCAATACTTCTTGTTTGTTGTTGATGTTGTGGTACAGCAACCCTCATTGCTAAGCCGGGAGCAAGATTATTTGTTCTGTTCTCGATGATTTATCTATAATAATGTACGCATTTAACAATTAGATATAAAAAAAAAAAAAAAACTTTATTGATGCTAAAACCTTTGTTACATTATGTAATAAATATAGGTCACAAAAATAGTTGGTAGTATAAAGGTGTCTAGGATGATGAGACCCTGCCTCCTAAACTAGGGGAAACCTGTGCCTTAGGAGACAGTGTTCTACTGTTACTTCGTGCACAAATCGTCCTTTTCACGTACCATGTTCGTAGTAAACCTAATCAAATACATGAACGGCTTAATAATAATGAAATTAAATAAAGAAACGTGGGTGGGTGTGTGTGTGTTAGCGTAGGTGTCTGTGTGTGGGTGTTTATTTGTGTGAGGGTGTGTGTCTGTGTGTGTGTGTGTGTGTGTGGGGGGGGTAGGGGTGCGGGTGTGAGTGTGGGGAGGGTGTGGCGGTGTGTGTGTGTGTAAGTGTTGAGTGTGTTTGTGAAATAACTACTAATATATACAATTATATGTGAGTAGAACTAGAACTATTTGGTTTTGTAAGACTATTGGTTTGTATTAGTCATGATGGATATGCGTAGTGAAGTGGAATTGTACATTCACTGAGACTAACAAGGAAAGATGAGCAGTTCTTCGGTTTTTAGATAGTCCAGGTCAGACAACCACTTTGTCAGTTCAGTTTTGGCTTCATATCTATTTAACTTATTCATTTTTACGTGTCTGTTAATCTTTATAGCATGTGTTATTTTTATAGCATGTATATTAGTTGGTTGGTTAGAAAGATATTTATTTACTACTTACTTCTATCTAGCTAAACAATAGATATTTTTTTGTAACGTGAACAGAAGGTTTAAAATTCAAACGTATTACCACATTATCATTGTTCGCTGATTTGGAGTGTATCAGCTGATCTGTGGCCGGTGTGTGGATGGTGCGCCATGTATAATGTATGGCGCGGACGTGTCCATACGTTCACACGGGGCTCGGTGGCGCTGGCGCACGTCGCCACATTATACCACTGAAGGCTGCTTTTTACTCTGTCTGTACAAATGTGCGCATTATTACGTAGTTGTGACAGCTGTCGTGTCGGCCGCGCGCAGTGGTGGTGGCGATGCAGAAGACAACATCAGGGCATGGATTTGAAGACCTTAATGTTACAGTTTAGGAAATATTTACAAAGACAGTCGAGAGTAAATTTTTTTCATAACATTTGCAAGATGCTCTTGCAGTTACAGTTCAGATGTAGTGTTGGGTACAGTAACTGGCGCACCCCGTACCGGAGAATGTTGGCAGCGATGTGCTGAGGTTCACTTCACTCGCCACAGGCGTGTGAGCGCTTCACACGAGTATGCGACAATTGATCGCAATGCGACAGGTAACGGAGCCGGGACCCGGGACTCGGAGCGACTGGAGAGGGGGCGGGGGGAGGGGGGCACGGGACGTCCTCCACACTTTTTGCAACATACAATGTCATATTATGAAATGGTCGCAGTTCCTTGATATACGATTATGTAATAATTCTATTGGATGCGCACAAGAACTGCTCCCGCAACGATTGTGACGCGCTTTTTGTGATAATATCCAACCGGATGATAATATTCCTGGCGCGGCTGAGAACTATTCCCTGCACCACATCGCCAGATCGACAGTTTTTACTGCGGGTAATGCGGACCTATTATCTGATTATTCGAAAGGAACCAGTTGACAAGGTTTTTTACTATTTGTTATAAAATTGAAACGATGTGGTCTATGAACAGTAAACTAGAGACTGCATCACAAAGAAAAGAGAATGGTTTCATTGTGTAGGTTGGATCGGTATCGGCGAAGGTGCGTGCGGCGCGGCTGCGTGGCGGCAGCGTAGCGGTTGGGGGGCGGCTGCGGGGCGGCTGCGACGCGGCGTGGCGCATTATGCGCGCTATCAGGCGCTATCGGCGCGGGCCGCAGGTGCAGCGCATGTATTATGGATGCACAATAATGTTGACATTGTATTCAAATCCCGCTTGCTTTATGAAAATGCTGCAAAATGCCAGATATTAACTGTTCGCTATTTGCTTTACAGCTGCGGGTAGGAATGCTAAATTGACTACACTTCCACAACGACTATGTGTGCTTCAACTAATGGGTGTTTTTTCAACTTTACTAAATGTTTGAAACTTTTCTTTTCTAAGCACTTGCACAAGCTAGGGTCCACTTCATATTAATGTGCGCATGTGTATCTCGACATTTATTTACATTGTAGATAGAACGACTGTTTCTTCAAAGAAAGTTTATTATAATGATGAATGAGTACATAAAGCCCAAGTAAGGTATTATTGATGTTACAAAAATGTATGTATCTAACTAAATCAATCGCATTATATTCATTCCTAGGACAGAACAATGGTACCACCATTGTTCTTATTTATTCGTTCCTACTAAACTTTATTTATTTTAATTTCATATTAACTATTTGATTGCTTAATATGTATGAGAGACACGACATAGAGACACGGACGACATAGTATCACATGCCAAGGTACATAATGTATAGCGATAATGTCAAACAGACGTACTCAACAGAAAGTAGTTATATGATGTTGGTATGTAACATTACTCTGTAAAACATATATGTGTAAATAAACCGCAGTGAGTGAGGTCCCTATTACTACAGGATAAGTATGCCTGTAATACCTGAAAGGCATAATAATTCTCACCGGTTAGTAGCGCTCGATTCTCCCGGTTTCAGGTTGTTAGACATGTAAGGTTTCGAACGGACAAAGGTCTATCAGAAAATTTATTCGAAACATTTCCACAGGTGTAGATAAAATTCGTAATCACGCTAAACTGAAGTGTGTGCTTAGATGACGATCCACTTCACTACTCACCTCACTTCACGTGTTGAGTAGTGAGATGACGTCAGTTTCCCGGTGCGTGTCCAATCACCTACGTCTGGGTGTGGGCTAATATTTGACTTGATCTACATCCGCCAATGGATCGCTCCTCGAGACAAACACGACGTGTACATGACGTACACACATGACCAATTGACAAACAGCTCAAAATGTTATGTCAATACTCATTAAACCATAACCGTATGATTGGCCATTCAGGCTCAATGTACTGCCAGCCTGTAGCCGATGTCGGGCAGACGGAGGTCTCTAGAGGTCAAATAGGGTCCGGAAAGGCAAAAAGGATAGCGCGAAGTTCATTTTAGAACAGTTTGGTTTAGATAGTTTAACTTGAACACTTTCAGTTACTTTAATCTTAACTTTTACAGTGTAGAAGATAGTGATAGATGTAGCCGAAGAGGCAGCGAAATGACCAGTTTATGTGTAACATAAGCTTACATTTATTGTAAGACTAAGTCCCTGTTTCACATTTACCTGACAAGTTCTGATTCAAATAATTGGCAGATAATTTTATACATATTCTGTTCCTTTTTTGAATATATGAGGTTGAGGTTGTAAATAGTAAGGGTGATTTCTGAAACACAACCCCACAGTTATGACGTGTTCACGCTACGACTGGCCCACATACATATCGCAGTACGCGGCAGTCTAACCATCTAACCATATCGTCAATGAAAGTATGATCAATGGCACTTTTGACACGCACTAAATGAGTGTGACCGCAAGGAACTCAATCACAACGAAAACACGCGTGTCTCATATCGTGCACAATGAGAGAAAGAGCGGTGTATTTAATTTTAATGATGAACTCGTTTAAATCCCCCAGCTCAATGCACGAGTAACGGCAACACAAACAACACTAATATCTAAAGCCCCTGTACGCAAACAATCGGCCTCTCATTGAGGCGCAGTTCCCAGTAATCCTCGCTATTGATGTGGAGCTCTCCCGTGCCATTGATGTCTTGACGTCGTTGTCGTGACAAATGCGCGTCACTTGTCATGCTTGTCGCCTGTCACTCGCGAGGACGGGGGGGACGTGGGGGGGGGGGATGTCTGACGCCCACGCGGACACGGCTGCGCTGGTACATCAATTACTAACACAAAAGGTGCAGAAGATAATTTAATTATGTAGAGTCCAATATGAGCATAATTATTATAGTTTACATTTCATAACTTCATGAGTGAACCCGGTAGACCACGGCAAATTGCGAGGACTGCGAATGGTCTTGACTGTTAAGTCAAGACCATTCGCCGTTAGGTATCATTTAAAAACTCGAACTATTTAAATTCGATTTGGATCTTATTCCTGCCCCGGTACGTTCACCTTTCCAGTGCCCTCTTGGTTAGGTTAAGTACACTTATAAGAATGTCCGATCAGTCAAGGCAAGATGTTTCCAAAAAGACTAAAATAATGTTGCCTAAGACAGGTCGCACATAATTCCACGTAGCCATAATAATGGCTACGTGGAATTTCGTGCTCTCCTCGTGGCACAGTCACACTGAAAAATATTTCAGTGTGACTGTGCCACGTGGAGAGCTGCGGACAGGAATCTTATTGCGAGGAACCGATACCCTCGGGCAGCGCCGCGGCACGCGACTTTGTTACCAAGTTATCGCGTCAGCACCGCATTACTTAGCGAAGCACTGTAACTAAACACTGTGCTAACACCATCTACGATTTATGAACAATCTCACGCTTACATATTAACACATAAGAAATACGCGCTTCGAACGTTACAGGCGATTAGTTTTATATTTACAGTGTTAGGTTAGGTTACCTATAGTGGGAGGTCCACTCATCAGGTCAGAATTTTTTAGATCCACGAGGGTTTGTAAAACGTGAGCTTTCATAACGGAGTAGCGGCTCATGAAAAGTGGAATAATTGAAATGCGTGTACGCTCATCACCAAACTACTGTCATCATTAGCCCACTAAGTTAAAGTCATAGCGCCTTACTAATAATCGCTGCATAAAGCTATGACAGGTTTATACATAAAAAAATGTATGGTTACACAGTCTTTATTCATTGCATAACTTTACACAGTGATTTTTAGTAAGGGCATTAGTATTTAATTGGTAATGGATTCTACAAGTCATATTCTGAACAACAAATAACGCGATAAATTACAGGAAACTCAACATTTTTGGTCGTTGTGACTAAACCAATTGACTTAGCTTGATAATTGAAAATTCGAAACAAGTCTGCCGTTAGAAGCTAAGTAAAGACGCAGGCGTTTCGGAGGATATCACATGTTTAAACGTCGGCAGTCATCGGCCTGCCTGGACCGATACTCTTACCTTAGGCGATTATCACACTGCCCCGGACCCGTTCTGCGGGAGTGCAGATCTGCATCATCGTGCGGGTTTTTTGCGCACTCACGCGCGTAGGTGCGTTTTGTAGATTCACGCACGGCGGCTCTCATTTATTCACCGTTCTCTCGTTCTCATTTATTCACACGTCACGCCCATTCAAAATCACGCGCGGCACTGCGGGATTCGGTGTGCCATACCTTGCGTCTCGCCCCGCACCTACGCGCGGGGGTGCATGTGCGGGTGCGTGTATGCGCGTGATCCGCATGAACGCGCGTGGATGCATTTTCAGTGTGTTAGACTGTGCGTGTTTTCCATACAAACGGAGATACTTACAAGCAACGGAAGAACACGCATCCACGCGCTACGCTGCATCATGCGGGGCAGTGTGAAGATCGCCTTATAGCTGCCGAGGACGCCAGCGGCTGACGGAACGCACTAATGAATGGACGGCCGCGTCTAACAGCCGTTTGAAACAAATAAAAGAATGAATTAAGTGGCCGCCATCTTGAGATAATGTAGCGCGTCTGTTTGATCGACAGATCGATTTGAGATAATATCAATACAGCTCGTGAGATTATTTCTTTAATTGTTGTTATTACTTGTTTAAGAAGCTTCGCATTTAATTGGTTTGTTGCGTGCGTCGAGAGGAAACTTTTAGTGTCGGATCACATCCTGTCTGCTCTTTGTAATCGTGATGTTATGTCGGTCCGTCAATCAGTCAGCATTGTCTTTGTCTAGCGGTGCCTGTTTGTGTACAACTGCCGAGTACTACGAGCCTAGTTTTGCAACTGGAAGTACTTACCTCAGAATTAGACAACTACACATTTCTAGTGGTGTTAGATCAACCTCAGATAGCCGTGTATTTTTTTGACGCAACAATTCAAATTATCGTCCCAACTTTGTTCAGATGGTGTAACTTTAATTCAAACTTCAATGACGTGTGTGTACGTATGGTCACAGTGGCCAAGGAAGAACAGGGCGAAAATGTTACATAATTTAATGCGATTTGGTTAATGGTGATAGAAGTTAATACAAGAGGTGCGAAGCGTGCTGGGCATAGATATATTAGCGCAACACCTGTATATGTTATTGTAATCATCTCCACAACCAATACGAGCTAACGCAGCTCACCTGCAGAAATGCAGCATGCAGATCTGACAGCTTTGCACCGGAACCACGGCTGGCAGGTTTATTCGAATATTCAGTACTTTTGAAATATTTCAGAACGTTCAGAGCGTTATTAGTCGTAGCCTTCAGCCGTGTTCTATGAGCGTACCTGCCTCAGCACGCGCGTCACTAGAGCCTCAGTGCGCATGCGATTTACACCCATTATCAAATTACCGAGTGACGTGCCCCACTTCGTAATAACTATGATGCCCGTTATTACGCTGTAACGCACAATAAATCGTGCGTCCACGAGGCGCACACGTCAGCGCAACGTATAATTGTCAATGTAGTGACGAGTCCCGCGGGCATCAAACGCTTTCACAAATCAATCTCGGCCGCCATAACTAAGCGAGAGCATTGATACGTGTGAGAAACTGCTGCGATTGGAGACGTTGTCGCCGGCTCCATACGAGGGCTGTTTTATTGGATAATACTATGTTGTTGAGTAGGTAACACTTAGCGCAGGTCCTACAGGTACTATTGATAGGTAGTTCTGTGTCTCGCAGTGGCAGCGTGGAGCTGCGGATGCGGAGAAGTCAGTCTCGCGGCTCATTAATTACTAATGTTTAATTAATTACTGCGTGTACCACAGGGCAGCCACTGCGCTATCTGTTAGTTAGGTAACTGCGTGCTATTGTTGCTATGCGTCTAATTACTAGCTGAGCTATTATCTCGACGTAACGCTGCGCTGGTTGTATTAAGTATGTTTGATTCAGTTAGTAGCGCTTTCACAACGATTCGTCTAGCATTAGTCGGCAGTCGCGATATTTACATACTGGTGCCGATTCTCTTGTGCACAAACTAACGTAAATTTAAGTTAAATTAAGAAAAGAACTGAAGATCAAATATTAGTTAAGTCCTGCCAAATTAAGACACTCCATAGATAATTTAGACGCAATTTAAAAACATTGCAAAATTCAAAATTCAAAGCATTTATTTCACTTAGACCATTTACAGGTACTTATGAATTGTCAAAGAGTCGGTCGGTCTGTTAGTCAGAAAAAGTGACGCTAATTGCCTGTTCCAAAACGTAGATCTCTATGGAGAAGAACAGGCAAGAAACTCCACGGACACTCTTTTTAAAAATATCATGTTTTACAAAGTCTTGGTTACATTTTCTTTTTGGTGCTTCTACATGTGAACACAATGTAAGTATATAACAAAATAAACAAATACAAAATTAAAATAAAAAGTCAAAAATAAAAAGTCATGGCAGTTAAGAGATGACCCATCTCAACTGATAGCGCCCGTTCACGAGCATGACGCGTGACATCAGCACCATTTAGCTCAACCATTTTGAAGGGAACCGAATGATCCAACGCACTCGCCACCATCAGCGAGACTTTTTGAGCGAGCATGACAATGCTCTTAACCGCCATGTCTATTTGTGTCTGTAGAAAACTATCGTAATAAATCACTGCATCGTACTCACATTTACAAAAACTCAAATATGCATCTAAATTACACAAACCAAAGTTTTGTACTGTAAATAAATATAAATAAGTGAAATTTAATTGCTTATAAAAATTAAAATAATAAAGATCTTGAATATTAATGTCAAAAATTAAGGGGACAAGAAACATTTTCTATCTTCCAATGATTAAAATTTCTAATTTGTGAGCTTATGTGGAGCAGGACCAGCATTTAGCCAAGCATGTTTGTCATTGATATAATCTTCTAACTTATAATAAGCTTGATTACATAGCGTGTGCTTAATGCATGTTTTAAATTTTTTCTCATTTAGATGGAGAATTTCGAGTGGTATTTTGTTATAACATTTTACACAGTACCCCATAAAAGAAGTGTGGACTTTTGACAATCTAAAACTTGGTTGATCCAATTTGTTCTTATTTCTGGTATTAAAATTATGCCTGTCACTTATTTTACTAAAAAGATGAAGATTTTTCCGAACGTACATTATGTTTTCGTATATATATTGACAAGGTACCGTCATGATGTTAATACTTTTAAACAAATCCCTTAGGGATTCGCGGCTGCGGAGATTATATATAGCACGGACAGCCCTCTTTTGCAATACAAAGACGGAATCTATATCTGCGGCACGTCCCCAAAGCAAAATACCGTAAGACATCACACTATGAAAGTAGCTAAAATAGACTAGTCTTGCGGTATCTACGTCAGTTAATTGCCGGATTTTTCTGACAGCGAAAGCAGCTGAACTTAACCGCGCTGTAAGAGATGTTATGTGAGGGCCCCACTGAAGCTTTGAGTCGAGCGTTATCCCCAGAAAACCGTTTTTTTCGACGAATTCTAGTATATCCTTATTCAATACAACATTACATTCAGTACTTCTAACATTCGGTAAAGTAAATCTTATGCATTTCGTTTTTTTTTCATTTAGTACTAAATTATTAACAGTAAACCAGTTATGAACCTTAAGCATAGCGTTATTTACGTCGTCAAGGTGTTGTGCACGTCTATTCACTTTAAAAATCAGTGAAGTGTCATCAGCAAATAACACCATTTGAGGTTGGTTTTCCAGCAAACTTGGTAAATCATTAATATAGACTAAAAAAAGCAAAGGACCCAAAATTGATCCTTGCGGTACTCCCATTTTTACCTTTGAGCCCAGTGAATTTACACCATTAATTTGAACCTGCTGCAGTCGATCATTTAGATAGGATTTTACTAAACTTAGCGCTAATTTCCCGAGCCCGTAATGCTCAAGTTTTAAAAGAAGTGTTTCATGACTCACGCAATCAAAAGCCTTGGAAAGGTCGCAGAAAATGCCAATAGCATCTTGCGACTCTTCCCATGCTGTAAAAATATGTTTAATTAAAGTGACACCGGCGTCAGTAGTACAACGACCTCTGGTGAAACCATACTGTTGATCATGTAATATATTATTGCTGTTAAAATGACTGAGCATCTGGTTAAACATGATTTTTTCAAATACTTTACTAAAAACCGGCAAAACAGATACGGGTCTATAATTATTAGTGTCTTTGCTATCTCCAGATTTAAAAAGTGGCATTACTTTGCTATGTTTCATTAGATCCGGAAAAACTCCTTGATCTATACACAAATTAAAAATACAAGCTAAGCATGGGGCTATTGTCTCTATAACCGATTTACACACATTAGTAGACATGCCCCATAGATCTTCAGTAGCCTTGATTTTCAGTTGCTTAAAAGCCTTTACCACAACTACAGGGTTAATATGTTTAAATTTAAATTCCATGCGGCAGGCTGAAACATTTGCTTTTAGCAAATCAACGGCAAGAGAGGGTGAAGAATCTAAACTTTTAGTGGTTTCAGTTGGGATATTAGTAAAAAATGACATAAATTCCTGAGCCACATCAATGTTACTACTTATGACACCACGCGACGTCTCCAGAGTATAATCAATATTGTTTTTCTTATTCCTATTTGTTTCATTATTAATAATTTTCCATACGGCCTTTATTTTATTGTCTGCTGACTTAACCTTGTTGCTAATAAATAAGGCTTTGGCTGCCTTGCAAGCATTTTTAAAAATTTTTGAATAATTGCTAACAAACTTATTAAAAGTGTCTGTATTGTTATAAGGCTTAAGGCCATACAGCTCAAATAGTCTATCCCTGCTTTTTCTAATACCGCGAGTTGCCCAGTCCGAAAATACAAATTTCGGGCAAATAGTTTTGGTTTTTTTCTCGAAAATATTATTAAACCCAGTTTGATATGCGTCTAAATATACGTCAATTGTCATCAGGCGCTGTCTAATTTGACAGGATTAAACTAAAATGTATCTTCTGTTCTTTTCTTTAAGAAATGGAAAGAGAAAGATGCATTTAACTTAAATTTACGTTAGTTTGTGCACAAGAGAATCGTCACCACTGTACCCTAAAATAGGGGAAACTTAGAAGATTTCTTTATTTTGAAGATTAGTTAGTCGTGATGATGCAGGTTCAGACGGGTTATTGTATATTCGTCACAAAGTTAATTCGTCACGAAAATAAGTATGTGTAAACTCGCCACAGGTCTATGACGTCCGTCTCTCTTTTTCTGTAGACGTCACCAACAACAGTAAAGGACAAAATCATGACGAAACCTACATTTTTGATTGTAATTGGTTAATATTATTACAGCTTTACCTAGATGTCTTTAGTAGAAAGTGTCGTGTCCCGCGCCCGCCTCACGTGTTACCATAAAGCTCTTTAACATGAATGAGTGACGTACACGTCGCGTTATCTGCGCTCGCAGGCACATCGCTACTAATGCACGGGACGCACTCGATGCCTATCTTCTTAAAAGCTTCGCATCAGCTGTGTTTTTTGTGGCGTGTTGCCCCACACATGTATTGTTTGTCTGTTTGTTGTCTGAGCGGCCCTTGTGCCGGCGATCTTATCAGTGTCTGTTGTGCTTGAAAGCTTGTTTACTGAAATTAACGGTTTGGTAGGTAAACAAATTTTAACGTCAATATGCGGCTTCCACGGGCTTTTGATTATAATATTATTGATATTGTTAAGCTTAGCTTGACATTGGGAATTTGCGGTATTAGTAGATATTTTTTGGAACATAAATTTGTTTTACGTTTCTGAACGAAGGAATTAGTTTCTAATTATTAACAGACTAACTCGTTGACTATTCAAAAGTAGCACAAACATAAAACACGGCACTTTTAATAATAAATGTGCCGTGAGATTGTAAGTAAAACACCAACGCTTCATATCGACTTGATTTTCACTTATTCCTCGCGTGGTCCTAGTGCGTTGCTTGCGCGTCCCTTGCAAACTATCAAAACCATTATTTGCTGTGAAGGAGTTCAGCAAGAACCTTCGTAAAGTTCCCTGACGAAGTCATACCTGAGGTGCGATGTATCGGTGTCAGTAGTAATGAATGATGTCGCTCCTCGAGGCAGCCTGCTGACCGCTGGCGATGGCGCGATACCCAGAGCCTCGCAAATGTCTGAAACTGGCAACACAGCCGGAGCTCGTCCATCAAGAGTGTCTAATGGTTATTGGTTCAGCGTCATCTCTGATTAATGAACTCGCTCTGTTTAATCTGCAGGCTACTGGTAACAAATGTGGAACAACTACATCTAGAAATGAAAGTTATTATGATTATGTCATAATATTTATTTTATGATATACGCTTTATACTTCAGTCTCGCTTTATTAAGTAGTGATTGTAGCAATGCAACAATATCAATACGATTTTTTCTGTAATCTGATCTAGCTACGTCTAGGACTTGCCGACATTTATTTTATCGCCCCATATTTAAATTACAACTAACGAGTCTTCCATAGCACATCAGAGTCGCGACAATACAAGGTGGATGAAGAAAACTTTTACATTTCTCGTTAGATTTCTTTATAAATAACTAAGTGAACCTGACACTCTAAGGTCAAGCGCATGATTAAAACCCATTTCTTCGTTTAATTGGATTTAAGAAATGTTTGATTTATTAGAAGCAGCGCGTTACAATTTGTATAGTGGTCGAGCGAATTAACATGCGCACTGACCCTATACTTTCATTATGCGCTCGGAACTCGTAAATCTGATATTATTCCTTAGGTGGACCGATATTATATAGAATTACATCTATAATAAATCACAAAGCGTTTCGACCCTATTGCAAGTGTTGCTAGGTAGGTACTCATCTCTCTGTACAAAAAGTGCAGTTAATTGTCTATTCACTGAGTTAACGTTTTTGTGTCGACGACATCTCTCGAGCACTCCGCGTCATGCGCTTAATTAAACTCTTTGTACGTCTGTTCGTCACAGACTCGACGCGCATCTCGCAGTTCAGTGAACATTCTACTAATAAACTATGAAAATTATTGGAGAGAGCAAAAGATCAAGATCTTAAAGCAAAGGAAACGGTATTCCTAGTGTTTGCTAACAAACATGTCAACGGTTGTCGAGTGCAACCTCGCCGGGACGTACTAGACAACCCCAAGTGAATTAAACAACGAACCAAAAAAACTTCCAAACTCAAGTGTCACGTTAGATCTTTGGTAATCTGTGCATAAGCACGAGTAAGTGCGAGCGTGGCACGGCTGCACTCATCCCGTCATATAAACTGACTGATTCACCTACATCCAAGCACTTTAACATGCTCTAAATGAGCCGAAAACGTTAAACATTAAGCAGCCCTCCTGTCGCACGCACGACAGACACAAGCACGACCAGGTACTGTTCACTCTCTTTTTTTATGAGATGCAGCGTTGATTGTTCCAGTGTAATTAAATTAAGAGATTTCCAGCGGGATGCATGTCACATCAATTAAATAGTGTTTATTAGTGTGCAGACACAGATTTAAGACTGCTCCATTAAAAATATTGCTAAACACGTGCCACCTGACGCTCCTCAATTGATGTTTTCCACTCAGATGTTTCGGAGTAGCCAGTCCAAACCTGGCGTGTCTGGAGGCCTGCAAGGATTAACGGACGTTTTTATACACATTATTTCTTAGAAGTGGCATCACAGCTGCTTTTCTCTATGAAATGTGCCTCAACTGTCCCTTATATCCCTCACGTCTGCTTGTGTCTATCAGCCCCCACTTTACTTTAGATGTGATGTAGTAACTGAGCCCAATTATACATTAAACGGCGCGCTTTCTCCTGCGCGTCTCCGGCTGGTTCACTGATCGACGAGGTACTCAGGGGTATCCACGCGGCCCTACTCGTGCACCACTTGTAAGGAGCCAAACCACAATCTTAGTTAGTTCACAAAAGTGCGCTATGTTTCTTTCTGATTGGATTTATGTTTAGTGTTTCGGACACAAACACTCATGTCATAGGTCACCGCGTCGCGCGTCGAGTCCTACCGCGCGACACGTGTGTGTGTAATCGATGGCAACTTGTCTATTGGTCGTAATGTATGTGTGTAACTCTGCGTGATCCCTCGGAGCTGAGCGGAAGACACAGTTTTTTCCTTAGATCGTGACAATTAGGTGCGAGTGCGCGTGCGCGGGCGTGACGTCACGGCGCGACATGCGCGCGCTGCTCATTAGCGCGCACGGACCGCGTCGCGGCCAGCCGTGACAGCGCACTCATTACTGTTACTTGTGACCTGTGCAGCAGACACTGAGCTAAACATTGTGCTGCAGTCTTGGGAATCTGTCAAAGAGAGCAGCACAAAAATGGCTCAAAGCAAGTAAGCATCAGATAAATAATGTTACAGGTTGTGTTATGCTTATGCCGCAGCAAGAATGTACGTAGAAATTACAAACTATTAAAACGTTGATTGAAATGGGAGGCTCTAAGAACGTGAGACCGTCTAAGCCATCAAAAATAAATTCCGCGAAGCGGCAGCGAATCAAAACAGTAGTTACGTCAAGTAGGCCGATGATGATGAGGTCTGCTGCCAATCTGCGCAGATTGCAGTTCAGCTGCAGAGCAGTGCATACGTCGTACGTAAACAAGATATCTGAAGTTTAATTTACTTGAGGCAGGAAGTGTCCGAGCGCTAAATTGGACATTAGCGGCAGACTGTAGGGCTACCGAGCCAGCGCTGCATTACACCCGCGCAGACTACTCGAGTGATATTATCTATTGCCTTTGCTTATCTATTGCTAAAATTGGAGTGAGTGCTGTACGTACTTTCTGACTGGACGACTTGCGATGGCATCTTGGACTTGCCCCCCTTAATGACATTCGAGAAGGCTCTTGTGAAATTTATATACTAGCTCACTGGGGAATGCTAGACAGCTCGCCCAATATACAATGACCGAAGAGTGTAACTAAGTGCCATCCACTCATCAACCCAGGAAAATCCGGAAGAATCCAGGAAATTAATGCAGCTCTTAGATTCTGCCAGTCGATATTCCTTTGTTGGGTGTAGCTGTCTATTTCCTAAGTTCGCTATCAACCCTAGTCGTGACGCTGCTGAGGTTGTCGGTCCATGGGGCCCGTTACTCCGCCCGCTTGATTCGCACTCCGCAATCACACGCCGAACTGTGCAAATGTACCGCGCACTAATGAGCGCCGGCCGATGACCCCGCACACACATGCACAGCGCGGGAACACGCCGGCTATCTGAAGCACTCATAGCGGCGTTTATTCAACGTTTATATTTGTGTGTTCTCGTTAAAAAACAAGTGTTTGATCTCTCGACTCCTCATTAAGCGCAAACGTTTGCGTTAATATAGTGTTATCTCCGCGAAACATCTGACTGAGCTGAAGCCGTTGTCGCTGTTCGGTGCTCTACGGCGACATCGGCACTTTATCGTATTCGCAACTTGAAAAAGGGGTTTATCAAGGATTTTTTTTTATCTTTTAGAGTTCTTAATCCATACTAATATTATAAATGCGAAAGTAACTCTGCCTGTCTGTCTGTCTGTCTGTTACGCTTTCCCGCTTAAACTACTGAACCGATTTGAATGAAATTTGGTACAGATATAATCTGGGACCCGAGAAAGGACATAGAATAGTTTTAATCCCGGAAATCCCGCGGGAACGGGAACTATTCCTCGCGGACGAAGTCGCGGGCACCAGCTAGTGATATTATATGCCATTGCATGATGATTTATTTTAGTACCATTGTAGGTATGCATTATTATAAGGTCGATTTCACCACCGAAACTATGACTTGAAGTGTATCGCAATGGTGTGCAAGAGGTCGCTCATCAATGCATCTGAACGCTTTCTGAGGAAATGATGTTGAATCAACAGGCGCGCTCATCTGAGATACAGCGAGGTGCCGGCGGTCCCGCGCCGTGCGCTCGCTGATTAGCCGCCATTCACAGCTGACAGCAATCACGCGGACGACTGCTTGTGACAGCAACCGTCGCGTGATTAGTCGCGCCCGAGGTCGTGATGCGAGCCGTCACGTGAACACCTCCACCGGACCAATCAGCAGGCCGGAGCTTAGCGCCCACGTGACTGTGACGGACCACCAACGACACGGACGGACAAAAAGTTGATGAGTGACGGAAACGCCGGCCGCGCGCGACCACCGACACACTTCATTACGAGCGGCTGCACGGGACTCCTCCGCGGGGTGTATCACTTGCTGACGATGTCTACGTAAACTGCAAACAGGACGTCCGCGTCGTTTCACTGCACTGTGTCTCGCACTCCTTCATACGTACATTTAATATGAACGGTGATTGTTATCCTTTAAACCTTCGAACACACGTGATACGTCTTTGCCGCAGATGGCTGCTGTTATCTACAGTAAACTAACACTTGGCACCAGCAGCTCACACACAAATGGTGCTGGTGACCAACTGCGCGGCATTAACGAAATGATGTTTGGTTACTTGCGTATCAATGTAGGAGAGAAATGAATATCTGTTTATTGTTAAGAAATGAAGCTGTAAAACACACGCCAAGATTGGCTGCGGATCATAGCATTCATTGCTCATCACGGCTGTCGAGCGTCCATTGATCACGCATTATGCGCGGTGTGTGTCTCGTGCACACAATCAATCAGCTATTGTGTGCGCCGCGCGCTCAGCGAGCGGAGGATTGCTCATTAACCCCCGCGGCTCCGCTGCGCGCTGCTCCGCTGCTAATTAAATCGTCCGCGGACAATGGTCGCGCGCATGCCTGTCTGATGTCCTGACTGTTTTAATGAAAGCCCTATTACAGTGAGACAGGAGGACGCATGCGCAGTAACGAGCCACCGCGGTGTATGTAACTCGATTAGCCGCCTAAACAAACACTGCTATGTCGGCTATGTGCTGTGTATGCGAGTCGCGAGTGGCCGGGCCGCGCTGCACGCCGCGTGACCGCCGCGTTCACACGACACCCCTGACCCGCCCAGCCGCCCCGCCCGCAAGGGGGAGATTCATAAATTATCATAGCTTTAAAATACATCACTTTGTTAAACTTTCACCGTTGCCTTATAATGAGATTTGTGTTGTGAAGGTGTTTTAATTCATGTCGTATAAAAAAACCATGATTTATTTTGAGATATCCGCACGTGACGTTGATTTGTTTGGACGCTCTGCGGCCGCGCGCAGCTCAGCATTCCGCCGCGGTTGCGCCAATGTCTTCCTTGCGGCTCGTTCAGTAATGACTTAAAACAACTAATGAGACGAGACTAATATAGTTTATTCAGAAATACCGGCTTGCTCTTTGGCTGAAATTATGCACTGTAGCTATTTAGACACGATTGATAGTTATACAAATTAGTTAATCTTGTTCAAAGAGTATCGTTATCTAGTCTGGGAGCCTCCATTGTTCTCGGGAGCATTGTGCGCGGGCGCAGCTCAATTAAGTAGCGACGTCGTAATTGCACAGATAGCCGTTATCGCCGATCGCGGAACAAATTGACCGCGAAATCGATTACAATCGGTTGCCGGACAATGGCGGCCAATCGTGCGGCGGCGGGGCTGCGCTCGCGCACCATTGGCCGTGCGTGCACGCGCCGCTTCACACAAAGCTGCTGAAATCTGAAACTTAAAAAGCTCCACCATCTTGGATTCCGCTTTCGCCTCGCAAGGGAGCACCGTGACGTCAGCAGAGCCATTCAAATAGGCATCCGCGGCGAGCACGGCGGCGACCACGCATTGTTTCATTCGATAAGCTCGGCCGCTCGCTCCACGCACCTAATGTCCGCCCTTATACAAACAATAGCTCCCGCTGCACATATGATATAAACAATACCATTACTAGTTTTTCATTGTTGTGATTATCTAAAGTAGTGTTGCACTAAGTATTTCCATTTGTCAAGTAATAAAGTTATCGCTGCACATTGTGCTGGCCTCACAATGAGCTCCGCGGGACAGTAGCGCGCTACTGTCCTAGCCGGGGGGGGGGGGGGCAGGCAGGTGGAGGTGTCGGGCGCTCACTACCGAATCAATGGGCAATTATCGTGGGTGTGGTGCCATTAGTGCTGCCACGTCGTAGGTGGGCTGCAGAAGGTTCGGTGCGTTACTGAGGTAAGTTCTTGCATGGAATTGTACTGTTCACTATGTATGTGGTTCACTTTGATTATCTCAACAATGGCGTTGTGAAGCGGTTTCTTTTATTTAATGACTACACCCTTCGTGTTGCTGATTCATCAAGCACTGAGTTACTCAAAACTCTTTCTCCTACAAGTGCATTTGTGCAACACTGCTGATGTGTTGCACGAATACCTTCGGTTTTTAATCACTCCAAGCTGTTGCTCAAAGTGCTACTTCTGTATGTGACTCCGGGTGGCAGTGGTGCGGGGGCGGGGGTGGGCCGGGGTCACATAAACCCCGGGAGTCGCGACAACATAATTGCTCGCTATCGCGTATCTCGGCGGCGGAACAGTGAGCTATCGCGCAGTATCGGCGCTGATACCAGCAGCTCTGTTGCGTCCTACTCTCTTCCGGCTGCTCGAGAACTCGGGGCAGATTTCCTTCCAATAAAAGTTTCAATATCGATCTGAGATATCGATATTTTATTACGCCCGTTTGGTAACGCTCCCGTTTAGCAACGCTACATATACTTGTGTGATGTATCGCATGCACCAGTTACTGTCCATAGGTACGTGTACCATAGGTACGTCTATTTTTTAAGAAAGTTATTTTTACAAGCTTTATTATAACTTGCACTGAATGTACCTACATATGTGTATGTGTCTATGGGTTGTCAGGTGGAATCTTGCACCTTTATTTTGAAACAGATATCTACTTAAACCGAAATTAAGCTGAAATTAAACTAAAATTTTGCATGTGCGTGTAAATCGGGGAACAATGCAATAGTATTATAACTTAGAGCTGACCTTATGATGGAGCTGGAAAAGTTTATGTTATTCTTTTTAGTAATATTTTATAGATGTCATAGGGGCTGCCCCGTTTTTGTAATATTCTGAAAAAATCCCAACCAGGGTAGCTAAAATGCGGGACAGTGATAACAGCTTTGTGAAAATAGTAGCATATTTCTTCTATTCTGAGAAGTTTTGTGGGGATGATGAACGAGTGGGGTGGGTGGGTCATTCACAAGAAAACTCACTTTGATTTCTCTCCTTATAAATTGTTCGTTTCCGGACGGGACACAGTCTATGTCGTTCTCTGAGTAATGAGTATAACAAAGGCGATCACAGCTACAATCAGTGCCCGTCCCGCGACTTCAGAGCGATGTGAGTGTCGGCGCGACATCGACACTGCTCTCGTGCGTGCGTGCGTTTCCCTCATCGCGTTTGTCTGGCGTGTCGTGCTGATGACGTCATCCGTCGCCGTCGCTCGTGGTACTACAGCGCAACATGTCTGTACTGTAGTATCTTGCTGGTACAGTTATAGTCAGACTGCATGCACTATTAAACAATAGATACATACGGGATTATTTGAAAGGTCATAGCCTGGCGCCGAAAGCCGGCGGAGACGTTATCACGCGTGTCATGATCGCACTCCATCACGGCTCGCCGACAATTTGTCGACAACGACTCGATATTTCTATTTAATTATAGACGCAATCGAATCGATCGAGCATCGGTCTTGGGGTAATTGGTGCTATAATTTACTCCGTGTAAGATATTACGGCTATAAAGTGACAAGCGTGTGGCGGGCCCACACTACGGCGTGATGTTCACGGACGAACTCACTGCATTCTTACTGACTGAATATTTTCATGGTCATATTGAAACTACGAGGGCTGATGGCGTCACTAGACACCTGGTACGTTGGACAGTGACAGGATAGAAGTACTAGAAGGTACGAAACGATCTAAGGCACAAAGACAATTTCATCCCACCATTCATAACACAGCACGTGTTCCCCTTACCGATAAGGCATCAGTTCACGGTCGCTTGGTCTCGGACGATGAACACACGCTGTTAACGAATGGCAATGATTCCAGGAGGGGCGCGCTGTCGACGTAGCTGCCTGCATGCACTGAGACGGAGCTCGCGGGCTAACGGCGAGGAAGTACTGCTTGTCGCTTCTTGGGATGTTGTTATTGAAATCGAAGGCTTGTCGACTAATAGGATTTAAACTAACTACACAGCCATAGTACCGACACTTAAATAACGTTTGTCTGCCTGTGCGTACGGCTATGTGAGCTGCATTGTCGGCACTATTACAGGTAAAACAGTTATAATAACTAAGAGAGGTGATTGTAAAAAAGTAAAGTGGATGAGAAGATGAGCTGCCAACTTAGTCACTACTAATAGTTTCGTATTGAAAGCTATTAACACAAACGAAGCTGAGGGTAGACCAACTCTTCGCCAGTGTGCGACACCCCACGCCGAGAGCCGCCCCGTAACACTCACTGCGCTAATCACGTATTTGTTCACAATGATAATTAGCGAGCTCCCTTCAGCAGGACGATGCCGGACAAGGGTCCGGGGCGCGGGCCCCGCCGGCCCCTGCCCACGTGTGCGCTTGTGTCGGGGTGAAGGGGCCGCAGTCTTATTGTCTGTGTCCACTCGTCCGAGACAGATATTCAATGTTTATCTCGTTAATGCCCATTGATAATGATGTCGCCTCTAATGAACATAATATTGCATGATACGCGAATATTCACCCCCCCCCCCCCTATTGTTTAATTATCACGTGTTGCAGTTGGCTTTTGAAGGGTTCTTTCTTTTTTTAAATTAATTAATTTGCAACATGAATAAATGGGAGAAAAGATCAGTTGATGCATGCAATATAAGTATAAGTAACCTAATTTTTTTTAATACAATTTCACCTTGTACGCGATACGCGTTGCATCAACGCTGCCGCAGTCGTCACGATAAGCAGAACTGTTCGCCTACCCACCACAATTTGCAGTATAAGTGGATCTTCTGTTGATTGATATTTTTTAAATCAATTCCACCACACCATTTCAAACCAGCGCTACTCCTGAAAGCCAGAAACAACAGCAGACTCCACCAGACTAGCACCGAAATAATGAAGCTCAACGAGTCACGGAGAACCGATTCAACTATCTTGGATCCCGCAACGAAATTAATCAGGAAAGAGCAGAGGAAGAGAAAAACAATATGTTCTCCCATTCACTCCATAACAAGCAGGCGAAAGAACAAAGCTGGACTAATAGTAATAGGCACAAAAGGGCATTTACAATATTAGGTTAGTAGTTCCTAAATTTGTAGCAATGAAAACGAACCGGCCTGGCCTGTACCGGCCCGGCCCGACCGGCTCGCGGCTCTGCGATGTTAATTAAAGATAGATGCGCCCGCGCCTGATCATAATTTAGAGATTATCTTTGTGTGAGTTCGAACAGGACTTTCAAATTTGTTGGCTGACAATTTGAGATATTTATTTGGAGATAAGGTGTCGACAGCGGCCGCCTCATCCTCCGACACTGCCGATGGTAATGATTACTGGTACTCATTACCGCGCAGTGAGCGACCTGCGCCCGTCACACCCAGCAGTCAGTGCAGTCTGACTGCTGACTGTAGCCCCTACAGCACGGAGCTCTGTCTATTCTAAACTAGTTTATTTATATCATTAATTGCTGTATGTTTTTGTTTAAGTTATGTTTCAAGCAATAAACTTGTCAGCTTTGAGGTTAATTACCTTGTTTAAAAGTTAATAAACTCGCAGGTCACTAGGCGGATCCCCCCCCCACTCGCCTACTTCCTCGAATCTTATTTCGAACGACAGCTAGCGATATGTATGATAGTGAGCGGGGAGCGAGCATCAAGAGCGTTACATATTTTATATAATTACATATCTGGCATTGTGAATTGCCTGCAAAAAGAATGGTCCGGGGGAATGTGTGTCCCTCCTCCGGCCGGACCACACCGGACCGGGGCCGGGCCGGGCCGGCGCGCGGGGGCCGGGGACGGGGCAGGCGCAGTGCGCGCTCGGCGGCGGTTGCCGACCGCGGCCGCGGCGCAATCATGTAATTATATCATTCCACTCCGGAGAAATCAAGCGCAATTCGCAATAAGATTTATTACAGCGTTTTTTCCTAGATCGGGACGATTTATCTCAGATCTCGGCGTGTAGTGGCGCGGGGCGGGGCGGTGCGGGGCGGGGCGGCGTCGTGCGGCGTCGTGCGGCGCGGCGCGGCGTGCGCGCTGCATTAACTTAATTAAACTAATGAATTAGATGTTATATTAGCGGCGGCTAATGGCGCGGGTGTCCGTCCGCGCTCAGTGAACGTCGCCGCGGCTCTCGCACACTATCAATAACTTTGCGCGCTCTCTATTAATATCTGTCAGGCCGATGCGCGCATCATTTGTACCACGGTGTTGCGGCGCCTGCTGGCGGCGGGGGCTCGGGCGCAGCTCGCTACAGTTTTCTTGCAAAAGCAAGGATTTCTTCAGGAAACTTATTAAAAGTCTTTTTTCTTCTCGTACTTATTACTGGCTAGGTAATTACAGGGAATGATTTATATTATCCTTAGTTGCTAGTCTGTGGCCCCCGAACCCCAAGTCTTAGTCCGCAAGGATCAGTGGCAGCATAGAGCTATGCGACAGCATTCGAAAGCCGGACAGCGACGCTAGTACGCGGAGCTCGAATATGGTCACGGAGGGTCAGAGCCCGTACGTCCCCTAAGATTTGTCCCCCAGCATAAAAGTTGTGGATTCGGCCCCTATATAGGTGCCCGTTGGTCTCCTGGTAGGGGACCAATTAATATTTTAATAAAAATATTATTTTTAAGGTACCCTCCATTCGTCTCCTCTAATATATACACAATATAAGTTAAAGATTCGGCACCTATTCAGGTGCCTATTGGTCCCCTGAGATAAAATCACCTATATTTTACCTAAAAACGGTTAACATAGTACACTTGTGAACAGTTTATTAACGCAATTAATTTAATAAATCATAACAGATCATTGAAAAAAGAGCTACGATGAATGATAATCCGTCATGATAATAATGTAACCTGTCGATAGGCTTACGATGTAATATTGTCTCTTTACGAATGGCTTGTTAAAAAACGGGTATTAATGATTGAAAACTTAAGAGAACAAAAGTACTAAGCGCGCAGTAACGTGAAGTAGTCATGTACGAAAATCTAAAATTCACTGTGTTTTTAATTTTCTCACAAAATCACCTTAATCAATTCAAAGTACTAGGCGCGCAGTAACGTGAAGTAGTCATGTACGAAAATTTAAAATTCACTGTATTCCTTAATTTTCTCACAAGATCACCTTAATCAATGCAAAGTACTAGGCGCGCAGTAACGTGAAGTGGTGAATAGAAAACGATCGATCGACAAATCGATTAATTATTTTGAAGACTGACTTTATGCCTAGAGCCTAGAGGCATTTTATTAAACTTAATCTTATTTGAAATACTTAAACATTATATTTAAGGAATTATTATATTTTTATTTTACCCTTTTCTGCGCGACTGTACCAGGACTATATACATGTACTTATATTAGAAGAATGAATTAAAATAAATATTCTTCAGGGGGCGAATAGGCCCCTCAAAAGTTCCAGGGGACGAATGGGCACAGGGTGCGAATCTTAGGGGACGTACGGGCTCTGACCCGTCACGGACACACAAACTTGTTAATAGGCTTGTGTGATTTGACTCTCTGATTGGTGCTTTCCTTTTTTGTTACGCAGCCTGCAGCAGATTGCTGCAGGCTGCGTTATGTTACACATAAGTCGACGTTGTTAGGTATGTAATGTATCTGTGGCACAGGAATGTCATGTGTGTCAAACGATGAAAACGTCTGTCAATAAAACAGTGTGCTAACAGCAGCCCGTCGTTTTACTTGTCTCCTGCAAATACGTAACAGTGGCGACGAGATTACCCAAAATGGCATCGTTTGGCGTGTTATCCACCTTCGATCATAATGTCCACGTGTGGAAAACGTACAAAGGTCGAATAATGCAGTGGTTCATCGCTAATGATATTGACGACAAAAGTGACGCGGCAGGAAACAAGAGACGAGCAATTTTCCTTAGCGCACTCCATGACGGCAGTACGGCACCTACAAACTGGCGACGGATTTGGCGTTGCCGAAAGATGTACAGGAGGTACCGTATATTGATCTAATAAAATTGTTAGACGACCACTTCACTCCGAAACGGTGCGGGTTCGGCGAGCGACATAAGTTTTACTCAGCAACACAGCTGCCAGGCGAGACACACACGCAATGGGCGGCGCGGCTCCGAGGACTCACCGCTCACTGTGACTTTAGCAATGTGGAGGAAGCGTTAAGGGACAGGTTCGTGATGGGACTGGTAGCGGGTCCAGAACGCGAGAAATTGTTTGCCATGGACATGGGAACCTTGACTTTGGCAAAGGCAGTGGAGATCGCCGAGAGTGTTCGGTGCGCGCATGCAGGCGCCGCCGTCACGCCGGCTGCCCCACTGGAGCAATTTCAAGTGCTCAAAATTGGACAGAATAGTGCCAAGTCTATCACAAACGACAAATGTACAGTTTGCGGTCGTCGTAATCACAAATCTTCGGAGTGCCGGTTCGCAAAGTATAGATGTAAAAGGTGCAACGTTGCGGGACACTTGCGTAGGATGTGTAGTAAAGTAAATTACGTGCAGACGGGGGATGTGAGCGTGGACGACGACGGTAAGTCGGTTTATAACATATGTACAGCTCAAGGAGAACCTATGACAGAAACAGTTACAATTAATTGTAAAAGTATCAAATTTCATATTGATAGTGGTTCTGCAGTTTCGGTTATATCGGAAGGTACTTATAAAACTTTATTTGTCGATATACCCTTGCTCTCATCGAACAAAAAATTTTATAGTTATACAGGGAACATGATGGAGTGTGTTGGGTATGTGCGACTGCCGGTAACATACATGCAGCGTACGCACACACTCGATGTTTATGTAATACATAAAGGTGGACCACCGTTACTTGGGAGAGATTTTTATCGAAATTTAGGATGAAATTAACATCGCTCAATTTTCATCAAAATGTTGATAATCAAAGTGTTGTCGAACTTTTGCAATCTCGATTCCCAGAAGTATTTTCGGATAAGCTAGGCACTTTTAAAAAATATCGAATTAAATTAAGGTTAAAGGATGACGCAAAACCGGTTTTTTTTAAAGCGCGCCCCGTCGCATTTGCACTACGCGACAAAGTAGATAAGGAGATAAAACGGCTTCTGAGCTTAGGAATTATAAAACCAGTTCAACATTCGGACTATGCGTCACCATCGTTCCCGTACTTAAACGTAACGGTTCGATTAGACTATGCGCGGACTATTCCGTAACAATTAATAAGTTATTAACAATCGAACAATATCCTTTGCCAACCATCCATGAATTGTTTTCTAGATTACACGGCGGTCAGCAGTTTTCAAAAATAGATTTATCAATGGCATACAATCAATTTGAATTAGATAAAGACTCGCAAAAAATTACATGCATAAACACGCATCGTGGTTTGTTTAATTATACGCGTCTTGTCTTCGGGTTGTCGAGTGCGCCATCTATTTTTCAGCGCGCTATGGAAACTTTGCTGTCGGGATTAGATGGGGTTTTGTGTCTGTTGGACGATATATTAATAACTGCAGAGTCCGCAGATTTACATATGAAAAAACTACACATAGTTCTAGAACGTTTGCAGGATGCAGGGTTGACACTGCAGAAAAATAAATGTGAATTTTTCAAAGATGAAATAAATTATTTAGGTTACGTTATCAATAAAAACGGCTTGAAGAAGGACCCATTAAAAGTAAAGGCAATTAGTGAAGCTCCGGTGCCTAACAATGTAAATACGTTGCAGTCATTTTTAGGGTTAGTGAATTATTATAGGAACTTTGTACCACAAGCCTCAAGTATTCTAAGCCCATTATACGACTTGTTGAAAAAGGGTGTTAAATAGAATTGGACCACAGACCACGAAAATGCGTTCTGCAAAATTAAAAAATATTTAACGTCCGAACAAGTACTAACTCATTTCAACAGTAAAGCAAAAATAATATTAACTGTTGATGCTTCTCTAAATGGTCTAGGCGCAGTTCTGTCGCAAGTAGATGATGACGGTATAGAACGACCACTTTCGTTTGCGTCACGCACATTAAATTCTGCTGAAAGAAGATATTCGCAGATCCAGAAAGAGGCAACTGCAATTATATTTGGGGTTAAACGTTATCACCAATACTTGTATGGGCGGTCAGAGCCATTCATTTTACGTACTGACCATAAACCACTGGTATCTATATTTGGCCCTTATAAGGGAATACCAAAGGTAACGGCTAATAGGTTGCAAAGGTATGCTTTGTTTTTAAGCGCATATAATTATTCCATCGAATACATTCGCAGTGCCGACAATAGCGCAGATTATCTGTCACGGGCGAGTATTTGCGATGAGAGTGTAAATTCAAATGCGGAGGGACAGGACGACACGCACGCCGCCGCCGCCGCCGCGCTTGCTATTGACCGCGCGTCGTACGTCAACTTTGTTGTCGAAGGTAATTTGCCGGTGACTTTAGACGAGCTACGGAAACAAACTGCTGAAGATGTTACTCTAAACCGGGTAATTCATTACGTACAAAATGGTTGGCCAAGGAAATTGATATCAGACTTGCATATTAAACCTTATTATTTATGTAAAACGCAATTGTCTTATGAGAACGGATGTCTTATGAGAGGACATAAAGTAGTCCTTCCGGAAGCGTTACGTAATAGAGTATTGCAGGAATTACATAGCTCACATTTAGGGATTGTGAAAACTAAAGCAGAAGCTAGGTCTCGGTTCTGGTTTCCGGGTGTAGACGCAGCGTTGGAAGCTATGATTCACAGCTGTGAGATATGCCAACAACTACGGCCGTCTCCAGGACGAGCACCTCTCGCTCCTTGGCAGTACCCGCCAGTACCATTTCATAGACTACACATTGATTTCCTCGGTCCGTTTAATAATCAAACATTTCTGGTAGTAGTAGATGCATACAGCAAGTGGGTAGAAATATATGACGTCAGCACGTCGACAACTTCGGCAAGTGTCGTAGAAAATTTATACGATTTTATGTCAAAGTACGGCCTACCCCACACTATAGTCAGTGACAACGGTACCGCTTTTACGTCTTTCGAGTTCAGGAATTTTTGCATGCTAAATGGTATCACTCACTTGACTTCACTGGCCTATAACCCAGCAAGTAACGGACAGGCAGAGAGTTTTGTAAAAATTGTAAAAAAGGGCATAAAAGCTAGCATCATGTCGGCACAACATAATGTAAAGTTAAGAAAGTTAAAAGTTTTAAAGTACCTTTTTGATTACAGAAATTCGATTCATTCTGTCACAGGTTTTTCACCAGCAGAACTAATTTATGGGCGAAAGCTCAGGTCAAGGTTAGATCTTTTCGACCCACAAACTGCGTCGTCTTCGCACACAGCCCTCACCGATAATGTTATTCGTCAACAGTGCTCGCAGATTAAGTCGTACGGGGGAAGAAACAATGAAGTGTTCAAACCGGGTGACCAAGTACTGTATAAGAAATTTAAAAGCAATAACAAGTTTGATTGGTGCAAGGGAATTATTCAAAAGAAAATTGGAAAGGTTTTGTACATAGTTAAAGACATAAATTCTGCGTTAGCAGTGAAAAAGCATAGAAATCAGCTGATAATGTGTAAAGGAAATATTCTACAAAAACAGCAACGACATTATGATTTTGACGACTTGGACAGTAACTACAATGCGCCAATAAACAGGGCTCAAGAGCCTGCACCCACGGGAGAGAGAAGTGTAGAGCCAAGCACGCCGTCTTCACCCGCCGCAGCAATTGATCCGGGTGCTCCGGTATCGCGAAGTGCGAATAGACTTTTAAGGAACATTCCTCGCGTAGACTATAAGTGTTATTTTTAGTTATTTGCACAATAAGGTGTTATTTTTAGTTATTTGTGTAATAAGGTCTTAATTTTATTATTTGTGTAATAAGGGGAGGAAATGTTAGGTATGTAATGTATCTGTGGCACAGGAATGTCATGTGTGTCAAACGATGAAAACGTCTGACAATAAAACAGTGTGCTAACAGCAGCCCGTCGTTTTACTTGTCTCCTGCAAATACGTAACAGACGTCATCTCTCTTTGTTGTGCGCAGTGACGCGTGTCTCTGCGCCGAGGTCTCCGTGTGGTGTCTGTAGTGGTGACAGCGAACTGGAATGTGGACAGCGGGACACGTCGTCATTTACATGGATGCTTACTCCACTAACGACGCGCATCGCTCACGGTGACTGATGGCTGCATTCGAGCGCTTCACACGCGCTGTTATCTCGAGACAAACGACGCGACACGTCGCGCCCATCGCGTGATTAGCGCCCAACTATTGGCCATCTACCACACGCCACATCTGTCGTCTACGAAAACAAATAGTCAAATTACAGTTATTACTCACAAACGGTCATGTTGTAGGTAATCTGTTAGCTGTGGACGAACCGACCACGGCGGCTTCCACAAACTGAGCGAGCTTCCAGTAGGTACAGTCGGGCGGCGCTCGAGGCTGCATCGAAGTGGTGTCTGTAAGTCTTGCACACCTGATATCAGAGAAGTCGCCATGTCGTTCACGATGGATACTCCTGTCAAATGCAATGTTAGGTAGTATACTACTCTACACAATCAGTCAATATTTGGAATGAATCTGCTGCATTCACATATTATCCGATGGCCATCGTTAGTGACGGTACATTAATGTATAATGAAGGTCTGTACATTTGTGAGTCAAACTTGTCACATTACGAGCTACGAGCGCTTCAGTAAGTGATGCCGGGTGACCGCAGGATATGCACAAATGTGACACAAATACAATTATTTGAACAGTAATTAAGCGGCGCGGTGACCCGAGCGTCTGCTGTTATCTCACGATCTCGCGCTGATCGCTGATTGTACTGATAAGGATCTACACGCTGCTATATTTGTTCAGTAAAGGAGGTCAAGAGATTCTCCCTGACATTTTTTTATCGATGTTTAGATCTTAATCACATGTAGATTGTTATCTGTGGAGGAACCACTTACATGAGTTCAACATAATTTTATAATTTGCTGCATAATGTTTACTATTCAATAGTAAGTAGATGATCATTCCCACGTTATTTCGCTTAATAAGATACGGCTCAAAAGTGTAAAACACTAAATACATTACTTCCAATGTTCGCCCGCTTACAATGTGTGATGTCACACAATTTAAATGTTTGGCTAAATTAATTTGAACTAGACGCTTCTGCCTGTAGTGTTTTAGTGTTTCAAACTCAAACTCAAACTCAAAACTATTTTATTCAAATAAACCATTTACAGGTACTTTTGAATCGTCAAGGTGTCAGTCTGTCAGAAAAATGAAGCTAGTTGCTCGTTCCAAGGAGTAGGTCTCATGGAGAAGAGCGAGCAAGAAACTCCATGGACACTCTTTTAAAAATCAATAGATTACAATAATTTGGTTACATCATTCATTGTAGAATTTAAAGTACTATGTGAGAACAACGTAACAAGTCATAATGTAAGAAGACATATTGTAAATTTAAGGAATCAAAACAAAATTTAAAATAACTGTGGCAGCTAAGAGATGACCAGTCTCAGCAGACAGCGCCCGTTCACGGACATGACGTGTGGATCGGCACCAAATAGCTCAACCATTTTGAAGGGAACCAAATGATCCAACACACACGCCACCGTCAGTGAGACATTTGAGTGAGCATGACAAACTCCCAGCTGCCAGAGTACATTCAGTCAATGACAGACAGAAGAAATGCAAAGAACATAGTGCTCACATTGTATGTTATGTGACTTTATATAAAACAAACACTTTGACTCGACACAATACTATTATTTTTGTAGTTTTACAATCAACACTAGCGTCGAATACTAATTAATTACACGGTTGTGGAGCAGGACCAGCAGTCAGCCAAGCATTTTGGTCATTAATGTAATCCCCTAATTTATAATAAGCTCGGCTACATAATGTGCGTTTATATTCGTTTTGTACTCAATAGAGCAAACAAGCGATGTTAACAAGTCTACTAGTGCCGAAGGCAGATGGGAGTGCTGTAACAAGTCTACTGGTTGAGACCAACTGATGGGTCATCTATTAGAGCATGATTATAGCTATACACTCATTGGCCGTTGGTAACAAGTCCCTGAAAAAGAAATATAAATATCGGCCAGGAATGCATAAATCTTTACACCCACTTATAATATGTATGATTAACAACTAATTTACATGAAAATAGTTTAGAATATGATCACAGTCAAGCACGCACGCAGTAGTTAGTGTAAAGAGCCGCCGGACAGCTCCCGAGCTATAGTCGGCTAATAGGTGTTGAGAGTCGCTTCCTCATAATGATTTATAGAAATGATCACAAGCGCGGCCGCGGTGCGGCACCGGCTCAGCAGCGGCGCGGCGGCACGGGGGCGCTGCACATATCTATGCAGACGTGCCATCGTCTGCATAGATATGTGCAGCGCCCCTGTGCCACCGCGGACACAACTACAGATTAACAAAAAGAAAGCAACAGTATATTTCACTTTAGTGCGTTATTGATTTGCAGAGTAAACATAATGTTCGCATCTGTTCCTGTTGCGGTGTCAGGGGCAGGGCCTGCTGCCGCACCTCGTCTGTCTGCAGGCGAGTCTTCTGCGTCTGTCTGCGCGCTCCTCTCGGAGGTCAGTTCAAAGGCAGCTTGTGCACCATGGAATGCGTGTCCTCAACAAGCTCGTGTGGCCCTCGCGTGCCGCGTGATTTGTTACCTTAAGCCCTTGACATGTTATTAAAACTCGATAAAACGTAACTCATCTAATACCCAATAAGTCACCAAATATATCACGCAGAGTGGGCGGCGGCCATTCTTTACTCGTTATAATCTCATTTAACATAATCCGTGGCTTGCTTTCATGAGCAACACAACACGCGACTGCAGAGCATGCCTCTCTGAGCTCTGGTATTCAAACACGACCACTGACTTTGAATGTACAGATTTCATAAAAAGCTGTGGTTGAAATGTTTACCCTCGGTATCTCGACGTACCTCCAATGTTATGAGAACGTTGATATGTCGCGACATCACAGCGCTTAGTTGTTGTTGGGAGGTTCCTGCGCTCTGCCTCGTTAACTAATCAATCAATTATGTTTATGTTGTTAACATAATATACAAATACAACGCGTTGCGAACCTACTCGCGTCCCGGCGCGATGTCGTCATCCAACAGAGCTCGGCGCTCTCGCCTCGCGTCTCAGATCCTGTAACTCATTACAAGTGACTCATTTTGTTATTTGGTTCGTTTCGAAGCCTGTTTATTTTATTGTTTTTCGATTAATTCGAGATCTGGGCGTCGATACCTGAGGATTCATTGCGGTTTGGTATTAACATTCCGACGATAGTAATCAGTTATATCGTTAATTAGGCAGGTAACGTGTAGCTTGTACCTGCCGTTAAACTGGTTACAGAACGTATTGACGCTGGAAGTAATATTCGGAACAAGTGAGAGATCAAAGTGATGACAACGGATGAAGTTCGCGCAGCATGTGGTGATGTGTCGCTGGTCGCTGGTGCGGCGTCTCTTACTAAAATAAAATCCTTGAGGTGACCGGCACTAGCATAAAGCAAATGCGAACAGCGAAGAAAAACAAAACCACAATGTAGCTCCTTTGGTTAAGAGAAAACTTACAACAAATGTGCCCATACACAAGTATTTTTAATTAACATGTTATATGTGGAGGCTGACAGATAATTTATTGTAACATAACATAACGATACTACTACTACTACAGCTACTGGTCCATGAAAGAACTATTTAAGGGTGAACTGCCTATGGCACTTAAACGCAAGCTCACTGTCTTAACTTACGGCGCGCAGACCTGGTCTCTAACTATGGCTCAGAAGTCCAAACTCAAGGTTTGCCAACGAGCAATGGAGCGCAGTATACTAGGTATCAAATTAACAGATCGAGTTAGAAACACTATACTGCGCTCCAAAACAGGAATAGCCGACGTTGCTCAAAAGGTTGCTCAACTGAAGTGGGACTGGGCAGGACATGTCTGCCGCATGCCGGACAAACTGTGGGCTCAAGTAGCACAGAGTTGGAGCCGAGACGGGAAGACGGGGTCGCGGCAGACCACGAAGGAAATGGCGGGACGAACTGGACGGATTTATGCCCAATTGGACCACAGAAGCGAAGGATCGCGAACGATGGAAGGACTGGAGGGAGGCCTTTGCCCAGGAATGGGACAGAACAGGCTAATAAAAAAAAAACAACGATAATAATATATCGATGGATCACATTTTTTTATATGGAATCCATCCTTAATGAATTATTAACACAAAGAACACACCCTCCAAGTTTCATAATTATCTCCAGGTCCAGCGATTTGGGCTGAGTTATGATAATATGTATCAACACTCAACTGACTCCTGTAATAATAAACAAGCCGCCCACGAATTACCTATGTACTACAATGTGTGCCAATTGTGTGATGACAATCTGAAGAGTTTTATAATTTACCATTTTGATCAATGAGGTAAAATCCTACTTAATATTATAAATGTGAAAGTTGGCATGTGTGCGTGAGTGCGAATGTTTGTTACTCTTTCACGCAGAATTTCATGAACTGATTACAGCACTGACTCATACTGACGTGGTCACACATCGGCCGGAGTGTCGTGTGCGTGTCACTGAGCTTGTTGTCTTCATAGCCTCTGCAGCGACGTCGCTGATCCTTGTGCTGGTCCATTAGCGCGCTGTGGGTGAGTGTGACGGTGTGCGAGTGTGACGGTGTGACGCGCCGCCGAATTAATTAGGATGAATGTCCCGCGGCCGTGGGAAGCGCACCGCCGCAGGACACTGTGACTAGTGAATGCAAATCCGTTCTGTTTAAAAATACGGATTTTTAGTAACAGATTTCTGCTCCAACTTTTCATAAAAATAACATATGAACCCTAATTAATTTGTGCAGGAATATTGTGTATCCCAGTTACTGGGTTGTGAAGGTCAGAAAGGCAGTCGCTTCATTCAAGTAACACGTTGGTATCCAACTGAACGGTTAGGTTAGAAGCCGACCCCAACTCAGTTGAGAAAAGGATAAAGAGATGATGGAGTCCGGATTTGCATTCTCTAACAGTTATTCATTGTTAATAAACTGATATGCACTATCGACCCCCAGCCACCTCGCTTTTTCCACTGTACCTACGCGAAATAATTAGTGCTTGTACTCATTCCGGTTTGTATAATATGATCAAAGCAACAACAACAATTTGCATAATTATATATATTTTCATTTTTCTTTTTCTTATTACAGTGATTGGGATTAAATAATGAGCTCCCCCAAGACGGCGACTGAAGCGAATGAGACACAACTAATACATGAATGAGACCGAGCAGGGAATTAAATGTTCCATGAGATGTACACACACACGACCACATACCTGCTACATTCTCCGCACGCACACATACGAACGAGCAATTTGGTAAAAGCAGGTAGGCTGTGCGGCAGACAGTTAACCATTCGGTTGTTTAGTTTTAATTTAGTTAATAAAAGGCTCGTGAAAGCAGACAATTTGAGCAGTTTGATGGCGCGGTGAAGTTGAACGACTGCTCGCCCCCCGCGCGCCGCACCCCGTGTGGCGGGGGCTACTACTTCACATTTATTCACTTTTTTAGTAATCCGCGCGCGACTGATATGTCATTTTTTTACAAAAACTGTCTGATAACAATAGAAAACCTATCGAGTAAATAAGTCAGTATAATATAATATCCACGATGTGGGCAGTTCTGCAACTCGTGAGAAATAAACAAAGCTCCTTCTTATTTGTAAGTAATTAATTGTGATCATGAAGCAGAGTGGCTGTTGCGCAACAACACAAGTACTGGAGCGACACACGAGTGTGCGCGAGCGCGGCGCAACAGGTGGTCCGCACATAAAAACTGAGAGCGAGGGGCGCGGGGGCGCGGGGCGCGGGGCGCGGGAGCGCAGCGCACTCATTAGCCGCTCCCGGAGGAATCTGAGGAGACATCCGCGCCCGTCCGCAGAATGTACCGGTTACATATCGCGGCGCAGGATACCGATCAGAACACTTTTTTACGATAAATATATCCTCGTTTGTCGAGCGCACTGACAGATGCACTGCTTTTATGATCGCTTGACAAGTGCGCGCGGGTTTGCTTCTAACTTCTCTGTATTACCGACTACGGTAAAGTACATTTTCAAATAGTTACCAAACCATTACTTTAAAAGTTAAAGCAATTTTTGGACTATCGAATTTTATTGTACCTATCCAGATAGTTGCAGTCCGTTAAACCAGCGAGTTAAAACAAGTTCCAATGAAGAATAACGAACAAGAAGCTTTATGAACACTTCAAGTAGTATGCTAGACACGGCGAGTAATTTGTCTTATTTGGATTTCATTATTTTATAACTTCTTAAGAAATGAACATTAAAGGCTTTACTGCGTATGTTGTTGGCAGCAGCTACTCCGTGCGAGTGCTGCTGGCCTGGTACCCGCGCCCGCGCCGCTGCTCGTAAAACTGATTGATGTTCCTGTTTTAATAACTTGTGCTCGCTGAGATAAACTGCTCCGCCATAAACCGTAAACTAATAACACTTACTACATAAATCTGCGCTAAATGCATACATTAAGTGATGCACCAGCACACCCCCCACCCCTCGGCCGCCCCCTCAGGGCCGCGCTGGAGTAAAGTTTAGTTCAAAAATCTCATCAGACAGGAGTTTTAAATCTCTACGGTCAGAAGTTAGACTGTGCGTGAATCCGTCAGCTATTTATTTATTAAGAATAAAGCATTTTAAATATGTATAGATTATGTTTATCGGTAGAGTTAATCGAATGCGCAATATAGAAGTGTTATGGACACAAAGTAATGGAAAACAAATAAATTGATTTGAATATTAAGTTCGTGTAAGTCAACTGGTGGCCGCTGCGACGAATATTGAAAACCACAGTGCAGTACTTTATTAACACAATTACTGGTTTGATTTATGTATATTCCGTAAAAAATGATATTTAATGTGGAAGTTGGTTAAAAGTACACAACATATTTACACGTCAGTATTATTGTTTGCTTGAACGATGGAGCCAGTGTTTCCTAACTGACTATTCTAAGAAAAATATTCGCATTAAACTAAGAAGTACAATTTATTCTTTGCTGTGTGTCAATTGTCGACGTGGGACATACGAAGTATTCGACATTTCATCCGAGACAATTAGGACAGACTACTTGTTCCGACACTTGTTTTGTTTATGAACATAATAATGTACAATTTGAAAAGCTTAATAAGTTCAGATGGCAGTACAAATGACTGGGTATAAATAATGAATGACATAAACATTGACTCGCGGCCGGACCGGTCGTGAAGACGAGCTGTAGTGGCATCCGGGCGGCGCTTTATTCGCACCGAGAGCACTCCGCCACCACCGACCGGCCTCCACACTGCTCTTATCAGCCTCCTTCGCTATGTTTGACCCGCTACCGAGCTAATCTAAAACCACCGACTACCGACAATTGACTGTCGACAGCCGACTGACGGGTTATTGTATATTCGTCACAAAGTTAATTCGTCACGAAAATAAGTATGTGTAAACTCGCCACAGGTCTATTTTTATGAAAGAAAATCCGCCATATTGTTTATTTTCGTACAGTCAGCAGGATAATTAAACAATAATGAATAAAACGTTATTTCTTTATTTATCTTAAACACATAAAAATCTACACAGTAGTGTAGATTTTAAGTATTTTAGAATAAAGTACTCATTTTCTTCATCTTGTTTCATAGATATTGTTCCATTTTTATAAAACTTTTATAAGTATTACTTTTGCTAATTTGTGACGCTTAAATAAAGCAATTAAGTATAGACATGCATTTAATTTAACGGAACTTTTATTTCTTATCATAGATCCCAAAATAATGACAATAATTTACTAGCGGTCTCTGTGACCGCACGTAGGTGGTTAAAGGACAGAAATAGGTGCTAGGTGCTTTCTTTTTTATTACCTCGGGAACGGGAGCTATTAATCCCCGCAGACGAGGTCGCGGGCAAAAGCTAGTAGTGTATAAAATAAAAGGGAGACTATGAATTTCAACATTTAATACAATATTAATAAATTTATCAAATGCATAAAATGAGTGCCTTCCTGTTAAATACAAAGTCGCACACTATCGGTTATTTTGCACTCTGTCGATTTTTGATCCTGTGACTCCTGATCTCGCTCTCCCTAACTTTGTTTTCTAACTGTACTTTTTGCAAAAAATAGGTACTGTGACGAATTTACACATATTTTTTATGCATGTGACGAATAAACTTTGAATGTATGGAGTTTAAAAAATGTGACGAATTTACTTTATGACGAATGTACAATAACCCCGACTGACGACTGCCGCCTCTCGGCGAGTTCTGCAACACATACATGTAAAAAGCCTTGAATCAGGCTAACGTCTGGTGCAATCTATTTCTGTAGTACATAGTTTTATGTGTAATCCCTGCGGTAAGTGATAAGCTGTGTTAAGAGCAGAGTTACACGCAGCAGCAGCGCACAGCACGAGCGGCCACATCACTCGGATGTTCTCCTCGAGCCAGCAGACACACGAGCAGCGCAGTGTCGCATACTACTCGCGCCGCCCGCCGCCGCCTGGCACTCTCCACACTTAAGGCGGAACCACATTACCGTGTCGTGGCGCGCCATGATGCTTACTGGCGTGGCGGTGAGCGTGCACACTTACGTGTCGTGTCGTGGCGCATTCTGGCGTTTTTTCTGAACAGTACTTATCGAACCTTTGCAGCGTTCAAACGTACATAATGTTTTCTTTTGATGAACACTTACAATTTCTCTTAGCATTGAAATTTCTTCAGACCAAAAAAATAAAAGAAAATACTAGGTTCACCCTATTTTATTTTATTTTATTCAGAAAGGAACTCCAACAAAGGATACACATTACATGCATTATTATACAAAGTTATTTGAAGATGTGTGAAACAATTGAAAAGTAAAATTAAAAAAAAAATAAACATTAAAATATTCTAAAACACAAATAATACAATGAAAGAGAAAAAAAAAACAGAGATAAACAGAGGATTGTTAATTTTGTATAATTATTCATTTATCCCTTTTTATTAAATAAATAATAAAGTAATATATTATTTAATTAACTTTCAAAATTTCAGTAATTCCATTCAATAAGATCGTCAGTAATTTTGCTGCAAATATTAATAAATCCAAAAGTGCCCGCCAGATGTTCGGTTCGCGCCACGAGCCACGCGCCGGTACAGAAACACATTTTGCCCGTGTGTCGTGTCGCGTCATAAACCCCCACCACCGCTCTGGCGCAATCGGTGGCGAGCAGTCGGCGACACGGCCGAACGTGTCGCGCCACGACACGCCATACAAGTGTGTCTCTAACCATACTAAATGTATGAAACCGATATGCTTCTGGCGCGCCACGACACGCCACGACACGGTAATGTGGTTCCGCCTTTACAAGTCGCTATTTCATTACCTTTACGAATCACTGTGAAAATAAGTCGTCCCAATTTATCGAGAATCGTTATCGTCCGCTCGGCATTAGGTAGAGTCTAACATAATTCGTACATTAGTACAGAGTTGCGCACACGCCCACACATTGGGCGTCAATAGAAGCTTCACTTACACTCAGATAACTTACTGCGGCTGGTAAGGTGCCGCAACTCCGTCTGCTCTACACGCAGCAGAGAGCAGTTCACCAGCTACTATTACATCGTATGATAGACGACTTGTGGCTCTGCTCAACATTGATAAACATTTTTATCAAAAATGTTATCCACGCTTACTGCGTTCACAATTGCATTGTGGCTGACCTGTCGATAGTAAGTACCTCCCCTGTGAGTTCAGGTGCATGCCTCTCACGAGTCACGTGTCACAAGTCACAGAAATACATCAATTAGATCTGACGATGGAGTCTGATGTGAAAGCGATGTTTAACTGTTTGTAATCTAATGCTTGTCTCATGATATCAGCTTGGTAGCTGAGCGCAGACTCACAGCTACCACTCACGTCACCAACACTTCGCGCGCGCTCTGCATATTTGGCCCTAACTAATCCGTTTTGCCGTGAAAGAAAGACAAACATGCAGACAGACAGACACACTTTCCCATTTATAATATTAGTATGGATCTTTAACTGTATTTACGCCCTACAATATTTGTATAAAAGGAATATTCACTAAATTCAAGAACTTTTTGAAGCTTATATATCGATATACTAGTCGCGTACACCTCAGAGCTGCTAATTAATTTAAATGAATGCGAGCGCGATAAAAAATGAATTAAACATCTGAACGCGGCCCCAAAGATTTAGTGACCGCCAGATATGCGATGATATCTCCAGCAGTGGGCCACGCTGGGAACTGCCGCCGATACCATCGCTTTTATTGCTATTAGAATACTATTGTTGGGAATTCATTGAATATCTTCAAGAGTATTGTTGCCACTCTGGCGCATGCCTGGAACTGCTCCCGAATGAATGTTTTCTATCAGAGATCGCGTTCGTAAACAAACAAGTGAGTTGAACAAGAGTTGACCGCGTGCACTCGTACAGCGGTTGTAGTGAACAGTAGTGATGCGCCTGCGCCGGCTACTGGCAGCCTCTCCGACGAAACATAAACTTTGCAGAATATGCAACGTCGATGTTCTCACAGTTGCACCGTGCACTCGACGTTTAACACCAAACAACATTCATTATTTTTGGAGCCGTTAAAGCCGTAACCAGATCACACATATGCATGCTTATATAATAGGCAAATACATACACACTTATTATAGACAAATTGCACAAGACACAGAACAAACAATCATGCTCAACACACGTAGTCTTGCACAGAGCGGCACGAGCGCGTTGATGTCTTTTGTTCAGATCGACCAGCACTCCATGTCAGTGAGGCACTTCTCTAATAATTCAATATTCAGTCTTGCAGCGCCCGGAGAAGCAGGCATTCATGGACTCAAGCGTGTATGCCTCGGCTTCGCCTCAGCCTAGCTACGGCCAAAGCTTTTTAGTACTTTTCTCAATAATGCAAGTAAAAAACATATTTGAACTTGACAAAACAGTTTATGAAAAAGTCTAAATTAATATTCTTGGTAAGCGTCATAGTCCTGAATATAGGCCGCACATACCAAATCATAATAGGGATCATAAACGGGATTAAACTATGAGAAACTCGTAAGTTTCAAATCAGGGCCGATTGATTCGTTTCACCCTGTCCCCCGCGGGGCGGCGAGTAGCGGGTACGAGCTGCGCCTGCGCCGAGCGAGCCCAGCATCACACTGCGCCTAATGAAAATATGACACCGTCGGGGCCCGGGCCGTGTGAACCGCGCCGCTGCCACTCATCCGGGGTCGCCGGCCGCGCTCATTGTTTTTTGTTAAACTTCTGATGTCGTCCAGCGCCAGTGCCGTAGTATCACAGTCAGAGCAGGGACACCGCACCCCTAGGAGCCCGTACAGTGGTTCATGACGAGTGTAGGCTGACCTCGGCGATAGGCCGGAGTGCAGTGAGTGCGCAGTGCGACACGCTGTGAGCCGGTTCCCGGCGCGGTGGCGCCTTTTTGCCGAATGTTCGCCGGTGCACATAAATCCTGCAGCCGTTTGTCTGCGGCAGGAGCGAGAGGGCAGACAGAGATAACCGGCTCATTAAAATACCTAAAACAGAATCGCGGACGCAGTTTAATAAAGGACGATGTTAACGTTCGTGAGAAACCCGCGCTAATTAACTCACGGGAAAAACTCAGCCAGCCAGCGAGCTGAGCGGAGCGAGCGGAGCGGAGCGAGCGGTCATTACAAACATAATGGCATATTATTTAATATGCGAAACAACACCGCTAGGCACTTGTAGTACTCGATATCTACGAGGTAGGTGCACTACTGACCAAACATCACACAAGTGTGTCTCGCTCTATAGCGCAGTGTTGCACGACACTAGATAATATCAGGCGTCCGTCACTCGCTCAAGGCCACGCGTTTTATGCCTACCGCTTCGCGTATCGTCGACGATACAACGAACACCGGGCTGTCGCGCGCCCACCTGAGTGCTCGCGCGTCACGGGTACAGCGCTGACTATCAAAATGCCGAAACCACGTAATTATTGCGTCATTATTGTGCAATTCCCCTGTTCCCCAATTCTCTTGTTTCCCTTTTGATTATTTATTAAAATTATTCACGCGGTTTTGGATATTTTCGACACTAAAATATATTAGTCGGGAATTCAAGGAACGAAAAATATGCATCAGTCAATTTATCAAACTAAAAAATATTTGATCAACAAATAAAATAATAATTGTTTTTCTAAAACATTCGTTTTATTACCATTGTCATCATACGTATAACCCTAGCAGATTTGCTGGACGACACGCACACACGTTAGTCGCGCGGCGGGCAAAAAAATCTCAACTCTCTTGGTGCGTACTTATGGTACATTTCTCCTTGCTGCAAACAACTGGTATTATTATTATGATTTTGTAGGCTATTATAGCGTAGGTATTTTGGTTTTTGTATTGGAGTGAAGTATCTGTTACGTAGTAACTATTTCTTAATCTGTGATAATATATCTACTCATGAGGCGCATGGTTCAGTACGTCGGCCTAGTGGTAAAGGCGCCCGCCTCTCATGCTAGAGGTTGTGGGTTCAAATCCGGAGGAGTACCAACGTGACTTTTTCAGTTCGTATGTACTTTCTAAAGTTTATCTTGGACATCATAGACATCGGTGAAGGAAAACATCGTGAGGAAACCAGCCCCTCTAGACAAGTGGCAAATTGTAATGGTTTCAATTCAAATTGTTTAGCGAAAGCTTATGTCAATTCCATACATTTGACAATCTATTCGTTTTCGTTATCTGTTCTACTATGCCACTTGTCTAGGCCCTCTGCACTAGTATTGAGTATAAGTCCGAAATGGCCAATCCGCCTTGAGCAAGCGTGGTGATTAAAAGCTCGTACCTTCTCTGTATGAGAAGTGGCCTTTGTCCTTTGAGTTAAAGGCTGGTATTATTATTAGAAAAGTACTGGAGTTATAAGGAGATAATGAAAAATAAAAGTATAAGTATAAAAACTAAAACTAAATTGTATGAGACAGCTATACTTCCATGTCTAACATATGGTTGTCAAACATGGGCTCTAAGAAGATCTGACGAAATGAAACTGGCTATTCATCAAAGGAAAATGGAGAGGAGCATGCTAGGCATTAAAATTTCAGATAGAATCACAAACGAAGAGATAAGAAAAAGAACAAAAATACATGATGTAATAGAGAGAATTAGAAGTATTAAATGGAAATGGGCTGGCCATGTATGTAGGATGCAAAGCGACAGATGGACAAAGAAAATTATGGAATGGGTCCCACGCGACAGCAAAAGAAAGAAAGGCAGACCAAAAACAAGGTGGGAAGATATATTTAGACAAAAATGTGGCCCAGATTGGATGAGACAGGCCAGGGATAGGGTACAATGGCGGAGATTGGGGGAGGCCTACGCCGATCAGGCGACTTCCATAAACACTAATGTTTAAAAAAATATAACTTAATATTAGTACAAATTGAATTTCTATGTATAATGTATAAATTAAATTATTGTGAATTATATAAAATAAAATTGGAAATTAATATTGGTATAAGTTAAATTATTATGAATTATATTAGTACAATAGGTATAATAAAATTGTAAATTAATATCAGTACAAATTAAATTATTAAAAATTATGTACTAAAAAAAATAGAAATTAATATTAGTGTAAAATAAATTATTATGAATTATAAGTAATTATTAAATTATTATTATAGTGAATCAAATTATTGCATGAAATGAAATTATACTGTCTTGATTAGATTAAGTCTAGTTTTTATAAGACAAAGTAATATATTATTATAATGTTGATTGTGCACGTTAAAGTGTTTTGCTATGAGAAATTTATTGTGAAATTGTGTTATGGTAGAATAAAGGCTATTTTATTTATTTTATTTATTTATTTTATTATTATTATTAGAAAGTTGTTGACTGTTTGTTACCCATTAACTAAAACAACTTAGGTTGTGATAGTTCTCGCATTAAAATGATCATATATATGTATCTTTTTATTAATACTATGCCGGAGAAAAAAAATGCATTTCACACTTTTATTTAAGTTTTTGTAGATTTTATCGAACCATTTCTTTAGCGTGATGAACGTGTTTACTCGAGACTAATGTGAACTGTCTGTACTTTACCGTCGTTACACAGACGGACAAATATGGCAACGGAGAGTAAAAATGAAACCCTATTACTAAGACTCCACTGTCCGTCTGTCGGTTTGTACTTCTGTCACCAGACTGTATCTCATGACTCGTGATGTATTTCTGTTACCGCTGCAACGACACACACTAAAAACAGAATAAAATAAATATTGTTTAACTAAATTACATTACATACTAACTATGTACTACAATCTGTCGCGAGTATCTGTATAATACTTTAAAAATTCTTAATAAAAAAAAAAATTACCAACCCAGGTAGATCTTACGACAAACTTTTATTTTACACGAATTGTGACATTATTACTTGACAGTAACAATTTATTTTATTAATTTTTGCACATTTAAATAATTTTATTTTTTAAAATATTTTCTTTTAATTTTGGTTATGCTTGTTAGACATCAAACACTGGTTCAAAGTAATAGTCGCTAACACAGATCAAATGAGCCCAAACTCGATTGTGTCGTTTTTTTTACAACGGAGAATTCTATAGCCATCTTCTAGTTCCATCATCAGTCCCTGGTTACTATTTGGAATAAAAGTACTTGTTAAGATGAGACAAACGAGATCAAACTCGATGGTTTCCTGTTGTTTCTATTAGAGTCCCTGTGAGCACTTTGCAGCTCCATCATCAGCTCCAAGTTTATACCTATCTGCTTTAAAATTGAGCTGCAAGAACCATCCGAACAAACATGGATACATAGATTGCTAGTTAAATAAAACCTTATAAGAAATACATCTTAACTAGATTAGTGAAGTATGTCATTATATATTATACTGGCTTTTCTTGGGTTTTATCCACGTTATATAGTATTACGTAGTCTTTGGTTATTGCATCACCTCTGCATATTATGTAAATTGTATTATTAATGTTAATTTTCTACAATATCTGTTGAGTAGTATTTGCGTTAACAATCATTTATTCACTCGTCCTCACACTCTTTCACGTTTACAATATTATTATTACGTTTACATATTACATCATAATAGGATTTCATAAAATGCTAATTATAATGATCGCGCGAGCGACGTGCCAGACAGGCCGCCAGACGACGCGCGCCACCAAAAAAACCAAATAATAATGAAATAAAGCGACAAGTGGCGGGGGCGGGTATTCAAATGACTGTAATGTACGCCCGACCACAAAAACTAGCTCGCCCCGCGACTAGCCCCGCGGTCATGATGCGCCACGTGCGCGTGCGCCGCACCCGCCGCTGGACATCAGAGGAGCCACTCGCACACCACACTCGTGTCACACGTCAGTGACATAGTCCGCAGCACTCAGTGAACACTCCTGCAGGGCCGAGTCACTCAGCTGACCCAAGCGAGTCGCACTGAGGGATCACACACTCTGGACAACAAACAGGCGCTGTAAATAATACAGCTTCTGTGAGTGTCTGCGACTCTGCGCAGTGTCCGAGCCGCTCGGCTGCGCATCATGCTCGTACACACGTTTTTTCCGTCGTTTTTACGCGGTATTAATTACCGCGGCGCACGCGCGACTATCCGCCTGATTAGCGGCGAGCGCGAGAGCGGCCGACACGCAAATAGATCTGCATTCCTGATCTCACAGAGACTCGCTCTCGAGCGCAGCGCGACGAGCGCATTGTAGTTGTTGACTGCTTCATGCGCTCGATGTTAGTGAGTGGTCCAGTGCGGTGATATCGCCTGTTAATTAGTGTCGGGCCGCAGCCAGGTGTCGCCGGGTATCAGCTCGCATCGCTAGCGGCCACGGTATCCTGCGCACGCACGCGGAAGCCGCCACTCATTTACATTTAATACGGGGCGCCAGATTAGATGCTATCACCCCGGCGATGCTGTCAGTTGCGCAGTACTGCCGCCCGCCTGGGAGACTAGCATGCCCCGGCCGGCTGCCAGCGCAGCCTGCGCAATACTACTGATGCCTTACAGTGTTCCGGTCGTCGTAGAGACTCCCGAACATGCCAGAAAATCCTGATCATGGTGCAGACCAAAACCTTATCTTAACGCAACTCTTACAAGCTGAGAAGTGTGAGCACAGTTTGATGTACTACAAGTTATCATTGAGCAACTGTAGTGCGATGTGTGCCTGAGAGTGAAGGAGCCGGCGCGGCCGCGGAGCAATAAATATAAAACATTTGAACAAACCCCGCGACTGATGGTTCGTTACGATCGCGGTCATTTACTCTGCGCCCGCGCGCCACCGCACCGTGTAAATTGCTCCTGCCCCCGCCCCCGCGCCCCCGCGCCCCCCGGGGGCCCCGCCTCGGGCCCGCGTGCCCCGGGGTCACGCTCCGCTCGAAGGCTTCTATTTTTGTTCAGGTCCGGGGTAAATTGCAAGCCGGTGTGATGACCGCCCGCTGAGACCCATTTATTATTAGAACTAATCTTAATGAGAATTCTCTTATCGCGCACTCGCTACGTTAGAACGACCAAAATATGATTTGTATATTAGAATACAATATGTTTAGTGAGTACCGTTACAGCGAGTGGTCTGGGCGGCTGCCCGCGTGTTGCCTGGCGGGCTTGCTGCGCCTGCAGCACGCGGTCGCCGGGACCGTGCTGTAGTTGAGCTGGCGCGAGCTCTACAGAGGAGGCAGCAGAACTCCGTCACGCCTGCGCGCCGCTAATAAATTGGATTACATGGCACGTAGCGGCGCGGCCGGCGTGACGCAGCGTGACGCGCCGGTGACGCGTTTTTGTCGCCGCCGCCGACGCGGGATCAAATTAAATCTCCACGTTTTACGAGCGGATCATCACGTCGATTCGATTTTTATCGAGTCATGCTCCGCCATTTCCAATTTAATTTGTAAAATTATAGTATAAAAAGTATTTAATTAGGGTTCCTTTGTGGCGGTCGTGTGTTCAATCAGAGCGGCGTGCGGCGACTCGCGCTACTCGCCCCGTCTCTCGCTCGCCACTTTAATGGTCAGGATCAAGCTCCATTTCAGAAGATCAGTCAAAGCACTTTGTTGCACAGTGCGTACTGTAAGTCGTCAGTGAGAGCCCAGCAGCACTGGCACACGACGTGGTGGAGGGTGCGCGCCGGCCGGGTGCCGCAGGATGTGCACGTGAGAGCGGGGGCGCGGGGCGGGCGGCGCGGGGTCGACGCCCGCGCCTGCAGGTGCGCGCACGCCGCACGCCGCGCAGAAGTGCAACACGGCTCCACGGCACATACGTCTAATGTGCACATTGCTCCCATTATATTAAAGTTGTAATGCGCGAAATGTACATTCACCTAATCATTGAAGCTCTAACATTGAATACATCAGCGGCTACTCATACTTGGCTCGGTGCCTGTACTTCTGTACACGCGCGTACAGTGTCGAGCCCCCCCGCTCCGCTGACATAACACCTGACTGGTTCTATCTGACATAACCCGCTCCCTCCGCACATATCTGCTCGCTACGGGTTTTTGTGGAGAACCTGCGCCCGCGCAGCCTCCCAGCGGCCGAGCGCATCAACACGCGATCTTGAATTGTAATCAAACAATGTGACGTATGAGCACCAAACAACAGACTAAGTACAACTACACAAGTGCAACCATCGTAAAGTACTTCACTAGTGACACTAGAGGAACGCTACATTACTTTATTTATCATTTGACAACTGATCCAAATAATTTAGTTTTGTTTGGCAGACATCGCGCAGATGTTAAAACCTTGGCGAACCTGCGACATCTTCTTTTGACCAGGGAAGTGTCCTTCTTACACAAATAAATACTTACACACGGGTTTTTTTTAAATTCATAAATGTAAATTATGAATTTATAATTAAGGTAGAATTGTGATCATCTGACTGGTCTGGTCAGGGTCAGACTGATCCGCTGGGAGAAGGCTAGGGCTGGGGAAACTATTGTAGTTTGGCTAGTTTAGATTGACCGCATTTAAGGCAAACGCTTGCGTTGAAAGCCGCTGTCTGTTAGTGCTAACTTATAAACACACAACCACAAATTTTTACCGACTTCAAAAAGGGAGGATGTTCTCAATTCGTCTGTATGTTTTTTTTTGTATGTTTGTTACGCGATATCTCCGTCAATTGTAAACGGATTTTTAACCGACTTCAAAAAAGGAGGAGGTTCTCAATTCGTCTGTATGTTTTTTTTATGGTTCTTTTTTTGTTAGATAGGTCATGTTTCAGAAGTGGTCCCGTGTAAATTTAATGGCGATCGGTTCTTTGACTAGTATATAGTAATCTGTGGTTCAGTGCTTCTTGAAAAATTCAACAAAAACAAAATTAAATTAGTCGACTCATATACATTGACGATATGTGTGTTGCTCCAATAAGTTTCTATTTTAGTTTTATTTTGAAAATAAATTAAGTACTGTAATACACAGCTATACATATGGGAGTCGGCACTAAAAAGTAAAACAATAAAGAACTTATGCCAAAAAAAAAGATGTTTTTCCATGACTTGACTTATACTTGACTTGACTTTTGACATTATAAATATTACATTCTTCTCTTCACACTTAACAACGTACAAATAATATTGTAACAACATTATTTTAAAAGAGTAAGTATGGAGTTTCTTGCCCATTCTTCTCCATACGAATCAACTTTTTGGAATGGGCAACTAGATTCATTTTTCTTTGTTTTTTACGTTCTAGAGTGCCTTTTAATGATCTATTAGAAATAATGATTAGAGTTTGAGTTTGACTTTGTTACTTTAATGACTAGATTTATAAATAAATCAATAATAATAAATATCTTGGGACAACTCACACACGGCCATCTAATCCCAAGCTAAGCAGACCTTGTGTTATAGTAACCAGACAACTGGTATACATACATACTTACTTAATGTATAATTTATTCTAAACTGTTTCTAGAAATGTACATACATATTATAGTTATATTACACCCACACACAGAACTATCAACTATGCTCATCACTCGACGTTTGTCCTTAGGAATCGAACAATCGAAGCCATGGCCTTGGGCTTAGCAGCCAGTGTTTCTAACTTGGCCCGTCCGCCCGTTTAGATTTATGGTAGAGTCTGTGGTAGCGTACTCTGTACACACGTGAGCGCTGCACAGCCTGCGGCACTGCTCGCCGCGGGACGTCGGCATCGCCTGGGACATGCTTCTGTCTAGATTAACCACTTAGCTGGTAAGCACTCTATACTTGTTTGACTGTTGTTAAGAAACAATATCTAAAGAATAAATAAGAGAGAAAACAAACGCGCCGTCTATGTCGTGCGGTTGTTGGTATTCCTCGTTATCTTCAGTTCAGTCTTAAGCTGTACAGCTGTCAACCGAGCGGAGCATCGCACGGAGAACTTATTCTGCTTATTCATTGTAAATATCAATTAATAGTATCAGCCGGCCCGCCAGCCCGGCCCGCACCTCGCGAGTGACCACTTTTAATTACTGACTGCGATCAACATCAACCTGCTATTATACACATTGTTTGTGATCAACTAATCACTGTAGCCTGCCCCTGAATCACTGATCACTCGTTATCTTCGTGTGTCATGCAACAAGGTGCTGACTCGCTTCTCGTATAATTAAAGTAGTTTAAAACAAAAAGAATCTGCCTATCTCGTGAACACGTCGAAGCGCAGAGCCGCCGGCACGTGACAGGACGCTGAGCAGCACAGTGCTCTAGCACGGTGTCCAATGCTGTCGTGATGAAGCCGCGGCCGCCACTTCAGCAGCGAGCCCATAGGCTGCGTGACCTGGAGCCAGCTCTTATTCCTCGTCTCTGTCGACGTGGCCGCAGTGGGCAGTGCGCGCGCGCAGATTAGCGATAGTTAGCCGGAACCCGCTATCTGCATCCGCGCGTGTTGCCCAACGCGCTGATAACGCACACGCGCCTCTTATCAACACACTTTAGGCACTCAGCGCGTGCCATAGTGAGTAGTGACTGATCACGGTGATGCCAGCGATTGTTCTTCTCGAGCAGTGCCCAGCTATGTGGTGTGGTGTGGGCACCGCAGCACTCGGGGCAGTACCAACACCATGACTACCGGAGCACCCGTTGCAAGGGTCATAATCCTCGGGAAGCTGTGTAGCGAGAGACCGGAGGACTGTCGGTCACATGATGAGGCGCTCGAGCGGCCGGCACCGGGTGGAGCTCGAGTTTTTTGTCTGATAAGATTTTTATGAAAACTGCCGAAAAAATATCGAAATAATAAATAATTTGTATTCAAAGCTGAACTTTCCCATCTGTATTAAAAAAATATTGTTTTTAGTTTTCCAATTTTTTTGAAACTCTCTAACGGCGTCAAATCTTTAAGGATAAGACCGAGGAGCGTGAGAAAGAAATTCCTTTTTTTCGTATGGGAGCGCACTAGAACCCTCCTATTTAACGTATGTTTATCCCCCGGGACACCGTGAAGGGACTGCTCAGAAGCTCGCCGTGCACGACAGCACGAGACCACAGCGTCACGGTCTCCTTTAAGGTATCTTGGTGGGGCGTAGCAATTCATACGTGCAAACTTGGTGGGACTCCGTCGCTTCATCATCATCAGACCACCTCTATGTAGCACTCTTCATTATGTATGTGCATAATATGTACTCAGTGTAACACCAAACGCGGGGCGCGCGGTGAGGGGGCGCGGGGCGTGGTGTGCCACTGGGCTATCTGCCGCGCCGCTGTTATGTCAGCGCTGGTTATTTCAGGACCGCTATCAGTGTAGTAATGATGGCATGCTATCAGAACTAGAGCGACACACTTATGAAACTGCGGACACATCCTCAATGCGTCTCTGTCTGTCCCTCCGCACAGTCCGCACGCCCCGCACGCGCCCCCGCCTGCTGGAGCTAATATGGGCGTCCACACAACAGTGACAATATAACTCTTAAAGCTAGCCACTATAGCTGCCTTCGACATTCTGGCTCGAACACATAGGTCATTATGTACGTCTGAAGTCGGAAAGTGAGTGAAGTGGATACACAAATTCTGCAGACGTTCAAGTTTATTATTATATTATTATTTATAAGAAGTTCTTCAGATATCGATGCAAATAGAACACTATTCTGATTACTTGATAGCTCTAAGGTATACAGTACGTAGTAAGGTGTAAAGTAAAGTATACAGTTAAGTGACTACAAGTTCTTTGTTTGCTTGGAAATATAATGTACTGCCTTGTCTTCTGCGGCGTCACGCGTATTTCGAAGCGGGTTGTTATAATTTTACAAGTCGGCGTAATTAAGGTTTATTAGCTTACTTAATCGCCCCGTTTTTGGCGCTCTTTGATACGGTTTAGCGTTGTACGAGCACACCGACACTGTGAGCACCTAAGATGTTGGAACCGCGGGTCAGTACTGTGAGCTCCAGTGAGTGCATGTGTCGCAGGCGCGGCTAACTACGCGGAAGCGACGCGCGCGTGACGTGCGACTAACGAGCGCGCCGCCCTCCTGCGCGTGTGCATACATCCACCGAGCTGACTGTTGTATGGCCGATCAATTGCACCGCAACTATTTACTTAAGCACGTCGTTCACGCGCGGACGATATTTAAGTCGTCCAGCTATCCGGTAAGTGGCGCTAACGGGTTTATAGCCGCACGTTCACCGCACGCATGCGCGCGCCGCATTACTCTCGCGCACTGCCAAGCGCCGCGCGACCACGTCGTAAAGTGTCGCCCGCGCTCGCCACTGACGAGCACGACGCGTCAGCGCGCGCTGTCGGGGGCTCCTCACTTTGACGATACAAAATACTACAAGTACCAAGAGAGGCGGCCCCGTTGACGGGCTAATAAATGAGCACGAGCGGACACCACTTCGTATGTGGTGCAGGGAGGTGTTGCTTGCGAGTAATACGCGGTAGGAAACAGTTTACAATCACTAGCGCATTGTCTACACATCTGTGACGCTCAGCGGCACTGTCACAAATGTCACGCAATCACGCGCCACTTGTGACGTGCGTCATAACAATGGGGACAGTAGCGAGCGGTGTGCGCGCGCAGCTGTCGCAGAGGGGTGGCCGCTCGCACTTGACGACACATATGCCGCTAACTAATCATTATTATCATTAATACTGAATGACGTCTCGTTATCGTACCATTCATTGATATCGTTCTGGTTCTCTTATATGCAAGCCTGGCTAAACTCAACTTCAAGTGATGATCCGCTCTGGGTTCGAGTTCTGACTTCCATCAAAAGAGATTCACAAATCTTAACAGAAATAAGAGGTGGACTAAGGATACAGTTTTGGTGCAGCAGGTCCGCCGCACGCATACTTACAAGAGCTCACAGCTTACAACACATCAAAACAACTACTAACTAACGAGGTTAAACTTATTTATTTACACTTTATGCACAAAATTCATGTACAGAGGCGGACTTAATGCCTTACTAAATCTACTAGGTACTTATAATATAATGAACAAGTAAAATAGTATAAAACTAATTAAATATATTTATCTATTCCTTACGTGGCCCTCACTGACATATCGTGCCTCGGTGCGCACGTAAAGCAGTTGGTCCCGGTTGTCATAACGTGGAACTTTGACAGTCGTTACGGGTAAGCAGACGCCAGAAAGTCTGACCAGTGTAACCAAAGGGTATCGTGTCGCCCATATGATATCCAGCCACTCCTGCAGGAAGGCCATTTGGCGAACTTACTATTCTTGTCTGCTCGGACTGCCAGGATTAACCTTTTTCAAGTGTGCAGTTGTTTATAAGAAGTTTTAATATATTGTCTTCTCATGTTACCTACTTTATGTTTTTCGAGCGATAGTTGTATGTATGTATGTGGCATTCATAATATAAATGTGGCATTCTTTGGCACGCTCTACAGCTTAAACAGTTTAAATAATTTATGAGGTGTCTTTGAATTCGTCTCAGTTATTTTTCGGAGTGATAAAGGATATGCAAAAAATTGTTTTTTTTTAAATGAATAAATTATATTCATGAAAAATATCTACGCTTCCTTTTGTAAGTTGTTTTAACATTTAGTGACTGTGTAACTTGGAAGCAAGTTTAGTGATTTAGGGTTAAACAAGACTTGCCCTCGAACACAATTATCAATTTCAACTCCATTCAAATTGATATGAAGTGTCATCCACACGAGACTAGCGACACGTCGCGCGCTCTATTACGTCCACAATGGCCGGGACGCGCGTAAATGGCCTATCATCATTCAATAATATTTGGTGGCCGCCGCACAAACAGCGCGAGGGCGCGGGGGGGCGCGACCGGCTGAGTGCTCGGTAAACCCGGGCGCGCGGTGTTTGCGCGCCGCACACCTGGACCACTCTTGTTTTTCTAACGACCACTTTTTTCTAACAACAAAGTTTGGGAAGCGTTAATTTGAACCTCGTTTTTCTTATACAACGTAAGCAAACACCGGCGATCCCGCTGCGTCCACCTGTGCGCGCCCCCGCCCGCACGGGTATTGTAAGTGACGACCACTTGAAATTTTATAATTCGTAGTGACGTCTGAGGAAGGTGTGGACATGTGACACTGAGCCGCACTAATCGGCGTCACGTGTGACGTGCCGGGATCATCCGCCTGCGCCTCGGTGCCTGTGCCGGACACAATCATCGGCTCGCCGCCGCCGGTCCATCTGTCTGTCTCTTGAAATGTTCGTAGTATAAATGTACACACAAATGTAACCCCATCCGACGTAAATAGTAGTGGGTGTTGGCGCGACCGCGGCTGGTGTGAGCAGAGAGACGCATTGTTACTAACTGTCCCCAGCGGTTTCACACGCGTTGAGTTGTGTTAGATTTTTAGTTACTGTTCCTCTTCCGAGGCTCATATCGTAATGTTGTTGTTAGCCGTCAATACTGTTGTCCGCAGACATTGCTGACTGACGCACCACTGCCTCGGCGGCCTCTACACTCCAGTTATTCCATTGCCAATAAAAGTTCATAAAATAATACTTCGCCCCATGTAGAGTAAGAGTAGTAGAGTGACAACAGGAATACAACATTATACAAAACATTTCTAATCACCAGGCCGTTCCTTTTTTAGCGTCCCGTACCCCTGAGCGTGCTGGACCCTAATGATCACAAACACCCGCAAACCGTTCGCGTGTCTGTCGGTCAGTCTGCGGTGGAGAGTTGACATTGTCACAGTATAAATTTAATAAAAATTAAATGGGATGTTCATGCAGGAAACGAAATTTTTCAATGGTTTTTGCTCGATGTGAAACAGTGGCTGTGTTGAGTGTCGATGTCGACACACCTATAATACTGTAGGTAATTGGTTTCGCTGCAGAATCGCAACCTTCGTCCTTGACATCCCCGGACAGATCGAAGTTACCGTTGTTACCCGCCAATGCTTTAACTTCTATTAATACTCTGCCTCCGCGGTTTCACTCGCGTTACGTTAGGTTTTAGGTTACTGCTCCGCTCCCGTCGCTCATAGCGTGATGTTAGCAGCCTAGCAGCATTATTAGCTAGGATTTTGTGAGTTGAGGGAGACATTCCGCCGCCTTGCTCGGCGGTGTAACAGCTGCGGGTTGACCCAGAGGTCAAGGTCCTCGATGTGATCATCATTTATACACGACTACGTGTTTATATTTAGGTAGCATCAAGTAAGTCCTCAACAGCAGGCCAGCGCGTGTGACACACGGACACACACCACACAACCAGTCCGCTTAAAAACAAACAGGACGCGTTGTGCCTCAGCTCTGATGTTATCCCGCGCTCGGCGCTGTGCCCTGGGGGGGGGGGGGGGGAGAGGAGGCGAGCGGGGTGCCTCTAAGGGTCTGATGGAGCCGCACACGAAACCGGTCCGCGCTCTCGCCGGCCGCAGCCTCCATCATCCAGCAATCCTGCCTCATAGTATTCACACATTCATAATGATTCTTATTGAAAACTTATTGGTAGATAACCTACCTATAACTTTAAACAGACTGATGACAGCGCAAAGCGACTGGACAATATCTAAGTTAGTGCGGGGCGTGCGAGCGAGCCCGGGCGGCGCGCGAGTGCGGACCGCGCAAGGTGCACAAATCTCAGGTGCACGCACATACCGGTGCAGCGCGACCGGTTCCCGCGCCGCCGCCGCCCGCCACCGACACGCTCATTCAATTTGTCTAACATACCTTATAATATAACGTTTATCGTCCGTCACCGCTCGCCGGAGCGCGCCTATACATTACATCACTAAATGTCACTCATTGCAGTTATCATAAAGATGGTCGCGAGATGTTTCGCCTTTACTGGAATGTGTTGACTATAACAAAATTGCCGGTCGTGGCGCATGAGCGCCGCCCCATTAGCGGAGCTGTGCGCGCTCGCCGCGGGCTGTGTGCCGCGCGCGCACCTGTGCGGCCGGCGCGTGGCGGCCGCGGGCGGCTCGCACGCCGCCACCACCCCGTGCCGCACACCACACCACCCCTACTTCACTCTATTGACAAAAACCTTGTACGGGTGTATTCAGTACGTGGCGTTATTGTAGCCACGGTTGATCAGAGACCAGAGAAGTCCGAGTGAGTCACGTCTGTTGTGTCGCGGAGTCAAGTGCGCGTAATTAGCGTGAGAGCGCCGCAGGCCGCGCACACTCCGTGACGTTTGATCATCGCTACTTCGCTACTACTGCGACAGACAGGCACACGGCGCGCGGTGAGCCAGCTATCTATACTTTGCTGTCTTTCATTAGCCTTTTGTCATACTATAATATGACTTATACCTATGTAGGTATACTTTAAACGTCAACAGAAACGCTTTAAGAAACGTCAAGCCTTCCAAGGTATTTAAATAATTATTATTTGCGTTAATACCCGATTTAATAATATTATATGTATACTTTGTTAATATTTGATTTAAAAAAAACAGATTATGTGTCTCGCCAACACAGTAACATGCCTTCAGTGATGAGATCAATAGCACGAACACTTACAAGACTCAAAGACGAATATTTACTTATGTTTATAATATTATTTATTAGGATAAGTTAACTGAAAGTGGTTGGATGCTCAAAATGTGTTTTTTTTTTGTAGTAAAATGGTGCCCACAGGAATAGTATTCCTACGACACATTGCGTCAGCAATGTTTTAATTAATAAAATTTTCAACTGGTTCTAATTTATTAGTCAGTATTAACACCGCGCCCCCGCGCCACTTGCGGTGCGACGCGGCGCGGTGCAGCACGACGGCGACATAGTTACACGCTGTCGATGCGCTATCGGCGAGCGACGGATGTGTCTCGTTCCCGACTCTCGGGATAACATCTCGGAGCTTCCGCCCATTTATCTGCCACGTCTTAGCCCTATGCCCCCCCCCTGCCCCCCGCACACACACATCTCCGACATCAATATGAATACCTACACGCATGTTAATTGAGAGTTGATCACGTATATGCTGGTGCCAGTGAACAGCTGAGAGACGCTCGTCTACATGTACAGCAGACACACTGACCGTGTCGCTATGGGTTGGCCAAATGAACCATGTAAGTATAGCAGCCCCACCAGCCGCCAGTCGGCGTGCTCTACACTCCGAACAGATCGTCGCTAGCTGAGCTGGCTCTCAACATAATCATAATGTTCTAATAATTAGACGTTACACAAAGGGCGCGCCAATTATCCGCATTAAGACACAGTTCCGCAGTGTGACACATCCCTGCAGTGACGTGCGCCCGCACTTGCTCTCATTAGCTTTTCAGGTTCTAAGAAATAACTTACAATATACCTACTTACCACTTACTATTGACGACTTGACGTTAATCAAACCACTTTGTGTACTTTGTGTAAGGGTTTTTGAAACATTTTGTCCACATACCTATCTCTATTCTAAAATAGTAGTAATTTTGTAACATACTGCATTAAGTATGCGTAAACAGCGGCAGGTAACATTTAATTTTGAAACTCTTTTTAGATAAAAAGCGGTGATTTTAACAAGTTACGGGAATTAGGAAATTCCTTTGTATTTAACTAGCAGGAATTTTGAATAAAGTCAACTAAGTATAAGGTCGCACACGCTATAAACTGCAAATTCAAAAGCGGGGTTCAAGCGGTGCGGGCGCAGGCGCAGCGCGGGAGGGGGGCGCGCATAGCTGCAATAAAAGTAAATCAGTGCTGCACCGGATTAAAAGCTCGGAGGGGGGCTCGGGGGGCGCGCGCTCGCGGGGCGGGGGGCGGCCGCCGCCGGCAGTCTACGCCCGAGGCCCGCGGAGAGCGCACGAGTGCGCACAGTGCGAAGTGCCCGTGTCCAGTGCAGTGAGTGTGGTGCGTGACGCAGTGCCGGCAGCCCGGCATGCGGGAGGCGCGCGCCCCGGCGGCGCCCGGCGCTGCGCTGACCTGATGCGCCGCGCGCGGACCCCCACGCCGCTGCTGCTCGCCCTCGCCCTCGCCTGCCTGCTGCGCGTACGTCCACATAGCTTGCATGCCATTACTTCACCTGTCCACAGTGTCTACCCCGATCACAAACCTCTTCTAGAGTTGATAGTTGATACAAAAAGGGCACCGGAACCCACGTGTAACTTGCTCAAAATGATGACGGCAAAACTGCAAACCAAATTCCTAAATTGATTCAAAGTTTTGACAAAAGCTTTTTTATTGTGATTACTATTATAATTTAGTGAGAAGTTCATGGTCTGTTACTTACTAGCTAGTTCTAGGTACCAGAATTTGCGTCCTTTTAGTCTACCAGATATCCTACCGTTAGAGTCAGGATGTCCACTGACTTGGCGCGGATTCCACAGATAACTCCTAATTGAGTCCGTTGCGATGTGTGACGCGGCGCGTGATAGTATACAAATACAAGTCACAGGCGATGCTCACAGAGCTGCGGAGTCCCGCGAAGTATGCGCTGAGCTGCGCGTGACACACATACTGATGGTACATCAGCACGCAGCTCACGTGGACGCTTGCTCGTCTGCGCAGCTCTCGCGCCGCCGCACATCCATCCTCACGTCAAAAATGCCACACAAAACCGTTGAACCGGTGACGAAATCTTATAGAATCATCTTCATTTTATACAATTGATAAAAAGAATCAGACGAGACAATACAGAGTATTCCTGAAACTCTAGGACGCCAAGTATGGAAGTTATACATTATCTTCCTACTTATACATGGTATAATATAAGAGAGATTGCAATACACTCAAAATCCACCCAATCTGTTGATCTAAAGTAATCTAAACGGTTCTAACAGAGACTCTATGAGGCTATCAACTGTATACCAAGGAATTACATTTATTTTGTCTATGAAGCTCAGATTTTAAATTTGCATACTGTACGATTCAACAACTTACACGTGCAGTTTGGTACATTTTACCAAGTTTGTTTTATAAAGCCTCGAGAGTGTCACAGATATAAAAGCGGATGAGCAACAATTACCAAATTAGGAACAATCACCTGGTGACAAATAGCGAAAGTTTAGAAGCTGTGTTACAACAACAACACAATAAGAGTACGCAAAACAACCAACAGGCATTTATGTCAATGTCGGAATATTATATATTGGACAGACAACATTGCTTTCGGGCTTTGTAAACCGTATTTGTTCAATGATCGACTCCTTCCGCTTTTCCGAGTTGGCTATTTGACACCAAAAAAAAATCACAAACAGAATAATTATGACCAATTTTCATGCCGCTTCGGAAGTCGCTAGAGCGTTTGACATGGTTACTTATCCTATTCCACGACACAGATTGAAACCATAGGTGAATAAGCCAACCACTTAAAAAAAAATAGTCATCTAGATAGAGGACCATACGCCAGGTGTGATAATTGCTAAAGTTCGCAGCGATGATTAAAAAGCTTAACTTTGGAGTTCCCCAAGGAAGTATTTTAGGATCTGCTATTTCTTATTTTTACATAGATCAACGATCTTTGTAATCTCAGTTTAGATCACAATTTCCAGCCAAACTATATATAAAGTTGTAAACTGACTGATTGTTAATATAATTATATAATTGCACAGCCCAAACTGCTAGTCCTAGAGACATGAAACTGGGAGAATGTGTTCATTGTGAAGAATAGGTAGCAACTAAGAAAGGAGCTTTAAAAATTCGAACCTATTCAGTAATTTTGCGTGTCCCTTCCAGACATCCATTCATTCTCAAAAACTTTTCCATTCATAAAATTAATGTATAACACTTTCGTTTAATCAAAGTACAATTTTATTGTTGATGTATTTTTATAAAGTTACGCAGTTTTGTAATATTATGTTCTATGGCATGGGAAGGAGAGACGATTTTCAAAATGTGTTCTTAATGTCTACTGATATAAGACGTAAATGCCTAAAGGTCTTTCCGCAAACTTTATTTACACGGGTGTTACAAACCTATTATAATCTCGGCCTTTCTCAATTATAACATGAATTTTCCATAATGAAACTTTAGTTTTTCGTCAACTTTTACTTTACTGATGACTGCGATCGAACACACGTTATTCGAGACACAATAGAAAGACAATAGTTGCGCTAAAGCCAGCTATCGCTTGGGCCACTTGGGCGGTGAAAGGTACCCGTAAAATAGTTTAACCTTTCATAGGCCAAGCGACAGCCGGCTATCGCGCTGCTGCTTTCTATTGCGTCTCGAATCACGTGTATTCGAACGTTTAAAAGAGTAAGTACGGAGTTTCTTGCCCAAATCTTCTCTACACGAAACTACATTTTGGAATGGGCAACTTTTTGTAAACGAGGTTTCAGAGTGCTTTCTTGTTTTAATGAAAATAAATGATTTGATTATTGACTATTGATCTAAGCTGAATGACAATCAGTGGCTTATATTAGCATGTTTTGGCCAAATAGGAATTAATATTATTGCTGTACAAATTGTACTATGCAGTAAACTCCAATGTATTTTGAAATGATTTATATATCGTTTCGGTTTATTTGTTATCTTATTAATGATTTATAATTTATAAGGCCTGTACATCGATTTAAACCTCTATTAATGATAGAAATACGGCAGCGTTACGTTACGTTAAACATTACAAAAGTACCCGGGCAATCGCCAGAACGTTTATATTTCGCTTTGAAGATTGAAATGGTGGGCACGTACACTGTGCCTGGTGTGCACCGGTGCACCCACCCTAGCATAAATATATTACATAGAGTTCGTATATTTAGGATGTTTTCATTGTCATCCCGTGCCTCGAAAAGCACGCAAAGCCGTTGGTCCCTGTTGTCATTCGTAGAACTTTGTCAGTCGTTACAGTTAAGCCAGAAAGTTTTGACCAATCTAACCAGAGGTATCGTGTCGCCCAGTTACTGGGTTGTGGAGGTCTGATAGGTAGTCGCTCCACGTAAAACACTGGAATCCGGTTAGGTAGGCTGGACGCCGACACCAACATAGTTGGGATAAGGGCTATCTAGGGAAATATTTTGGATGTTTTCTTTTGATTTTTGTCAGTGTGTTCACTCTCAAAAACCAAGACCACCTCTTTACCTTAAAGAAAAAATAAGTAACTTATATATAAAAAAATCCTTAGAGCTAAGAAATAGCTATTTCAAAAACTTGTATATTTCTGAAAAAATTCTCTAGGGTACCATTGACTTTTAATAAAAAAATATATGTATTAATAATACCAGAGTAAATGTTTAAATAATCTCGTTAACTATGAGGATAACCTATCAAATAGGAAATTCACACACTCATTTATATTTACACTACTAAAAAACGTCCATCCCCAAATTTTATCCCTTTAGGGCTGTTTCCAAAAATCCTGTGTTAGCGGATGTCTATGTCGTAACATCTGCCTGCATGCTATGTTTCAGTCCGATCCGTCCAGTGGTGTGGGCTGTGCGTTGATAGGTCACTGTGTCAGTCAGTCACCTTTGATTGAGTTATATAATTATTATATTTAGATAATATCACATAGCAAATAAAGTACCTACTTTACCATTTTTAGGGTTCCGTAGTCAACTAGGAACCCTTATAGTTTCGCCATGTCTGTCTGTCTGTCCGTCCATCCTCGCTTAATCTCTGTGACCGTTAGCACTAGAAGGCTGAAATTTGGTACCAATATGTATATCAATCACGCCGACAAAGTGGTAAAATAAAAATTGGAAAAAAACGTTTTTATTAGGGTAGCCCCCCTATATGTAAAGAGGGAAGTGGTTATTTTTCATTTCAACCCTGACGTGTGATATATTGTTGGATAGGTATTTAAAAATGAATAGGGGTTTACTAATGTCATTTTTTGATAATGTCAATAATTTCGGAAATAATCGCTCCAAAAGGAAAAAACAAAGCGTCCCCCCCCCCTCTAACTTTTGACCCGTAGATTTAAAAAATATGAAAAAAATGTGGAAAGTAGAACTTTATAAGGACTTTCTAGGAAAATTATGTTGAACTTGATAGAAAGAACAGTTTTTGTACAAAAAAGACAAAAAGGTTGTACAAAATAATTTCTGCGTACTTAGTATGACAACGTAACAAATAGCCTTTTTTTAACTTATAAGTAGGTACACTTATATTGACGGACGGGAAACTACGGAACCCTACATTGAGCGTGGCCCGACACGCTCTTGGCCGGTTTTTTTATCTCTTCTGTGATAACAATATGCATAAGTAAATACACATAATTCATTTACTAAATAAATAGACATGATTTATTTACACTCTTGGGACCCACTGCTCACGTATTGAAGGTCCCACAATATTTTCGACTTTTCGCTCAATTTTTGTAATCCTTTCACTGATTGTGTACAGTTCGTCCATAAGTAGTTGTGTGGTGGCCTCCACACTCCATAATGAATGTAGTCACATGGTAGTCACCATAGGTAGTCACTTACCCCTTACATCAGATAGGTATGCATTGAATGTATACCTATCTGATGTAAACGCATTGCATTGTAGCGAGCAAGCGAGCTGCCTTTTTAACAACATTATAGAGTGTCCGCTCCGCACACCTCAGCCAGGCTGGAGACGTGTGTAGTCTCTTTATACTATGTGTGTACCTGGGAAATGACAGCTGTACGTGCGTACCATACTACTCAAAGTCAAATCATTTATTTCTAATAAACCATTAAAAAAACATATTTAAGAAAGAAAAAATATTGTAGAAATGATTGTTTTTCAAGTCAAGTCAAATCATTTATTTTCATTAGACCAAAAGAGGCACTTTGAAACGTCATAACTCAGATTAGTAAACAGCGTCATAATTATAAAACAAAAGTGAATCTACTGCCCATTCCAAATGGTTGTTACGTATGGAGAAGAACGGGCAAGAAACTCCATACTAACTCTTTTAAAAAAATAATCGTATTTACAAAAGCGTTTTTACATAGTTACGCGTGATTTAGAATGAATATAATCCAAAAACCATTACCGTCAAAAATTACATGTACCTATATAATTAAAAAAAATACTACTTTTTATACAGGGTGTCCCACGGCAATGCCACATGGAGGGAAAGTACCTTAAATATTGTAGATAGAGCATTTTACTGAAAGAAGACATTATTTGAATTTTGAAAACATTTTAAACTGCATTCAGAGATATTTAAATAATCACATAGTTGAACCGGGAATCGAACCTGTTACTCGAGAAAATTAATCAGCCTGTAGTTTTATCGTACAGATCGAAAGGCTTTATCACAAGGATTATTTTTTGCTAAATAACATAGTGTCAAAAATAAAAAAAAGACCATGAATTTTAACATTTTTAATACAAAATTAGTAAATTTCTCAAATGCTCAAAACTAGTCCCTTCTTCTTGAATACAAAGTGATAACTTTTGATTATTTCATTCCCTGACGATTTTTTGGTGTTGTTGTGGTGGATATTTATTTATTTAAATAATGCGTACTACTCAAGTGGGTAGATTAATTAGTAATAAGTAGTTATGATTGTCAATTGTATGTCCTTACGGCAATGTAAGCTTTTAATTTTCTAGAACAAAATTTTACATTAAATGTTAAAATTCACGGTCTTCCTTTTATTTGTGACACTATGTTATTTAGAAAAAAATAATCCTTATGATGAAACCTTTCGATCGGTATGATAAAACCACAGGGTGGTTTTTTTTTCTCAAGGAACAAGTTCGATTTCCGGCCCAACCATTTAATTATTTAAAAATCTATGAATGCAATTTAAATTGTTTTAAAAATTCAAATAATGTCTTCTTTCAGTAAAATGTTCTATCTACAAGATTTAAGGTACTTTCCCTCCATGTGGCATAGCCGTGGGACACCCTGTATAAATTAGGAAATGGAAGCTTTATATTGTTAGCGAGCATAGTGTTCACATGTTCACAATCAAACTACATTTCTCAAACAATAAAATAATGAATGTGAATGTGTGAGCCAGCGCAAAGTATAACTAGATAAAAAATGTGTATAATTTCTAATTTAAAGAGCAGTTAATCATTGTTTGTTTGAATTAGCAACCTGTTTGGTTTTGTCTACACTGTGAATTATCCTCTGGAGCAGAACCAGCATCTTTTTATCTTCTATAATATAATCATCTAATTTATAATATGCTTGTTAAAAAAGTGTATTCTTAATATGTGTTTAAATTTCCTTTCGTTTAAATTTAATATTTCAAAAGGAATTTTGTTATAACATTTTACATAGTACCCCATAAAAGATGTTTTTACTTTAGACAGTCTATAATAATGTTGAGCTATTTTATCTTTATTCCTAGTATTAAAATTGTGTCTATCACCGACTTTACATAATATTCTCATAAATAAACTGGCAAGGCACCGTCATAATATAAATCTTTTTAAACAGCTCCCTAAGAGACTCGCGGCAATGTTAATTATAAATGGCTCTGACAGCTCTCTTTGTAGTTGTAGTTGCCCCGTTTTTTGTAGTTGCCCATCCCAAAAAGTTCTTGACGCGATTAGTACTGTTATTTACCAGTAGCTCGACAAAACCACGTAAACACCTCTTACAAACGGGTGACACATCCACGAAGAAAAGAAAGCGTTCTCACAATGAGCTAGGCGCTGGCGGGGCGGGGCGCGCGCTGGGCGTGCCGCGCGGTGGGCGGCGCGGGGGCGCCCCGCCTGCTGAGGCGCACGTGTAAACAAAGCTGCGAGGCGGCGCCCGCGACACGTGTCATGTAACACGACAACGTTACACTTGTTTATGTACTCATTTTATTATCTGGATGTGTTGCACACGTGCTCTTCCGGCGGAGCAGGGTCACTAACCACTACACTCAATGTATTCCTTCTAATATACATAAATATATGTCCCGTTGAGCAGTAAGGTGTACTCGCTAGAGCATTGGGCGCTGAGGACTCATTCACTGCCCATCACCGATAATGTTTGATTGTATTGCTCCAACGGGTATTTAGTTTGAACGGCCCAAATCGAAGGGCCCGCGGGCCATTCGACCGTAAACAAAAATCGCCTACGTTCGAAAGGACCGGTGGTAAAATTATTTCAAAATTAATTTAAAAGTACAGTCGCATACATTGTCGCAAATACAATATAGCCGCAAAGTTTAGGATTTTTTTCCAATATTTAATTATTTTTGATGATTTGTTTCTTTCAAGTAAGACTGATTTTTACTAAATCTTATTGTTTAATTGTAATTTTTTATATTTTGTTTCAATTGTTTCTTTAAAATAAGACTTTTTTTTATTTATTTTTTATTACTAGCTTTTGTAAACATTTTATATTATTGTTGATTGGTTTTCTAAGGAAGATAATACAAATCTAAGAAAAAAAAAGCAAACTTTTATTACAACGTCGATTTGAATCTGTCAAGTCACATACCATTAATGAATCTCTCGAAGGAAAATGTCCATGCCATAATTTTCTATAACTTTCGAAGAGGCCTACCACGACTTTAGTGATTCGGTGAGATAATATCTGTGTTTCTGGATGAAGACCGATCTCTGCGGAGTGTTAAGTGCTGGTATTTAGAATTTTAGCGTCGGTATACTAGCCCTAGTGGTAAATCTCAAGAAATATGTCTAAAATACGCCCTCACTGAGAAAAATATCTTCGCTGAGAAACAACAAAATCCCAAAGTTCAAAATGTAGCATATCGAAAGATAGGGGCATTATCGGGCATTTCAGGGACAGCTATTCAAAAGATCTAGCATGACGCAATTGGTGGGAGAAGGCTATTTTTACGTTGGGTTGTCGCATTTCCTTGACGATGAACAAAAGGCACCACGCGTCAGGTGGTGTTAGAAAACTCTTTGAAGGTTCAACCGAAGAGAGTCAATTCGTTTACAACATCATCAGTAACGAATCTTAGATCTAGGCCTAGGATCCTGGTTTTGAACAGCAATCTAAAATCTGGGTCTTCCAAAACGAACCAAAGCCTACTTAAGTTGTTCGCTTCAGAAGCACTTCAAGGAAGAAAGTCACCACGTTCGTTGCGAAAACCGGTCATGTTGCGACAATTACTCTTAATTACTTTCAGATCGTAAGAAGGTTAATGCAGAGCGGTTTACCGCAGTTTATTTTTCACAAGCCATCGCTGAACTTCGGAAATCTATCCAAAAGCAATGCATCATCCCACACCACGACAACGCTAGCTCACAAAGCGCTCGTTAAACAATTAAGTATTTGAAGCAGTAAAACGTGAAAGATTTTGACCATATTCCAAAGAACCCTCACTTAATTAATTATATACTATATATAATACTAGCTGGCCCGTGCCCACTTCGTTGGGCGCCAAACATTTTAACTCAAAATTCGAAAACATGCGCTTCCCCAGACATAAGACTGAGCTAGATCGATTTCTCGTCCCCGAAAACCCCCACATATCAAATTTCAGCGAAATCGTTAGGGTCGTTTCCGAGATCACATGCTTTTTCAAGCAATTAGCGCCATCTGACGGGCTGATTTGTGAATCTAAACCACCCAGGGCGCCACTCAAACGCATACAGAAAAAATCATTTAAATCGGTCAAGTCGTTTAGGAGGTTCAATGACATACACACGCACAGCAGAATTATATATATAAAGATAGTACTATATAATATAGTACTATATTAAAATTAAGAAAATTCGTAGATTTTGCTTAATTTTAGTCAAAGGTAGTAGTAGGTCAAAACTCAAAGGTTTCAGTCCGGTGAAGAAACAGTCGTCGCCTTCAAACCAAACATATTGATGACCCCCTACTTTGGAGTGAAATAAATATTTTTAAACTGATCGAGCCTATGCGAAAGTCTTTTAATCTACATCGCAAACACTTAAAAACAATAAAAAATACTATATGGTTCTAGTTGCGGTATTTCCTTCAAACGACAAAACTTAAAAGGCACGCCTTGTATTATAATATTTTTTAAATTGTTACAGTCGAATTAATTATTACTAACGACGCATTTGCATATGGTACTGCAGATGATATTACTCAAACATCACCAGTCAATACTAAGAGACACAATACTTGCGGTCAGCAATGCAGATTAGCATACAGGACCGTCAGATACAATTTAAGTTTTCTTCAAAACCCATGGATATTTTAAAAATTGTAGATGGCGGCCCTGTATACTTATCTACTTTGATGACCGTACATTGTTTTTAAATATTACAGCTTTGTACAGTCAGCAAAGTGGATAAGTATACATGGCCGTCATATTATACAATTAAGGTTTTCTTGAAAACCAATGAGTCTATTCAAATGAAATTTAACCCAATTGAAGAACTAGCTATTATCTACTTTTATTTAATTTTTTATAAAATATCCACGAATTCTTGAGAAAACTTAAACTGTATCTGATGGCCCTGTATACTTATCTGCTTTGCTGACTGACATTACAAATAACATGTTTTATTACAAATTATCTTTAAAGATCTCGATTATAATAAGTAATATAATATAATGTAAGTATAGTATATTGTAAGCATTACATTGATTGAGGCTGTTTTAGAACTTGAGGTATTCAATAACCTAACCTGAGTTATTGTAATAATTTCTTTTAAAAATATTCCTGATTCCTTTTATGGTTCAATTTTATTATGAACGGATTTTAATGGTTCTTATATTGTTAGGTAGGTCATGTTACAGAGGTGCTTATAAAATATCCCATTTAATCGGTTCAGCAAGTCTTAAAAAAACATACAATCAAAAAAAAAACGACTTATTTTGATGATGTCACGATTATAATTTGTTTAAATTTGAGTTTTTGATTTCCTGTTTTTGTTTATATGATTAGTAAATAGTTTAATTTAAAAATTAATTACTAACTGTATAACAAAGTCAGACGCTGGGACTCCGCACTAAAGCGTGAAAAATAAAAAGCGCGGTGGAAAACTGAAGGCGATTGTAACTTTTTTTGAATAAAGCAAATAAATGATAAATGTTTATAAAAACATTTGGTGTTCGTTATAGTTTGGTTGCGGGGTTAATCGCGATCCTGCTGTTAGCTGGACCTCTAAAACTGTTTTGAACACGACGTCTCATTTCTCAAACACTAGGGTTCCGTTTTTTTTTTCGTTTTTCCTTTCCAAACATTAATTAATCTATACTAATATTATAAAGCGGAAGAGTTTGTTTGTTTTTTGTTTGTTTGTTTAAACGCGCTAATCTCAGAAACTACTGGTCCGATTTGAAAAGTTCTTTTTTTGTTAGTTAGTCCATTTATAGAGGAAGGCTTTAGGTTATACAACATAACGCTAAGACACATAGAAGCCGAGCAGTAATGAAAAGTGTGACAAAAACGGGAAAAAAATATTCCTCTTGAGAGATTCCATTGCGTGCGCTGCGTAAATGGTTGAAGTTACGCAAAAAATATGTACTAAAGAATTGTTCCTCTTAAAAAGTTCTAAAAAAAAGTCCGCAATAGCATATGTCTAATATTTATAGTTCACTCAATATAACCATTTTTATGGTTATGAATTTAGTTCTAAAATAATTCATAATTTGCCAGGGTGTTTTCACCAATACAGTATTAACCCTTATCAATATAAATACGTTATTTAATCCAAGTTTTGAATGTTGTGCAAAATTGCCGTTTACATTACATACATTATTTATAATTTCAACGAATATCTTTGGAGATATTCACAGTTTTAAAACTACTCCACAGCAATATAAATGATAGTACATAATAGGCCGTAACAAGGCTGGCCGATCGATGGCTTTGCAAGATATTCGTTGCTTATACATCAGAATAACACATAATATTGTCCTATATAACATTGCGCCATGAGCCACTGGAGCCGATCAGTAACCAAATATCTAACATAATGCGGGTACGCGGGGATCGTGCGGTCCGTGGCCCTCTATGGAGCTCCGGTGTAAGAAGCACTGGAATAAATAAATAATTTTTGTATCGGTATCCTCCAACAGAGTTTAGCATTAAAAATTACATTGTTGGGTTCCGACATCCACGCGAACGAAGTCGCTGGCACAGCAACATTAATAATAAAATACATCAAAAAATATGTATAATAAAAAATACATCAATGATTTCTCAGATTAAATGAAAGCTCTTCAGATTCACTCATTTCTTTATTTTGTAGTTAATAGCAGCAGCTGCCCTCACATCGCTGTTTTAGGGTTCCGTACCCAAAGGGTAAAAGGGACACTATAACTAATCCTCCGCTGTCTATTTGTCTGTCTCCAGGCTGTATCTCATAGACCTGATAGCTGTGATAGCTAGAAAGCTGAATTTTTGTACTGAAACTAAATAAAAATACTTTAAATTTGGAAGAGGGTGGCTCCCGTTCTATTTGTTGTTTTGCATTGCCACCGACTTCCGAATAATAAGTTATTTCTTAGATGTTGAAGTCGGTTATTTTTTTAGGGTTCCGTAGTCAACTACGAAGCATTATAGTTTTGCCATTTCTGTCTGTCCGTCTGTCTGTCGGTCTATCCGTCCTCGCTTAATCTCTGTGACCGTTAGCACTAAAAAGTTGAAATTTGGTACCAATATGTATATCAATCACGCCAACAAAGTGGTAAAATAAAAATTGGAAAAAAAATTTTTATTAGGGTAGCCCCTCTATATGCAAAGAGGGATGGATGAGTTTCTTTTTTTTCAACCCTTGCGTGTGATTATATTGTTGGATAGGTATTTAAAAATGTAAAATAATCATTTTTTGGTAATGTCAATAATATAGGCAATGATCGCTCAAAAAGTAAAAAACAATGTGTTCACCCCACCCTAATGTTGGTACCATAAGTTTAAAAACCGGCCAAGAGCGTGTCGGGCCACGCTCAATGTAGGGTTCCGTAGTTTCCCGTCCGTCACAATAAGTGTACTTACTTATAAGTTTGAAAAAGGCTATTTGTTACGTTGACATACTAAGTACGCAGAATTTATTTTGTACAACCTTTTTGTCTTTTTTGTACAAAAACTGTTCTTTCTATCAAGTTCAAAATAATTTTCCTAGAAAGTTCTTATAAAGTTCAACTTTCCAGATTTTTTTCATATTTTTTAAACCTACGGGTCAAAAGTTAGAGGGTGGGGGACGCTTTGATTTTTCCTTTTGGAGCGATTATTTCCGAAATTATTGACATTATCAAAAAATGATTTAGGTAAACCCCTATTCATTTTTAAATACCTATCCAACAATATATCACACGTCAGGGTTGTAATTAAAAAAAAAACCACTTCTCTATTTACATATAGGGGGGCTACCCTAATAAAACGTTTTTTTCCAATTTTTATTTTCGCACTTTGTCGGCGTGATTGATATACATATTGGTACCAAATTTCAGCTTTCTAGTGCTAACGGTTACAGAGATTAAGCGAGGACGGACGGACAGACATGGCGAAACTATAAGGGTTCCTAGTTGACTACGGAACCCTAAAAAAAGGAAAAAAAAACTGTACAGTAGAACTCCGACTCGCTCTTGACCGGTTTGCTTACTAGCATCCAGTTTGGTTTTGTCTACACTGATACAATGTGGATTATCCTATAGAGCAGGACCATCATGCTTCCAAGCATTTTTATCCTTGTATCGTATTCCTAATATCACATTACTGAAGGCGGGCGAAGGTCCATACATTATTGGGTTTGACTATACAGCAACAATTCTTGCATTATTAATTTTTGATATTGCTATTATTAAAAAAAAATACCAATATTTACAATTTCTACATGGGAGAAAAATAAAAATATAGGTGGTATTAGTCCGTACAAAATTAGCTTTGTTTGTTTTGAAATAAACGCCTTGAATTGATAATTATGGATTATTGACTGGATGTTTTGATTATGATCAGGCTTGGTTTGAGTACCTAAATATAAATCAGAAGTATTTTAGTAATAGTAACAGTTTATGACCATGTGAACTTATTTTGAAATAAATTAGGTACTTACGACTGCGTGCCACCCATTGCTGTCTAACTGAAAGAATTCATTCCTCTTCTATTTAGCGCAAACCTACAGAAGAATTACGCCACCAGGTTAATATGATAAAGATGTTGATCACTGATTGTATTTTACTTCGTAATCCAAGATAACTTATCAGTCCGATGTAAGAAATGCGTAGGTCGTTCGTCAAAATAATAACCGTCAGAATCCTTTATATGTAGCCAAAGTCGTAAAATAATACCAATCAAATAATTAAACCGCACGGAAACACAACAAAACATAATATCCATTATTGCAAGTTTAAAACCAACGAACTGAATGATTTGTTTGACTTTAGATGTGACATTGACATGAGTTTTTACTGTGTGGCCTGTATAATAAAAAAATATATAATTTATTGCAACTTCATTGATTAAACATTATTTTGTGCGATATTTAAAAATAAATACAATTATTTAAAGCATATTATAAAACATGTGAACAGATGAAATCATGATTCAGTGTTTCATCTGCAGATAATGTTTTTATTTATTTTGTTTTACATTTCCATTAATCTTATTTCAACTGATCGATTAACATATTTCATTTGGCAACATTGTTAAAAACCGGAAGTGCAGACAGTCAGTAATGTTTTGAATAAATAATTAATTTATTATCCCATGACTAAATATCTTAATATTTCATGGTAAGAAATAATAAATCTTGAAAAAATATTGATAAAGTTTTCATTTGTGTATTATAAAAGGCCCAGATTCGCTCGTCTCCTTTCCTTTGGTTTAGATTTAATATTTCACAAGGAATTTCGTTTTAACATTTAACACAGTAAATCAAATGTATTTTTAAAGAAATAATTTATTTGTCAAACCATATGTATGCATAAACTTAGTAATCAGACATGCAAGGTATTCAAACTCAAACTTAAATCATTTATTTCTAATAGACAATTTCAAAGGCGCTTTATAACATAAAAAACAAAGAAAAATTAATCTAGTTGCCCATTCCAAGAAGTTGATTTATATGGAGAAGAACGGGCAAGAAACTAACTTAATACTTAGGTACTCTTTTTAATTAAATAATGTTTTTACAATAGTATTCAGGGTTAATTGTGAAGAGTAGAATGTATAATATGCAGTTTTACTGATCTTGCCTGTTGTATAATGCCCTCCCACAAAGTTTGAAAGATCTTCCCCTGTTAAAATTTAAAAAGGTACTTAAACACTGGCTTATCGGAAAGTGCTACTATTCTATAAATGAATTGTTTTAACTTTTACCCAGAGTGATATAGACTCACCCTAATTATGTGGTAGCGACTTTGAGGTTGTATTGTGACATTTATTGAAATATTTAGATTAATTATTGAGTGTTGTTTATGACTAATTGTTATTATCTGACTTTTATTGACATATTGTATTCTTAATGTAAATTCCAAATTATTTTAGACTAAAATTTCACATGCTGATCACCAGCAAAATGGATGAGACTAACTAAATTAAGACCATTTGATGTACTCTATTTTATGTGGAATAAATGAATCTGAATCTGAATCTTCTTACATAGGATTTCGATATGGGCAAAGTGAATCTAATGCATTTAGTTTTTTTTTTTCATTTTGTGCCAAATTGTTTACCGCAAATCAATTTTGAACCTGTACAATGTAGTTATTTACACCTGTCAAGATTTTGTGATCGTCTATGTATCTTAAAAAATAATGTTGTGTCATCTGTTCTGTCGAAAATAACATCATTTTCGGTTGATTTTGAAGTAGTTGGGGTAAATAATTTAAATAAACTAGAAATAGAAATGGACCCAATATTGAACCTTGAGGTACGCCCATAGTTATTTCAGATCCCAGTGAGTTTACGCCGTTTATATGAACTTTAACTTGTCTGTTGATGATTCCCCAATCCCGTAGTGCTTCAGCTTTAACCATAGTCTTTCTTGGGCAACGCAATCGAACGCCTTCGAGAAGTCGCAAAAGATTCAAAGAATATTTGTATCCCGTTTTTGTCACACTTTTCACTGTTGATCGGCTAGAGTTTAGTTTAAATTCCTTTAGTAGTTTATGACCCATGCCTGCACATTAAACAAGCAAAAAATTACTGATTGCATTTTGGCGTTAGTATCGATCACCAATCATCCTCCAATAATAATTTTCAGTAAGTACAGATTTGTACAGCTCCTGTTATTCGTTAAGATCATTTTCACAATTCTTTTAACATAATTATTATTATCATTATACAAGATTTTCATATCCCGCATCGCATATAGAATTTGGCATACAAAGGGGATTGACCAGTTTATTTTTATTTATTTGTTTTTAGGAGAACTAATAGCCAAAAAAAGGATTTTCGAATAAAAATAACTATTTCGGAAGTCGGTGGCTTCTCTTCTGCCGGTCGATTTGTGTTGCCACCGACTTCCGAAATAGTTATTTTTGCTGCTTTTTGTTTTTGAAGTCGGATCTTATTTTTTTTTGGAAAAAGCTTTTAATTTTTTATATATTTATTTATTTATTGAACTTAATGTACGAACACAGTACATATGCGATACGTACATAGGTGATAGGTTTGTAAGATGTCTTACTAATTTAGAGAGTAACTTTCAAAATAAAACTACTTATAAGCTTATAAAATTAAAACGGCTCCATGCGCGCAACGCCACTGGATATCCATTAGTCATCATCATCTCCCTAGCCTTTTCCCAACCGTGTTGGGGTCGGCTGCCAGCCTAACCGGATTCAGCTCGATACCGGTATTTTACGTGGAGCGACTGCCTATCTGATCTCCACAACCCAGTAACTGGGCGACACGACACCTCTTGGTTAGACTGGTCAGAGTTTCTGGCTAACCAGTAACGAATGTCAAAGTTCTACGAATGACAACCGGGACCAACGGCTTTACGTGCTTTCCGAGGCACGGGATGTCAGTGATGTTCAAGATAAACTTTAGAAAGTACATATGAATTGAAAAAGTCACATTGGTACTTGCCCGGATTCGAACCCACAACCTCTTACACACGAGGCGGGCGCCCTATCCACAGGGCCATCACGACACTCATCGTGGACTGGACTGAACTGGATATCCATTAGTGTTTTATACTAAAACCTTCTACAGAATGTAACAAAGACTTTTCTGAAAACCGCATCAAAATCGGTTCAGCCAAACGCGAGGTAATCACGGACAAACATACGTACCAGGTCAAACTGACAACCTACTTTTTTTTGAAGTCGGATAACATAAAAAGCTCTTTCCAAAAAAAGGTTACCGACTTCAAAAAATTAAAAGCACAAAAAAATAACTATTATGGAAGTCGATGGCAACACAAATCGACCGGAAAAAGAGAAGCCATTGACTTCCGAAATAGTTACTTTTTTTTGAAAAAAGCTTTTTTAGGGTTCCGTAGCCAAATGGCAAAAACGGAACCCTTATAGATTCGTCATGTCTGTCTGTCCGTCCGTATGTCACAGCCATTTTTTTCCGAAACTATAAGAGCTATACTGTTGAAACTTGCTGAGTGGATGTATTCTGTGAACCGCATTAAGATTCTGATACAAAAATAGAAAATAAATAAAAAAATTTGGGGGTCGCCATAATAGAACTTAAACTCAAAAAATTTTTTTTCATCATACCCATATGTGTGGGGTATCTATGGATAGGTCTTCAAAAATGATATTGAGGTTTTTAATATCATTTTTCTCTAAACTGAATAGTTTGCGCGAGAGACACTTTCAAAGTGGTAAAATGTTGGTCTCCCCCCCCCCTGTAACTTCCAAAATAAGAGTATGATAAATAAAAAAAAAATATGATATGTACATTACCATGTAAACTTCCACCGAAAATTGGTTTGAACGAGATCTAGTAAATAGTTTTTTTTAATACGTCATAAACCGTATATCTTAATTTACCTTTCATTCAATCAACTCAAATATAACAAGAACTTCATATTATGTTACTTGCTGCTACGGAACCCTTCATGAGCGAGTCCGACTCGCACTTGGCCGGTTTTTTTAAATGGCCAAGATTGGACAATGCTATTTAGTGATAGTGACAACAATAATAATTTTAATTTAAACATAATAGAGGAGTGACTTTTCAAAATGGCTTATTTCTGTATGGTCATTTTTTTCAGGACCAAGAAAAATACGAAAACTTTTCATATATGAATATTTTTAGTAACAAACTTCTATGTACATAATCTAGGTACGTTAATAGATCGTTTCACAGTGTATATATTTTTTTTAATACTCTAAATTATGAGTTATTATCATATGATTTAAGGAAATAAGCCATTTAGTCGCAAACTTCAAGAAATAAGATGTTTTGTTTCAGCACTCCTAAGAAATAAGCCATTTTGTTTTGGCACTCCTAGAAATAAGCCATTTTCTAAAAACTTTTATTAAAATCTGAAAATCACACACGGACTTCTCCTACATCCTCTTCATTGCAGACACAAGAATTATTCGGATTAGCAACAAAAACACCAACGAGCAACGATACAAGAAAATATTTTTCACCTTGACACTCAGCCTTGACATGAAAGTATTGAGAAGTTGACAGCAAGGTGACACATGACGTTTAATATTTTTTTAATTGGCCGTAGTCAAATAAAAAGTGTTGCCAATGTATAAAAATATATTTGCGGATCCACTTCCAGATATTAAAGCTATCTTTCAACCCTCCAAAATAACCTGCGATACCAGATTAGAAATAAGCCATTTTGATACGTATTAACAAAATTTCCATACAAAATGTTCTAGAAATGAGCTATTTTGAAAAAACTCCTATCACAATTAGTAGGGCCGAGAATTAACGTGAATTAAGCTATTTTGTTGCGGAAAGCATTTTCTATGGCCATTTTTCTTCGAGATTAAAGTACTTTAGAACCGGACACTTCACGTCATATAATGTGAGTGTACATAAAGTCCCGATTGGCATTAAAAAAATAAGTAAAATTGGGAACCCGAAATAAGCCGTTTTGAAAAGTCACTCCTTGTTGTTAAAACAATTAATAAATAATAGAGCAAAACAAATATTCCAGTTAACATTCTAGCCCAATATCAAAAGTAAATTATAGCATATTATTACTGCATAATATGCAATAAAAATATGAAACAGTATCACTGAATAGTCTGCACAAGTGTTGCATCTTCCCCCCAATATCATTGTTCACGTTCTCAAAATGAGTTATCTTCATGCCCATTGAGCAGTCGAATGACGCTTACTCAATACTTTGGCCAAATGACGTGGTTTTGACAACAATTTAATAAAACACATTTAATTACGAGCTATTGAAAGGATTTAAAAAAAAAATCTTTTGAGCCGCGTCTTTTGACACCTCGCACGCGCCGCCGCCGATCCGAGCTGTAGAACTTCAAAAATTAGCCTTACATGTAATTTTATATCTGCCCGCCAATTATTATTCTATTACTGCCATGCAATGGCACCTGTAACGCACTCATTGTGTGTGTGTGTTGCAGTGCGCGGCGGGGGCGGGCGTGTTCGAGCTGCAGATCCTCGAGTTCTCAAACTTCCGCGCGGCGCTGGCGTCGGGCGCGTGCTGCGGCGGCGGCGCGCGGCCGGCGCCCGAGCGCGCCTGCGCCGCGCCGTGCCGCACGCGCTTCACGCTGTGCCTCAAGGAGTACCAGTCGGCCGCCGCGCCCGGCGCCTGCTCCTTCGGCCACGCCGCCTCGCCCGTGCTCGGCACCGACTCCTTCACGCTGGCCGAGCCGCTCTACACGCTGGCGCTGCCCTTCTCCTTTCGCTGGACGGTCACTATTATCTGCTATAATTATGTGCATGTTTGCACGGCCCACACATTATCTTAACCAACACATTGTCCATTCACAGAGATCCTTTACGCTGATACTTCAAGCATTCGACGACTTTGAATACCCGGAGCCTGGTAAGTGAGCTTGTTGTGCGTTTGTAAGAGTGTGGGCAGTAGGTCTGTGTGTATATATGCTAATGGCGGCGCGTGCGACAGAGACGGGGCTGGTGGAGGAGGCGTGGTGGTCCGGGATCGTGGAGCCGAGCGCCGAGTGGCACGCCCTGCAGCATGCGGGCGCGGCGGCGGCCGTGGCGTACCGCGTGCGCGTGCTGTGCCAGCCCAACTACTACAACACCACGTGCACCACCTTCTGCCGGCCGCGCGACGACAAGTTCGGCCACTACTCGTGCACCGCCGAGGGCGACAAGCGCTGCCTGCCCGGCTGGCAGGGCGACAACTGCGAGAAACGTGAGTTGCATTTACACTTGCTTTATATTAATGGGTACACTAGCGGTACCCCGCGGTTTTAGTAGTTTTTACTTGAAAGAGTCACAAACATCCATACACATAATAAACTTTCACTTTTACAATATTTGTGAGAAAGTAAGATTTATGTAACTTAATATATAATATTTTCTATACTTTTAGCCGTATGCAAAGAAGGCTGTCACCCAACGCACGGTCGCTGCGACCGTCCTGGCGACTGCGAGTGAGTACAATTCTTAAATTTTAATGGAGTGAAGAGTTCGTGTACGCACTCGGTACTGATGTCGGTCTTTGCGGCGCGTGTTACAGCTGCCGGCCGGGGTGGCGCGGCGAGCTGTGCTCCCAGTGCCAGCCCTACCCGGGCTGCAAGCACGGCTACTGCAACGGCTCCTCGTGGGACTGTACCTGTGACACCAACTGGGGCGGTATTCTGTGCGACCAAGGTAATTGCGACCACCTGATAAGCACTTTTTTTTTTGGGTATTTCTCAAATGTCTTCTTCCGTCCATCGTGTCAGACTTATACTGACTAAAACCCACTCATGTTTCTTCGGTTGCCTTTTATGTTTCGGGGTCACGGTAACTATTATAAATATTCTGCAACCCCGGCAGGCGTTTGCCCTGTTGGGCCCCTTCTCGTGCGGACTTCTCTTTCAGGCGCGCGTGGAACTAACGCGCCGTCGACCCGGGCCTGGTCCTAGCCGGGCGGCGAGCTACCCATCGCTCGCCGTCCGGAGTCCCGCGCCTACGGTGGCCAACCTGATGAGCATTTAAAGATAAATAAAATTGTCAAGAGTTTTAAACTCTTGACAATTTTATTTATCTTTAAATTCGATCTATAGTCGCCATTCACCACTTTACTATCCCGAATCCCAATCAACGTTAACGTTAAACAATATACGAGTATCAATGATGCAGATCTCAATTATTGTGGCACGCACGAGCCGTGCCAGCACGGCGGCACGTGTGAGAACACGGCTCCGGACCAGTACCTGTGCCGCTGCGCCGAGGGCTTCTCCGGCACCGACTGCGAGCGCGTGGACAACCCGTGCGCGCCGCAGCCGTGCGTGCACGGCGAGTGCACGCTGACGTCTTCGCCGCGCGGATTCGCGTGCGCGTGCCAGCGCGGCTGGGGCGGCGCGCTGTGCGACCAGGACGTGGACGACTGCGCCAGCGCGCCGTGCCGCAACGGCGCCACCTGCCGCGACCGCCTCGACGCCTTCTCCTGCGAGTGCGCGCCCGGCTGGACCGGACTCGTCTGCTCCGAAGGTCTGCCACTGTTCACTGGCTTTCTATCACAAACTTATCGAGTTTCGATTCTTGTAAAGTTTACGTCGTGTTTCCTTTGCAGACGTGAATGAGTGTGAACAGAGAGGCGTGGAGGGTGCGGCGGGCGCGGGCATCGCGGCAGCCGCCTCCGAGGCCGCACTGGGCCCGTGCGTGAACGCCGCGGCCTGCAACAACACGGAGGGCAGCTACTCCTGCACCTGCCTCGCCGGCTGGACGGGCCGCGACTGCGAGGCCAACGTGGACGACTGCACGGGCCAGTGCCTGCACGGCGCCACCTGCATCGACCTGGTGGACGACTTCCACTGCGCGTGCGCGGCCGGGTACGCGGGCCGCACGTGCGCGCTCGACATCGACGACTGCGCGCCGCGCCCGTGCCGCAACGGCGGCGAGTGCGTCGACCTGCTCAACGCCTACCGCTGCATCTGCCCCGTCGGCTTCTCCGGCACCAACTGCGAGGTACCGCCGCGATTGCCTCCGCGCTCTGTCCACTAATCGTGACTAATGTATCACTAACGGTCTGTACGTCCCCCTGCTCAGGTGGACCGGTCGCCCTAGCTCTAACAACAACTAACCCGTCTTCTGCTTTTTTAGCTGACCTCCTGTTATGGACGTTACTGCGCAGTAAGTACTTTTCTTCACAATAATCGCTGTATTGGATTGTATTGCTAGTCGTGTACTCAAGTGTGGACGCTCCGTTGTAACTTGTGGCGCCCGTGGTGTTGCAGGACGACCGCGACCACTGCGCGGGCGCGCCGTGCGGCAACGGCGCGGCGTGCTACACGGCGCAGAGCGACTACTACTGCCACTGCGCGCCCGGCTGGACCGGCAAGAACTGCACGCAGCGTGCCGCCCGGGAACGTGAGTCTCGACGACTAAACCATCTTTTATATATAAAATAAAATGCTGTTCGTTAGTCTCGTTAGATCTCGATAACGGCTGAACTGATTTCGCTAATTTTAGCCTTGAAATATTCGTGAAAGTACAGGGAAGGTTTAAACGGTGAGAAAACATGAACAGGTTGCGAGTAAACTACTAAAAAAGGCAATTTATTTACCTATACAAACTTACTTGACAAACATTTGATATTCGTCCTGTTAGTTTGGTATTTTTGACATAACTACCCGAGCGCTAGCTGCTAATATAATGCCGCTACATTAGTAACTGGCCGAAGACTATTTTCACCTATAACTTTGAAAAACATCGTCGAGACTCATCATCATGCACTTAATTTTATAATAGTCAAGAACAGTAGACAGTATTACAAGGGCGCAAAGTAATATTTTTACGGCGAGGGCTTTTTATAAATCCACAGCGAAGTGAGGGGTTCTAGAGTAGAATCCCTAACGTAGCGAGGGATTCTTTAATAAAATCCCGAACGTAGCGAGGGATTCAAAGTAGTTACGTCGCCCGAGCCAAAAATATATTTTGCACCCAAGTGATGCGGGTATTTAGTCTGAATGGCCCAAATCGTATGGCCCGCGGGCCATTCGACCGTAAACAAAAATTGCCTACGTTCGAAAGGACCGATGATAAAATGATTTCAAAAACAAAATTAATTTAAAGGTACAGTCGCATACATTGTAATAGTCGCTAGTTTATGAATTTTAACTATTTAAATATTTAATTATTTTTTGATGATTTGTTTCTTTAAAGTAAGGTACCCGTGATCCACTCTACTTTTCATTACCCACTATGAGAAAATAAAAGGCGCTTTACACTTTATTAACCGACTTCAAAAAAAAAGTAGAGAGATGTATGTATGTATGTATGTATGTTTGTCCGCGATTATCTCGCGTTTGGCTGAACCGATTTTGATGCGGTTTTCAGCAAAGTGTTTGTTACATTCTGGGAAAGGTTTTAGTATATAACACTAATAGATATCCCGTGACGTTGCCCGCATAGATCGCGTTTTGCTTTCTTGGATTGTAGATTTTCAAAGACGATTGTATGTTTGACCGCGATTATCTCGCGTTTAGCTATACCGATTTCGATGCGGTTTTCAGAAAAGTCTTTGTAACATTCTGTGGAAGGTTTTAGTATATATTTTTTTTTTTTTATTACATATATGGGCTTGCTCTTGGTCCCAGACTAGCCCGAGAGCATAGACGGGGCCTACGATGGAGCGAGCTCACCCAAAAGATGCCTATGCACTCGTCTCTTGAATATATCCGGGTTATATGCATTTGGGAACACAGACGCCGGCAGGGAATTCCATTCTTTTGCGGTGCGCATAATGAAGGAATTCGAGAAACGCTGCGTGCGGATACGAGGAATATCGACCAAGAAAGGGTGGTATCCCGCCGTACGTCTAGATGTCCGGTGGAAAAACGGACACAACACTAATAACGGATATAACACTAATGGATGTCCTGTGACGTTGCGCGCATAGTGCCGTTTTCATTTTATAAGATTATAAGTTTATTTTGAGAGCTACCGTAAAACGTAGTCAGACTCTGAGACTATAACTAAAAAGTAAAGAATAAAAAGCTTTTTTAAAAAAAAGATAACCGACTTCAAAAACTAAAAGCTCAAAAATAACTATTTCGGAAGTCGGTGGCTTCTCTTCTGCCGGTCAATTTGTGTTGCCACCGACTTCCGAAATAGTTATTTTTGAGCTTTTAGTTTTTGAAGTCGGTTATCTTTTTTTTAAAAAAGCTTTTTTTGTAAAATTATTTACTTTGCATTTCTTGCACCATTTCTAATGCTTTCGGGAGTTAATTCTATACTTTCACTGTCACTGTTTGAACTAATTTTTCAAACGAACTAAAAGCAATGCGTGGCAATTTTTACGAGGACGTGGGCTGTAGCAGCTGTTTGCGTGTTTTATTTATTTTTAAGTTTTTTTTTATTCAGCTGCGGCGTGACTATGGTATGTTATTGGCCATCGTACCAGCCATTCATTATTTAAACAATTTGCGTTCGTTTTCTTTGGCGCTGAGCATTAAGACGTTCTAAATTCAAAGAGTTTTTAAGCGCACTTTTTGAACTCTTAGGCGTTTTTTTAGGGTTCCGTAGTCAACTAGGAACCCTTATAGTTTCGCCATGTCTGTATGTCTGTCCGTCCGTCCTCGCTTAATCTCTGTGACCGTTAGCACTAGAAAGCTGAAATTTGGTACCAATATGTATATCAATCACGCCGACAAAGTGGTAAAATAAAAATTGGAAAAAAACGTTTTATTAGGGTAGCCCCCATATATGTAAATAGGGAAGTGGTTTTTTTTTTATATTTCAACCCTGACGTGTGATATATTGTTGGATAGGTATTTAAAAATGAATAGGGGTTTACTAAAATCATTTTTTGATAATGTCAATAATTTCGGAAATAATCGCTCCAAAAGGAAAAATCAAAGCGTACCCCCCCCTCTAACTTTTGACCCGTAGGTTTGAAAAATATGAAAAAAATCTGGAAAGTAGAACTTTATAAGGACTTTCTAGGAAAATTATTTTGAACTTGATAGAAAGAACAGTTTTTGTACAAAAAAGACAAAAAGGTTGAACAAAATAATTTCTGCGTACTTAGTATGACAACGTAACAAATAGCCTTTTTTTTAACTTATAAGTAGGTACACTTATTGTGACGGACGGGAAACTACGGAACCCTACATTGAGCGTGGCCCGACACGCTCTTGGCCGGTTTTTTTAAATTTGGAGCTTCATTATTGAAAGTCTCTTATAGAAAACACCGCCTTTGGGCGTACTTAAAGGGGAACAAAGTCGTATTTTTCGAATAGGTGGAATGAAAAGTTATTTTTTAATGAAATCGTAATTATTGTGTGCCAACATAAAGCCGTCCACACTTTGCAAAGTATTTGTTGTGCACGCGCAGAGAGCGATGCCTGCGTGGCAGGCGGCTCGTGCGTGCGCGGGCAGTGCGTGCGCGCGCCGCCCGCGCAGCCGCGCTGCGCCTGCGAGCCCGGCCACACCGGTGCGCTCTGCGGCTCGCGCGCGTACCGCTGCCTCCCGCGTCTGCGCCGGCGCTGTCGCCACCACTACAGCACTCACTTGTCGTTACAGAGGTGGACGAGTGCGCGACCAACCCCTGCAGAAACAACGGCACCTGCGTGAACGGCGCCGCCGACTACACGTGCATCTGCCGCGATGGCTGGACAGGTAGCACCGACAACGACGATACTGGGTTCTAACTAGTGATCAGCTTCATCATGTCGGGTTTTTCGTTATATTGCAGGAAAAACATGCACTGTGCGAATCGAAGACATCGATCGTTGTCCCGAAGGCACGTGTGCCAACGGCGGCACATGCGTGCGCGAAGGCGGTGCCTGGCGCTGCGTTTGTGCTAGCGGGTGGGCGGGCGCCGCGTGCGACGCTCCGCTCGCGGCCGCGCCGCTGGCGCCCGCACCCGCCTGCCCGTGCGCGCCGGGCGGCTCGTGCGTGCCCGCGGCGGCGCCGCCCGGCTGGGCGTGCGCGTGCCGCGAGGGCCGCACGGGCGCGCGCTGCGAGCTCGCCGTGGAGCCGTGCGCGTCTTCGCCGTGCCGCAACGGCGGGCGATGCGTGGGCGGCGCGGGCTGGTGGGTGTGCGAGTGCGCGGCGGGCTGGACGGGCACCACGTGCGCCACGCGCGCGCCCGCGCCGGCCGCGTGCTCGCCCGCGTGCCCGCCCGCGGCCGCGTGCGTGCCCGACCCGCGCAGCCCGGAGCGCGGCGCGCGCTGCGTGTGCCCGCCGCCGCCGCAGCGCGCCGCGCGCCGCTGTCTCGAGAGTGAGTACTGACACCGACGAGAGCTAGGAAGCCGCGCTCGGCTCGGTGCTGACGCTGCGCTGTTGCAGTGCTGGCGGGGCTGGGCGCGGACGGCGAGGCGGGCGAGGGCGCGGAGGGCGCGGCAGCCGGCGGCGCGGAGGGCGAGCCGGGCGCGTGCGGCGCCGACAACGGCACGTGGTGGTGGGGCTGCAACGCGTGCTGGTGCGAGGCGGGCGCGCCGGCCTGCACGCGCCTGTGGTGCGGCCTGCCCGACTGCCACATGCCCAACGCACAGCCGTGCCGGACTGACGAGGTGAGCGCAATCAAATCGATTTCTTGAACACTAATTATCTGGGAGCACGGTCGTGCCTCCGCCAAGACGAGCCAGGCGTAGCGCAAGGTGACTACCTGCCTTTTTTTGAAGTGTGTCGTCGTTTTTTTTGAACACTAATAGAGTTTAGAAAACTACTTACTGAAATTACTTACTTCAGAAACTAAATATTCGCATCAACATTCGTTTGAAAACGTTTTTCCTCACTCGGTAGGGGAAACATGTAAACTCCATTATAATAAACACCAAGTATAAAAGAAAAAAAACTTGTACCCGACCTGAATTACCCCTAGAAGAGAATACAGGCGTAATTTTATAGATTTTAATACTTGTGTATGCCATGAAGCCACGCAGTTCTATAAAAAGCTCTACACCGCTACAGATAACCCTAGCTCCTATACAGGTACGAACTTAAACAAATCCAACACAAATACAGAGACACCAACCATTCTCAGATCAGAAATAGAGTACGCAATAAAAACCCAGAAAAATGATAAAACCCCAGGAAACGACAATATTACCAACGAAGTTCTCAAATCGCTCTCTACTACACTTATGAAACCCCTTGAAACATTATTCAATAACATACTCAGGACAGAAACCACACCAGATCAAGGGACGGGAAAAGAGAAAAGGGGAGACCAAGTAAAAGGTGGAGAGACGTCTTTAACCTGAGATGTGGACCCCTATGGATGCGTGAAGCGCGCGATAGAAATACATGGAAAGGTTTAGGAGAGGCCTACGCCGCAGAGGCGACTACTACACACGAAAATTTGTTAGGATAAGTCAGATTATTGTAACAAATACAATATTATAACAAAAGATCAGTATGGGTTTCAAAAACACAAGTCAACAACACTAGCAATTGCTGGTCTATTAAGGCATATTCATGATTCCCTAAATAAAAATTATTTAACAACGGGTCTTTTCTTCGACCTGTCACAAGCCTTCGACTTTGTGGCACATGATATTTTGCTGAGGAAATTAGAAAAAAATGGAATAAGAGGTTCAGTATATCAGTGGATCGCGTCTTACTTAAATAACCGGAAACAATACGTGGTCATTAATAAAGTATATCAAAATATATTAACCTCGTATTCATCTGACCATAGAGTTAATCAATGCGGCGTCCCTCAAGGGAGTGTATTAGGACCCTTATTGTTTTTACTATATGTTAACGACTTACCGCTAATGACCAAGCATAAATGTATTTTATTTGCAGATGACATTTCGATTACTGTGACATCTGACAAAAAATTTAAAACCAAATCTGATCATGAAATGGACATTAATCATACTATTGATGACATACTAAATTGGTTGCAAACTAATAAACTAAAAATTAATTTAGATAAATCAAAATATATACAGTTTAATCAATCAAAGCATCCTAATTACAATTTTAAACTTAATATTGACAGATTAAACGAAGTTTCTGAAACAAAATTTCTAGGAGTTCTTATAGATCAAGATCTGAATTGGAAAATACATCTGGATGATCTGTGCAGTAGAGTAAATAAGTTTGTATATGCTCTCAGACAAATAACGAAAGTGACTAACAAGAAAACAGCAATTACAACGTATTATGCCTATATAGAATCTATTTTACGATACGGGCTGATTTTCTGGGGTAACAGCACGGATAAGCACAGAGCATTTGTTGCGCAAAAGAAATGTATCAGAGCCGTTTGTGATATCCGTCCTGACGAGTCATGTAAAGCGTTTTTTAAAAATCTGGGTATACTGCCACTTCCATCGCTCTACATTTATGAAATCTGTAATTATGTATATAATAATAAGGGATTGTTCAAAAAAGCAAATCAAATAAGCTCTCGAAACAGAGATCCTTGCAGACTTGTATATCAGGATACACCTAAATCAGCCAAGTATGCGAAAAGTTTTTTAGTCATGTGTGTTCGCATTTATAATAAAATTCCAATAGAAATAAAATTGTTAAATAATACAAACTTGTTTAAAAACCGATTATTGAAATGGCTAAAAGAACATATGTTTTATGACATTAAAGATTTTTTTGACATTAATGTGTGAATCTTTGGATCTTTGTCATACTTGACTTGATTAATATTTTTGTGACATTCTATAACAATTTATTGACCATATTTTTTGTGACATTGTATAATTATTTACTGATGATGATGATGACAATTATTTTGCATGCAATTGATACATTTTCTGTATAGCTAAACATGTGGACTTTAGACCCGACTGTAACATCTTTATACTATGTTTAAGGCAAATAAAGACTTATCTTATCTATAATAAATTACGTGTACTATTTTAGACTAGATTAACCTTATGTAATAAGTAACGCTAGAACTGTAGTAAGAAATAAAGGCTATTTTTTATTTTTAATGCTTGTGTATCCATTTTAATTTTGGTCACTGTCCCTTGAAAATGGTGGGCCAAATACCTTTAGGTACTCTACTTATGGAATTTGGCCTTATAAGGTGTGCGTTCCTGCCGCGCCGGCGCTGTGCCTGCGCGCGCCGTGCGCGCCCATCGGCGAGTGTCGGCGCGTGTCGGGGCGCCGCGTGGAGCCCCCCGCGCTCCCCGCGCCGCCCGCCTGCTGGCCCGGCGCGCGCGACGCGCGGCTGCCCGCCGGCTGCGCGCGCGCCTCGCTGCAGCTCGCGCGCGAGCGCCTCGCCCGCGGCGCGCACGTGGAGCGCGCGTGCGCCGCGCTGCGCCGCGCGCTCGCCGCCGCGCTAGCCGCGCGCGCCCCGCCCGCGCCACCGCTCGCGCTGCTCTGCGACCTGGCGCCGGACGACGACGATGCGCTCGACCTCGCTCTGGTGAGATTGTTAACCGCGACTAGACTGCCCACTAATTAATTTCACCATCGGAACATATTTTTATTCCATTTTTTTTATTCGACAGTGGATCGGTGACGAAGTAGGTACGGACGGTGCCGAACGGGCTGAAGCGCTCGGGGCAGCCGTGCGCGCGCTGAGCGAACTGGTGTCGCGCCGACGCCTGGCGCACCACGCCTTGCTGGGCGCGGCGCTGCGCCTGCGCGTGCCACACGCGCCGTCACCGTCGCCCGCCACGGACACCGCGGCGCCGTCGCCTACGCTAGCACTGACGCTGGCGGCGCTAGCGCTGCTGCTGGTGGCGGGCGCGGCGGCGGGCGCGGCGCTGCTGCTGCGCCGGCGCCGCGCCGCAGCCGCCGAGCGCTCGCGCCGCTGCGACGAGGAAAAGTCCAACAACCTGCAGAACGAGGAAAACCTGCGGCGCTATGCCAACCCGCTGCGCGAGGAGCCGGCGGGCGCGGCGCGGCGGCCGGCGGACGAGCTGCCGCGCGCGCACTCGCTGTACAAGGCGCAGAACGCGGACGCGCGCAACGACACGCCGCCGCGCGACAAGGAGCTCACGAAGCGTGCGCTGCCGCCGCCCGAGCCGCCGCCCGCGCGCCACCCGCCGCCCGAGCGCCTCACCGTGCTCGTGTGACGTCATGTGATACACTACCGCCGCCCGCGCGCCACCCGCCGCCCGAGCGCCTCACCGTGCTCGTGTGACGTCACTGTGATACACTGCCGACGTGACTATTTATTGTTTAACGACGCAGACCGCCATCTTGTAAATATTGTATTTTATGTAAATAATGTTGAAGTGTGGTTCGTTTTGTGAGTGGTGAAATGAAATGAAGTATTTTTGTTTGTAAAGGTTGTACAGTGAAAATGAAAAGTTGTTGTAATAAAAAATAAACTGTGTTTATTTATTAGTTTCATTTAACCTATTTCCCGTTGTCAGAGTTATGTTTTCATTAAGAAACGTTGTCAAGCTCACTGGCACGCTATTCATGCGTCATGTACCGTAACGGTCAACTAGCATAGGAATATGATGCGGCGCCGAGGAGGTTGTGTGAGATATTTAAGGGGTCCCTCCAGCGCCCTGCACAAGCTAGCCGCGGAAGGCTGGCTATGCTGGAAATTGGTGCTGGTGACGGATGCGGTGGATTCAGGCGGAGATGGAGTCATCTAAGACCCCGTCCTCTTCCTCCATTTCGCCGTGGTCGCGACTCGTTATAGCTGCGGGAGCAATAAGGTGCCTGGCCGCCCGCCCTGATCCGTTAGGGGCTTGAATCACCGACCGTAGTCGCGTGCCCTGTGCTTATACTAATATAAATATTATCCCACCAAAAACGTATCATGTAAAATGTTGCCAAGACAATCACATAAGGTTTGCCCTGTAAAAAAATATATCAGGTCTCATGTAGAGCCAAGCTTCGATTTACACGGCCTAAATCTAGCGACCCTAACTTCTAATGTATGGCTTGGCTGTTTCGTTACTAACTTCAGAAACTAAAAATATTCGCATCACCTCCACGACGACGGTAGACGGACGAAACGTCGAAGCCACACGTTTTTGTTTGGATTTCAGTCCTTTTTGTAAGTTGATAGGCAGTGTTTTTAGTGTTTATATTTTTCTTCTTTTTTTTGGGTGTATTTTATTATTATTATTATTATTATTTGTAGACAGGCAGGCAGTTGAAACAACTGATAATGCCCGCATCCTGTTAATTCTCACTGGTTCATTTCTTGCAGTTGAGTATATATTTGTCTAGCCGATTTTTAAATTGGTTCACACTTAGGGCTGAGACCACATTTTCCGGGAGCTTGTTCCACGCTGCAACTACTCTATTACTGAGAAAGTGTTTGTGAGGATTGTTATTTGATCTGTTAGTGCGAAGTTTTAAGTGATGGCCTCTAAGGTGGGTGTTTTCGTTGCGTGTGAACAGCTGGTCGAAGTCCTTTAAATTGTAATGTCCAGTCAAAATTGTGTATGTTTCAATTAGGTCTCCACGGTCCCTGCGATCCTTTAATGATGGGATGTTCAAAATTTGTAAGCGGTCTTCATAAGATTTTTGTTTCAGTGTTTTTGGTATTTTTGTGAAACTACGCTGCACCCTCTCTAGAGCCTGTATGTCTTTGATAAAGTATGGATTCCACACCTGAAAAGCATACTCCAAGATTGGTCTTATAATAGTTTTGTAAATTTTGATCATCATTTCAGGTGTTAAGTTACCAAATGCTTTCCTGATAAGGTAGATAAGGCTTTTAGCTTTCTTGCTGACTGTAGTTATATGCTGTTCCCATTTAAGGTCTTCTGTAATCTTTACCCCCAAGTCGGTTTGCTCCTTTACATTTTTTAAGTTGGTTCCATTTAGCGTATTAGTAAGTCGGGGATTGCGTTTGTCTATATGCAAAACTGTGCACTTTGAAGCATTTAAGTTTATAAGCCATTCCTTAGACCACTGGGCTACTTTGTTGAGGTCGTCCTGCAGGCGGTCATGTTCGATCAACGGGTTTGCAAATATTTTTGTGTCATCCGCAAATATGCTAACATTACACTGTAGGTAGTGGGGAAGGTCAAATGTATAAACTATGTACAGCACTGGTCCCAGTACGGAGCCCTGTGGGACACCGCTATGAGTTTCCCGATGATCTGACATAGCATCACCCACTCGTACTTGAAAGGTTCTTTGTCGTAGGAAAGCTTCAATCCAACTTAGTAGTTTTCCACGTATTCCTACAAATTCTAATTTGTGTAGAAGCCTCCTTATAGGGACTTTGTCGAAGGCTTTTTCATAGTCTAGATAAATGACATCAACAGGTTCCCTTTTATTAAAGTGCCCCGTCTAAAAAGATAAACATGACAGTAGGTTAGATACTGTGGAACGATGCGGGCAAAAACCATGTTGCTGTTCAGGAATGATTTGTTTGGTTGCCAAGAAATTTCTAATATGTTTGACTATAATTTTTTCCATTACTTTACATACTACACTGGTTAAGCTTATGAGCCTGTAATTTGATGGTTCTAATTTACTTCCTTTCTTGAACATTGGGGTCACCCTTGCTGTTTTCCATAGCTCTGGCAGTATTCCAGTTTCATGTGATGTCTGCATTATTGTTGAAAGATAATCTCCTAGGTGACAATTCGTAATTCGTATTGATACGGGTATGTCATCTGGCCCTGGCGAGGAATCGTTTTTTATTTCATTTATGGCTTGCTTGATTTTGTTAGGCGAGAACTGTATATCTTCGATAGAATCTGTTACTCGTAGTTGTGGATCTAAAATTGGTAACTGATCCTGCGGTTCTATTTGGAAGACACTGGAAAACTGGTCCGCAAATGCCTGTGCAATATCATGAGGTTGGGTTACAATTTGGCCTTGTTTGTTGCGTAGAATACTTGGGATGCTAACCTTTGATGCTATTTGTTGCCTAATATATGAGTAAAACTTCTTCGGTCCCTCGTGCAAAATGTTTTCTTCGTACGTCTTACGCGCATTCCTGGTTTGGTTTATCAATTTATTATTTATTTTTCTATAGTCCTTGTAGTGATTGTCATGTCCAGTAAGTATGTATCTATTCCATAGCTCAATTTTGTTATCAATAAGATTTTTTATTTTCTTGCATATCCATGGTTTATTTGTGGTACTATGAGTACTCTTGTTCGAGGTACATATAAATCAATAGCTTCATTTAGTGTTTTAAGAAGTACTTCAAATTGTGATCTTGTACAGTTTAAATTTTTCATAAGTGTAGGTAATGTGTCTGATAGTTTTTTATTAATTTTGTCATAGTTTGCTTTATTGAAATTAAGTCTAGTAGTTGTTTTCTTTGTATATTTTTGCGATTGCAGTTGTATAGTTGCCAACAAACAGGTATGATCACTTTTACCTATGGGGTCTATGTGTTCAATCCCGGCTATAACTGACTCATCATTTGTTAGAACCAGATCTAAGAATGATGGTTGATTTCCTTGTCTAAATCTTGTATGCTTATGTATTAGCTGCTGGAGATTGCTATTTTTGTACTATTGCACAAAGTTATCCTCTAGGGGTGTGATATATCTGCAATCTTCAAGTGGCCACTTAACCCCTCCATAGTTGAAGTCTCCCATTATAGTTACTGTATTAGTCTCCGAAACTTGATTTATTTGTTCTAACATACTATTATCCTGTTCTAGTCCGGAATGATGTCCTCTATATAATCCACATAGTAAAAACTTTTGATTTCCAATATTAACATCAAGCCATATGCATTCAGAAGTTTCATGTTTCTTATTAAAGTTGGTATTTAATTTCGTTGTCATGTAGGTTGTATTATTAGAGGCATATATTGCCACTCTACCACTACGTTTGTCAATCCGATCGTCTCGATATATATCGTAACCAGGGATTTTTATCATTGAGTCCGGTATATTAAATTTGGTTTAAGCCATGTTTCGGTTATCACGATTATGGTAGGTTTCAAGGAGTTTATTCTAGCGGTAAAAAGATCTAGCTTGGATATTATTGATTGTATATCCGTATATAGTATGGTAATTGAAAGAAGTATTTCTGGGATTGTCGTATTAGGGTTGTTGGTGTCTTTCTTAAGTAACTTAGGTATGTCTGTGGAAATAAGATTGCTGTAAGGGGCTAGTTTTTTTGAGTAGGTGTCGTTTTTACGATCATCGGCTTTCCACTAACATATTTTATAGTGATATCCGCCTCATCTGCGTCGTTACGGTTTTTGAGTTCCTCTCTCAGGTATTTCAGATACTCTACTACTACGGTGTTAAATCAGATGTTACAGATCTTGGCTCGCTCAGCTTCTTCCTATTGCGTAGAACTTCCAGTGCATCGTTCCTATGACGCAAAATTACCTTCATCGGACGCTGCTTGCCATCCGTGCCACTCTTAGGTGTGCCCAAACGGAATACCTTTATCTCATCGCAATTCACTTTGCCCGTAACAGACTTTATAATAGACACACATTCCTTCTTATCATGTTCCATTCTTTGGTTAGAATCATTACTAGTTGATTCGGGTACATTGTATATGATAATATTTTTGGCCCTGCTTTCCCTTTCGGTAATCTCTTGAATAGCTGCCTCTGTCGCGAGCATGCTCTGCCTCATACGGAGTTGCTGGACTTCTTCAGTTAGATTGTTCAGTTTCTTTAATATCATGGGCAGTTGTGACATAACTGATCTGCAGTCACTACAAAGAAAAGTCATGACACGAGCAACGGTTTTTAGCTCCAGAACACGAACTTCTGTTGGTGACAACCCATGGCAATCTCCACATAATAAAACTTTACAGGAATCACAAATTACTGATGTTTTATTTCTCATTTGGCAATTTGTCGCACTTTGTGCATTTTTCCATATTACCCTTTTTAGCACTCATTTTTTATTGGTAATTTTACTTATTCCACTGGCAGCACTGACTTTGACAATGTCAAATAACTGACAGTTGACAGATGACAACATCACTTGGATGACAGCTGACAGTTGGCAACCGCTACGTAGATGACAACACGTAGAAATAATAAATTAATTTGGCGGTAGATAGTAAATTTTTTAACAGATTTTTCTGAGGGTGGACTGTCGATCCCGTATTTTATAGCACTTTTTTAGGCTGAATATCTGTTTATTACACGGAAACAACAGTAGTACACCACACACATCTATTGTCCAATACTTTAACACTGTTTTTGGTATGATTTTCGTAGTTTAACACTCAAAAACTAATTAAATTCACAAGCGTGATTTTGCCGTGGCAACGACTTTGACACTTCCTCCTTTATGTATTTCTTGCACATCAGTCGTGCTTTTGTTTCATAGTCCATTCTCAGTCTGTGCATTTTTACTTTGATGATTTTATTTTTATAACTTATATTCAAACTTACAACTACAACCCACTTTAGGGGGTGGGTGAAACTTATAAGTAAATTTTTTTGGTTGTATACTGAACTTAGGTTACACTGAAGTGTATTAGCCTTAAGTGAATCTACATACTTTGTATACCCCTTAACAAAACAGTATCATATTATTATGCTTACTATGTACTTTACCTAATGCGCATTATTGTAAGACAATTGTATGATTTAATTGAAACATTAAATAAAAACCTGTTTAGACCGACTGGTTGTCTGCTTTATTAACCCCCAACATCACAACACACCAAATGACACGGCTAATTAAAAGTATGGACCACTAACCCATCAACGGAGATGCGTGTATTTACATGGCACCTTGCAGCACATAAAGCTGAATATTAGTTATTTGAATTGAAAATGCTTTAGGAACTTTAGATAAATGCACAATCCTGAAAATAAAATCTTGTAGCTCCTGAGACAAAGGTAAAAAAAACCTTAGCTTTCTAGCACTTCAGGAAGCAGCCAAACATTTTGATGATCATCAGTGTGTCAGTGTGGCAGTTGAAAACGGTGTATATTATAGATATCAATAAAATCTAAAGTATTAGAGGTATTCAATTGAGACATGATATGTATAATAAATCTATGATTGACATCTGAACTATTTGGTACTATCGACAAAATTGAATCATGACCCATTTCGACGACAAATCGTTTGAAGCTGTCAAAATAATAAGACTAGATGTGTGACATTTTTAATACATGTTTACGCGATTGTCGACGTAATTGTATTTGAATGTCTGTAGGAAAATAAGTTTATGGTGGGTCAGTGCTCCTCACCGCCTCCCCCTCCTCCCACGGATGCCGAGACTCCGACCGAACCCGGTTGGCGCGTCGCCGGGGAGGAAAAAAAGGCGGCCAAGGCGGTTAGGGCCACCAAGAAGCGGCAGCGGCGGCAAGAGCGCCGCAAGGCCAAGAGCCTCGCGGCCAGGCTCCGCGCCCCTAAGTCTGCAGCGGTGGTAATCACCCTGCAGCCGGACACGGAGAAGAAGGGGGTGACCTACGGGGTGGTACTGGCTAAGGCGAAAGCGGCGGTCAACCTGGCCGAGATAGGCGTGACGGAGGAGCTGCGGCTGCGGGTCACGGCGACCGGAGCCCGCATTTGGGAGGTCCCAGGGGCGGCCAGCGGCCCCGTCGCCGATGCCTTGGCCGAGAGGCTGCGGGCGGCGCTCCAGGCAGAAGAGGTGCGAGTGTCCAGGCCTACAATGCGCATTGATATGCTCGTCACGGGCCTGGATGACTCCGTCACGAGCGAGGAGCTGGTGGCCGCCGTCACCAAGGCGGGGGGCTGTCCCGCTGGCGACGTGCGGGTGGGCGCCATCCGCTTCGACCGCTCCGGGTTGGGAGCGGTCATCGTGAGTTGCCCCGTACCGGCGGCAAAGGCAATTGCGGGGGAGGGCCACGGACTCCTGGTGGGAGACTGGACTTCGGCGCAGGTCAAGCGTGTCTTTGAGGTGTTTCAGGTGCCAGGTGGGACACCATGTCGGTGTCCGTTGCACCTCGAAGGTAGACCGCAGCGGCGACTGCTTCCGCTGCGGTCAGCCCGGTCACAAGGCCGGCTCGTGCACCGCCGCCCCG